>CM053402.1:69251031-69279489 GCA_028644305.1 Xerus rutilus
CTATGGATAAACCCCTAATTCTTCATTTAAAATTCAAAATTCCCACAGTGGGGAGGTTTGAACCACGTGCCTCAACATCATGAACAGATCATAACACCACGGACTAATGTCAGCTTTTGAACAATACCCACAGCTCAGGTAAGCAAACCTGTTAGAGAAGAATTAAGCCTAACTGACATTTTGCTGAGTTAGGGAGCAGGAATGTGAGACTTCGGGAAAAAAAAAGAACGGATTCACAGTCCAATAGAGAAAATTAGAAATCTACGACCAGTTCCTAGTCCTGCTATGCACTATCTTATCACACACAAAAGTACAAACGTATTTAAATATTTATTTAGAGTTATATTCTCCCAATGCCGTCCCCTAGCCAGGCACTGAATGGAACTTTCCTGAGTACTTGACAGTGCTTATTGTCTTCAACCCCTTTCCGTCCAGCTTTACTTTTGGTGGTTAGAATAAGCATTTGGCCATCTGAAACTTCCTCAACTCTCTTCGCGAACCCGTGGGAAACAAATGGACCAGCCTACAGAGTCTAGAGTTCACAAGCCAGCAGGGGTTTGAAATACATTTCAGTGATCTTATGTCCAAATTCTGAAGTTCCAGACCTCCTGCTGTGATGTCAACTGATAGCCAGGCCCTCTTGCTTCTGCTTTCTGGGGTCTTTCAGAGTTGTTATCCTGGGTACTGGTTATGCCTAGACATAGGCATGAATTATACAATTGGAGAATTTCATTAGCATTTATTTGCTGGCCTCAGTGATTGGGTTCTCTAATTAACACAATCAGCAGAACCCCTGATACACCACACACACACACACACACACACACACACACACACACAGCATTCAGATACGCCTAGAATTATTTCTCTGGACCTTTGTCCCATTCCCATTATCAGATCTATCTCCTTATGTGTCATCCTATGCCCCACCTTTCAGGAACAGGACTGAGCCTCCCCCAAATGGAACCATGATGGGCCTTTCCCCTTTCTGGAGGTTTCAGTGTCCCTTTGGAATTGTCAAAACTAGGCAGGTGGGATGTGGACAGTCTTCTCCCACCAGCTTTGCATTGACAATCAGAGACTGGTTACAGTTGGCTCAAGTTGAAAGCTACACTTAGAATAGGATAAAGGAACGTAAGCACAAAGTGAAGGCCAGGACACTGGAAATCCAAGAGACCCTGGACACCCTTAGCCCTGTCCTTCACCTTCCTACAGAAGGCTGACACGCAAGCAGGGTGCAGGCATGCAGATGCATGTCCTCATCCTACACATGCATGAGAGCTGCACCTGCCACACAGATGACAGACACGGGCTGTGGAGACCACCCTTGGCCAAGAAATATTTTGACAAATAATAGAAGGAGCAGAAAGATCTGGAGAAATAGCTGGGCTGCAAAGCAGAACCAAAACACCTAGCCTGTCACCCTGGTCCCATAGCTCAGCCTAGTAGGGTGTCTGTTTCCTCATGCACAAAAGAGGAGTGATGCTTGTCCAGGAGGATTGTGAGGTGGAAAGAGTTTGGCACTCAGATTTGATGGACCTGATAATCCACTTAAGCTCCATGATTTCCTAGGTTTGTACTTCACACACTTTCATTTCTATGATGTAGTTTCTCCATCTGCAAAAATGAAGGTCATGACCAAACACAATAAATCATGTGTATCAAGTTTCTGGCTTTACATAGTAGCACTTATTAATGACAGCTGTCATTTTTATGTACTCCAGTGATGATTATCACAAACAGGAAAGAACATAATGTATAGGGGGTGATTCTAAGGCAGTGAGGCTCATTTTGCACACCTACACAAGTGTCAGCCCCTTCAGAGTGGACACCTTGGAAAAATGTAGACGTCAAACAATGCTGTTGCTCTCTTACACACACACACACACACACACAACCTCTTCTTTTGCAGTTTTCATTGATTTCCATTTATGATCAGTTTACATTTAGAGAAGGTATTTGACAGTGCTCGTTGTCTTCAATCTGGTTTGTTTGATGTCTGCCTTATCACATGAATAAATTCTAAATTTAAGAATTGTGTTCAGATTATTTGGCTATTTAAAAAAAATCAAATGTACCTTCAAAGACTAAAGATTTGTCCCCACCAAGAAAAATACACACACACACAAAAAAGTATAGGGTCCAAAGAAAAGTTTTAAAGAGAACCCTCAAAAATGTTCATCAGTGGCAGTAACCTCAGAATGAGGGTGGGATTTTCAAGATAAATATTTTAAAAATCAGCATTATTTAAACAGATACATTTTAAAAATCAAAATATCTGCATTAAAATCTATTCCTCAGCTGGGCGTGGTGGTGCATGCCTGTAATCCCAGCACTTTGGGAGGCTGAGACAGGAGAATCTCAAGTTCAAAGCCAGCCTCAGCAACAGCGAGGCGTTAAGCAACTCAGTGGGACCCCGTGTATAAATAAAACACAAAATAGGGCTGGGGATGTGGCTCAGTGGTAGAGTGCCCCTGAGTTTAATCTTCAGTACCAAAAAAAACCAAAATCTATTTCTGTAGAAACAATGCATCAAAAATAGAATGTACATTATACATGGCCTGGGGATATAGCTCAATTGGTAGAGTGCTTCCTGGCATGCACAAGGCCCTGGATTCAATCCCCAGCACCACCACAAAAAAAAAGAATGTACAAATATATAAACCATCCCACTTATTTTTGGACTACAATCATACATATTATCCACTTTGACATTGTTTTTCTCAGATTACTGATTTATCATTCTTTTTTATTTGTTTATTCATTTTTCCACTTAACAGATGTTTATTGAGGACCTTGTATGTCATTTCCAACACAGCACTGCAGAGTACAGGCTCTGATAAACAACTGGTTATTTTGTCTGGAAATATAAAACTTGTAGCTGGGAAGATTTCTTCATCAAATTACTTGAGTCTTTCCACTAAAATGTCTTAGGGGAGTTTTAGGAGCTTCATGGTCACTTCAAGGTGAGGGTCTCAGAGTGCAGACCTTGGATGGCCAAGTTGATATTCCAGAAGTTTCCATCTTGAGATGGTAAACTGAGACTATGAACTTGCTCTCCCCCCTCCAAGAGTTATTTCTTTATTTTTAGTCGTAGAACCCATAATAGGGAAGAGAATAGGAGGATAGCCACCCTTGAAGAAGACATTCTGAGGAGAAGACATCCTTGAGAAGACATTTCAGGAGAGAAGGCACATCTGGAAGAATGTCAGTATGTCAATAGGTTCATCATAGCCGAGGTGCCCACAGCCTCAGAAAAACACACCAAGTGTTTTGGCAGTGAGGGCTAAAGGAAGAAAGCGCGGATCTTCTCAGGACAGGCTTGACACCAGCCTCCAACCATAGAAGGGTTTTCCTTCTAAAGAAGTTTCATTGTAGTCATGTATCATGTAAAGATGTTTCAGTTGACAACAGACTGCATGTGTGGCAGTGGCCCACTGATGTTGTGGCATCACAACATCATGGCACAGGGCATGACAATTTATGGTCATGCTTTTCTTTTTTTTTGGCACCAGGGACTGAACTCAGGGGCACTCGACCACTGAGCCACATCCCCAGCCCTATTTTGTGTTTTATGTAGAGACAGGGTCTCACTGAGTTGCTTAGCGCCTCGCCGATGCTGAGGCTAGCTTTGAACTCGTGATCTTCCTGGCTCAGCCTCCCTAAGTGCTGGGATTACAGGCGTGAGCCACCGCGCCCGGCTTATGGTCATGCTTGTGTAAAGAAGCTTACTGCATAACCCATCATATTAAAGGACAGTACATACAATTATGTGCAGCGAATAGTGCTTGATAATGATAATAATCAACCATGTTACCGGCTTATATATTTACTGTACTATACCCTTCATCATTATTTTAGGGTGTGCTCCTACTAATAAAAAAGTTTACTGCAAACCAATAAGCTATGCTATAAACATCCCTGTTTACCTCATCCATGGATTGCATCAAGAGACTATGACACATGACTCTATTTTGTTTGTGGAGGACAGGACAGTTGGTGTGGGCATTGACATCCCAAATTAAGGCCTGCATGTCTAGGCATATCCTAGAGTGTGGTGTGTTAGTTGATAAGGCCTACTCTTAATCAGAGGACCTGATAGCATTTATACTCCTTCAGAAAAATGAGCTGGCAGCTAAACCTGAACAAACACTTGAGGGGAAAAGATAGACAAATGTATCTTTTCTATTTATTCATCCTTAGAAATTAGTGGGAAACTAAGGAAGAATGAATATTTGAGGGAAGAAAAACAGAAAAACACTCCTTAACAAACAGACTTTCTGTGACATTTTATGCATAAGGTGAAACCTGAAAACATGGAATTTTTTTAATGACAGTCAAAGAACAATAAATATTTCCTGAGCATTAAGTTGCCAAATTAAAATAATTATCTAAAAATAGCTAATATAAAAGTAATAGATATAAATAGGGAAATTTCCTATAGCATTGAGCAAAAAAAGACAAAGAATAATAAAAGTAAAAAAGACACATGGAGCAAATATCCCTAAGTTTCAACAGTCAGTTAAGAGATGTTAAGAAAGCAGGAAGAGAGACATTAGGAAAGGAAGTTATCAAAAAGAAAATACGGGTAATTCCAAAAATTGGACATAGACACAAATATTGATTGGAATAACTATGTGAAGACCAAACCTTGGCATACCATGGAAAAATACCAAATTATCCTAGATCCTATTCCTGAGATCCCAGGGGGAAAAAATTAAAAAGAGAACTGTAAGGAAATTTGAACCCAACTGGATCAGACTTCTAATTAGCAATGAAGAAAGCCAGATGATACCAGAATAAAGTCTTTAAAATATGGAAGTAAAATTATTGTGGGCCTGAATTCTATATCCAAACTAAGAATAAGGAAAATACATCATTTCCAGAATTTCAGAATGTTTACCTCATCCACACATTTTCTAAAAAATTTACCTGAAGTTTCACGCACCAATAAAGGTAGTGAGGAGAGGAGAGAGGGCCAGAAACAAGAAAGGGAGAACTATGGAATATAGAAAATTGGAGAGCTAACCAGGATGATAATGAAAGGAAGTCCCTGGGTAGGAAGTAGGTCTCAGGTCTGGAAAATAATTATAGAGTCTTTGAGTTTTCAGAAGATTGTGTTAAAATGGAAAATGAAAAAGATTTTAAAATTTTAATAAAATGACTACAGAACTGGACAATACTTGGAATACAGTTAAATATAAATATTTCCTATGAAATAAGAAGGAAAAAAATCAAAACCCCCAGAAATGAAATATGTACAAAATGGTCATTGACTAAATAGAATGAAAACAAAATGTGCATCATTTTAAACAATTAAAGAAGTAAGAGAGTAGAGGATTGTATTGGAGGCTAGGAATGTTCTCTTTTGCATAGCAAAAAGTCTGTGATATAGGCCCTGGAGAAAAAAAAGTGCATGCTCCTTAGCGCTGTCATGAATAATCAACATCATATAAATGCTGATCACTGACTATCAATATTTAGAAATATTTGTAGACAAAGCTTAAACAATCAAACATTTACAAAGCAAAATATGTTATTCACACTCATGAAGTAAAAAATATGCATTTATCTGGTGTGTTGGTCAGCTTTCCATTGCTGTGACAAAATACCTGAGATAAGTCAACCTAAAAGAAGAAAGATTTATTTTGAGTCACAACTTCAGAGATTTCAGTTCATTGTCATTTGGCCCCATCACTTTGGGCCTGTCGTGAGGCAGAACAAAATGGTGAGGAGCACATGGTGAAGAAAAGCTACCCAACACATGATGGCCAAGAAACAAAGAGAGGAAGAGCCAGGATCCCAATAATCTCTCCAAAGGCATGACCCTACTGACTTAACTTCCTCCAACTAGGCTCCTCCTCTTAAGGGTTCCATCATCTTCCAAAGCTCCATCGGCTTGGAACCAAGCCTTCAGCTCATGGCCTTTGGGGAGCATTCAAGGTCTAAATTGTAGCAGCTGAACTGGAATGAGGGAGGCCAAAATGATAAAGGAAAAGATAAGGAACAGGAAGGAAGATAATATCTTCATATTACAAAATGGGATGCCAAAACAAAAACAAGATCTGGTAGTATGAAGCTTCCATTTTGAGTTGCTATTTGTAACTGGTGAGAGATAGGTCAAGCTTTCCTCTTTTGCATGTGGACATCCACTTTTCCCAGTACCATTTATTGAAGACATTATCCTTTCTCCATCGTATGTTCTTGGCTTCTTTGTCAAAATTCAGGTAGCTGTAAGTGTGGGTTACTTCTGGGTTCTTGGTTCTGTTACCCTGACCTGTGTCTTTTTTATGCCCATACTATGTTGTTTTAAATGCTATAGTTTCTTAGTATATTTTAAAGACTGGTAGTGTGATACCTCCACTTTGGTTCTTTTGGTTCAAGATTGCTTCAGCTATTTGTGGTTCTATCAGAATTTCAAGATTGCTTTTTCTAATTACTTCTGGATGTATACATGAATCAAAACAACATTGTAACTCATAAATATGTACAAATATTATGTGTCAATAAAGAAACAAAACAAGTTCTATTTCAGTGTTTCTGGGAGATGGCAGTAAACAGATGACACAATGCAGAGTAACTAAGAAGAGTTTTAAAAGGATTATTTCCAATAGTGTGGGCAGGGTAGGATAAAGAAACCTGCCAGGTTGGTTCAGTAAGCTGCCAACAGCAGGTTGCTTTTACCACCTCTCAGCCACAAGGGGAAGGGAAACAGTCTGCTGATCTTGTAGATGGTGACTGTATGGAGAAGACCATCTATTTCTTTGAAGAGCTGGGACTTTGGGTGAAAACACAATGATCTGTGATGACCACACAAGGAAGGGGTCATGGAAATAAATAACCCTCTTTAGTTGCCTTTTACTCCCCAGTTTCCTGCTGGTGTCTCTTATTGGCCAAACCCAACCAGAATCTAGAACTTGACTGTTCAGTAATGGAGCTACTTGCCACATGGAGCTATTTAGATTAGATAAGATTAAAAATTCCATTTCTCAGTCACAAGCCACATTTAAAGTGCTCAGTAGCTACCTGTGGCTAGTAGCTCCCACACTGGGAAGCATGGATATAGAACATCTCCATCATCACCAAAAGCTCTATTGAGCAAGGTTGATAAAGGGTGAAGGAGGGCTGTATCCTTGTCCATGAAGGTCCTCCTCCTGGGCACAGAGCAAGTGGAGAAGGATGGCAAGTGGATATGGAGGAACAAGCAGAAGATGTACAACATGCCCAGCACTTCCAAACATGTCTTGTAGGATATTCTGAAAAGCATATAGTAAAAGTTTTGGAGGTGGGGTCAATGGTCAAATACATATGATAAATTCTACATGCCATTGAGACCGAAGGTAAACATCAGCCTAGAAACAGCTCTGAGAAATCATAGGAAATTGTTTGACTTTGCTCAAAAACAGAGGTATTCCAATATTTCAAACTCTTTTGGCTAAGAAATGTATTTAATGGGAGGGGTTACAACTATTATTCACAATGTTCTTTTGATAGTTAGCATTTATCATTTTTAGATTTTCAAATTCTAATCATTTTTCGTATTCAGGTTGGGGAATCTCAAGATACAAAAAGGCTCAGCCCTTCTACCCAGCACCAAAGCTGAATAACAGCTGAGACTCCTTCTACTAAATGACTCAGAAAAGCCTATCAAATGACCCCATCTATGCCGTGGCCATGAAAAAGTACCATTCAGACCTCTTGCCTTGGGGAGCACCTTTGACCGACAGCTCCAGCTGTTGCCCTTCTGATCCACTCTCCAGTCAATGCACCCTGCTGCTCCCAAAGACTGACCATGGCAGGTAAATTGACACGGGCCATTCCTGAAGACATGGCAGCCCTTTGAAGAAGCTTTTGGCTTGAGGACTCTCTGTTGATCTGGCTGAGACTTTCTTAGGATTGTGCCAGACCCAGGTTCTTGTCTGAAGTTCTCCCATGCATTCTGGCTTCCTCCTCTTTTTCCTTCACAGGTGTTTCTCCCCATAACTCTGTCACAGGTCTAATCACATCTTGCAGTCTGCTTTTTGGAGAACTTGGACCAAAATGACTTAGTATCCTGAGTATTGTCTCAACTGTGTGGGAACACCGAGGAAATTCAAGGCAGAATCCAACCCCATGAAAGATACCTGGGTGCATTTTTTTGGCAAGGTTATTGTTTTGTTTTACTTTGTTTTATCTGAGTGACTTTAAATGTATGTAGTGTGTGTGTGTGTGTGTGTGTGTGTGTGTGTGTGTTTTCTACCCCAAACCCCACCATTCCTTTTTTTTTTAACATGCTCACCAACTAAATCAGTTTATATTACCCAGCTGGCACATGCAGGTACTTGAACTTGGCATATCTAACTTAACATACACATTTGCCGGGGCAGTGAGAAACCATGCCAGATTGCTCACAGCTTTTCTGAATCCTAGCCCAGTGACCCATGGCTCCTATCCTTTGTCCTACTGCTCTACTGTGATTTAGAGGCCATTATGATACAAGTGACTTAATAGACCAGTTTTCTTTTGTTCCCTTCATTGGGCCTAACTTATGGCTCTTTTATAACCTTATTAGAGATTCTGCTTTGAGATGCCACTAAGTCCCCTCTGCCCCTTAGAAATAGAACATGACTTTTGGGTCACCAAGATCTGTATCCATCACCCCTGAGTATCTTCTCAGTCATCTTCTCTCAAACCCCTTTCACACCGCCTATGTCTGCTGTTCCCCCTCAACCTCAGCTCACCCTGACATCTCACATCACCACAGCCCTTAGCATGTGTCCTAGCAATCTGCCCATGCTCTGATGGCATAAGCTTTTTAAATGGCCTTTGACAGAGTTCACTGTGATTCACTTATAGTAAAATTTGGATATAATTTGGGCATTACATTAAACAACACTGAATCCTATAGTAACAAAATAATTCTTTTTTCAATTTTGATTATATCAAGAGAATGACTTAGTTTTGTATTTCTTTGGTGGTTATTCCAACCATTTCCAATTTTACTTTCTCATAGGGGTGAACTGGCCTTAGAACAAGAGGCTTGGTTCAGCAACATTGGTCAGAATTTGATCATTCTTATTGTCTCATTTTTGTCATTACCTTCTATGTCAAGGGACATTGGTTTTCCTTTATAGTAGTGATTTAAAGTTTTCTTTGAAACTAAGTTTATTTAAAGAAAACAGTGAATCACTTTAAGGAAATATTAGTAACTGCATTTGTGGTCTTAAACTATTAAACTATGACAAGAATCCTGAATAGGACAGATAAATAGCTAAAGCAGGAGCAATATTGCCCTAATAACCTGCATATGCACAGTTCTGTGCCTCCGTGCCTTCTGTCTGGATGCCACTATGTGTCCTATGTTTGAGTCAGGTTTTCTGTTCCTTAGAACAGAAAGAGTCCTGACTGACCGAGGCTCAAGGAATACCAGTCAGGGTGTCCCTGCGAGTGGTCAGGTTGGGAAGTCTGGAGCAGAGAGTGGGTTTATTTGCTGCTGTAACTGCAATGCAGGATGCGCCACGATGCTATCATAGATGCTCAGGTAATATCTGTCATAGGAATATGCAAATACAAAACAAAATGAACAATAGAAAACCCAGTACAAGAACAGCTACATGGTAATACAAGATCAGCTGCCAAAGAAATGAGACAGACTTTAAAAGAGGGCGGGATGGGTCTGAACTAACAAAGTAAAAGCAGGGATAAGAGAAAGGAGGGAAGCGGGAAGCTAACATGTCTTCAGTGTGACTATGTGCCAGGCATCTGCCAACGTGGCTGTCACTCTCCACAGCCCTAGGGCCTAAGTATTTTTTATCCTCATTAAAAATAAGGCAACAGAGGTTCAGAGAGCTTAAGTAACTTGATTAAGGTCACTCCGCCACTAGCCAGACCAGACATAAACCCAGGTAGGTCAATGGCAAGGTTTATTAAGTAAGGCTGCCAGAATTGAGATTAGAGGTAAAAGAGAATGAGAGTATTGGTGCAAACATGGTTTACAAACTTTTAAGGGATATGGAGAGCATTTCAGAGTAATAAGGGAGCAAAAGATGAAATGTGCAAAGAAAGACTGGGACTAGGCAAGATTCTGCTCAGAACACTTTTCCACAAACTTCAAGGAAGACAACAGCTACTTGAATCTCAGCTCTCATTTGCTAGAAACTAAGTCAAAGAATTCACATAATGTCTCCTGAGTAGTATGATATGTGCATGTTGGATGAGGGAAATGTTTGATCCCTTATCTTCTTAGTCAACACTAATCTTCAGCATCGGTTATGTGTGGGGCATGTGAGGACAGGGATAAGACAGTCCTGATGAGCTATATAGAGGGTGGCAGGTTTTTTATATGAAAGGAAGGACGCTGGCATGCACTTTCTCTCCACCACCATCTATCCCCAGGAAAGCCTCTATGACTATAAAACTTATCTAAAAACCTGACTATTCAGAGATATGTTGTAGCACCAAGAGAACCCAAACCCTAAACACAAACAGTTAAGGTGAGCATTCAGGACCACGCATGCCCTAAGTAACCTATGGGTTCCCTCTCTCATTATCCTCCCTAGTGAAAAGGCACATGGCATCAGGAATCAGGCAGGGCTTTTGTTGCATAACAAATAACCACAAAACCTCAGAAGCTCAAACAATATATAAGCATCTATTCCCCATAGGTCTGCACAGCCCAATGGCAATGCCTGCTGGGCCTGGATGGAGAGCTCTGCTGGTTTCAGCTGAGGACACTGAGGCTGGCAGGATGGGGTGGCTGATTTAGGCTGACCCTGGCTGAATGACTCAGCCTGCTCCCTGCATCTCCCCTCCCCTGCATCAGCAGGCTAACGCAGGCATGTCATCTTCATACAGAAGCAGCACAAGAGGAAAAGTAGAACATGCCAGCAGCTGGAACTGGCACATCACCTCTTCTGACCTAGTCCATCAGCCAAAGTAAGTCACAAAGCTAAGCCCAGAGTCACAGTGGAAAAGCTCAGCACAGGTGCAAGGCAAAGGGCATGGGTATGGTGAACGCAAAGAATGGGGACCCTTAATGCCAGCTGCCACTGGCCACAGTCACACCTAATCTGCCAAAAACTTAGCTACTGTTTGGCTGGAAAGAGGTTCCTAGAGGGCCCTGGCCATATAACCATTTATCTCATTTGATCTTCACAATCACTCTGTATAAAAGTGCAGGGTCTCTCAAAGAAGACACAAAAAGTTCATGAAGACATCTCCAAAACTGCGTAAAATCATTTGTCTTTTCACATAGTATAGACCTTGAGACTGAACTCCTAGCACCAATACCAATTTCTTTTTTTTTTTTTTGGTACCAGGGATTGAACTCAGGGGCACTCGACCACTGAGCCACATTCCCAGCCCTATTTTGTGTTTTATGTAGAGACAAGGTCTCACTGAGTTGCTTAGCGCCTCGCCGTTGCTGAGGCTGGCTTTGAACTTGCGATTCTCCTGTCTCAGCCTCCCTAAGTGCTGGGATTACAAGCGTGAGCCACCGCGCCCATCTCCAATACCAATTTCTTAAGTTACCTAGCCATTACAGGGAAGAAATGGTGTCACATTAATTGTCCAAATCCTAGCCAAGCATTATCCTTGTGTTGAAAGGTCATGAGCTGAAGTCACTGAGACCTGGATTTGACAGAGAGACAGGTTTGACAGAGAGACAGACTTTAAAGAGGAAAAAACAATATTTTGAATATAAGGCACTTCTTATCTATCAAGAGGATGAAAAGAAATGAGGTAACTAAGGCTAGAACTTTCTAAAGTGAAACTGGGAGATTGCAGGAGGATTGCACACACACCTGCTGAAGGTTAGGCACAGAATGTTTCAATAGACTTGGATAAACATCTGAAGTCAGTATCTGCTGGTCTGCATTCAGTGTCTCACCTGGGATATCCTAATTACATGACCAATCACAGCTGGTTTGCAGTCCCAGATTTTTGCCCTGCCAGTGAACTGCTTCCAAAAGCAAACACCCATGGAAAACCCCTATAAAAAACCTCTCCTGTGTTTTCCTTAAGGAACATTATTCAGAGCTGGCCTGATTCAATGTACCTGAATTGCAACTCTTGGCTTACCAAATAAATGCTTTGACTTCTGTGTCAAAATCTCTCTCCTTCCTTTCTCCCTCCCCTCACTCTCTTTAGTTAACAATAGGTAGTATAGTTTTCAGATATGTACCTTCCATAAAAGCTCAAAGAAGTTAGCAAAACAAGGTTTCCCCTTTTTTCCTTCTCCTTTTTGGAGATTTGGGGTTATCTGAAATACTGGCATTGACAGCCACTCTTGACTCCCTACGGTGAAGTTGCCTCGGACTTTTTATTTTTCATCAGCTGTAAGATGTGATTTTACTTCATTTTATATTTTTTAATTACTCAAATATTTTTAATTTTTATTTTTATTTAATTATTAGTGCATATTAATTATACAAATTAATGGCTTCATCATTACATTTTCATATATGCATATAATGTGCTTTAATTGTATCCACCTTCCTTACTACCCTCTTACTACCCCCTCCCCCTTCCACCTAGCTGGCTTCCATCCCCTTCCCTAAAAGTTTCCCTTCTGCTTTTGTGTTTTCTCTTTTTTTAGATTCCATATATGTCAGAAAACATGTGATGCTTATCTTTCTGAGTCTGGTTTATTTTGCTTAACATGGTGATCTCCAGTTCCATCCATTTTCCTTCAAATGACTCGATTTTGTTTTTCTTTATGGCTGAATAGTACTCCATTGTGTGTGTATATTTATGTATGTGCATGAAAGATTTTATATACATATCACATCACATTTTCACATTGTCTTTATCCATTCATCCATTGATGGCATCTAACCAGAAGGGAAAATTTTAGGGAAGAGGATGGGAGCTAGCTAGGTGGAAAGAGGAGGGGGTGGTAAGGAAGGTGGATACAATTAAAGCATATTACATGCATACATGAAAATGTAATGATCAAGCCATTAATTTGTGTAATTAATATGCACTAATAACTTGGCTATTTCATAACTTGGCTATTGTGAATACTGCCTCAATAGACATGGGTTTGCAGTTCTGTGTGATTCCTTTGGGTATATGCGGAAGTTGTATAGCTGTGTTAGGTAGCAGTTAGACATGAGCAGTAGGTCAGGAGTTTAAGAAAATACTTAGTACAAAAAAAATCAGTTAAATTAGCAGCTGTGCCTCAGTGGTGCCACAGGTCGACAAGTTGGCTATTTCAGGACCCTTGCCTGATCTCAGTCCTATAAACTATTCCTTTCACAAGAGCAAGATAAATAAATTCAGGGAAGCACAAAGATATGTTTGCTCAGAAAAGCCTAATTGCTAAAGCA
Organism: Xerus rutilus; assembly: GCA_028644305.1. Classification (NCBI taxonomy): domain Eukaryota; kingdom Metazoa; phylum Chordata; class Mammalia; order Rodentia; family Sciuridae; genus Xerus; species Xerus rutilus. The sequence goes on from CM053402.1 coordinate 69,264,339, forward strand.
TCTGAAGCAAGACTCTATACAAACAACACAGACCAGAATTCCCAGACTAGAGCCCACCAGCCATAAATGCTGTAAAACCAGTCCCAATTAGAACTTGTCAGCCAGGCCAAGATGACCAAGAGTTACCTTTATGTAGTTGGTCAATCCAGAGCCAAGAGGTGAGACTTGAGCAGGACCTTCTAACAATCTCCCTTCTACCTCAGTAAAAGTAGGGGCACAAAGAAGTGAGTTGTCCCTCTCTCTAAGAGGACTTACTCTCCCTTCTTTCTCTTTCTTCTTCTTTTCCTTCTCTTCTAATAAACTTTGCCACATTTTTACTAAGCCTCATGTCTTGCTTGTAATCATCTCATACAAGACTTGAGATTACAACACAGTCTCCGATAAGATCTTCTCAATATAATCTTATCAACATTATCATCCAGATCACATGGTAGTTCTAATTTTAATTTTTAAAGAAATGTCTATACTGTTTTCCACGGTGGCTGTGCTAATTTACATTCCCACCAAGTGTGCGTGGGGTTCCTTCTTTTCCTGGCATCCTCACCAGTGTTTGTTACGTTCTGTTTTTTCTTGATAACAGCCATTCTGACTGGGATGAGATGGAATCTCAATGTAGCTTTGATTTGCATCTCCCTGATGGCTAAAGAGGTTGAGCATTTTTTCAGACATTTATTGGCCATTTGTACTTATTCTTTTGAGAAATATCTGTTCATCTCATTGACCCACTTACTAATAGGAAAACTTATTCCTTTGGTGTTTTTTTTTTTTTTGAGATCTTTATATGTTCTGAATATTAATTCTGTGTCAGATGTAAAGCCAGCAAATATTTTCTCCCATTCTCTAGGCTGTCTCTTCACTCTGTTGATTGCTTCCTTTGCTGGGCAGAAACCTTTAATTTGATGTAGTTCTTGAGGGCCTTTCTAAAGAGGTGGAGGTCGGAATGGGTGCTGTGAGGTAGGGGCTGTGCCTAACTGTCCAGCAGAGATGCTGTTATGGCTTTGCCAGAAAAGGTTGAGGAACGATGCCCAGGAACCTCCTGGTGGGACCAAGTAGCAGGGAGGCATCCAGGCCACCCCTCCACATGGTCCACCACCCGCTGCAGTCCACATCATGTCCTACCCCACGAGCACATCGCATGCTGAAGAAATCAAGTTTCAGTTCAGTTTGGCTCTGACCCCTTCTCCTTCCAGCACCATCCAGGCAGAGGAGATACAGAGATGAATCATAAATGGTCCTTGCCTTCAAAGAGCTCAGAGTAGTGGGAATATCAGGAAAAGGGAGAAGGAGAGAGAACTGCCATGGAGTGGCACAGACCAAATAGTCCGGGGTGAGCAAGCCTCCCTCTGAGTGATGACTGAAGCTAGCTGAAGTATGAGTGAAAATTTACCAGTCAGAATCTGGACCAGAGACTTCCGGACAAAGAGAAGATGTTGAGCTAATCTCAGTTATCAACATTGCCTAATTCCCAAAGCAGGACTGGTGAAGTCGGAACAGCTGGTTTGAATCCTATCTCTGTTCAGCCCTTGAACAAATTGGACTAATGTGATACTATCTGAGGCTTACTTTCTGTGAAATGGGAATAACCATGCATCCCTGAGAACAGTGTATTGAGGACTAAATGAAGTCTGTTATGTGAAAACACTGTATAGGCTATCAGGCACTACCTCTGCAGATGTGCATGGCTCTTTTCATTATTGTCAAAGCTATTATTTTGTAATCAGTAATTTGGTGCCAGGAGCTCAGTTGGAAACTGATGATTCAGAGGAAAACAAAACAGATCATCTGGCCCTCAAGGTGACCACCTTCTAATAACCAAGTCACACTGCCCAGGGATCACTAGGTGCCCCGCCCCATTCCCGGCACTCCACTGCCACTAATTCATCTCGTCCTCACAATCCCCACCCCCAGCAGTAGGTGCCATGATTCATGGAACTGCCCACCTCTTCTGCCACATTCTGTCCCTTTTGTTTATCTCTCTGTTCCTCCCACAGGGAGGACAGAAGCTCTGCGTTGACCTTTCAGGGGTTTTGCTCAAACTGCTGTTCTTCCTGGGAAACCTTTCCCCACCTCCTAGTCAGAAGGCAGCTCAGGGACCATCCCTGGAAAGGACACTGCTGACTACTCCTCCCACCCCTTAGCAACGTACACCATTCCGCTATCACTGTACAGGCCCCCGGGTTGACATGTAGTGCTCAGATGTGAACGCAGCAGGGCGGGCTCCAGATGCCCTTCGGTAGCCACTGCTCTGCACAGGGAGGTGGACATAAGGGGCAACTGTGGTGGGATGCCATAGGTGCTGTGAGTGTGGTTTGATGCAGTGAGCTCTGTGTCCTGTGAGAGCAGAAGTTGCAGTAAGTTGGAAAGTTTGAGAACTACTAAGAAGAGATAGTGATTGGTGAAAGAGAAAAGAAAGAGGCATCCTCTGGGGTCCCTGGCCTGGTGATTGGTGCCCAGGGTGGGATGCACCAGGGCCTGGGGTGAAGACCTGGGGAGCACCGACAGTTAAGGGAGGGCAGAAGAAGCATAGAAGCCTGACAAAGAGTGATTAAAGGGAAGGAGGAATAAAAGCAAGAGCATTTCCAAGAAAACAAGAGAAGCTGAAAGGCAAAGATTTATGTTAGATGTCAACAATTTACTTCCAAAAAAAGTCCTGAGTCCTTAAGCCTACTCTTGGATAACTAAAGGAGACTTGTTTTCCATGTGATACAAGAAGTTCTTGTTTTCAGCTTATCTTTTTTTCTGTCTTCTTTTTCACATTTCATTGCCCCATTCATTTAGTACTGCTTAATTAATTTCTCAATATCTTTGTCTACTCATTACTGCTCTCTGCACACATAGACATAATGGGATGATGGAGGAGGTTCTTTTGATTGGTATTTGCAATGTGCTGAGACTGATGAATGAACTGCTAAACACACCATCACCATCACCAATAATAATAGCCGCAGACTCAGCCTGTTTATTGAGCATCTATTATGTATCAGGTGTTCTGAGTTTTAAAAGCAGGACAAGTAAACAAGGTAAATACAATATTTCTCTTTTGCAGAGGGAGAAACTAAGGCTTGGAGAAGTTAAATAAGTACTGAAAATCAAACAATAAATAATAAATAACAATGGGATGTGTGTATAGAGTCTTGGCCGCCAAGCTTCACACCTTCAGGTAGTCTTTTAAAATTTTCACCTGATATCAATTCCCTGATATCAATCCTTACTATGATTTGTAGGCAGAGGGGCAATTTATGTGAGGGACATAGAAAAGAGGGGGCAGAGCAAGGGAAGGTGGGATGAAGGGATCAGGTCAGGGAACTGTATTCCCAAGCCAATATTCTGAGTTATTAGCTATGCCCTGGGACACTTAGCTCTTCATAGGATCCTTCAGAAAAGTATTAAGCTCCTGAATAAGTTTTTATATTTGCCATAGGACTCACTGAACTCACTGTTGCAAAAACACCTTACTAGCTTTCCTTCAAGAATGGACCTACAAATCATTCATTCCTTTAAAAAATATGCATCTTCTGGATTCCAAGAATGGGGCCAGTTTCTCAGTGTACATTATTTCCCATCTTTTAAAATTTCCAGCCATGTGATCATTTTACCTATTCAAAAAGTAAAGTTCTCTATAAATGTTAAATACTACTATGTTAACTCCTGCTCTGTCCCATACTGGGCATTCTGAGCTGTGTCCTTGTTGAAAAATTAAGCTTCCAGTGCATCACAGAAAATAACATGATGTCCCAGAATATTAGGTCAGAGTGAACTAAGATCAAACATGCTTCTTATTTTCCTCCTAGAAGATCTTGCTTTTCTCCATCTTGAGAACCTTGCCCCCACTTGTGCTTGTATCTGTTCCTGTTTTCTGTCCCCATGAGTCATCCTTATCATTAACTTTTGGTCTGCCCTTTCAGAGTATTTTATGCAAATGAAAACATGTATGAGATTTAGCAAGGCATCTTCAGGATATATGGAGATAATCACACGATTTTTCTCCTTAGGTTTAGTTGTTATTTTGATGGTGCTGGGGATCAAACCCAGGGCTTTATGCATTTCAAGCAAGTGCTTTATCACTGAGCAACATACCAGCCCCCTTAGGTCTATTTTGAGGAACTGACCTTGTGTTCTTAGAATAAACTGCAACTCAGTCAGCCGTCCATTTCTTCAGGTTCCACATCCACTGATTCAATTGAAGGTAGATCAATTTCTTTTTCTTTCTTTCTTCTTCTTCTTCTTCTTTTTTTTTTTTTTTTTTTTTGGTACTGGGAAATGAACCTAAGTGTACTTTACCATTAAGCTACATCACCAGCCCTTTTTATTTTTAATTTTTTTATTTTGAGGCAGGGTCTCGCTAAGTTGCTTAGGGCATGCTGATGTTGAAGGATCACAAGTTCAAATATTTTTAAAAAATTTTGTCTGTATTAAATACTTACAGACTTTTTTCTTGTCATTGTTTTCTAAACAACTATTTACATAGCATTTATATTGTATCAGGCATTAAAAGTAATCTGTAGATGATATTGTATGCAGTAGGATGTTTGTAGCAAATACAGTACCAGGAAGTCCTGAATCCAATCTCCCATGGATATTAAAGGAGGTCTATAATAAGCTTTAGGTAAGTTTCTGCACTCTGATGGCTAATATTTTATTTAGGACTTATGTATCAATATTCATGTATGACTTGATTTTTCATTTCTTTTCTTTTTTCTTTTTCTTTTTGGAACAGCCTTTGGTATCAACATCGTTATCTCTGGATAAAAAGAATTTGGAAGTTTTTCTTCATCATCTAACAGTATTGGAATTATTTAAACAATATTGGAACTATCCATCTTTAAAGGTTGGGTTTGCCTGAGAAACTTCTAGCCCTGGTTCTTTAATTATTAACTTCTCCACAATTTTAATTTTTTCTATGGAAATTCATCTAGTCATATGTTCTGACATTGGTTTCAATAGATTATATCCTCCAAGAAAAATATTGATTTCTTTCAAATTCATGAATTTATATACATAAAGTTTTAAAATTTGTCTGAAATTTTTCTTTGGTTTTTGCATTGTTTTATACTTGTTTATTATTTTTTACTTGCTCTTTCTCTTTTGGTTTTTGATAAGGCTTACCTATTTTATTGTTTCTCACCCACTGTTCCAGTTATTCATTTATTATTTACTTTGTTTTTTTCTATTATCAAATTCATCAATTCCTTGTATTTTATCTTATTCCTTCTTTCCTTTTGTTTGTTTTTTTTTCCTAATTTTCTGGGTTGATTCTTAATTCCTTCAGTTTCATTCCTTTTGTGATTAATTGGAGCTAAGACATTTCCTATGCGTCTTGTTTTAGCTTTGTCCTCTAGATTCAGAAACTAAAAGGTAACATTTTTATTATCATTTTTCTTTTAGGAATTTGCAACTTAGATTTGTCCTTTTTTGGCCCAAAACTTAAGTGATAACTTTCTTAAAATTCTCCCATTTTGTATTAATTTTTTTATTTTACTGCAATGTGAGCAGAAAATTATATTTACATTATTGCCACTTTTAAAAACTGTGACTTTCTTTGGTATCTGGGGAATAGTTAATTACTGTGGCTATTCCATGGCCACTTGAAATAAAAATATATCCCTTACCTTCTGGGCACAAAGTTTGATATATATCCATCATATCTTTATTGATGATAGTGTTGAGTAGGTCTTTTATATCTTTATTCTTTTCAGCTTTATTTGAGGAGGAGCCAGTTCTGGTGTGGGACAATGTAATGCAGAGAAACCACAAGGTCTTTTGATGTCTGAGGATCCTCAAATCGTTATGAACATAAAAAGCATTTTTAAAAAAGACACCCACCCCAAATTTTCCCCAGTCTATATTTTCTAATTTTTAAAAAAATTTTCAGTTATACATGGACACAGTACCTTTATTTTATTTATTTATTTCTATGTGGTGCTGAGGATGGAACCCAGTGCCTTACATGTGCTAAGCAAGCGCTCTATCACTGAGCTCCAACACCAGCCCTATATTTTCTAATTTTTATTGGTATTATTTGAAAGGAAGAAGAATCAACTTTCATTTGTTAATGAATGACACTCCAAAAATTCAACTTTGGGGCTTTTGTTGTTGTTTTGTTTCATTCTGTTTTGTTTTGCATCCTGAGCATTTTAAAGGAAATTAAAAGGCCTTACATAAGCATGCTGGAGTCAGGGTCCTTCTGACCTTCCCTTGTTTCTCTCCCTCCCAGCATACAGAAAGATTTTCTGTGAAGTTCTTTCATCTGCCCAATGTCTGAACACACCAAAGAAGAAATGATTATACCTAGTCCCTTCCTTGAGCTTTCATTAGCTAAACATGTTTCAGGAAGAAAGACTGAAACCTGTCAGCCCAGTCCTCAGGCACTCACCAGTCCTCCACTTCAGTCCTATAAGGAATCATTTACAAACCACTGTCTGTTCCGTAGGCCCCACAGACTTTGTCTAGGGCTATTGTATGTTCTCCATGCCCATTGAGTTCCCCTCAAAATCATGTCCTATTTCCTTAAAAAAGGTCTGCATTCCTCATTCTCTCCCTCCCCTATAGAAATGGGGTGTCAAGTTTAATCAGTGCATGTCATATTGTGTTTAATTTTCTCATACATAGATTCTGTTTCCCAAATCAAGTTGGAAAATGGGGAAGGTAGACGTCCTATTGTCAGCTTCAAAGTATTTTAGGTGGTGATGTTGCTGGTAAAACATTTGAGCATTTATTATGAGCCATACTCTCTTCTAGGCACTTCGCTTGTCTTAGGTTGTTTAATCCTAACATCAACTCAAAATTTCTCCATTTCACAGATTGTTTTTAAGAAAGCAAGGTAAGCAGATATAAAATAATGTGCCCCAGTTCAAACTACTAGAGAACAGTGGATCCGGGACACCAAGCTTAGTCACTGTACTCTGCTGTCTCTTATGTAGACTGCCTGGCCCAGTGGCTTAACCTTGTGGGTGAGGAAACAGACTCAAAGCTGTTCAGACAGCCAGCAGGGTATTAAGAGAATTTAAACTAGCTCCCCAATATTTAGACCTTTGTCCAGAGCCTTCCTACTATACAGCACTGCCCCTTTCTGTGCATGGGAACAGATGTTTTTTTTTTTTTTTTTTTTTTTTTTTTGGTGGTAGAAAGAAGTTGTAATTTGTTGGATGATGTGAGCCAACCATTTAATACCAACTCCTGCCTAACTCCACTCACAGAGCCGCAGGGCCAATACCATGGTAGATAAAAAGCTGATTTAACCAAATACTACTGAAATAGTGTAGACTTTTGGATTCCTAAAGAAATCACTTAGGTATGTAATAAATTAACTTCTAATATAATTAGAATATATAAAATGAATTTATATTCAAGGGAGTATAAGCAAGATGTTAAAATTCTACAAGAATAGATTCTTGTAGATGGGAAGATGTATTTTAATAGGTACCTCCTATACTCTAACTCCCATGCACGTGACTTTCATTCTTTGTTTATGGATGGTGGGTGTCAGCCTTGGAAACAAGTACTTTCTCTGGACAAGTGAGAACTAAAGTAAGCCAGTAGAAAGAATGCTAGTTCATCATCAGGGCAGAGAATGGTCATCAATACACAGGACATAAAGGGATGAGCTCCTCATATTGATCTCCAAGTCTAATCCTCAGAGCCTTTCCCTGTTGCCCAAAGTGACCTGACGCATCCCTACAGAGCTTGATTTCAGGTAGTAAATATCCTTTCTTCATTCCACTCTCATTCCAGTAATTTTAAAAAGAGAAGGGGGGTTATGGCACTGAGGGTGGGGACATAATGAGGACTGGGGATGTAGCTCAATGGTAGAGCATTTGCCCAATCTGCATGAGGCCCTAGTTTCTTGGGAAAGAAGGAGGGAATGAACGAACATAATAGTTTTGGCAAGATAAGAGAATTTCACTAGAATTATTTGGCATGCCAAAAATCAAAGTTGTCTAGCTGGCTGGGGCAGGGACCTAAGCCAGGTGATTAGAGCTGGTACTTCTGGACAGCTCCATACAAGAGACTTTCAAAAAGGCATGTTCATACTGGAGCTAATGGTGTTCCCCCAGGATTTGTTAATCATGAGCCAGCAAGATAAGATCAACAAGCAGCCCTGGAAACCTGGCCTTCTGCTTATGCTACAGAATCTCTGTGAGGTTCTCCATATACAGAAGCAATGGTCTTTCCCACAAATAAAAAGATTTGTCCAAAGATGGTTCCACCAGTCTGCCTACTTTGAACTCTGTAGCAGAAACTGAATAAAATGTGTTCCTATCATTTTAAAGAGCTAATCAATCTCCCCAGTCCCCTAATTTATATAAACTGAATGCCAAATGAAGATGAGAGCAGCTAAATATTTGAGATGGATTTCTTGGAGTGGTTCCAGAATCTCCTTTCCCAGTTTTCTTAGTTTTCATTTCAAATAACAGACTGATATGACTTTGTTGTTTTCTTCCATGGCATCTCCACCTCATTTTCCTAAATATTCTTATTTGCAAAAAGAAGACCTTGTTTAAAAGGAAGTGTAGCCAGTTCATGAATAACCACGTTGGTAATCAGAAGCCTCCTCCATGACACTACAGAAGAAGTTGAATTAGAGGAGAGAAGGTGGCAAAGGGTGAGTTTTGCATGAGTCTAAGTGCAGGTATTGTCTGAAAACCAGAAAACCTCAGAACCTCAAGTCTCCCGGGCCTCCAAGATCATTCAGTTCAAACCAGAGATCTAATCTTTGTGTGATCTGTTTGGCAAGCAGGCTTTTCTTCCCAATGAAGGACACGACTTATCTGTAAGACATCTACACAGTACAAATTACCTGGAATCAAGCCGTAATGGGTGAAGGGAATGCCAGCAAAGTACCTTAGTCATGGTCATTGTGGGAGAAACAGCCCCAGCCGGGTACCAAACTCCCTTTCGGCCAGCGAGTGAGGGAGAGGCACCCTGGGTGTCCCTGGTGGGGGTCGAACTGAGAGAGGAAGGCCACCTGGCCAATTCACCATGAACCAGGGGGTCTCGTCTAAGCAAGTACCGATTTATTGAGGGGGTTCACAGGCTTATATAGAAGGAGGGTCCAGTGGTGTCTGGTTTCCAAGCTAAAGAATCGGAAGGAGCTGTCCACCTGGAAACAGTATAGGGTCACTCGGCTAAAGCAGTATGGGAGCAGAGGTCAGCCAATAAAAGCGCAGGGAGGTGGCTTCTCAGGGCAGCATGGTCAGTACTGAGCTGACTGCTCGGCGCCATCTTGTGGCACGCCCCCACAGTCATTTGCTTACAGTAAACCACTTCATTTGAATCATTTTAAAAGGATTTATTAGAAAGAAGGCATAGGTTTCACAGGAAGTAAAAAGACACCAAATGATCTCTTATTCCTCACCCATTTCTTCATTGTCTGCTGCCTTTGTTTGTCTTTTTATGTTGCCCTTTTCTCTTGCTTTTGTGGAATCTACTTCATTATGATTTTCTGGCTCTGATAGAGAACATCTGGTATTTTTTTTTACATTTACATTTTTTTTTTTTTGGTACTGGGGATTGAACTCAGGGGCACTTGACCACTGAGCCACATCCCCAGCCCTATTTTGTGTTTTATGTAGAGACAGGGTCTCGCTGAGTTGCTTAGCACCTCGACATTGCTGAGGTTGGCTTTGAACTCACGATTCTCCTGTCTCAGCCTCCCTAAGGGCTGGGATTACAGGCTTGAGCCACCGTGACCGGCTTTACATTTACATTTAGCTTTGTCATCACATCCTATTTTCTCTGTGTGGAATCACATGTGGGGATTTGTTCTCAGCAATGGACATCTGCCCCAACAGAGCCAATAAGATATGGTGAAACTTTTGCTGAGCCTTCTGAGCAGTGGAGCAAGAAAAGGAGAGGATATGAGACCAGGGCCTCCACCCTGCCTCTCCGAAGTCTAAGACCAGAACTAACTCAGTAGAAAGAGTGAAGGGATGGAAAGAAGGTAAGTACTGTTGGATGTTTTCAAAATACGAATCCCAGCAATATGTGAGACAAATCCTTCCTTTTAGTTTCATAAGTTAATAATTATATTTTTTGGTTAAATAATTTGAATCAGATATTCTGTCATGCATAATCCTGAAAGTACCAACTAATATAATAATTGTCAGCACTGGATTATCATTGAGCCAACCCCACTCCCCACATGAACTTTTATCTCTAGTTCCCTGAATGGCCTGGTTGGGAAGGGCATGTTCAGGAGAAGGTGGAGTTTACATTGTATGTAGTACTTATCCACCGCTAATGGTGAACAGAGGGCAGGGAAGTAGTTGACCTCTCCCATTTCTTCTCATTAATTAGAGTTCTTGATCTGACAATTAGCCCAATCATATTTTTTCTGTCCTGTCTTCATTAAGGTCAAAATGTCAAAATGCAAGAGATCAAAATATGCAAAACTCCCTTCAAAATTCATCAATGATGCTTGTGACTTTTTTCATATGCAAGTCTAATAGAAATTTAGAAAATGGTGGGTCCATTTCATAGCTATTCTCCTGTAGACATGTCAACATTTTAGATTTTTTCAGTATACCAACTTTAATCTGAAAAATGAAGACAATTTAGTGGTTTATAGGTTCAAATTTAAGTAAGAAACAAAAATATATCTGGTAAGATGTGCCTTATGTCCTACTTATTCATTATGAGACTGTGTAACTCAACTCATTGATTTATAGATATCTCCACTTTAATTTAAAGCCACAATGCAAATAATCTTTTCCCAAATTTCTTTCTTTAAGACATACAACTTAGCATATCACAAAATAGTAAATCTCAGGCCCAGATTTCATCTTTGCCAAGAATTATACTAGTGAAGTTGTTCATTGACCCAATTAAAAGTTAAATTTGCTTAGAAAGGGCAAGGGTATGACTTTCACATATATGTTTGTGTTCCACATCTAACATTTTATACGAATAAACCAGATTTTACCAATTTACTGTACAGACACCCACAGTCAGTAAAGATATATCCTAGGAAGAATGAGGGCTTGGGCTCCATCCCCTATGTATTCTAATTACATGAACTTGGTAGGTTACTTAAAGCCTCTATGTTTCTTCACATGAGGTGCTGATTTCACATATAATGTGCTGACTTTTTACTTTATAGATAATAATATTTACCACATATATTGAGGGATAATTAAATGAGTTGTTATGGTAAGGCATATGATAGACAATGTTATTTACAACTACTACTTATGGGAACAAATAATTATCCTTTGTAATAGAAATACTCACAGTTCAAGAATGCTCATTTCTGACCAGTTGATAACATATATGCTACCTTACTATCAATCTTGCACAGCTCTAAAATTAAATCTCCACTTTTTTTTGGATTAAAATGTTTATACCCTATGAAAAACAGCTGAGTCTAATTCTGCCACTGGCTGCTTGTGTGACTTAGAACAAGCATTCACCCGTGTGTTTTTGCTTCTGCATTTGTAAAATAAACAAATGGACTGTCCTAGGTGAATTTTAGGGCCCCTCTCACCTCCACAATTATTCTTTGTGACTCTTGTATGTCCACCAAGTGGCTGTGTGATCTATATGAATAATCTTGGGATAATTACATCTTGATTTCAAAGGAATCCATATTTGTCTCAGAAGAAGGAAAACTATTGCTACCTAAAACTGGCCTCCCAAATAAATACCAGCCTCAGGATAAAAAGAAAGAAGAGAGAAGAAATGAGAAGTAAAGACAACAATTCATATGTTCAGATTTTGTAACTTGAACAACCTCTAAAAATTATTTCTCAAAATTTGAAGATGAGATTGAATTTTGAAGCATAGACCTGGTCAAAGAAAATGTGTTTCAGAAAACATAGCCACTAGGCTTATAATTGCACTTCTACATGTAAAGCTCCAAATCCAAGTTGCCTTAGTTACTGGAAATCCTAAAGACTAATATACTTCCATTCTTCTGGAAGTGCAAAACAGACTTGTGCAATTAACCATTCTTATGGTGTTTATTTTGAAACCAACTGTGGATTTCTTGGCCTCTTCACATACAAATAATGCCAACTCCTACACAGTTGCAGAGAATTCTTCTACAGTTCCCACTTGCTATGCTCATTTTTTTTCTTGCCCTCCCTTCCATTACCTTATAAATGTGGAACATTTCAGAAATAACAAACCCTTTAGCAGGAGGTCTCTACATGTTCATCTATAAGGCATTAGAGGAAAAACTCAAAAGATGCTGTCACACAAAGGTGGGGAAAAGGAGCATAAATTAAATTCCTAATGGACATAGCAACACAGGAAAGCGCTGGGCATGAAGAGCCAGATTCTCTCTGACAGATGGCATGCAGTGCATGCAGCTAGCCCAGCAGTGTTCAGGGGCTTGCTCCATTGCAGATACAGAAACAATAAAAATGCTTATTGATTTTAAAGAGGTCTGTAATTAAGTATGACATTTTAACTGATAGAGGTTTACCAAGGCAGAACAGCCAGATTTGAGGGGTCCTAAAATGGGATACTGCTTAATTTATTTAAAGTGTCAATCCTAGAATGGCAAAACTTCAAGAATTTTGACTTGTATGCATGTGTGTTTTATGTCTTGTATGTGCACACAATGGAATGTAAAGTTTTAGATGCTGTATGCCCACTTGAAATTTTCTTAGAGCTTAGAAAAGCAAATGTCATGACCCTTACATTCAGTTGCCTTGGGCAAGCAAGAAAAATATCTGTCAAGACCCGGGTCTCGCTGTTAAGGCTGGAGTTGAGAAATGCCCTCCAAATGCCTTCAAGTCAACATTAGCTATGACAGAAGCAAGACTATTATTTAACAGTAGCAGAAAATGTCAAAAACAAACTGTGCCTGGCGTTTTGACAAGACACTGTTGAAAGAGAACCACTTTTTCAGCACTTGTGTAACCGTGGGAGAGAACTCGACAATTAATATCCTGAGGTCTGGTAATAGGATTTCCAGGCAGCTTGGTGGTTTCCTTCTGATACACATGAAAGGAGCAGGCAAGTGGCGGACACAGGCAAAAAGAATCTGAAACGATGAGGCCCAGAGAAAAGGACTGATGCGTCAGAAATCAGGTACCTTGCAGCTAATTAAAATGTAACTCCACGTTTGGGAAACTGTACTCTCACAGAGGTGACACTATAAAGTATAAGGACAGCCATCATCTCTAGGCAAAAATAAGACGCAAATAGAACCTATCTCCTTCGTTCCCTCTGGTGACCTTGTGGCATCCTGTGATACCCTACCTGAACTTTTCTCCATGGACAGCAGCTCCAAACTGACCTGGCCAAGCCTCCAGCTCAGAATTAAACAATCAATAAATCAATATAACAACTGGCCAGAGTTCTGCCCTACCTCCTCAAAAACCTGCTCCCTGTTAACTAATTCAGTGAGAGAAGCTGTGGCCTAGTGGTTAGCAGGCATAGGGGATTCATGCATTATTTGTTCTTTTATTTAGACAGAAACATTTTGGGAGACACCCAAACATTTGGGAGACACCCTAATCCAAGGGACTTGCTGATGCACTGGCTCAATCCACATTCTTGGAAGTGAAGAGAGGGGGAAGGAGAGGAACTAATATTTAATTGCACATGCCTTATAAGCTAAGCCTTTAAAATCATCACATTTAATGTTAACTGCTTTCAGAAGGCGACCTTGTATCTCCATCTTATAGATGAGAACCCCAAAGTTTAGAAAGCTTGAGATACTTGCCTAGGGGCTCAGTCTGTAAGTAACTTACCCAGAGTTCAAGTCTGGATTTGTCTGACACCCAAGGCCAATTCCTCCCTAGCTCTCTCAACCACATCAGATCACACTTTGATCACGCTCAAAATATTCTTTTTCAATAAAAGTCCAATGCTGCTTAATAATGGGAGTGCCATGAACTGAAGTAGATGAAGGCAGTCTCAACTTGCAGACCTCCTGAACCTCCAGGAGCAATTGTGAATGCTGCTGAGCAGAAGCATGCCCTACTGGTAGATCTCATGAAAGCCCTTTAATTGCCAAAGAGAAGCCAACTCCTGTGATTTAAGTTCTACCTCCCACCACTTCATCTTTCTGCAGTCCTCACACAACCAGACCAGGCCTTCGCCTTGTCGGCACCTGCACCAGCACAAAGTGAAACTAGGATCGGCGAGGGAGCTGCAGATAAGAATCACACACACACACAACAAAGGACAAGACAGGACTCTTTCTATATTCAGCTGACTCAGATATATATATATATATATATATATGCTAGGATGCCCTCTAACCCGGAAGCACTATAGGGTGCGCTAAAGTCTTACAGAGTGTTGCTACTTTACTAATCTTGCGGTTTTACAGGAATGTGGAACTGTTACAAGAACACGAACTATGGTCAAGCCACATGATTGAAAAACCTGATACTGTTGCACATTATGTACTGTGGGAACACCCAGGCCAGCTCTCTCCCACAATTCCCCTTCTCTTTTCCTAGAGCCTGTCTTAGGTCATGGGAACCCTGGAACACAGCTTACCCATCATTGGAGAGCATACCTTCTGATGCCATAGTATACTTCCTGTCTTAGGTTGCTTGTGACCAAGCTCCCATCTTACCCATCATTGGCTATCCTAGGATTGTGCTAAGCCCAGCCAGATTTGGACAGAGGGGTTGTTTCTGTAAAGAGCTATCATGGCCTGATATTGATGTCCTTATTGATTTCAAATTGATCTTACAATTTTGCAGGACCACCATCCCAACAGTGCTATGGCAACCAACAGGAGTACAATCAAGGCTATTGACCCAGCCCACTGATGTAACATTGTTCCAAATTTTTGCAAAGCAGAGAGAATTGCACCGGAATCCACTAAATCAACCTAAGTCTTATTTATAGTCTCAATTTGGGCTAACAATTGAAAAGTAAAGTTCAAATATTGCCAATTCCAGGGTCCTGCTAAATACTGATTTAACTGAAACAAAGCACTAGACAAGTTAGTAACCTTTTGAGGGGTAACACAAAGATGTTTATACTGAGCATCACACAAGGTTTGTATGGAGCTCCATAATACATTAATCTGTTCCTGTAGTAATGAAGTCTGCCGATTCAAATTTAACAATGCCCCTTGAAAATGATTGTTGACGGCCTGTGGTGATGTAAGTGCATCAGCAGTACGGCGTGCTAACGTCTCCACCGTCACAGCCATCGCAGCAGACTGAGCTAGCACAGATTT
>CM053402.1:69279989-69319404 GCA_028644305.1 Xerus rutilus
CTATGACCATACCAATGCCCACAAGGTTTGACTTTCCAAGCTTGAGTGGAGATACAACTTAACCAGGGAAGAGGAAGATGGAAATCATATTGATGCCTCCCTGGCCAGCATGTTCCTAAGGGTCTAAGGGCATGTTTTGGAGGTGTTGAATTTAGTAAAATAGGATATAAAATATCCACAAAACTCAAAACAGAAGCATTAGTATGATTATTGGAAAATTGAGCAAGGTAGCATTACCAAGCAAAACACATGGTGAGGAATCAGTATAATTACCCTCTAATATTGTAAAGCATAATGTCTGGGAAGTATTAATAGTCAATGTAAAATTAGCTTGTTCTCTGTCTATAAAGGGGATTGAGGCAAGGCCTGTACTGACATTGTATGCATATACTTGAGGCCATACTTCCGTATCAAAACCTACAGGCATTAACACAGGAGGCCATTTCACGATTCCCCAATAAACTGTCCCGTGTGAGCATGACAAGGAAAAGGCCAGAAAGAGAAACAAGATCATGATGAGTTGTTGTGAGAATGTTTCAATGACTCCAGAAGGTCACTGAGG
Organism: Xerus rutilus; assembly: GCA_028644305.1. Classification (NCBI taxonomy): domain Eukaryota; kingdom Metazoa; phylum Chordata; class Mammalia; order Rodentia; family Sciuridae; genus Xerus; species Xerus rutilus. The sequence goes on from CM053402.1 coordinate 69,280,552, forward strand.
GCTAGACCAATAATGGCTGCGATCCGGATGAGAAGTATACTTACCAGCCCAATCACTACAGCCCACTGCCAGCACTTCACCCTGTGGCAAAAAGGAAGAAGTATTCTCAGGAGTAGTCCCCTGGGTGGAGTTATTGTGAGCATTAACAGGTTTAACACATCTTTCTGGTACCCATATAGGGTACTCAGCATTCTTGGGAAATATGCAAACTGAGCCTCTAGTGAGTGTCAAAATGGGATCCGGGCCATGGCATGCTCCAGTTTGTAAATCCTTCCAACGGGCAAGGCCCAGATCAGAGTGGCAAGGATTCCAATGCCACAGGGCCGCCGAGCGTCCACAGGAATCAACATTCAAAAAATTTAAGATGTAGAGAACATGAGCAAGTCTACCATGCAGGGAAGGGAATTCCCCCCCCCCTTTGTTTTGGAAAGATAGGTTTTAATAGTTAGATGACTACGTTCAATGATTGCTTGACCTTGGGAATTATATGGAATGCCATATTTATGCGTAATCTCATACTCCTCACAAAATTTTTGAAAGCCTGCAGCGGTATAAGCTGGACCATTGTCAGTCTTAAGAACTTTGGGCACTCTCATGAAAGCAAAGGCTTGTAAACAGTGAGCCTTCACATCTTTGACCTTTTCACCTGAATGAGCTGAGGCATAGATAAGACCAGAAAAAGTGTCCACTGACACATGCACATACTGCAACTTCCCAAAGTTCACCATATGCATAACATCCATCTGCCAAAGATCATTGGGGAGCAAACCTCGTGGATTCACTCCATAATGAGGCACATGGATAAATGGAGCACATTGTGGACAGGTAGTTGTTATCCTGACAGCTTGCTCTTTTGTGATACCAGTATGGTGTCTAAGGGATTGAGCATTGCAATGATATTTATCATGAAATTTAATGGCCTTGTTTAGGGAAGAGAGAACGAGGATACGAGTATAAGCATTCGCAGTCTCATTTCCCCTGGAAAGAGGTCCAGGGAGATGAGAATGTGCTCGAATATGGGAGATGAACAAGAGTTCTTTATGGCACCAAAGCAAGTCCTGAGTAAGAACAAGAAAATCTTGTATGGAAGAACCCATAGAAATGGTGGCAGCAGTTTCCAAAGGAGGAATCACTCTGGAAACATAAATGCTGTCAGTATATATGTTTACAGGTACTTGTTGGTACATCTGCAAAGCAAGCAATAGAGCTCTGAGTTCAAGTTGTTGTGCAGAGCCAGGAGTAAAGGTCTGTGTTATTATTTTTTCTGCAAAAATGACTGATACAGTCCCATTGGAAGAGCCATCAGTGAAGACGGTCTGAGCCCCAGGGATTAGGGTGGACTTAACAATTTTTGGAAAAACAACAGGGTACTCCTTAAAGAACTGAAGTAGTTGGGGCTGGGATTGTAGCTTAGCAGTAGAGCGCTTGCCTTGAATGCGTGAGGCCCTGGGTTCGATCCTCAGCACCACATACAAAGCAATAAAATAAAGACATTGTGTCCTTCCACAACTAAAAAAAAAAGAAAAAGAAAAAGAAAGAACTGAAGTAGTTTACAAGAGGGATAATGATTGTCTAGTTGGTTATTATACGTGCAAACAAAAATGGCCCAATCATTGTTATTATCAGCTAACTGTTGTATTTGAGCTATAGTATAAGGTTGTATAATAACATCTGGCTCTTTACCAAAGGTCTGCAGAGACATCTTTAATCCTTCAAACAATAATTGGCAAACAGCAGTAGGGTAGGGCACAACACTGGAAACAGGAGAGGTTTTTTGATGCACCCACAAGATAGGCCCTGTCTGCCAAAACACTCCCGTAGGAGAATATTGAGACGAGAATACGATCAATTTCAGTGGTGCAGTATAATTAATATAAGATAGGTGTGCTTCCTCCAAGGCTTCCTCCACCTTGGTGATGCATTCATGGGCCTCTTTTGTTAAATGCCTTGGAGAATCAGGATCAGAATCACCTCTGAGGATATTGAACAAAGGTTGTAGTTGACTTGTAGTAATGTGCAGAAATGATCATAACCAGTTAATGTCCCCTAAAAGTTTTTGGAAATCATTTATATTTTGCAATTTATCCATTCTAAGTTGTATTTTTTGTGGCTTAATTCCATGAGAAGCTAATCTGTGTCCTAAATATTGATATGGTGGTACCTTTTGAACGTTATCAGGAGCAATAAGTAAGTCAGCACTCTGCAGGCACATAGTCAGATCACCAAAAGCTGCCAAAAATTGGCTTTCTACAGGTGCAGCTATTAAAATATCATCCATATAATGAATGATATACAACTGCTCATACTTGTCTCTCATGGGTTGTACTGCTGCAGATACGTACATTTGACAAAGAGTAGGACTGTTAGCCATGCCTTGGGGCAAGACAGTCCATTGATATCTCCACGAGGGTTGTTGTAAGTTAGTAGAAGGAATACTGAACACAAATTTTTCACAGTCCTTTTCATGCAGGGGTATGTGGAAAAAACAATCTTTGAGATCAATCACTATCAAATGCCAATCTTTAGGAATGGTGGACAGAACTGGCAAACCTAATTGCACTGGCCCCATGATTTGCATAACCTTGTTAACAGCTCTCAGGTCCTGTAGCAATCTCCATTTTCCCGATTTCTTTTTGATTACAAAGATTGGAGTATTCCAGGGAGAAATATAAGGGACAAGATGTCCTGCTTTTAATTGTTCTTCCACCGATTTATTTGCAGTCTCTAATTTCTCTTTAGATAAGGGCCACTGTTCCACCCATACAGGATTGTCAGTTTTCCCTGTGATAGGTATGGGTTCTATCTTAGAGGCTGTATTAACAGTAGCCCTTACCAAAAACTTCCAAGACCCGTTCGATCCCCAGGAAGTCTAGTTATTTGGTCTTCAATAGTTAATGGTTTAGAGATTCCTTGTTGATCCTTCTCTAATCCTAACCCAGGGATATACCCTTGCCTTTGTAGCATCCAAGAGACAGGTTGAGTTGTTAGAACAGCTCCCATCACATTTAAAGCATCTCTTCCCCATAGATTAACTGGCAATCCTGGCAGAACATATGGCTGAAAAAGCCCTTGATGTCCTTCATGATCTCTCCAGGGAAGGACTGTGGCACTCTATTGAGGAGCAGAATTATAGCCCAAGCCCTGTAATATGGTACATACCTGATGTGTCGGCCAAGATGTTGGCCAGTAATGTTGTGATATGACAGATACATCTGCCCCTGTATCTAAAAGCCCTTCAAATTTTCTATCTCGGATCCATAATGCCAATTTAGGCCTTTGAGACAAAGTTGCTGTCCAATATATTTTTGGTCTCCCAGCTGATCCTATGCCATTTTCTCTTAGAACAGATGCCTGGTTACCTTGACTAACGGGGATTATCACTAATTGTGCAATTCTTTCTCCTGCAGGAATAGTCAAAATTCCCGCAGTGGCTGCTGTCAACAGTTTTATTTCCCCCTCATGGGATGAATCAATGATTCCTGGAGTGATGTGAACTCCCTGTAAAGTGGCACTGGCTCGAGGTATTATTAACCCAATCATATTTGGGGGTACAGGGCCATGTATTCCAGTAGGTAGGGCCTGTACACCCATTTGTGCAGTTAATACCACTCTGGCGGTGGAGCAGAGGTCCAGTCCTGCATCCCATTGTCCTGTTCTGATAAAGTCCTCAATGCGAACGGGTTGTGCTGAGGCAGGAATTGTATGGGATTTGTCATTGCCCCATACACTCTGTGTGTTTGTGGGGCCTGAGACTGGCCCCGCTGTCCATTTCCCTGCAGTGAGTTGCCAAAATGATCTGATTTGGAATGAAACTCCTTTGCCCAATGGTAACCTCTCTGACATTTAGGGCAGATTCCGGGGGTTTTTAGAGTGGTGGTATTAGAAGCTTGTACAGGACAATGCCTTTTAATATGTCCTCTTTGGCCACATCCAAAACATGCCTTAGGACACACTCTTGCCCTATCATTTTTAGGTCCATGGATAGCGGAAGCTATAACTTGCCCAAGAATGTGAGTATTGTCAATACCTCTGCATAGTCTGATATAGTCATTAAGACTTTTGTCTCTATGAGCACGGAGGGCTTGCTGACAGTGTATATTTGCATTCTCATACGCAAGCTGCTTAATTACTGGCATGGCATCAGTAACATTTCTAAATAATCTCCCGGCCAATTGTATTAACCTATCTGCAAAGTCAGCAAAAGGTTCTGAGGGCCCTTGTATGACCTTTGATAGACTTTCTTCAGCTGCTAAATTAGGCAGGGCCCTCCATGCTTTAGTAGCGGCTGTGGCTATTTGAGCATATACCCCTGGATCATACACTATTTGAGCTTGTACACTGTCATATTGCCCTAGTCCAGCAAGCATGTCTAGGTGTCGTTGTGGGAAACCAGCCTGAGCATTTCTGGCAGCTGTTATTTTACATTGCTCATGATATTCTCCTTTCCAGATGAGATAATCCCCCCCAGAGAGGACAGCTCTGGTCAACTGTGACCAATCAGAGGGAGTTAAATTCAAAGATGAGAAAGACTCAAAAATAGCCAAGGTAAAAGGAGCATGGGACCCATATTGCACCACCGCATCTTTCAATGATTTCACATCCTTAAAATCCAATGGTTGGTGCTGCCTGATTACCTGTCCCTGTTGATTTTGAGTCTCAATCACCAGGAAGCATACACCTCCTCTTTTCTCAGGCCAGTCAACAGAGGGCGCTGTAGGTGTTATCTGTGAACGTGTATGACGTCTGCCCTTAAATGGATTATAGAGAGGTGGTCGCCCTACCAGCTCTGTAAACAACTCCTCCTGTAACTGCTCTTTGAGGTCATATTTTTTAAGTTTTCCAGACAAATCCTCAATCTCTCGTTCTAGCATTTCTTCGTCTTCTTCCTCATCTCCAGAGTCTAAGTCCTTTTCTGACCCCTTGAGAGATTGAGCAGACACAGTTTCCTGTGCCATCTCAAACATCTTGGCTAGTTCAATCATTTGTTCTTGGATCAACACCTTTTTACTTAACAAAGATTCCTTAATTAATCTCCATACAGAGAAGGTTGCAATGGGGACAGCATCTGGTCCGTCCATGCACAACTTATTTTGCAAGTCCGCTCAGACTTGTTCCCAATCTGGAACATTAAGCCCACCAGAATGTAGAAACCAAGGACTAGTCTGTTCTATAGTTTTTAAAAAATTAGATATAGTGCTAGTTTTCAACCCTGTACCTTGCCTTTTCAACAAACACTTTGTCTGATTCTCCAGTATTTCTTTGCTATATTGTGTACCCATGTTCAGCACTTCACACAATTCACCCCAACACAAACGTACTGGCTAGCCTCTCCAGGGTGTCCGTCAGCGATATCCCCTTCTTCAGTCTCAGTGGGACCTCCAGATGCCAGCGCCTGCACCAGCAAAGTGAAACTAGGATTGGCGAGGGAGCTGCAGATAAGAATCACACACACACACCAAAGGACAAGACACGACTCTTTCTTTATTCAGCTGACTTGGATATATATATATATATGCTAGGATGCCCTCTAACCTGGAAACACTATAGGGTGTGCTAAAGTCTTACAGAGTGTTACTACTTTACTAATCTTGTGGTTTTACAGGAATGCGGAACTGTTACAAGAACAGGAACTATGGTCAAGCCACAGGATTGAAAAACCTGATACTGTTGCACATTATGTACTGTGGGAACACCCAGGCCAGCTCTCTCCCACATCGCCTGTCTTTTTATATGGTTTTCCTGTCTATCTATCTGCTATGGTTTGAGTAGTATAGGAGCACTCTCCATACCTTCCAACCTCTCCCTTCCATCCTTCCCCATTCTATGTTAATAGACTGTGCTCTTGCCAAAGAGCACCCTTTTGTTTGTGACCTTTGGATCTGATTGGTTCAAGAGTGTATTTAAGCTTCTACACTTTCTGGAGTAAATGGTGTTTTCTACATCTTGCTCCGGTATTTCTGCGACTCACTGGGGCAGAGCAGATTCTTTACCTATACCCTGGGGCCTGGGGAGATTGGCTCCGAGAATCGTCACACCGTCCAGAGAGACCCCATATCGTCTTTCTCGGGGACTCCTCCTTTTTCCTCGTCTCTCTGGACCCCAACTCCTTGAGAAAGCCATGTGGCCCTCCTCCTCCCCCTTTATTAAAGCAATAGAGTAGGATTTGTCTCCCAAACTCAAAGTTTAATCCCCAAAGCCTTATGCTATTGATGTTGAGGGTGGAAACTTAATCTGACTATAGTGTTTGGAGATCTTTGGAAAGTGATTAGATTACATCATTCAGATGAAGCCCCCATGATTGAATTCTGGTGATTTTATAAGGAAAAGAGTGTCCTCAGTAAAGCCTGTGCCTGTTGTTTGGACTTCCAGCCCCCACAAGTGTGAGCCAAAGTAAACCCCTCTTTTTTGTAAAGTGGCCTGCCTTAAGTATTTCCTTATGAAAACCTAACTGATGCACCATTAAAGGAGAAGTAACCTCACTTCCTTAAGCTGAGTTAGTGCCTTCAAACCTTGCTGGTACCTAAGCCCTCACCTTTCAGAGACCTTTTCTGACCACCAGAACACTGTGTTCATCCTCTTACAGAAAGTACCATCTGCACAACCCATCTGCATGGCTCCCATAAAGCTGATACTTATGTAGTATAGGTTGTATCCAACACTGTACCACCCAGGACAATAATTCACACAGGCTTCTCTCAGACTGAACCTTTCCAAAGGTTAGAAGTCAACACTTGTTAAAATTCTCTCTTCTCTATTCTGACAGATTTCCATGTAAGACTGGTTCTGTGGAGGCCACAGTGGAACCTCTGCTATGGAAGGAAGCTTGAGGCCCAAGGTCCAAGTCCAAGGCACTCACAGAGGGGAAACTTGATAGGCTTTCTAGGAATGATTTTACTAACTTCCTAAAGAAACCTGGGTTATGTAGTGGATGAATGTATTTGACCTAAGTGTATCTATAAAGTCTTATACTTTTCTACTAAACACTTAGGTTGCATTCATGTCAACAATACCCACTATGACAAATCATTTATTCTGTGATGGTATTAAAAGGGACTTACAGGGTCAGTCAACATCACGGTGACAAGGAGACACCTTGGTCATCAGAGTGAAGTCAGGGTCTGAAACCCTGTTCTGCCATTCAAAAACTCTGGACCTGGGCAGCCACAGAAGGTTGGTACCCACATGGTGTGTTGGGGATGCTCACAGGAGGCATAAAGGAAATGCCTGATTCATTCCCTCCCCTCATTCTCCTTTTAGATGATAGAAAAAAAGTAAAAGTGAACCCCTTCCTACTTTCTCACCAGTCTAGGACTGGTGAAATATAAAGTCTAGGACTTAGAAATACAAAGTTCATATTTTATGTATTCAAATACTATAATTTTCTTGTTTTAAATTTATACCATAAAAATATTTTCTTTTAGTTGTGTTCATGATGAATCACTAAGAGAATGCTACTGCCTTACACTGACAGTGCTGGGCTTTACTAATGATCACCAATATTTGGTTATTCTCTATCCCCAGGGGAAAGATGACACATCCCAGACCCCACCAGTTAGTCAAGGTCTTAGGATGAGTCCTGTTCCATGAGCCCAGCAGAAGTGCAGTACACTGCTTCTGGGCTCAAACAGAGAAGAGTGGGCACTAGGGCCCATGCCTCCTCTTTCTCTGCCTTGGTGACAAATGAGGATGCACACTGTGGCAGAGCAAACCCAGCCTCCCACAGTCCAAGCCGCTCATGTCACATATGTGAGAAATAAACCTGCTCAGGCCACATGTGAGAAACAAACCTGAGATTTCAAGTGTTAATTTCTTACAGGAGACAGTGTCATAATATACCAACCAAGATACACATAAATGAACACGAGTTGCCATTTCCAAGATAAAAATGTCATTTATTTTTCACCAATTTATTTTTCTCTAGGAAAAAAAATCTCAATCTGACTCAATTTTAGAATGAATTTTTCATATGTTCTGGAAAGATCTGCAACATGTTCTGGCTTGTTTTCACTTGGACAGGCATGATCTTGATGTGCACCAGGTCTAAGGCACTGAAAATTCCACAAAGATTTGTCTTTGTAAACAGTTTTAAGCTTCGTCTTAAATTTGTCAGTCTGCAGATTTCCCAAGCCAAGTGCATAGAGACTTTGCACACCAGGTGCATCCAACTGATCCTAAGGTGACGGGGTAGCACTTTGTCTTTCTGTAATGTCCTGCTGGAAAATCTCCAGCTTTTGTACATGCAGGAAGATTGTTTCAAAGCAGAACTGCCACTGTCATACTTTAGTTGAACAGACATTCCCAAAAGATCTAGGAGTGACATGTGATGACTATAAAGGGAATAGAAATGAGTTTCTTTCAGTGGCAGAAACTCCCAAGGAATGCATTTTAGAAACTTCTGTTCTAAAACAAACAGATTCTGCACTTGGGTTCTTTTTTTCCTTTGTCTGCTCAATTGCTCCTTACAATGAATTGGTCCATGATCACAGTGTGTACAAGTTTCCCCAGAAAGTGTTTCCGAAAGAGATACAAATCTTACAAATGAAACAATCCCATGGAAGCATAGAAGTCCTGAATTTACTGTTTTCTGAAAAGTAATAAAAAATTATTTTTAAATGGCAATATGTCTCCCAAATGCTCATTACTTTTAAAGCCCAAAGATGCGCTTTAAAAACCATGGAAGGATAAGCAATTACAAAGCCTGCCATGTGAAAGCAGAATAGGACACAGCTACTAGAGCACAATTCTGATTTGGAATCAAAACTGCCCCTTGCTCATGAAAATCTTTGTGGAAACTGAAACTAGGGAAAGAGTGAAAAGTAAAAATCATCCATATATGGCAATCAGTTTTGACATGAGGCTCATCAATAGCCCAGTCTTTCTGAGGCACATCATTATCTATCTGATCTGCCAAATCTGATACTTAACAACATTGTCTTCAGGACAGTTGACATACCCTGGAAAAGTCTATCTTGTAAATCACAGAGAAAGATGACAGGTTCCACAGATCTCATCAGCGATGAAAAGAAGGGAGACATACAGGAGCGGACGTGAGGATACTTGCTGGCACAATGCACCGAGCGTACTATTATATTTCAAGAGGGAAAACCTCCATAGCCCAATTTTTCTTTGAGACCCAGCAAGAAACCACTGACTTAACCTGTTTATTTCACTACAAATTGAATTGAGTTTCTGAAATGTAAAGGCATATGAGTAGGAAGATGGCATGATTTTGCTGTATTAAAAAGAGGGGTGAGAGAGGTTGAGGGTGTAGCTCAGTGGTAAGATGTGGAGCAAGCATAAGGCCCTGGCTTCCGATCCCCAGCAGAAAAGGCAAGCTGCAACTTTTTCCTCCTACCACAAGTCCATAGAAAGAGCAATAACAAAAGACTTTAAAAAGAAAAGGAATATAGAACTACACTGCAAAATAAGAAGTTATCCTCTGTGCATCAGAAACTACAAGGAGTCCCTGAAAGAAGAAAATAACTGAGAGCAGTTGGATGAAGGAAAAATAGCTCAAAACACTGAAGGGGAGAATTTGCTAAAAGTGAAAGCAAGGAGAGTCTAAGCTCAGAGGTAGCTGATGGCTGGTGCTGGAAATGCCCAAACAACTGATCTAATGGTCAGTTGGCCAACCCTTCCACGCTTGCAACATTGGCACGGGCAGACAAGGTAGCAAAGCTCTCTAATGTGAGTGCTGAGTGTGGGCATGTAGTCCTCAGAAGCATGGCCATGAGCCCAAGACATGCCAGGGAGCACCACAGACTGGCTGGCAGAGTACAAAAATTTAGGAGAAGAGCAATTAAACATCCTCAGAAGACACAAAAGCAATACACTTCATAAAAAGAATGAAGGCCTTGAAAATAAAATTTGTGATCACAGAAATTAAGAACTAAACTGATGGGCTGAGTGCTGAATGGATACAGCAGAAGAGCAACTCTGTGAGCTGGAAGATCCAGTTAAGTAATTCTTCTAGAATGTAGAGTGGCAGAGAAAAGCTAAGAAAGATATACAGAAAATAGAAACAAAATGTCAGTGATGAATAGGACTTTCAGAAGAAAAGACTAGAAATGGTACATAAAGAAATACTAAGAGACAGAAGAGAATTTCCTAGAATTAAAAATATGTCTCTGAACAGGATGAAAAGGATTCATATATTATGAAATTCCAGAATCCCTAGTGTGATGATAAATACCCAAAATATACATATGCACTTGTGTATATGAACACACATACCTTAAAGAAGGAATTGCATTTAATTTACAATCCCAATACAAAGAAGGCACCTGGATAATTATTTCACTGGATTGCAGAATATAGTTGACACCCTTCCTTTCTACCTGCCCTCTGAGATCATTCCAGGTAACATCACCATCAGTACTGACATCTGATCACCCAGGTCTTGCACCTTTACTCCGCTGCTGTTCATCTCTACCCATTCCACTGAACTGGGTAAACACAGTTGTGCAGCTCACTCTCTATGCCTGATCAAGTTCTGGAAGTGTTCCTTTACATTCCTCTTAACCTACAAACCCCAAACCTACCACTGACTTATTAAACAGAGGTTTTCATCTCCTTCAGATTTGCAGTCCTTTGACTTCACCCTATTCCCTTGTATGGTCAGATCAGCACTGCTGACTCAGCTTCCTTCCCAATTAGTCTGAATCTCATGACTGATCCTTAATCTTTCATTAGGAGCCATAATTTTTCACTCATATTATGATAAAGAAAATGTGAGATATATAAACATGCATACATATACACATTATATATATACCTACACATATATATGTGTATATGTGTATATATATATATGTGTGTGTGTGTATTCACACAAAAATTGAAGTTTTATTCAACCATAAAGAAGAAATTATGTTATTTGCAGGAAAAAGGACAGAACTAGAGAGCATCATGTTAAGCATAATTAGCCAGAAGCAGAAAGACAAGTATTATATGTTTTCTCTCATGTGGAAGCTAGTGGGGGAAAAAGTGCACATCACGAAAGCAGAGGAAAGACAATAGCTTAAATAAAGGGGAAGCTAGGAGGAGTAGAGGAGGGCAGGGAAGGAGGAGGATGGGAAGGTAAGAGGAGATTTTAGGGAGTGAAATTGATCAGATAACATTACAAGCATGTACCAATATGCCATAATGAAACTCACCATTCTGTGTCATTACTATGCACCAATAAAATAAATATTAAAAAACATTTTGTGAGCTATTCTATTATATACGATTATATTAAAAGATTATTTTCAAAGATTTAATGTGTTTGAAAAAGCATTTTCAACATAAAATGATCAAATATCATCTCCTTTATCTCTAAGAATAATTCACTCCAACTGTTCTTCAGAATACCAGCTGCCCTCTGCTTAGAACTTTCTCCCACCTTGGTTCATTCTCAGCACTCTTTTCTGGTTTTCCTCCTATTCCTGGCCAATCTCCTTTTATCTCCTTCCCAAACTTCTCTGCCAACATACTGGTATACGTCAGACTTCTTTTCTTTTTATCATAACATGCTCCCTAGGTGAGCTCATCCACTCCTACAGCTTCATTAATTAAAGCTATATGCTGATGACTCCCTCATTTATATCTAGCCACTTAGATTCAAATATCCAAATGCTTCTAACATCTTCTCCAGATGTCCCCTGCACATCTCAACCTCAAAATTTTATCAAACCAAACTCATTAACTTTACCCACTCACCTACTGCTCTGCATTCCTCTTTTGGTTTATAGAAATATCATCTTATTTTCCTAAGATCGAAAATTGAAGTCACCTTTGACTCTTCCTTTTCCTTAATCTTCACATCCAATTCACTAAGTTCCAATCATTTTACTCTGAAATGTATCTCAAAGCATCTCATTCTTTATTTCCAATGTCACTACACATCTCATCTCTTTCACCTGGACCCTCCCTTTTATCTTACATAAAACTGTACCAGAGAGTGGCAACCTGGGCTGTATCTGGGGAACCTATGAACCTCCTAATGCTCAGGGACCATCCCAGACCGGTGATACACTGTGTGAAACACTTGGGTTTCACACTGGGGGTGAAACCCAAGTGTCAGCATTGTTTTATAGGTCTCCATGTGATTCCAATATGAAGCTACATTTAAGAATTTTCCAGAAATATTGGGAAATATTGACTAAATTATATTGTTATATTGTGTGCATGCATGAATATGTAACAATAAATCCCACCATTATGTATAACTACAATGCACCAATAAAAATATGGGAAAAAAGATGTCATGCTAAAATTATAAAAAAAAGGAAAGAATTTTCCAGAAATAAAGCCATGAGCCCACGACTGAAAATGTAAAAACAAATCTACAACTAAACAAATTAGAGTGAAACTGAAAAATCTTGAGGATAAAGAGAAAATAGTGTAAAATATCTGGAGCAAAAGACAGATTGCCTAAAAGAAAGGGAAAATCACACTAACAGCAGACTTGTCATGATGTGATAAGAGAGAAGACATGAAGTTAAAAATCTTCAAAGTATTAAAGGAGGAAAAAGAAAATGGTGAACCTAGAATTCTCTAGCCTGCTAAACTGTTCTTCAAGAATGAAACAGATTTTCTCACACAGAACTCAGACTCTACTTTTCCAATCATCACTGGAGCATTGCCTTATACAGAATATATTTCATTATGAAAATAAATGAGATGAAGAAGTACAGAAGGATTTAGTAATACTGACCAAATCTGGAAATAAAAGATGTGTGAAATGTGTGCACCATTGAGAGGTCCCATGGCCTCAATGAAGGTAAAACGGTTCAGTGCAAATAAACAAATTTTACACCGAAGTATTAGCAGTGTTCTGACTAGCTAATTTTACCTGTTTTCTTGTGTTTTTGTAGAATTTAGTCCAGTTTTCAGCTGTCTAAATTTCTATAACTTTTAATAATAAAAATGCCGATATATCAATATTAAAAATGTTGTACCACTTTCTTTTTTATGAAAAAAAAATTTTTTTAGTTGTAGATGGACATGTCTTTATTTTATTTATTTTTATGTGGTGCTGAGTATCAAACCCAGTGCCTCACGCATGTGAGGCAAGAGCTTTACCACTGAGCCACAATTCCAGCCCCTGTTGTACCACTTTCATTGCAAAAAATAGGTATTATACATTTAAAAATTTTCCAAAATATTGAAAGCATTTTATTTTTTGCCATAATTATCTCTTCTTAATTCTACATGATATGAAAATAATTTACACACTCTAGTGACAACCTTTCAATTTCCCCAATACTGTTTCCTTTCATCATTTTTCATTAAATTCAATCACATGTTAATTTTAGTACTATGTTCTAAAGACTTACTGTAAGGAGAAAGAACGACTCTTAGCCAAGATTATAATTACATATTTAATACATCTTGCTTTTAACAGCAATTTTCAAAGTAAACACATCATAGGCCTTATAACTTATTAAAGATTTTATAATGCTTACAAAGTTGATTCTAAAAATATACTTTATTTGTTCTAAATGAATAACATTATCTGGAAGATAGAATAATAAATTATAGTAGTATGTTTACCACCACTATAGTTAAGCTTCTGTACACATACTCAAAATGAAATCCTCCTAGGATTTTCACACTGTCAGCCTGAAAACATAAAAGCAGAATAAAGTTTGGCATACAAGATCGCAGTCTGATAGCGATTGTTTTAAAACAAAAAATTTAAAAATATCCACTTGACATCCTAGGAAAGCAAAAGCACATGCACAAACATATTTACACTTACACTCTCACTCATTTACACACACTCACCAGAATACTCAGAAGTTTTTGCCCTTGTGTATCAGACAATTGTCAACCATTTCAAAAAGAAAAATTGGGGGTAAATGTTAGCTAAGAATGTTTAAACCATACTTAAATGGCTCTAGATGTTAAAAAGATATGCCCAAAACTGTTATCAAGATATTTAATATGCACAGAATGCCATCTGAATACATTCTTCAACAAATTTGAACTATTGGCTCACTAGTGGATATGAGTACATAAGAAAATATATATCCATCTATTCCCCAGATTGCATACAAGATTGCAAATCCAGGCATTCCACCGACATGACTAAGCCTAGCTAAAGTGGTTTGCTTTACAGAACACAATATGTTATAGAACCCAACAGAATGAGAAACCTCATTTTGATCTGTTTGGAGTTTCTTATATGTTGCTTGTGCAAGAGGAGTGAGATTCTGTAATGCAAATGACAGCTAATATCACTTTATATTTTGTGGCATTGCAGAAGGTCACATTATAGTCCCCAAACATTTACTTATTCTAGTTAAATTTTCTAACTTCTAATTACATACATTCTTCCAAATTTAGACTCAAAATGAGCTGATAACCTCACCTGCTTATCAAATATACCTCCAGCAAAATCTGTCAAAACAGAAAATTGCTCTTTGGGTTCTCTCCAGTAATGTAGGTTTGAAATCATTTTATGGAAGTTCATTGCCATCAAATATTAAAATACTCAAAATTCTCTGAAACATGAAAACAGAAACTAACCACACATTGGGGCATGCATAACTCATACTGCTGTGATTAGAAAAATGAAAAGGCACAACAGTAGGTGAAAGAGAAAACATCAGTTTCCCATTTGCTTTTTGTTTGTTTTTTGGCTTTCCTCTTATATTTTATTTCATTAAATTTATAAATTGTTCAAAGCATTCTTATACTCTTTGTGACAATAAGAGAGTTATTTGGCACATCTACATTGTGATACAATGTATGGTATGTTTAAAAATTAATTTAAAAATTCCATCTATTAATCAACATATATTTAAATGTAGTGCACATATATCTTACAGTTATTTAAGTCAAATACATAAAGGTTTGCAACTGATTTACAGATGAAGCAATCACAGATTGCAGCAATAGCATGTGTGTGCATTATCTCTACACACCGATCAAGGGAAAAATTGCATCCTGGCAATTTTACAGTCCTTAGTTTTGTTGATATATCTATCATTTACATGCCCTTTTCTTCTTGTTTTTCTGTACAAAAAGATATATTTTTGCCATCTTCATTCTTGATGAGATTTTTCTGCAATAACTTTACATTCATACTGCAAACATTAAAAGGTTAACAGATTAAAATCTCTTTTGAATTGTAACTTCCAAATAAACCAAACTGCTCCAAAAATGAATACTTTTTAACATATGCCCAGTTTATTCCTCAAAGAATCAGAGGAATAAAGGATTAATGATAAATGTGATAGGGAAAAAGCAAATTCACATTCTACAAGAGAAACTGCCACAGCCAGAAGCAGAAGAAAGATGAGGTCTCTGAATTATGAACAAGAGTACATAATTTAGATCAATCCTATCATATAAGAAGAGAGGAAGCACAGTAGGTTTCTTTGCTCAGTAAGGCAAGTCTGCAGAGAAATAGGTCATGAACCAAGGACAAGATTGATAAAGTGAATTTGGATGATTGTTTTTTCAAATCACTTTATGGCTCAAAGGAAAAAATTTATCACATTACAAAAGTTGCCAGTAAAAAAAAAAAAAACAGTATTTTTAATGTACAAGTATAAAAATGTATAGCCACAATTCAAAATAAAGAAAACCAATGGAATTAAAATAATTGAGTGGCCAGATTATCAAAAAGATAGCAAAGTAAATCACTCTATTCTCCTTGCTGGCTATAATGGTAAAAGTGACTGCACTTATTCATGAAACTGCCATGGCCTCTGAAAGTTACTCCCTAACTGTTGCCACCATGACTGGCATTATCAACAATGTCCTTTTCCTTTGTAACTAAAATGATCAAATATCTGAATTCACTGTAGACATTCTCAATTTACAAATACCTAGCAATGTGATTATTATTAGTGTCCCTTAACTTTTAAAATTGTCCATTTTTGATGAAGTGCAAGTTAAAAAAAAAACAGATTCGAATATCCCCATATGGTCAATAAATTTTATCACCCTATCCATGGCTTTTCTCTCCAGTAAGTCCTCAACTTTTTTTTTTTTTGTACCAGGGATTGTACCCAGGGATGCTCTGCACTGAGCTACACTCCTAGTCCTTCTTATTTTTTATTTTGAGACAGGGTTTTGCTAAGTTGCTGGGGCTGCATTTTAACTTGCCATCTTCCTGCCTCAAGTCTTCAACTTTTAATACACTTGTGATTAATACTTCCAAATGATTTATTTCAATAAAAGTACAAAAGAAATCAAAGAATGTTGTCTTCACAAATTGCTTTCCCTTAAAGGACTGCCATTTAGAGAAAACTCATGCATTGCATACAAAACAGGGAATAATTAAGCATCAGCTTACCATTGCAAGTTGTCGACCAATATTTCCCATTGTTATGCCTCCAGCAAAAAAAATACACGGTAACCAAGAACGAACATACAGAAAGTCTGGAGATGTATATCTAGGATAACAGAAACATTTTAACAACCCACAGAAGAAGTACAAGTACACCTAACATAATAACAATAAGTTATTTTGTAGATCATACTTGGGTAACAGCAATTTCAAAGATCTCAATTCTAAATACAGTTATCATTTATTTACCTAGCAAACAAGCACCAAAAGGAATACTTACTGATAAACACCATTATAGACTAGCAGTTGAGTGACCACTGTTGCCAAGAAAGCAATTCCTACTCCAAGGCCAAAACCACTTCTAGATCTATCAAAAGTCCACCACAGTCCAATAGATAGTGCAGCCAGTGTGAGAGACAACTGTATGTTGTTATCAAAATCCACTTTCTGAGATCAGTGTTAAAGAATCATCTGAAAACTTGTAAAACAGAATCACTTGTTCATTTTTTCTAAAATAGGTGATGCTACTGTTAAAGGAATTGTTTATTCTTGAGTACATTCATTCTTTTAATATGATATCTGAGGCTAGGTGGGATTAAAGCTGCCTCTGGAATTTTCCAAATACCAGATATAGACAGGACATTATTAATAGATCCTACCGACCTGTAACCTCTACAAAAAATAATAGTCTATAGAAATTCCCAATTATAAGATCAGACCCATTATTTAAGAAATCCTGTCTTTGCTGAACATGTAACTGCACGCTTCAGAACAGTAGTGTTGCTAAAGGGACATACTTGTGAAAAAGAAAACCAATATTTTCAAACAGGTTTAGAATTACTTGAAAATCATACAGGACTTGAAAATAGAAGAGCTGACAGCTATTTAACAGGGTACCACATTTTCTACATGATTTACCGACAGACACATTTTATAATAATGCAGTTCAGAAACAAGAGTACCAAGGACACAGTATCCCTTTCTATTATGTCAACTGTTCTGGTTTTAATTTGTTGAGGATAAAGCCTTGAAGTGAACATTATCTTGCAACATGCCAAGCTATTTTGGTGCCTGAGACTTTCTAGTATAGGACAGTTTGCTCAAATATTTTATTTCCACCACCTACTTAAGCATCTATTCACATATGTACAGCCCTTTTCTACTCCAAAATCTCTGGGCAAAACGAAGCTTTACAAATTCAATTTTCTCATTTCTTTGCTAGAAGATTAATCTAAAGGAATTAATTTCAAGTGTCATTAAAAGGGCATTATCTATGTCCCAAAGGCCATATCTTGGCTCTATAACCAGCTACTTGGGCGAGGGGATGGGGGACTACATATCTCACCAAACTAACTGGCCATGCTACAATTAAAGTGAAATTCCCCAAAATGCATATAAAGTCATTTCCTGCTTATTTTAACACCCACTGTTTATCAACATTCTGCACCCCTACCAAACCAACATCCTGAACACCCAGCTTGCTGACTTCTCAGCATCTAAGGGCTATTGAGTATCACTCCCTTAAGGTCATTCCTTGCTTAAGTTTGATTTATCAAGAAACCTATATTCGCATAGGTATGCTCTCTGGAAAAGCGTTTTCTTATTCTTTAGCTGTCATTATATTTAAATTCTAAAGAAAACATTTTGAGTGCTGATCCCTTTGAACAATAAATGTTCACATAAAGAGTGGAACTTGCTATTAATGGGGTCCATCTTTGCTAAATAAATTAACTTCAATAAGAGTCAAGCAAATGATGAGGATTCCAGTGTAAATAAATAAAGCACATCAATCTTAAAAGTATTATAAGGTGATTTTCTAAAGTCTAGGGAACTAATATGAAAAATCTGTGTTCTAGGTTTTGTAAGTATTTTGAGTTTTGCTTAAAGGACAGAGAGGGCAGTTAAGATGGTTATATTTAAGCATTTCACTGAAAGAGAAAGAAAAGAGTAAAAAAAGGCAAAGAAAGTAAATATGAAAAGTTTATAAAATACTAGAAAATGCTATGTAAATTTTTCTACTTAAAAACAGAAATTTGCAGCCAAAACATGTGGGACAGAAAGGTCTAATCCAGCAGATACAGAGGAATGTGCACACCTATAGGACTCCTGGGGAGGAAAATGAGAGGTTCCAAGACCTGAGTTAGCTCTCGGGTCTAGCCTCAGCTCTGTCAGTCTGGCAATGTGGGTGACTTAGCAAATAACCCCACCTTTCTGGTTTCCATGTGTCTTATAACTTCACAAAGAAAACATGGAGCTAGGTAACTTCACAGTTCCTTTCTAGATATTATAGTCCACGGTTTTCTCTCTTTAAGCCCTCCTAACCATTACATTTGTTTTTTTATAAAACCCTAAATCTCAAAAAGTTCACCAAAATAAACATGTTGGAAAATTCTTTACTACCAAAAGAAATGGAATACCAAAATAACAATAGCCCCTGAAGAATTTTCAAATTCACAGACCTGTAGGACTAGTGAAACTGGGCACTGTAATTGTTTTTAGAATCCAGGTTCCTGCCTACTTCTGTGGTTTTTTCCCCCAAGCTTATCAAAAACACTTCAATATTTTTGGTGAAAGGCACAGGAATTAACTTGCCACATGACCCACCCTCTCTCAGGCTGCCTGCCTGTGCTGAGCCCAGGACAGTGACAAAGGCACTCTTGGCAACCTGAGTCTCACTTCTTTCTTTTCCTGGTGCCCAAAGTTCTTGCCATTTCTACTGTCTAAACCACATCTTCTAGAAGAAAATAGGCAGAACTAGCATTTCCCAGATTCTCTTCTACAAAGGAAAGGAAGAGGGTGGGGAGGAGGTAAAGGAAATAAAGTAGGAAAAATGACAGAATGAAATCCTTAAGGATAAAAAAAATGTTTTAGAGGTAAACATTTTTTCCTGGGATACAGAAGGAAGCAAGGTAAATTACTTGTTTCTCACTAGGACACTATAAAAATACTCATTAGCCAGGCACGGTGGCTCAAGCCTGTAATCCCAGCACTTAGGGAGGCTGAGACAGGAGAATTGCGAGTTCAAAGCCAGCCTCAACAACGGCAAGATGCTAAGCAACTCAGTGAGATCCTGTCTCCACATAAAACACAAAATAGGGCTAGGGATGTGGCTTAGTGGTAGAGTGCCCCTGAGTTCAATCCTCAGTACCAAAAAACAAAAAACAAAAAAAAACCCTCATTAATCCCTGTGTAAAATGTCAGAATCACCAAATAATAAAACTTTAAATATATATGCCTTGGGGGAAAAATAGTTATTTTTGTCCAAGGTCTAAGTTAGATATTTCTATGATGCCACCTTTAAGAATATTTATGTGGCTTTTGGGTGTTGGTTAAGACCACTAAATGATAATCTGCCTTTTAAAAAATTAGAACATCTTTAAGAAAAAAAAACAAAGAAACAACAACAAAAACAAAATAATAATATCCAAAGCCATTACATGTCCTTACTGGCAAATCTTAAATTAAGAAAGAAAAGAGAAATAAAGCCTTTTAAAATGTACCTGTTCCAATCTCGGAATTATCAAAACTGTATGGAAGTAATTTAAATGACCCAACTTAGGACAAACATGCAAATGGGCTAAGTTTCTAAGTAGTACTGAACAACAGGGATTTAAATGAAGGACTATACCCACACCACAACTGTATAGCTACTACCTTGATATTTCAACAATACAGTTCACCTTTTTCTTATGACTAAGTAGGCATATCACATTCTGATGATGGTGAAGCTACAAGGGATTGTTTAACCTTTGGTTTGTTGGAAGCTGCTTTATTATTGCACATTTAATTATACCATAAAGGATATAGCACTGGCATGATTTATACCAACAAAGACAGCTACACACCGCATCACACTGGACCACTCTCTTTTAAATTTATGAGGTTCTCCTAGATGCCTGTCAATGCAGGGGTATAATAACCCAATCACAGCTGTAGGGAAAGAAGAAAAAAAATTAAGTCATCTCCAATGTTATCCTGGTAACAATTAAGCTACAAGAATCACTATAAGCACTAAAAGCATTTAAAAATTTCTGTTATAAGGAAAAAGAGGACTCAAGTTATTTTAACATCAATAACTGATATTTTTAAACTTACCTTCCAAAAGAAAAATATGAAGATAATACTACTGAAGAAAGCATTGTAAATGATTGCAGTAGTATTCTAAATTCTACTAGCCAAACATTCTTAAGTGTATGATTCACAATTTAGCAGATTAAACTATTGATTCATGTTACTTTTCTACTACAAATATCTATGAGACTTAAAAGCATCAAACTAGTTAAACAATATTCTCTCAAACCTCCACAACCCTGAAATAGTCTATTAAATGACATATACCTAAAGGGAAGCCAGAAGCATAAACCCAAATTCAAAACAAACACAAGTTCATCATACACACAATGTTCTGATGGTCCTGGCTGTTTTGTTCCATGGATTAGTCTTGCCCCCACCAGCTTCTCATCCCAGTTTTCTATACCTAGCACCTTTTTCTGACACTCTTGTCCACCATGGTCCTCTAATAAGAATGTAGGTCATACTGTGAAAACTTCCAATAGAAATTTATATAAAAGATCAATGCTGCAAGTGGGAAAAAAATGGAAGACATATGATCTCTAGGAATTAAAAGTTTTCACATAAAATTTAAGTTCACTGTTAAAAGATAAAGAGAAATAATCTTAGTACACTGCTTAGTTTTAAAAGAATATCTTAACTGTTACCTATATAATTAATTATAAATACTATATACAAAATGTCTATGATTGAGACTCAAAATATTCTCAGTCAATTCTTAAATACTTGTTAAAACTCAACATTTTATTCATTCACAGAAGAAAATTTAAATGTTGTTAATAAAAGATTATTTAATAAACCAAACATTCAACAAATTATAAAGAAAATGCGTTTCCACAGATTAAATTTAACAGAATATAGCGAAGCAGCTTTGATTTGCTAATCTACCTCAAAACAGACTGATTATGCTGCCATTCTGGTAATAAAGACACAATTGTCACATTAGTTGAAAAGCATATTTAAAATGTCCAATACCACCTATGATGTATAATGAAACTGTTATACCAAAATCTAAGTGCCCAACGGTCAGAGCCCCTTCCCTGCCTGGTATTGGTTAGCTACATCTCACAAGCACTGCATTCAATCTTCGAAGAAAAATGGAAGCCAATTAATATAAAAAATTACAGGGTAGCAGACCAATGGAGCAACATTTGAAAGAGGCTGCCTGACCACCCTTTCATCTGGAGATGGGATACTACAATAATATACGCATTGTCTAGTCCACAACTCTTTTGACTTAAAGAATTGCTGAGTATAGATGGCTCACAAACCATCAAGAGATTAACAACAAGTATCAGCAGAGCAGAGCTCCAACAACTACTAGAAAATTTATGTTTCATATCACTTTCCTATTTACAACGCACTGCTCTAAAACCCTGTGAGATTATCTCATGGCATTACTAAATTTCTACACATTTAAAATGGTAACTAGCCAGGTGCAGTGGTGCACACCTGTAATCCCAGCTACTCAGAAAGCTGAGGTAGAAGGATTGCAAATTTAAGGCCAGTCCTTGACAACTTAGTGAGACCCTGTTTCAAAATTTTTTAAAAATATATTTTTTAAAAAGAGGTCTGGGATATAGAGTACTCTAATCCTGGGTTCAATCCCCAGTATTATATATATATAAAAAGAGGCAACTAACATGCCTAATCGTTGAACTTATCTAAATGAATGTTATTTCTTTTTTTCTCAAGGGCTCATAAAACTAACATCTCTCCTATCATTCCTCATTCCTATTTCCCCTCCCTCCCTATATATAAAATATAGATAGCTATCAAGATAGGTCAATATATCTGTATCTATCTCTATAGATAGATAGATAAATAGAGATCCAGTTTGCCTGGTACTGAGTAAAATCATGTAAGAGCAGGTATTCCAAGTCAATTTTCCTCAGCAGTTGATGCCATAGGTAAAGAATTATCACATAGAGAATACTGACATGTGTATGTGAAGATTTAAATAAGTAAAATTGACTATATTTTTATGCATGTGATGTCAGACTTGCAAGTGAGAGACAACTGAGGAGAAAAAGCAAAAACACAAAAGGGAATTTAAACTGCCATGCTGCCAACCTTGGGATTTGCCAATAAAAATCAAATCCATTGAGTATGCATGGTTCTCGGTTGCTCACTGAGAGGGAGAATTCAAGGAAGCTTGTCACTTCCCATTAAATGTCTTCTTTCTTTCCTTTAAATAAAGGCATAGCAGAGTCTGATAGCAATATATACAGCACTGTGAGGCTCTGCCATTGGAGATCTCAGCACAATATGTCTGGGCTTCTTTTCCTCTTCCTGCACTTTTTTTTTTTTTAACACAAGAGACTGATAAAATCATGTCTGTGTAAAATCATATGCAAACATGGTCCTGATTAATCAGATGGTGCTCTGATGCAAAAGTGCATAGATCTTTAAGTGATTTCCCAGGACTAGTTACAGCCTGCCAAGACTAAAGACAAAAAGTTTGTAAAACACCAGTATGTCAAGACTTTTTCACAGTAGTGTGTTTAACACAGTGAGTCACTAAAAGGAACACAGATAAATTAGACATTTTTCAAGGAAAGGGACTGAAAACACAAAGCCACTCAATGAGCTACACTTCCCTGGAAAACTATGACAGAAGGTGGTAATGGTTTCATTTAACAGATATTTAAGCCCTGAAGCATATCTGGTTCTTGGTATTTGCTGGGGTTTTTAAAAGAAAAAAAGAATTGACATGATTCCAGTTGCAAAGTGACCACAAACATTATAAAATACAATGCTGTGTTAGGAGAAGCAATGACAGAGCACAGATGGGACCTGTCCTGGCACATGTTGAGAGAATATAGGGTGCTCAACTGTCAGGAAAGTTTCTTACAACAGGTGACCCTAGATCAGGAGAACTCAGCAGGTGACAGGCATGGAAAAGATGTTCTCATCACAGGTAGGCATCAAGGAAAAGCAGACACAACTGAAAATAGCCGATATAACCAGAAAACTGTAAACTTGGGGCATGAAGGGACCTTCAGGGCCCAGAATAGCTCAGAGGAAGATCAAAGCAGAGAAGGGACATTAATAAAGAGACTAGTCGGAAGACACCGGGATAAGGAAAATGATACCATCACTTTTGTCACAGAGAGATGAAATCGTTCTTAAATCAGCGCGTGTACAACACAAGTGGAGGCAAGCAGGGAGTACAAAATTAGAGGCAGAAAGAGAAAGAATGATAACCGCAAGCAAGTAGGTGAGGGCTTGGACCAAAAAAGAGACAGAAGAAAGATGCAAAAGTTGGAAGCTAGATATGGAAGGCGAAAGGGAGAAATCTTATGGGACTCTCCAGGAATAGCGTGATGGACTGGATGACTAAACAGAAAAATTTCTTTCCTTTTTAAATGAATTATCACTTTCATAGATTTGGACTCAACTTGGTTACTTGTGATTTTTGAGGCAACTTCCCTACTTAGTTTACCCACTCCAGAACAGTTGTATTTTCTTCTCCTGTAAAGTCTTGACAATGATTCCTTTGTGGCCCTCAATAATGTTCAAGAAGTTTTTAATTCCAGTTCTAGTGTACTGCACACATAAGAAAGGTAATCAACTTGTAACATCAGCATTGTTAAATGAAAAACAGAGAACTGAGAAAAGGAAAATGAGATTAAAAGAAGTTTACCAGACTTCTCTTGAGGTTCCTCAAGAAGCACTGCTAACTTTTTCCCAAACTGCACAATAGGGAGTGGGAGCAAATGATAACCAGGGGCCCTTCTGTTTACAGGTAGAAAGTAGTATTCTGGAGACCTTCCAAAAGGTAACTGCTCGGGCTAAGAATGTTAGTTGGACAGGAAAATCAAATGACGACTATCAATATTTCTGACTTAATCATGCTAAGAATCTTAAAAAGTTTAAAAAATGCACACCAACACATACGCACGCAAACTCACCCATACTATGTTTCTTATATCATTAACTTCTTTTTTTTTTCCCTGATATTTTCCCTAAAATCACAATGGGAGGTTGAGAGATTATGCGGGAATCCATTTTCCATCTTTGGCAGCTCTCACACATCTGATCACTCTCATCCACTAAACACTAGGACCTACTCAACAAACCTGGTAGCATAGTTGACAGGCATCTAGATTCCCCAGTGCCTCTCTACTTTCTTCTGTCCAGGAACACTATGGAATATGTGCTTTCAAAAGAAAAGCAAGAAATGCAAATGCAAGTCCCCTAAATAAAAGTTTGAAAGTGCGACAAACCTAATTTCTAAAAAAAGGAAAGTAGGGACCAAGTGGCTGAATGGTAGTATTAAAGTTTGGAATTTTCCTTCCTAAATATGAGTTTGTGAAAAAAAGGCCCCTTGTTACAGGGACAGAAGGACCAGGCAATAGGTATGGCCAGATTCTCTCCATAATAGAGGTATAATGAAACTTCAGCCAAGTTCCCCTGCCCTGACCCTGAATATTCAATCCATGCCAGTATATTCCATCCAAACCTAGCACCTCATCTTGAAAGCTGAGGCTTGAAAAGGGGCGTCCCAAGTAGGGGCAAGTATGATTTACTCCCAGTGACCCCTTCCACATCAGGTGGCACTTGAGCCCAGTCCCACTATTTACTGACTCTACAACCCTGGGTTCAGTAATTTCCTCTCTTCATCTCTTCATCCCCTAACAGGCACAATGCCACCATGTCTCTCTGAGGTTGTCCTACAGAGCCCTGAGGTTAAGGGATACACTTGTTGCATTAGCAGGCATGCAATAAGGAAACTTTCCTGCCTCTAGCCTTCCTTTTCTCTATCCTGAAAACACATGTTCTTCCAAGTCTTGTACAACAGCAAAACAGACTTATTATACCTTAGGAGAAAATAAATAAAAAACTAGAAAAAGGTATTGGGAAAATTTTATTTTTCTCTTCTGAATTAAGTGAAATAAAATACATGAGGACCAGTAGATAGAGCAGACAGTGATAAAATACAACTTATGGTTTCTTCTCTTTTTCTGAACAATTATGCTTATTCTCTTGGAGAATAGTAATCCTCGAGAAACCAAGAAGCATTGACTTTACAACTGTTCTTTCAATGTAAATACTGCAATAGTCAGACATCAGTATAGAAGCCACATGAAAACCTTACCACACAGTGTCCTTCTATTCATGCAATTGGATAACATAATTGTCCTGAAGGTTTCATGAGGTCATTTTGAATGTCTCACAATTGGACCCCATCTTCCGAACTCACCCTTCCACCTCCAGGTCTACCATGTAATCCCAGAAAGACCTAGATTATGTTGCAAGGTGTTCATGTATATTCAGCAGGAACATGCAAAAAAGCAATTTTCTGCCTCAGTCAGAATGCTCTTCTACCATATGACTATGGTTCCCTGCTATCAGCTATATAAAATAGTATTAGTCTATTGGTCTGGTCATTAGAAAAAGCTAATCCATCATGGAAGTTCAAAATTAATAAAACATCTGAAATGCTCTACTTTATCCATTACATGCTGTCCAGCACCAAAAAATAAACCAAAAGTAACTAAAAGAGTAATGATTTTTAAGCAGAGTCTACTTTATTGATCTCCAAATATTTATTACTCTTAAGGTACATTTAATAAAAAGATACAAAGGAAAGAGCATATACCAAAAATCTAAAAACAAAACAAAGACTTAAACTTGAATTAAATTATTTCATTTTTTGAGTTTTTGTCAACTTCGAAAACAAGACCACAATATATACATCAAACCCTTAGAACCAAAGAGCAATAATTACCATCAAAATGACTTAAAATAAGACTTACACAAGATGAGCTGAGCTGAAGACCAGAATTAAGAGGTTAAATGCCTCATCCTAAAGGGAATCAGGACAGTTTTTAGGATTAAATTTTAAAAGTTCATAGGACATAAAGAAATAAGACACAGAAGATTATCTATTCCATTGTTCCACTAATATTATACCCTAGAACAGGCAGAAATAACCTTTGGTGACAGAAAGCAGATCAGAGGGAGCCTAAGGCTATAGGAGGGAATGGACTGGAAGAGAACATAAAAGAATTTTGTGGGCAACGGACACGTTCTATAGCTGGATTGTGCCTACGGTTACATGATTGAGAGTATTCAGTCAGTGCATCAAATCATTCATTAAGACAGTTTCACTGTATTATATTAAAATTATACTTCATAAAATTGATGTTGTTTTTTTAAAAGAAAAGTTTATTGCTCAAACAACATCCATACTCTTTTATCCTATTTCCTTTCTAAGCATTGCCAAAACATCCTACACATACCTGAAGCTGTGCCACAGCATGGTGGTACCCACCATGCAGAAGAAAAGATGCTTGCAATCACATCGGGTGGAAAGAGCGTCACATTTCTCTGAATCTGAAGCAAATTTAACACTAATGCAAGAAATACTCCAATAAAAAACAGGACTACTCCTCGAATCATCAAGTTCACACTCTGGCTAGTGACAGATGAGATATATGGGCCACACTTTTTGGACCCAGGTAACTCCATCTCTCCTTCCGCCATGGTTTCATAAGTTCAATAAGCCGTGGGGTAGAGAAGTCCCAGTTGAAAAGCTCAACTGTTTGTGAGTCAAAGCAGACGATGCTTCAACAGTACCTCTTGTCCTAAAGCACAACCTACCAGAAATCCTGCAAAAGATAAGAAAGAAATTAGTGTGTCTAATACATGATTGTACATTTTTTCTAATTTTAACACTTGTTCATTTAAAAAGACAAATAATAAAATAATAAATTTGTATACTTATTTATAATTAGTTATTTATTAAGAAAATATTTGAAAGTATTTTATGTGCACGATATAATAAAAATAAAGTGCCACACTAGCATTTTACTAGAAAAGAATAAGTGGGCAAGAGATCTGATAATTAGAATAATAGCAAAAACATCTTGCCTCACTCAGAGAAAAGCAGAACAGACAATCAGAGTCACTTCCAAGAGAATCTGGAAAATCAAAACCCAGCTTTCTGCATCTTCTACCTAAATCTCCAAGCCCATCAATTACAATAGGGTGTTTTAAGCTTTTACAGAAAGTTAACATAGTCTGATAAAAGATCTTTAATTTTCCACAATAAAATGTGGCTTGCTCATGAGGACAACCTCCACGAAAGAACAAAATGACTCGTTTTAATGTTTAATTTGATACATTTTAATTTTTACACAGAAGTGTTGTACAAAAACTGGACCACTGTGAACTCCCCTACACACCAGCCACAGAAGCCAGATCTGACCACTTTCCCCTGGGCCACATCTGTCTCCCACCACTGCTTCAACCCAGTCTGCCTTTGCTGCAATCCTAGGAGTGGTTGTGAGAAAGTGGTTGTGAGAAAGAGGAAACGTTAGAGAGAAAGCTAAGAGAATTAAGAACAATCTCATGACTAGAGTTTTATCCATGTGGCTCCTAACTCTGAAAATCTCAGTACTTTGCTACTACAATCGGTCTAGGTATTTGTTCACTCCCCTAACTGAAGTGATCCTTATGGTTTGGATGTCATTTGCCCCCTGAAGATTCATGTGTTAGGTGCTTGGTCCTCAGTGTGGCAATGTACAGGAAGTGGAACCTTTAAGAGGTTCCAATAGCAAGAGGTCCTTAAGTCAATTGGGAATGCTGCCTTCAGAAGGGGCTACAGGACCCCAATCTCTCTCGCTTCTCCTTTGGTGATGTGATCTTGCTCTCACACCGGTGCTCCAGTCATCTGCCTCAAGGCCTTCAACCAGAGCAGAGTTGATGCTATATCATGCCCTTAAATTGCCACAACTGTGAGCTAAAAAACACCAACAACAAAAAAAAAAAGAAAACTATTTTCTAGCCAGTACCATTGCCCATGCCTGTAATCCCTGTGGCTTGGGAGATTGAGGCAGGAGGATCAAGAGTTCAAAGCCCCCTTCAGCAAAAGTGAGGTGCTAAGCAACTCAGTGAGATCTTGTCTCTAAATAAAACACAAAATGAGGCTTAATGGCTGAGTGCCCCGGAGTTCAATCCTGTACTCCTGGCCAAAAAAAAAACTATTTTCTTTATAAAGTCTGCCTAACTCAGGTATTTCATCAGAGCAACACGAAATGAACTAATGCAATAGTTTTTCCTTTGTGTGTGTTTAAGACAAATAACATGTGAGGCTTCTATGTGCCTTTCTAAGCACCTAACATAATAACTCTTGAACTCTCACAATAACCCTAAGAAGTAAACGCAATTATTGTGTCCACTTACAGGCCAACACAAATAGCAAAGAAGTTTAAGTCACCTGACCAAGTTTACACCTGTAAACTGGGATGCAAATCCATGAAGTCTGAGCCCAAAGCCCTTGCTCTTACCATGATGTTCAGCCTCCCAAACTGTCATATATGCTTTTGTGTTTGGGTTTTGTTTTTGTTTTTATTTATTTATGTGGTGCTGAGGATCAAACCCAGTGCCTCATACATGCGAGGTAAGCGCTCTACCACTGAGCCACAACCCTAACCCTATGCTTTTGTTTTCTATAAATATTAACAATTTTTAAATGGGAAAATACTACACAGGCTGTTTTTTTTTAATAATTTACTTTCATCCTGCTCAACTATAATATATCTTGGGCATCTTTACAAGTCAGTACTTAAATGATATTTTCTTTGGATCCCAAAGCAATTTAAAATCTTAGATAGCACTTATAATAGCTACCTTTTAATTATATGCATAGTTGCTTTATGGGTTATAAACTTAACGTGTATGTCTTATTCACCCAGCAAGGCTCCTCCTTAGCCCACATGGGAACTCCACATATTCCTACTTGTGTAGTTAAATTGGGTTTACTCTTCTTAAATCAAACTATATTGGGTTAAGCAGGCCTTTTGGAAGGCCTTTAATCATCATTTAAAATTCACTGCCTTTGAGTTTCCAATTTTCAAACTACCTTACAAATGAATTTTGGAACAAAACTCAACTGTAAATTGCAGGAGGTGGGGCTGACATGAGAAATAACCATTATGAAAATAAGAATATTTTTAAGTACTAGTAATTTTCACAGCTTATCAGTTCCATGTGAGAAAAAGCTTTTTAACTGAGTCTCTGATATACCAAAAGATCTGTGCCCAACACTCAAGGGGGAATGCTATCCCTAAGCTGATCCTTATAATCTTAGGTAATTTATAGTATAACTGAGATCTGCAGTTTACTGGACTACTGAAAATAGTACATATTACAGCTGATTCATGGGAAAACAAACTCCATATGCCAACTGAAAATGCCCAGAAAACATTTCCTGAACAGGTACTGCAGACTATTACTGCCATGGTGTGGTAAACAGGTATATTAGCATATCACGCATTCTAGACACTTATAGCAAAGATCAGTAGGTACAGAATTCATCATCATCTTCTTCATCTTCATCACTATTAATAGGCATTCAGTAATTGAGAGACCATTCTCAGTGCCAGAAATAGACTAATTCTGATCTTCAAAATAATCCTAAAGGTAGGAATTATCCTCATTTTACTCACGAAGATACTAAGTCAAAGAGAATTTGCATTTATTTATTAGTCATAGGACATGCAGAATTAGAACTGGAATTTTATCTCAAGTCTGATTCCAAAACTCATTCTCTTTCCTCTATTTGCTGAATCCCACCCCACCTACTTAGACCTGGTTTTTGGCACATGAGTCTACATCAAATTACTTGATTACTGAAGAGATGTATCTAGACACTGGAAAACCACATCAACTGCAACATAGTCTCCAGGTACAAATAACAATATGAGTAGGAGACAATATAACAGCACAGAGATAATGAGATAAATGTACAAACACCTTGAAATTTTTTAAAGTACTAGATCAAGGTGAAAAACATGTTTTAAAGTAAAAAAGAAATATCTCAATGGCTAAGTACACACTTTATGAGATCAACATTTGATTTTACTTCCCAAACTCCAGCAGTGAGGAAAACCCACTGACTCCGCTGCTAGAACAGGTATGTGTTCCAAGCAGCCCAAATCCAGTACAGCTGTTGTCTCTCTGAATTTTTCTAAACAATAATTAATAGCAAAAAAGTTTATGCTTAATAATATTGTTGAAAGAGCAAAATAACTTCAGTTTTAAAAGCCATTTTAGTTGTGCTAGCACCAATCTCACAATCACTTGCCAGGATTTGTCAGAGTACCAGCATTTGGGACAGTTATGTCCCAACAAATCCTTGTTATGTGAAACTGTTCTAAGCCTTGCATATTATTTAGCATACCAGGCTCCTGCCCACTAAATGCCAGCCTCCTCCATCTGTGATAACCAAAATTGTCCCCACATTTCCAGATGCCCCAAGGGAGGCACTGTCCTCCAACTGAGAGCCACTGATTACTAGAGATTTGTTTCCTCATTCTATTTCAAGGCTGCTGAAGATTTTCTAAACTGTTCATTTATGTTTTCTGCCACAGCTGTTTATTCAACCTTTCCTGGAAGTGCCTCTTTTTAGAGTTTCCTGCTTCACCCCAGAAGTTTTCTTTAAAAATAACACATTTGTTTTATGTTTGTTTGAATAGGATCCAAAAAGTTAACTTTGTGTCTACATCATAATACAATGGTATATAATTACTCAGAACAAAAATAAAAGCTACCATGCTTTAGAAACATAGTATTCTAAAATTTAAGAACTGGACAGGAACTAAGAGATCATCTGTTCCATAGATGAGGTTATTTGACCCTCATGCAAATAAAAAACAAAAAACTTGTACATGTGTGCATTTTTCTGAAAGTTCCACAATTTATATCAAGTACTCAAAAAACTCTATTAACTAAATAAAGCTAGAATCAGTGATTTAAAAGTTCTCTCACTTTCCCAGCAAGGCAAATGTGACACAAAGTGGTCAAGTGAATTGACAAGATAAAGATTATACTACTGGATCTTTTGTCTATAAACACATACAGTGAACACCTGGAAATGACCAGACTCATCAAAGGGATAAGAAATTCCACAAGACAATTCACCCCCTACTATGCTAAAAAGTTCCTAAAAAAGCTTGTTTATGTCAGTCATGCACTTAGTAGGGTTAGTTATTTTTTAAAGGAAAGCTCTAGGGAATTAGCATTGCTTAATTTAAACATATTCTTAACATCAAAAAGAAATTTAATTCTCCAAATTTTTAAAAAATCTGTATTTGAGAAAAATTTAGATTATTTGAAAAATAATTTTCTGATCAAAGAAAAAGTCTGTGGTATAGATATTGTTTAAAGGATAGTATCTCAATCCTCTATGATACTCTTGTTAATAAACAGGTACTTTTAATTGCTATTTTACAAAATCAAATAGGCTAGTTGACTTTCTAAAATCACAAACTTTTACCAGGTAGTAACAGGTCAAGGCCCAAACACACTTCCATTTTACTACATTGTCTCCATCTATAAACACCATACAAATACAACTTAAGGACAACACAGGAAACAGTTTTTAAAGTAATTTTGATAAATTACTATTAATTCCAAACTAATGTTTTCAATCATTTAACAAGATAAACTTTCCAAAGGACATATAAAACTCTACCTTGAGTCCTGAGCTCCAATTTCTATAAAGTATGTGACTGAACAACAACAACAAAAAAATATTTCACATAGTTTGGATAGATCAATGACAAATCATCAATACTGGAAAAATATTGCTCCAGGTGTCTACCTGTTAATACTATTGCTTTAGACAAATGAAAGAGTTTAAGCAATTCTGGGCTCTGTGAATGAAAATCAAAGTTTATGTTGACCACTGAAAGAACTCACAGGCAACGGACGTTTGAAAACAAACACACACAAGATCTCCTAGTAACCTTAAAAACTGGTTGCATTTTAACAATTGCAACACTCCCTAGAACCAAACAACAAGATTATTCATCTTTCGATGATTAGAAGCTGCAAAAGCACATTTGTTTCCCTCAGATTACCCTGTCTCTTCAGGTGCTTGGTCATATAGACTACTAAATAATAAAGTTAAATGACTACCTCACATATTTTTCATCATATACTCTCTCAATTAGAATGACATTCTCAATATAGAATTATCATCAACATTAGAAAAACACACAAATCACTGAAACAGTTTAACTCCCATAAATAAAGGCACACTTATAATTACAGGCTAGGGATATTAAAACTTCTAGGAAGAAAAAAAGTTTGCCTTGAATATATTGTAATTCTTTCCTCTTAACATTAAAAATCAAATATATAAAACATTAAGCAAGCAGTATTTACAACCCCTTACTGCTTTTAAATTATCAATTTCCCTCCCTAAAAAAGTTATTCTGTTGTTGGGGTAATTTTCTGATAACAGTGAAAATAAAGTCTTTAAATGACTGAATTCCATTTTACCCTTTCCTTTTCAGTGCAACCATCTGTAAAAGCAACAGTTGTTGGTTTTAAAAGAATCTGACAGCTTCCCAAGTGTACATGATTCACAGCTTGGTCAATTTCCACCAGATATGAACTGAGTATTATGAAAAACCACACCATGATAAAGCACAGTACTGAACACAAAGTCCAGAAACAGAATAAAGGGGGAAAAATAGAAGAGTACAGATGCCACTTGTTTTTTGTGTGGGATACTGATTAGTGGAGGTATTCCTTCATTCAGTAATTCAATATCAGTGGCAAACTCCAAAGTCGGAAAACACAATCAAATCTATTTGGCTACCTTCATTTTATCTGCAGCCAGGACTGCAGCATTTCTTCCCTGCACTCCTCAGCTCTACTGCAATACTGAAACTTGCCAATTTCTGCCGCCCAGCTATCAAACTCATCCTTTCCTTCTTAACGCATTCCCTCATCAATCCTACAAAACAGCAAGCTTTTCACAGTGTATTTACTAAGACTATCTAGCTGATACCATTCTTTAACAACGTTTTCCAACATTAATTGGACATGAGTCATTATCACATAAGTTTTAGTACTTGCCCCTACCCCCATCATCAGCACTGCTTTCTTCTTCCAGAATGCCAGTCTCTACTGAGTGATCCTAAAATCCCAATAACTAATATCAACTGACTTCTAGACCCAGCCAAAAGTTCTCTTTGGTACTCCAAAGGTATTCAATTACAATCCAAAATGCCAAAGTCCTACCCCTCAAACCAATGTCGTATCATTTGGATGGGTTCTAAATTTACCACGATACCTAATTTGAATCCATCCCCCATCCCCCAAATCTGTGTCTTTCTCCCTGGTTACAAGCCACCCAACTCCTGACAGCTCTATGCTTGACAGCTCGCCGACCTCCACCTCCATCACCTCTCCAGGGTCGCCCTTCCCGCCGTCCTCCCACTTCGACACACTTCCATTGTCCGGGGAGCCTCGGCTTCCCCTACGACCTCTCCCAAGCCCTCTCTCCTCTTCTGGACTTCTCCGACCTCTCTCCAGGTAAGCGGAGCCCCTCGCCCTGCAGGCCCCACCTGCGGTCCTGGATCCCCACACCTGCCACCAGGATTCCCAACTGCAAAAAAACACAAGTAGTGCCTCTTTTCGAGGGCCACCCCTTTCCTCAGGCCGCTCGCCTCAGCAACACGTCACCTGCGCTCTTCTGAGAGACCCCAACTCACCCCCGCCTCCGCCATCTTCTGGGACCTGCCCCCCGTCCCCCCTTCCGCCTCTTCCTCCTCCCCTCCCACAACTCCGCCAGAGCTCCACTACGCCTGTGCGGCCGACGCGCCGCGCGCTGGCTATCGGGGCATAGGAGCTTCCGGTTGCCGCTGGAGCTGGCGGAGGGACTGGAAAGCCGGGGCAGCAGGGCTTCCGGTCTGCAGGAAATTGGCGGCTGGAGGGAGGCGTGGACCGTGTAGGTGATGGGAGGCTGCGGGATCAGCTGTTTGCTAAGTAAACAGTTGTGGGTTGTGACGGGTGCCCAGATCCTGTGGGCGGAGTAAAAGAATCGTGCAGTGACACACGCACACAGACGAGTGTGCCGCTGCCCTCTGCATGTACCTCATCTGCGATCCTTAGGTCGAGGGCTGTGGACTGTCGGCGGCCAAGTTCTTCAAGACAAGGAGCCAGCTCTCACTATATAGTGCTTTTGCCGAGCTTTACTCTTTCTCCTCTTTCTTCCCTACCAAGCCATAATTTATTTTGGAAGAACATACTTGATATTTCTCTCTCATCTCCGTCCTATAGCACTTTGCATTCCTGATCGTTCCTCAAGGACGACCGGGTAATGTACTTTAAGGCAGTCATTTTCGTAGGAAGGGCTTTAAAAATTTACATTGAAGTAGAGAGAACGCAAACCTTATAACCCCTCATTGTCATTAGTATTATACCCATTGAATCTAAAACCTTACCTTTGGAACATGAACCAACCCAAACAGAACTTTGGATATTGTGCAAATGAACTTTTGTTTTGAATGCAAGTGGTGCTATCAAGCGATATATAATTACCAGAAGACATTAGTTAATAATTTTTAAAAGGCAAAATCAAAATCTCTTTTGACTGTATTACATTACTGGGCTATTCTATGTAACACCTTCATGGGTGTCTTAACCCAAACTACATTATGGATATGATCAGATTACAGTGGCCTTGAGGAAAGTTTCAGATGAAATGTAGGCCTAGGATAATTGCATAATAGTTTGACAAAGGATGTCAGTTGGTTGAACTCCTCTGTTTTCTTTTACTTTAAACTGGTAAAGGATAAAGTATTTGTTGTTGTGCTGGTAAAGGATAAGATGTTTGTTGTTTTGTTTTGCTTTGCTTTTTTCAGTGCTGGGGATCAAATCCTCTGCTTGCTCATGCTAGGTAAGTAAGTGCTCTACCACTGATTTATACTCTCAGCCCAGTAAGATGGATTTTTTGTTTCTGATCCTTTTATAAACACATCTGTTACTAAAAATAAACACATCTATTTCTGAAAAGTTAAAGAGAAACTAAATTTGCAACAAAAATGTCTAAGCAAGTATTTATATAACACTACTTGTTTTCTGTTTTCCCTAACTCTTAAATTTAGTTCCTATAGGTTTTTACACTACCAATCAAAGAAGATTTTGGCTAATTATACTAAATGGATGAGGAATTTTAAAAGGAATAAGTATCCATAAAAGAGACAATAAGTTCAAATTGTTCTGCCATCATGGCTCTCATTAAAACAACATGAATCCTACATGTACAATTCATACCTATCCCAATATAGCTTTTTCAAACACTTAGAAACTGCCTTCAAGAAAATCCTAATGGAAAATTTTAACCTAGAAAGGCATTTATTTTAGTTTAAATATTTATTAATTGCAAGGAGGGACAGGATCTAAAAATCAAGAAACTGGTGTGTCACCAGTTTCTATGAGTCTGACATCCATTCCAGTATACAGTACAGGCAGAATAAAAAATTCTTAGGAGGAATACAAAGGGCTGTTGTCATTAATTAGATTTGAGAATGGTTTTCATGGAAGATGTGGTCTTTAAGTGGACACTGAAGATAAATATGCAGATAGGGTAAGGATGTGTATTCCGGTGGGAGCTCAGACTTGGAAAAACATAAAGTGGATTATAGAGCCCAGCCCATTGAAGAATATGTGGCAAGATGTGAGATTTCTATGTAAAGCTCATGAAATTGGATTAAATTTTTGTTATCATGGAAATGTTAAAATCCTAAATGATGTCAAAATATTAATTAAGAACTTTGAGAATCATAACCTTGGATTACTTTAAAATTGATGTGATGTCAGTGGAATGCTGGCCAAGGATTCTTGAAACCTAGATTGTATTTTGGTGTTATAAAAACGTGTGTAGTCATGTCTAGTAAATTTCACTTTTTTGAGGCTTTCATTGTCTTAGCTGTAAAATGAGGGATTGATTTAGATGATTTCTAAGGTCCTTTTTACTGGTAGAATTAATTTGAAATTGATTTGAAAATTCTGCAACTTCAAATAAAGATTTTTTTTCCATTAGCCTTATATATTGTTTGGTCTCCTAACCAAAAGATCAAAAGGTAAGTTAACAACAACAACAAAAAAAACTCTTTAGTTAGCTAAAACAAACATTCACAAAAATTTATTTGCCTTATTGGAGTGAGTTATTGTTAGACTAACATTAATTATTGCCTAAGGGCTGATAACTGATTAAGCTTTACAGTAAACTTCTCAGAACTTTGGAGTTGGAAACTTTATCCAAATTAAAAACATTCAAAATTTTAGGAAAAAAAGTATGACAATTTTCCTAATCAATAACTGAAATTCAAAGTACTAGAGACTACCCTAGTTTTTTGTTGTTGTTTGGTTGGTTGATTGTTTTCTTTTTCTTTCTGGTATTTTGATATGAAATATTGCTGTGGTTTAAATGTGGCTTGTCCTCCAAAGTTTCATGTGTGGAAGGTTGGCCCCAGTATGGTGATGTTGAGGTGGAAGAAACTTATACAAGAGGGGGCCTATTGGAAAATAATTAAGTCATGGGAGCTCTGTCCTTATGAATGGATGCTGCTGCTGGTCAGAGTGGTTGAGATTTGGTAGAAAGAGATTAATTCCCAAGAAATCAGATTCTTAAAAAATAGAGTGACCCTGGCCCCTCCCTGATCTCTTAAGTCCCTGTCTTGTCATGTGATCTTTCCCTCTTGCAGTGCTCCCACCATGATGCTCCTACCATGTTCTGATGTCGGCAGAAGGCCCTCACCAGAGACTGAACCAATGAGGCTGCTTGATATTGAACTTTCAGCCCCAAAACTGTGAGCTAGATAAATCTCTTTTCTGTAAAACATATTCAGCCTTAAGTATTTTATTATAACAACACAAAACAGACTAACACAAATACATATAGTTGAGGAAAACACACACAAAAAAGGAATTTTGCCTCTTCGAGATTATAAAATGGGTCATTTATTAATTCACTCATCCCTTCAACAACTGTGACCTGAGCACTTCACAGGCACCAGGCACTGGACTATAAGAGGAAAACAAAACCGATAAGGCATCTTGCTTATAGCCTAGTAAGTAAATGTTAAATTAATATATACTTACAAATGAGACAAGTGCAATGAAGATGAAATATCTCCATATTGCAGTGGTGGATTAAGGAAATATCTGGAATGTGACTTGAAAATTGAGAGTCAGGATGAAAAGAGCAGGATGAAAAGCAAGTGTGAAGGCACAAATGTGGAAATTCTGGGTACATTCTAGGAACTGAAAGGAAAGCAGAGTCACTGGAGGGGAAGAGTAGATATTGAGAAGGAAGAAGATTGAAAACTTGGTTGTGTATTAACATCATGATTGACCACTCGTCATGTGCCAGGCACCATGCTAATTCACTCTCATCTCATATGCTCAAAACTCTTTTGAAATAAATACCAAATATTAAATGAGAAATTAAGGCTAAGAATTGTTATTCTCAACCTTGGCTGCATATTAGGATCACCTATAGATCTATTAAAAGTTCTAGTGTCTGAACACCACTCTCTTATATTCTGATTTAATTGGGCTAAAGAGGAGGCCTTTTAATAAATTCATTGTGTAATCCTAATGCAATCCTAATGTAATCTGAAAGTAATAATAATGCAGCCAGAGTTGAGAATCACTGGATTAACCTTAGTTTGTCCACAGTTACTTAGCAACTAAGGGTAGAGAAGGAGAAACTCAACCTAGATCTGTTTGATCCTGAAGCCTGTGTTCTTAGCCACTCATTAGTGCCCTGTCAACATTCAGTAGCATATAGAAAGCAGTTACATGCTGAAAACTTAAACACTGAGACACAAAGATGAACGAGACTGAGCTCTTACCTTCGATATTCACAATCATAGACTAGTAAGGCAGAAGTCTCAATAAACCAAGCCAGCCCACGTAGATAGATAAATCAACTGAAAACTCTCAGTGAAATCATATATGTTCCACTGTTTTAAGCTAGGTGTCTGGAAGATACCTAATGGGAGGGAATCTGGGTAGGCAGATATTGCAATTGTCAGCTGAGAGATGGTGCAAGCCTGAACTGAGGCAAGGGCAGAGCTCACAAAGAGAATTGGCAGAACTTGCTGACCTCTGATGTAAGGATGATAAAGAGAGAGAAGTGGAGATGACTTCAGTGTTTTGAGTTTGAGAAACTGAGTGGACATGGCACCATTGGTCTAGAATAAGAATGCGAGAATTGAATTTGGGGTTAAATGAGTTTGAAATATTTTGAAATTCAGGTAGAAATATCTAGTAGGACAGTGGCAGTGTGCATCTGGGACTCAAGTGAACAAATACATGTAGAAATGAAGATTTGGAATTACAGAATACAGAATATGCCCTGTATGACATTTTTTAGAAAAGATAATAGAGATTGGGGAAGGAAAAATTTCTGACATTGCTATACTTGAATATGTCAATAAAAGTATTATTTATCTGCAGTAATACTGAACACAATCCACTCATGATTATCCATAATGAATTTTTAATACTTCCCAGACTCCCTGGCCACATAGCAATGTAACAGATGATACGTAGCCATGGAATGCAAAGCAATTTTAAATATTGGCTAAATATTTAAGAAGAATGCTATGTGATGCATTCAGAAATGTAATGGGAATATCTTAGAACAGTGTATCCACACAAGTAATTTTTATGTACTCCTA
>CM053402.1:69319904-69418723 GCA_028644305.1 Xerus rutilus
TTCTCATAGTTGTATTGCCTCAGTCTGGCATTAAGATGAATTCTGGCTACAGGGGAAAAATATCATGTAGCCAAGCACAAGAGTTGGGGGTGGGAGAGTTTAAACTTCCAAAGCTCAGAAAGAAGGCAGTGAGAAAAGCATTCACTTTTTAGTGCTGCTACCCTTTGGGGTATTTTTGGACAGTTCTGTTAGAAAGAAATGACAACTAAAGTCAATAAACAAAGTCAAATGGTCCCTGTAAGGCTTGTATGTATTATCGGGCAACAAATAAACTAAACAAAGCCCAAACGAGGTCACCGTGGATGAGCAAGCAAATGCAAAACACAACGCTCACACAGTCACCAGGGTATAAAGCATCCCAGTGAGAAGGCAACAGGGAAGATTATAGACTATAAACTATTTGTCAGAGAGGCAATGGTAGAGACCTAGAAAAGAGAAGCAACACAAGCTATTAATTATTACAAGGGCCCATACAACTAGAGGTCAAAAACATAGCAAGGTGTTCTCTGAGCGATTCCTTTCCTGCTCTTTCACCAGGCTGTTGTCTGGGACACTCCTTCATTCCAAATAAATTCACACACACAGTGTTTATATAGCTTTCGGTCTCCAAAAGGCCAAGTGTGTTCTCACCTGTCAATGTACAGAAGCCAAATGCATAGTCATCTAGAAGTATACCGCGTTTTAGTAAGAGACTGATGGAAGTAGCCGAGAATTTCCTGTTTTGCCAGTTTTATAAAAATATGTATATATATATTGATTGACAAATGCAGAATGTTTCATTTGATAATAGATGGACAGCACAAATGATCCAACTGTGAAACTTCCCCAAAATATGTACAAAGTCAGGTAATGTAATAGACACAAAAGTCATCATAGAAACTCAATGACTTAAATTTAGATATATTCTTGAATTCAAAGTTGTCCAAACCAAAAACTACCAAAAGAATTTACCAAATAAATTATGTGAAATTATTTTAAATTTAATCCTTTTGGAATTTGAAGAGCTTTGCTTTTTAAAATTTTATAGTGCATTATAGTCATACAAATAGTTGGGTTCATTTTGACATAATCATACATGTGTGGAATATAATTTACTCCATTTCAATTCCCAGTGCCCCCCTTTTCCTATTCTCATTCTTTTACTGATCTTTCTTCCACTCATTTATTTATTTGTGATTGGTGCTTTATGGGTACATATGAAGGTGGAATTCACTGTGGTGTATTTATACATGCACATAGTATAATTTTGTCAAATTCATTCTGTATTTTCTCCCCTCTCTTGTCCCTTCTCCCCACCACAATTCCTTTCTTCTACTCTACTGATCTTCCCTCTATTTTTATAATATCCACCCACTCCCACTTTTTCACATCTGAGAAAAATAGTCAACTGTTGATTTTCTGAGTTTGGCTTATTTCACTTAGCATGATGTTCTCCAGTTCCATCCATTTGCCAGCAAATGACATAATTTCATTCTTCTTTATGGCTGAGTAGAACTCCATTATGCATATCTACCACATTTTCTTAGCTCACTCATCTGTCCACAGGCACCTGGGCTGGTTCTGTATCTATTGTGAGCTGCACTGCTGTAAACACTAATGTAGCTGCAGCCATATAGTAAAGCATTGCCTTTTTAAAGGCTAGGAACTGATGCTTTAGCATTATAAAAGATTAAAAGAATGTCAACTTTCCAAAAGCGGATTCTAGATTTATAAAATTAGTTTTAGTACTGAACTATGACAGAGCCATCATTAGAAAAAGCATTCCAGACTGAGAAATGGTACTCATTGCTCACTGATGACCTAGAGATTCTTGGTGATGCTTGATATTCTCAGACAATTTATTAGACACTCTAGGTATAACATATCCCTTTGCTCCTCCCTCTGCTACTTCAAACAGGAATACAGTGTCCTTTCCTTGAAATAAGAGCTCAGTTTTATTTGAAAAAGCTAGGATCATGGAAGAGCATGTGCATAATTTAGAACCAGGCAGGTCCAGTTTCAGGTCTCTGCTCTGTACTATCAGCTGAGTATTCTTTGAGAAGTTACTGCACATCTCTGATCTTCCATTTCCTCATCATTAAAGTGCTTCCTTTGGTAAACCATAAGTGTGAAAAATGGTCATAGTTTTCTGGGTATTATTTTTAATCACTCTGCTATTATCCTTCACAAACAACCTTCCTATTTTGTTGAATGCTCTCAGGACTGGAGATTCCTCACCTCTTGAGAAATATGCTTTCATCTATGCACAGTTCCAGCTATGAAAGATTTTTCCTGGGTTCAACTGAACTTAATTTCTTCATGGCTTCCACTGGTCCCACTCCATTCCATACAACAGCCTTTAAATCATTAAGTCCTCCTCCTGCTCCACTCTCCCCACAGATTCTTGTCCTGACTAAATATATCAAGTTTTTCCATCATTTTCCATATGATGATTTCTATATCCCCTTACTATGCTTCCGTCCGTCCATGCCCCCTCAACACGATCACTTCCAGAGTAAACTCCAGTGCTTCCTTATCACACCCTCTCCTGGACACCTCTTGTCACCCAATGCCCTATCGCAGTAACATTTTTGGCAGCCATATCCCACTGTTAAGTTGTATTGAGCTGTTAAATTTAGACAGCCCTTAAATCCTTTCCATATGCACAAACCACATTTTCTCCTGTTCTTTTATTGAGGGGGTAAAATGTTTGAATGTTTAGAATTTTTCTCCATTGGGGGTAAAGGGTGGGTGCTAAACAAAGGGTTTATAGTTTCCCTGGTGAATTTCTTCTTGTTGAAACATGTGCACAGTTACTACCTCTTAAGATCTTTGTGGTATGAATTCCACCATTCAGCATGCTGGTGAACCTTGTCAGCATGGTGAGTCTTGCTGTCTGCATCCGCATGCCGACTTGATGTCACAACCTTAGTCCAAATCCCTAATAGACATTTCAGATACTACAGGGCCAGTCTCAGAGGCCTGTGGTGGACTCTGGAAGCCTGCCTTTCAGATGACAAAAAATCCATTCACCAGAAGGAGCTCTTCACTGACAGCTATTCTGTGTGTCCAGTTCCCATTCAGAGTGATGTCATTTAGAGATTGAAAAATTCAACAGAAATTCAGACTCAACACTTCCTCTTCATCAACTGCTTTGCTGAAGTCTTGCAAATTTAGTGATTTGTTCTAGAAGATACCCCAGATACAAAGCCTGCCCACCTAGAGCTCACAGAATTCATCTCTGTTTTGAGAATGAAATATTTGCCCATTTTTTTTGGTACTGGAGATTGAACTCAGGGGCACTAGACCACTGAGCCACATCCCCAGCCTATTTTGTGTTTTATGTAGAGACAGGGTCTCACCGAGTTGCTTAGCGCCTCGCTCTTGCTAAGGCTGGCTTTGAACTTGCGATTCTCCTGTCTTAGCCTCCCTAAGTGCTGGGATTACAGGCTTGTGCCACCACACCCAGCTTATTTGCCCATTTTTTGGCTTTCCCAAATTCTCAGGATTCTTCAAAAAATATTGGCAGGTGTTCTTGTATCTTATCCCAAAGTTAAGACACATGGCTCATTTAGGTTATGACACTTATACCATTGTGAATAGCAGTGCTTTCTTACAGGTTCCTCATTGACCTTATTTTTATTTTTTTTTTTAAGGAGGAAAAGTTTATTTGGGTGGGACTCATGGATTCAGAGGTTCAGTTCATAGTCAGCTGACTCCATTGCTCTGGGCCCAAGATGAGGTGGAGCATCATGGCAGAAGTGCAGAGGAAAGCTTCTCCCTTCCTGGTAACCAGGTAGCAGGGAGCCTACCTTATTTTAAAAAATCAGTGTTAGCAGTGCCCTTCTCTGCCTGACCATTTTTAGCTGGAGAGAACATAGGAATTAAAATGGTTAAGTAGTTCTACTTACTTCCTCTTATCTTTCAACATTGTAAGAGCCTGGGACTTCCAGGCTCCTTAACCTCCAGAACATTTCTGCAACACACACACACACACACACACACACAAAATGTACCTTGAGTGACTCACCACATCAGTCTTTAGTCACTTGCTTTTGCATTTCAAAGAACAGCTCTGAATGCTGATACCGTACAGGCTGGTTGGACTTTGTGACTGACTTGTATCTGCCACTCTTCCTCCACCCCTTAGGCCTCATGCTTCTTACTCTCTAAGAGTGTGACAATAACTGCCCCACTCAGCAAATAGTCTCTTCACTTTGGGTGCATACTCTTCAATCTGATATTCTCACCAAGTATTTGAGTTATCCATGGCATGTATCAAACCTGATGGCCACTGAATCACTTTGTAAGTCACACAGCATCCCCTGCCCTCCTACATTGCCCCAGATTCAGAGAGAGAAGACCCTGACTCAACCTCTCAATGAGAGGAGAGTCAAGAGATTTTGCAGACAGGTTTTAAAGGCACCACACTAAGATTAGCAGAGAGAGCCCAGGGACCATACAGTAAAAGTGTTTGTTACTTGTGCTTCATTCTCCACAACAGTGTAGACTGCCTTTGGCTAACTCTGCATTTTTTCCCATCACTCACTTTATTCTGAACATCAATGTCTAATGTTCAAACAGGTGTGTGTTTCTCTTTTATCTTTAAACATGATTGCTTGTCTATTTTTTCATCAAGTAACATCCTCTGAACGCATTTTGGATTATCTGAGTTCCTTCATTGCTTCTATCCTGCTGTTTGCCAAAAATTAATTTTGAAAATATTTAACTCCTGTCTTAATGTCCCTCTAAGTGGAATGCTACCAATTCTTTTCTTTTCTTTTTTTTTTTTTTTGGTACTGGGGATTGAACTCAGGGGTACTGGACCACTGAGCCACATCCCCAGCCCTATTTTGTGTTTTATGTAGAGACAGGGTCTCACTGAGTTGCTCAGCACCTCGCCATTGCTGAGGGTGGCTTTGAACTCACGATTCGCCTGTCTCAGCCTCCCTAAGTGCTGGGATTACAGGCTTGAGCCACCGCGCCCGGCTCAATCCTTTTCTTCTTCTACCTGCATAACCCACTCTAACACACGCTCACACTAGATATTTACTAGATATTTGCATCTTATGAATGCATGTCACTTTTTC
Source organism: Xerus rutilus (assembly GCA_028644305.1). Lineage (NCBI taxonomy): Eukaryota > Metazoa > Chordata > Mammalia > Rodentia > Sciuridae > Xerus > Xerus rutilus. The sequence goes on from CM053402.1 coordinate 69,324,974, forward strand.
TTTCCTTCTTTTTTTTTTTTTTTTTTGTGCTAGGAATTGAACCAAGGCCTTGCTTATGCTAGGCAAGTGCTCTGCCACTGAGCAACATCCCCAGCCCTTACTTGTCACCTTTATTGAGGAAGATATAGTTGAGTGCTTAAAGGTCAGATCAACCATAGTTTTAGTTCCTGTTCTATGTAATCTTGAGAACATTCTATTCCCTCTTTGAACATCAGTGAATTTTATGTGATAAATGGGGATGACAGCAGAATTAGTGAAAGCATATATGTAAAGAATTTAGTACATGGTAAATGGTAGCTCTTAAAATTATTCACCTCTTATCCTTTTAACTGAAAACTGCGACAGCCTCCTCATTCTGTACTTCAGTTCTGCATCAAACATAGCCAACAGACTGACAAGTGGCTTTATAATACCACGTGTTCCTTTGGAGTTTTTGCATATGCTTTTTCCCAGTTTTATCAACAATTTTAGTACAATCTACTATGGCCATCATAGTCATTCATTCATTTGTTCTGTTCTTTTGTAAACTTTTTTTCCCTAGCCAGATAATAAAGTCCAGAGGTACAGCCCAGGTAATATATACTGTACCTACATTAAACAATTGAATGTCAGAGCCAAGAATGACTGTTGCCCAAATTTCTCTTTGAAAACAACTCTAAGACACCTGCCTGTAAAGAAGTTAATGTAGAGGAATGTTGCTTGTCCTGAAGGATTGCAGTGCTTACAGGTGTATAATTAGTCACTAGGCAGTGTGTAAATACTCTGTAAATTGCTTTATTTGTTAATGAAAAACTGCAGAAATACAAGGTATTATATGAACCAAGGCTGAACATGGGAGATAAGGTTTGGTGAAAAAAGAATGAGTGAGTGAGGCATCAGCGTGTGTCATGTGTCCCTCTGCTGGGATGAAACTTACAGGTTCTCCCTCCTCGTTTTCTAAGAACATCGACTCCCCTGGGTGAATAATTTAAAGGACAAATTACCACTCTTCTGAGTACCAAAGCCAGCCATAAGCTGAAATTAAATTAAATCATAGAGCTCTACAAGAAACGGAGGGAAGAGTCAGAAATATAAAACCAAGGGAATCCAGAGCTAAGCATGAAATATTAGTCCGTGCGATGTCCTTGCCTTCCTGTGCTGATGAAGTGAAAAACTGAAAACCACCCTGGTACAGACTTAAAGGACCACTATCAAATATCCATCGTTAAGTACTTGGCAGTGGCTATTGCGATGATTTCAATTCCAATGGGGTATGGGAGGGAGGTGGGAGAGAGAACACTAGATCAACTTCAAGGGCTTGCACTTGAGCTAACCAGCCAGGTGACCTTGAGCCAGTCACTGCCCAGTCTGGGCCTTTGTTTCCTTCATCTGGGGATTGAAAAAGATGAAATTAGGGTTTGTGATTCTAAAAATATTTCCCCTATCAGCTCAAATATCATCACATACAAACATAAAATTTGCCAGTTAAAATATAGAAAGTTCCTAATCTATTTTCAAAGCACCAGCCATAAAACCACTGGTCAAATTTTTCTTACACTTATTAGTAAGGGGCCAGGAGATACAGGAGTGAGTTTGAAAAAAGAAAGTTGGGAAGTTTTGTGCTAAAACACTGTGTCCCCATACTGTTTCCTCCTGAGGGAAATGAGCGTTCACACGGTGGCTCAGAGTGTTGGTACCACCCTTTGTCCAGGAGTTATGCAGCACATTACAGACCCAAGATTGGCTTCTGAGAAAAGAACTCAATATACTTGTACTAAAGTAAAAATCTAAAGATGACTCATTCTGCATCGATGGGATAAGGATTGCAAAATAGTTCCTTTAATCAATACAAAGCAAGGACCTTGGTAAACAGCTGTTCTGCTATCAACGTGGCATGCAGTACAAAGTAAAAGTCTACAAAGTAAAAGTCTACAAAGCTGATGTTTTTTTCTAGGGCATTGAAACCTCGATTACTGAGATCTGGGGCACATTCTTTATCCAGCATATTAAGCTTAACTCTGTCAGTATTAGCTAAGCCTTATCAGCATTTATGGCCATGACAATATCACTGGAACAGGAAAATAAAGTCCTAAATCCACTTGACCTATTTGGCCTACATGGGCAAGGGCTGCAGTAGAGGCCTCATATCAGAAATGTGCACTTAATGGGTGGTGCCCAGATCTTTGGATTTCATTGGCCAGAAAATGTCAAAGGGCTTGGTGGTAGAGGTGGACGGAGAATCATATAAAAGGCTAGTCTGATGTCATTATTTCACAAAATAAAAATATTTATTATCCACTACCACTCACTATCATTTCATAAAAGGATATTTTAACAAAAAGAACAAGGAAGGATACTATCTCACAAGATAAGACAGCCCTTATGTTGGTTCATCTTAATCCTTGAACATACACATTACTTGCTCTTTATTTTTCTTAGAACTCAGAAATCAGTGAAAATGTCATCCTGAGCTAGAGCAGTCTTTTGACTTTCATTTAGAGTTCTGCTCTAAGATATCTTAAGAACTAGAAAGGCTGTTTCTCTGACAATTTCAATCTTAAATTTTTGTAAGGCCCAACTTAAAGCCCATATCTACTTTGAAGATTTTCCTGATTACCAGTGATTATGACAGTCTTTCTCCTGTTTGATTTCCTAAGCACATGTTATTTTCACATATAATCTAGCACTTACTAGATTTCATTTTGCAGAAAAGATTTTTGAAATTTAAAGTGTTTAAGTAAAAATCTAAGTTCCATTACAGAAAGAGTCACAATGTTAGACATGCCTGAAGAAAATACTGGTGTAGGAAAGAAAAAAAAAAAAAGCATAGAAACCTAGAACAGAGATGAATCATTCAATATTCAAAATGTGTCTGAGGTTGGCTGAAGTCATTTAAAGTTGACAATATAGAATCCAATTTATTCTGATGAATGGACTAATGTGTTGAAAATGTTCTAGAATTATATCAAGAGAACTCATCGGACTTTGAACTTCAATATTGTCCCTTCTCTTCACCAAGCTAAGCTAACATCAGAATAGCCACCAGCATTATAACTGGTCCCATGTTCTCATTTAGATAGAACAACAGAATACTATATGATAGAAATTTGTCTTGGAGATCATCCAATCTATCCCTTTGTTTAGCAGATGGAATTCTATGGCCCAAGTAAGTAAAGCAATTCACTGCAAATCCCATGCAGATTAGAATTAAAGTTGGGAATTCTACCATGATGATTGAGTTTATAGATATTTTCAACATAATGGTCTTCTAACCCACTATCTTCAGATACATATCACTACAGACCCCGGGAGATCAAAAGACATGTTTTCCCCAGTCATCGGGGCTCTTCTTTCTGCTTCCTTTTCACTCCTTTCACTTCTTCTTCCTTTCTTTTGCACTCATTAGCCCTACTCTCTTCTCCCCACCACACCACACTCCGTCCCCAAACTCAGTAAAATTCAAGTCCTCTGGAAAGGCTGTGATAGACTCATCTACACAATGTAGACTCCTCAGCATTCTTCATGGAGTGATTGTTGTGTGCCAGACATTGTGTGTGCTGGGCTTTGCTTAGTGTGTGATTTCTTCCAGAAGTCTTTGCAATTTTACCAAGTAAGAGAAAGAAGACACCAAATTGAATCTCTATTTAAGGGATAAGGGAGACTTCTTGTTTCCCTGAAATCATCACATATAAGCAGTAGTGTACTTGTAAAATCAGCCAAACTCTTCAGGGTTGAATCCTTTCTTTTGTTCCTCTGCCATAATTAATGGAGTCCTAGATATTTAAAAATATTTACAAATCTATACTGACAATGTAATAAGTCATTTTTATTTTCCTTTTTTGAGGGCTGGTCTTTTCTTCCTTAACAAAAATCAAAGTCTTAGCCTTAACACTTAAATACATGTTTGAAATATTTTTAACATTTTTTGATGTTAATCTCAAAACCACTCTTAACCCAACCCTGGAAATGAAAACTCCCACCTCTGGAACAAATTTGCTATATGACCTTTGCCAATTCTCTAAGCTTGTCTGGCCCACAAGTTTTCACATTTGTGAAACAGAAAAATTGTTCTTAATAGAGACAGAGGTATTGGAGGGTTGGGACCACGCCTTTTAATCTTCCGTATGTTCCTGTAGAGAGCTGCGTCTCGGGCTCTGCCCACGCAGATGCTCAGGAAATGCTTGCTAACTGAACATTTTTATGATCACTGGTAGAGAGACAGCATAAATGCAAAACACGATTTTCCCCTTGCCCCGAGTTACCCAGGAGCATCATTCTCATTCAGAGATGACCACATTTCAGAAAGTGGTTCTCATAAAACATACAATTTAATGAAGCCATCTGGGAAGATGATCGTCGTATAAATGCAAGATATTGATATTATCTGGCTACTTGGGGAAATACCATGTAAATGAAGGTGCAACCTAGCTCCATAATTCAAATCTAGTATTGATGTACAAGGTCTTTGGATAATAGACTTTGCAGATTGATATTTCTCACAAATCTGAGGCTACTTTTCTCCCCTCCTTTGAAATTTTACTATTTTTGCAGTAAGATTTTATTTTACTTTTTGGAAACATCTTTTTTTTTTTTTTGGCAGGAATTTATCAGCGTCAACTGGGAGTCTTAAAGCAGAGATTTTATATGTGCCTTTATGGGTTTTTTTTTTTTTTAGTTTCTCTTCTTTTGAAGCAAGAAATGATGCAAACAACATAGGCACTTCTTTCCTGCTCGAATAATTATGCAGAGCATTGTTCAGTTATTCAGCATCCCAATTCACTCAGCTGTTTTTTTTTTTTTCTTTTTTAATCAGCTAGAAGAAAGGTCTGTTCTACTCCTGATGTTATCCTGCAGACTCCTCTGGATGAAGCCACCCAGTGATCCATACTCCTTGTTAACCAATGTTACCTCTTTTCTCTGAGAGGTAATTACTAAAACAAGACTAAGTTCAGCCATGCCAATAATCACACCATAACACCCATTTAAATTTGGCACTTTCCTTCTTTGCTATAGTCTGGGAAAAGAAAAAAGCATCTCCTTTACACTTACTTCTTCAGCTGAGGAAACTCCCATGAGCATTGAGACTGCAGTTCCTCACCACCATGTGGACCAAAGTACCTTTAGGTTCCTCATCATCTCTATAGAATGAGATCCAGTATTTGAGCCCACCTTCCTGAAACACAGAGTCCATTTAGGCCTGACTATCCCCACCCACCCCTTTACCACACACTCACCAGATGATGTACAAAGGCAGTCAGTCATGACACTCTTCTCAGAGGTGCCTGGAGTTCATGGACATTGTCTAGGCCTATGTGTAGTGGCTTTTCTGATCCCAGGGCACACATATACTGTTCACTTAGCAATGTATTCAGCAGGGTAGAGGTGCAGAGGCAGAGATGCTGTTCTGCATGCACTGTCTGGCTGGTTTCTGGGATGAGTAAGATATACAGGGAGCTGGCAATATGTCCTTGACTTATAATCCTTTAATCCTTTTCATATTAGATTATGATGTTAAAGAAACTCCTTGCCACTAGAAGTTCATTGGATTAGACAAAAGGGAATGAAGGGAATGGAGGGGGGATGGGAATAGGAAAGAATGCATTGGACATAACTTTCCTATGTTCATATATCAACACACAACCAGCATTACTCCACATCATGTACAACCACAAGAATGGGAAGTTATACTCCATGTAAGTATGTCAAAATACACTCACTGTTGTGTACATCTAAAAAGAACAAAAACAACAACAACGAAAATCTCCTTCTCCCATTACTCATCTTCTTGCATCCCTAAATCACAGCCTTAAAGAAGTGTGCCCAGAGCTGAGGGCCAACACACTTGCATTCCTTTTCCCCCAGGGGCAGTTTTTTGCTTGCTAATGGGAGCAAGTACACTCACTTAGTACTATGAGCCAGATGTGGAGCAAGGTACATGGTGAAGTAGGAGATTGCAGTCTTCATCCTGAAAGAAAGAAAGAAAGAAAGAAAGGAGGGAGGGAGAGAGGGAGGGAGGGAGGGAGGATAAATAGAGAGACAGTCTCCACAACCAAAACTGCCCTCAGAGGGTTTGTGGGCTTGTTAAGAATCTACAGCAGCATAGTGGAGCAAAAAGTGGAAACTCTCCAGATAAAAAGGTACTGGACTCAGATCACAGTAAGGAAGAAAACCAGGTTTGTGCTTTCACAGAGTTCTCAGCCTGGTAGGGAACTCACAGAAGATTTTATATACACATCTGTTAATATTCTAAACATTTATTCTTAATTTTAAGAACCTCCAAAGTTTTATTTTCACATCACAAAACAAAATTAAATTGCAAAGGTGATGCCAAAAGTAACAGAATATCCTTAGAGATGGGAGCTCTTGCTGCAGAGATAGCGAGTAGAGAAATTATCCCATTCAAATATGGAGTGGTAACATGTCAGTGACTAGTGTTGAGAAAACAGTAGGCAATCATGGGAAACAAACACTTGTTTTTAAAAGATGTCATTATATACAGAACTTGGTCTTTCAGGTAATCACCTGTTTCCTTAGCTGACATTGATGCACTCAGATCTATTTATCATAATACAGGATGAAAGAATTATAGGGCCATCTTTTCCTTGAGTCATAAGATTGGTGGAAGATATGGTTTTTCACATGGAAGAATTAAAGGTATATTGATTTGTACCGTAAAATACTTTTAAAACCCTTTGCCTAATATCTGAAGGTTCTATGAAGGAACAAGATGTATGACCATAACCAAGAGGCAAAAAATTAAATTTAGAGGCTTTTTGTAGTTAATTGGGAGGATAGGAACAGGGCTACACATGGTGACAGGGCTTAAGGTCAGGAACCTGGGAAGAGCTGATAAAGTGCTTTCTATACAAATAAAAACTAAAATCCTTTCTATTACCCCAAGTGATTTTCTGTAAACATGAAAATATTCCACTGATGCAGGGCTTTGTATTCTGTCATTAAACTCTTTGGAATTTTTTTAATCAAAGTTGATTTGCTTTTTTAAAAAAAAGAGAAATTAGTTTTATTAATCTTTGTTCATAGCAAAATGTTTAGTCTGTATAGGAGACAATAGAGAAAAGAAAAAAAACCATAATCCTACTACAGGATAATCAATATTACTATTTTGGTGTATATTTCTCCAAATACATCTTTTTTATGCATACATATATTTTAATGTATGCATACACACATTTTAAAATAAAAATACAACCATACAAGGAATACTGCTATTTAATGAATTTTTAAAATCAATGTCATTTTGCTATCAATATATATGGATTTAAATGAGTGTGGTGGGTTGAATAGTGTTCCCCAAAACTTCATGTGTCCAACTAGAACTTCAGAATATAATCATTCTACAGATGAATAATGAATGTAAGTAGTCTACAAGCTTTTTGATCATGTACTCTATTATCAAAAATAATTGCACTATGACTCAAATGTACATATGTATGTATACATATATGTAGACATATGCATACACACATATATAACATAAACATGCACTATTGTGTGCACATTCTAAAACAATCACAAAATAGAAATTTCAAAGGGATGAGGTTGAATGTTTAAGTCTGGAATTTTATTTCTATACTTTTGTAAACATCTTGAACATCCCCATCCTGTGGTTCATATACCCCACTTCAAGGATTCCTGATGGTACAATATTCTCAGCTCTAAGATGTCGTAGAGATACGATGGACTCAAGAAGTTGTTGAGCATCTAAATGCACATGGAACCATTCAGAAAAGTACATCTGGAGGAGTCAAGGATCTGTCTAGTACAGATGACTTGTTGGTGCCTATTTGGTCATTTTTCAAGATTTGGTTCTAAAGTTATTCCTGCATGAAACTTCTGCTGGCATTTCCAGGTAAAACAATAACAGCTTCTCTTAGATTCCCCTATCTCTATACAGATGTCTAGCATAACATTTATAATATTTGATTACATTTATCGATTTCAGTGTCTCTTTCCTTTCTTAACCACCAAAGGTAGGGATCACATAATATTCTTCATTAATTTCCTGGTACTTCTTATATAGTAAGTCCTTAGTAAATACTCACTAAGTGAATGAGTTGACAAACTAGATACCAATACAGTACATAAAGATCAGGATGTCCCAGACATATATAGAACAAAAGGGAAATGCCATGAGACTAGACTAACTAGAGCCTCTTTGACATATGATTAATTAGATCGTAATGTCTGACTTGTTTGCAGCAAATTTCACCGAATTTCCCAGTGAATCCTCCAGCTAATTCAACAGAACTCATGGTTGCTTTGCTCCTTCATACAGCTCTTCCTCTGCTCTGCAGAGGAGGGGAGTTAGCCCTGGATTGGGATGTTTATGCACTTGCTAATCATACATTTGTTTTCCCTCTAAGCTCAGTCCTGCCTGCCAAGAGTAGTTTAAGATGACAATCACTTTCATGCTTGCAGTCAAACAAAAGCTCCAGGAGGATATGGAAGAAGGGAACAAAACCAGAAGTTTAACATCAACAAACACAAGGAAAAAGATGAAAAAAAAGGTTTAAAACTTTGCTCCCCATTTTTGGCTATTCTCTCTCAGCATTTTATGCTTCAGCTCATGTGCCATCGCTTGACACATTGAGGATGGGATGGGAGTGGGTAGATTCTAAGTAGTTACAATAAATAAGAAAGCTCAACTCCATCTCTTGCTTATATTCCTCAAGAGCCATCTCTTTTATTCCTCTCCTTTGTGTGTGTGTGTGTGTGTGTGTGTGTGTGGTTTCGTGTCAACTTGAAGTCACAACTAGTAACTGTTAGCAATATTTATCTCCACACTTGTTTCTCCAAGTCATTGCTTTCCAAAAGATGCTCAGAGATGCTCCATGGAAGAAATTTCTGTGGTCAAACATTGGGGAAATTTATGGTTACACAAGTGAAAAAGATTTCTTTGTAACAGGCCTTCTCATGCCCTTTAATTTACCATTGTCCCTTGTCAATCTCCAAGAGGAAGCGTAGTTTGCACTGCAGTACCTCTCTCTGGAATCGTCAGGGAAGACTAGCATTCTGATTAATGCACTTTAAGCAATGCCATCCTTCTGACTTAAGGGTTTGACTTAAACTGGGAGTTCCTGTCATCAGGGACACAGACATTCAGGACTACCTTGATCACTTGGATTGGTGTGCAGCTCTTGACAACATGGAGAAAACAGCACAAAGACACTCTCTTAATTATGCATACGGCTCTAATTTCATTCTTCCTGTGGGCTGACATCTCTGTACCCTGGAGCCTGAAATGCCAATCCTGGAAAAAGAGACAGGCTAGAAAAACAGCCTAGTGGAAAGGACTTGAACTGGTCACCATGATTTTAGGAATATATATCTCAGGACCTAACTTACACTTACACCTTCTCTGGTTGCTTGCCAAAAGTAGAAATGCCCTTCCCTCTTGGATGCTTCCTAGGGAAACTCCTTTTTTCTTATTTTTATTTTTACCCACCCCCACAATGAGCCTTCCTATTATACATAGCTTTGATTGACAATGTGCTCCCACCAAAAATATTCCCTCTCACCTAATTCCTACATAGTCTCCAAGTTGCTGCTACTACATGAAAACTTCCCTTCCTTTCCACCCACTATAACACTCCTCCCTTCATTTGCCTGAAGACCCACAGGACTTAATACTTATAGCAGGGGTCAGCAAAGTGTAGTTGGACAATCTGGCCTGCCATCTTTTTAATAAACACAATTCAGTACTTGAGACTGAGAACATATTACCAGCAAGGCTAAAATATTTACTCTCTTCCTGTACAAAGACAGTGTGCTGAACTCTAGCCTATAGCATTTTTTTTATACTTAGCAGGTGCAGCATTGGGTCGTGTTAGCTCTGATGTTTCTGTGTATCTTCTCAATGCATTTTAAGGCCCCTGAGGGCAAGGTCTATGATTTGTATTTATTTTTAATTCACAGAATACATTATCAATAAGCTAGCTAATTGATTACTTTAAGAAAAAGGTATAACTTAACCAAAACTCCCCACAAGATGTTCCTGTACCAAAGAAGAGAAAGTAAAAGATACCTTGTTGTTTTCATGCAATTTTCATTTAGTGGTTTGAGATGGGAAGTAGGCACAGGCTGTTTATGTTGGTTAGATTCAGATTTTCTCCAAAAGTGAAATAAACCTCAAAGGGACAGCCACATCTTTCTCCATGGGAGCTGGGAAAATATTATCCGTTTTTGCATAAATTAGATAAACTTAATACTTTCTGCACATACTATATACACTGATTCCAACTGCCCCAAAGCAGTAGCAACTCCCACCTCCCATGCATGTGTATACACATAAATCTCCCAAAGTGCTCTCTGTATACCAGCAGATTGAATATGAACTGGCAAAAATTGACCAATATGGTCCTCCCATGGTCAGGAGGCCAATCTTCCTGATGGCCACTTGGAATACCAGTCCAGGGCCGTGCATCTGAGTGAAATGAGCTGACCTCTCCTCCCAGGCAGGACTGCACTGCAATGGCCTGTTGTTTCAATACTGCAGGTTGCTTACATAAATAAGCCTCGAAGGGAACAGACTGGAGGGGATGAGAAACTCCTCACAAAGCTACAGTGCCTATCCTGAAGGTCTCCAGTGAACATTTATCAGGACAACTGAAAATCCTAAACTAAGAGGTGCTGCAAGAAGCCTCTTTTCAAAAAGCAAATAAGAAAATCCTCCTCTTTATTGGTGGTTTTTATACACACAGGTGGGATCAAACCAACCACTCACAAAGCTCTTCCCAGCACCAAGGAGGAAATCCTAATGTCTTCAGTGTGGCTGACTCGTGCATATCTGCATTCTCATGGCTCCAAGTGGCTGAGTGTGCTGGGCTGAATTATTAGTTTGTGTAAATCCACCGCAGTTTGTTCTACCCACAAATTGAATTGCCTCTCAGAAGAAAAGGCAACATCATTGGAACTTCACCACTTCCTTCAGCTCCCCCATCTGTTTCTGAATCAATGTGAGCCTTGACTTGGGGTTAAGTGTGATGTGATCCTCTCCTGGCCTGGCCCTGGTTGTTGGCCCAAGCAGGAAGATTTGTTTCTCTCATAAAATGGCAGAAGTGGATACATTCCACTCTGTAGAAAGTAGCCTTTTAAAATACTACCAATTTTCTGTAGTTATAATGGTGTCTCCTGGTTGAGGGATGATAGGACTTATTCATAGAATTTACACTCTGGTGGTTTGATAAATACATAACATGTTGAAAAGGAGTTTCATGGAAAAACAAACCTTATTCATCAGGGTGTTAGTTTCTCTTCTATTTGCTTTTAGCTGAACAATATTGTAAGTTGTTTGCTCTATTTTTATTTATTGAGCTTTTTATTTCTAGATCCTTTGCCTAATCTAATCCAAATAAGAACAGCATGTAAGCCACTCCAAATATGGCTTGAGGGGAATGTGTCTATCCCTTTCTCTGTTCTGCCTTTTGTTCATACTGAGGGCCACGGAAGGCAAAATGCAGTGAGGTGCTCTTTTATACCATGTTTCATGCTTATCGGTAATTTTTTCCCTCTGACCTTCTGCCTCAGACAATTAATTTTCTTGAACCGCTCACATGCTGGAAGAACATGGAGGGGGGAATAATGTTAGTACTAGTGAATATAATCTTGGGAGAAAAGCTGTGCAATTATTCAAAGACCTAATCTTATCTCTTGTTTCATTTTTATATCACAAGTCTACATTTAAAAGTATTAGATATACTGTGCTGCTGTCCCACACCTTCAAACCCCAGTAAATAAATGCTGCTAAGTGCCACCAGGAGTGAAAGAGCTGGTAATGAGAAGTGTGAGGAGATATGTGCTCCATTCATCATTCTGTTCAGTCCAATACTGAGGCTCTTGTTATCAGCAGGATTCGTGGCGATGTCATCGTGCCTGGCATAAATCTTCTGTCAGTGTAGGTCGGACGGATGCCCTATTAAAACTCTGCTTTCACCTAATCACAGAATGACCTTTCGATGTCTTTAATTAACCTCTGACCTGAACCATGCCAATGTCTTGTTGGTAGGTAAATCTATGGCATGACATTTGCTTATGACACTGCATTTGTCTTGGTTTAATCATCGTACCTTTCAGATTATGGCTTGAATGAAATACAGTTGGGACCCCCGTTAATAGTTGGATTAATTTTTAAAAGGTTAGAACATAATATTTTCCTCTGAGCTCCCAGTGATATCTTTGCAGACATTTCCCCCTAGGGAGTTGGGGTCCCCCATTAAAGTAAGTTTGGGTGAGCCTTCAATTTCACCAATAATGTCATCTTTTCCACCTGAAGTTATTCCTTTTGAGTAGCCTGGGAGCCAGAAGCATTCTAGATCCTATGCATGACCGGAAGACAAAAGCTTTTAAAAGACAATCTATCCTCACTTGTCCAAGACAATAGAAGGAAAGAGTGGCATGGATTCAAAGAAATAAAGGGAGGGAGGGAGAAAGGAAGGGAAGACTTTTATCTCACTTTGGGAATGTGTTTGTCTGGAATTTGTGGGTACCTCAGGTCCTGAGACCTCTTTGGATCATAAAATAACAATTGTATCTCATATCTCCACTAAATGAATGTTATCGGGGAACTCCTAGTTAAATTACCAAATGTTACAAATGTAAAGCATTTATAAAAAACCATAATTTTTTTACATACAAAAATAGTTACAAATCTATCAAAGGGTTACCAACTCATTTAAATTCAGTAGGTTGTTTAAAACAGCGAGTTGTGATTGACCTATAAATCATTACATTGTACGAATAAAATAAAAATTTTGAGCTACCTAAGATTTATCTAATTTTATACTCAATCAGAAGCCCCAATGAAGAGCTTCGACTAGATGATCTCTCAGGTCTTTTTCAGTTATAAAAGTCTATGATTCAGTGTCTTGATTTTACAAATTCTGGGTTTATTGGGTCTGAATTCAAAAAGTTTTCCTGCCTTTGAAATATAATTTAAAAGTTCCACTGTAAAGACTTCAGGAGTTGGAGAGTGTTCCAGAGTCCCATGGACCTTTGCCCCCTTCCCAGCCTCCTCCTCCTACCCAAGCCTCCACTGACACTCCTGTAAAGTGAGGATTGCCCTGTCTACCATCAGAATCACTGGGAAGATCAGTGAGAATGTACATATGGCCCTTGAAGCAGCTCCTGGCATGTAGAAAGGCCCCATTCATTTGGATGCTGGGACTTCTATTGGTATTGCAGCATTTTCCAGTGGACATTACCCCTTGGATTGATGCACTAGCCTGATCTAATCTCTTTTCACCTAATAAAACAACGTCATGGCTAATAATTTTAGAGGCAATTTTGGGTTCTAATAAAGGCTCTATCACCAACTCACTGGCTGTATGATCATGGGAAATTCATGTAAGCTTCCAATGCTACAATTTCCCACCTATAAAATATGGAAATAATTGTACCTAATTAATGGATCTATTAAATGAGATAGTGTATAAAAGGCATTATGTCTGATTTTCCTCAAGAGCTTGTCCCCATTACCTAGCATAGTACTTGGTAAGCACTCAATAATATTATCTAAGATTTAATATATACCTTTTTTGTTTCTTATTTATATAATAAAATGACATATATTTTACCATCATCATCATCATTGATTAACTTGTTCTATTTCTATCTCGCATTTTTTTTGTTGTGGTAGAAGTGGTAATTATATATTTTAGCAAAAGTAATTCTTGGTTAAGTCCAGGCTGATGTAGAGAAGTGATGTATTGGTATCGTCTATTCTGCTTAATTATATGTTTATTTAAGAAGCATTTCTATTCAACTGTTATGTGCTAGGCTCTGGGGATTCTGTGGAAAACTATAAGACAAACAATCCGGCAGTCATAGAGCAAAGAGTAAGTGAGGAGGAGACTGATGTTCATCAAAGGACACTAATAAGTGAACAATTGTGAGACTTTGCCAAGGAGAAAGGAAGAGAGAGATGCATAGCTCTGTGAGGGAGCCTTCTACATAATCTGGGGGGTGAGTTGAAGTTTAAAGGGGGATAAGCCAAGGACGGAAAGACCTGACCACATGGGGGTTTTTATGCCATATTATGATATTTCTTATCCTAAATTTAATAAGATGTAAGGAATAGTGTCAAGATGAGATTTGTGTTTCCAAAGCATATCCTGATGACCACATGGAGAGTGGAATCAGAGTAAGACAGAGAAGGGAGAAATTTATGTCAATGACTTGTACCACATAAAATCCCAAGGGGGTCATCTCCATGGTAATCTTGTTTTTGAATCCCAGAAAATGTTAGATAGATGCAAAAGGTAGAGTGCAAAAGGTAGGTGGTGTAGAGCCATGCCTCTGCACCACCATATATGTAAACTCTTCCTTTGTGCCAAACCTGGGACAAAGACATAGGCCTCTGAATTTTTTCTCCTCCTCTCCCCTTTGGCTGTGTCCACAAGAGAACAAGGCATCATGTTTTGTGCATCTATATTACAATGCCTCCAGACATGGACAAATGTCTGTGGGATGGAAGAGGGGAAAGACAATCATCCCTGGTAGGCAAAAAAAACTGCTAACAAATAAAAAGCAAGAGGCCAAAGGACTGAAGCCAGGGATGTACTATCATCTAAAGGGAAGGTAGAAGAGAAGAACCTGGTGTGAACAGCTAAGAGAGCAGTTTCAAGAAAGAATTGGTTGGCAAATTCAGATGTCCCAGAGAAATTACATAGAATATGGATAGGGAGAGAGAGAATAATCCTTGAGTCTGGTAATGGAGGTCCTTGATGACCTCAGGGAGTACAGTCTCCAAGGATTGATAGGGGCAGGATCATGGAGATGGGGAATATGCAGAATGAATGGGACCAGGATTAGTGACATTAAGCTCCTCTTTCAATAAGCTTGAGAATATTGAGAAATTATGCTGAGCCAACTGTGGACCCAGGACTCAAGAGATTGGAATCTTCTACTTCCTGGATTACTCTCTCTGGGAGCCCCAAGGAGCCATATCACATGTTCAACCAGCCTTAGACTCCCATGCTGTGATCACCCTGTCTCATTTGACCATGGCCTTCCACGTATCTCTGCCAAGTTGCAAACATTTGAAGCCAGCTTAGAGCTAGCCTGAAGCCAGCTTGGCACCTCTGGGCCAGCCCATCTGCCTGCCAGTTACCAATGAGTGACCTCAATCTAAGCTACCAGGAGCAGAATTGTCCAGCTGAGTCTGGCCTAAGTTTCTGGGCCACAAAATCATGAGATAGTTTAAGATGGTAAATTTTACAATGGTTTGTTATCCAGCAGTGTGTACCTGGAACAGTCTACAGTGCTAATCCCAGTTTCCTTCTCCTGGTTGTGAGATTAAAGAACTAGATGATTGACTAAATGCCATCTGGTCCCCACTGTTCTGAGAGTCATTTTTGATCACAAGTCATCAATGTGTGATGGTCAAACCCTCAGATATTAGGCTCATACAGACTTGCGTCAATTCTTAGCTTCTTCCCTATTGTATAATAGGGTTATTGCCAAGTCCTATTCATAAAAGTGTTGTCAAGATTCGGGGAGGTACATTCATTTTAAGCCCTTAGGCAATGTCTGCCACAATAAATGTTTGCTAAATATTAGCTCTCGTTTAAACCATTAGTTTTTAAATCAATGGACAGTAACTCATTACATTCTTCATAAAATGATACTGAATTTAATTTCATAAAATTTTGCACTTTGTCCCTCCCAACTAGTGTGACTAATGGAGCCGCCTTCTACCTTTTGCTTCTTCACAACCACTAATTTGTTCCTGGTGGGTTTTTTGTGGCTTCTAATCTCCAGTTCTCCCTCTTTGACCTGCAAACACGCACTCACACACACACACATGTGTGCACATTCACTAACAAGAAAATGCCTCTAAACCACAAGTTCCTCTGTGGGAAACATATGTATTAAGGGATTGACTTCTGAATGTCCTTTTAGCAGCCGCAAGAATTTCAGTTTCAGTATGAATGACTTGTGAATCACTCTTTTTGGAAAAAAAAAATCTAGGGAAGAAAAGAAAGAACTAGATGCTGGGAATAAAGAGAGAAAACAGTAGAAAGTAAAGGAGGAGTAGGTTTTTGCAATGAGACCTTTGGAACTCTTAAAGAAACTAAAGAAAATAAAAGAGAGAGAAATCTGATTCTGCCAGAAGCAAAGGGCTAACCAGAGTATGAAAGAAGCCATAGGCAGAGCTGAGATTATAATTTTAGCTAATAGATTTTCAAATACATCAAATTAACCATAAAGGAAGCCTGAGGTCTTTCATCTTAAGTACCCAAACTATTCTGCATTCTAGATGCCCAGGGACCCAGGGTCTTGGTTTTGAGAGCTGATAATCTGAGTCAGAACATCACTAAACATTGAATATTTAAGTAGAAGAAAGAAAGAAAATGCCTCCTATCATAAATATTGCCTGAAAAACCAGTTTACTAACAGCACATTGATCTGCATGAGGCAATTCCTGCAAAGATGCTAATAAGCAATGGTGGTTAAGATAAAATCAATTATACAGCACCCATATGACTGATTTGTGTCAAAATGTCATTAGAAATTTGTTTTTTACGTTCTCTTTATTATTTTATGTTCAAAAACATAAAAATACAAGGTGAATGGCAAAATCTAACCCTAAATTCCAAGTTCCATATTGTCAGAAGTTTCTTATCTTCCTTGGTCATTTCAAGAACAGGACTGAGCTGGACACAATGGTGCACACTCTCAGGAGTCTGAAAGAGGAGGAGTGTAAGTTCAGACCAACCTCAACAACTTAGCAAGGCCCTAAGCAACTTAGGGAGACTCTGTCTCCAAATAATTTCTTTATACATCTGGGGATGTAGCTCAGTGATAAAGTACCCCAGGGTTCAATCCCCAGTACAGAAAACAAAAACAACAACAAACAACAACAACAAAATGGGCTAAGGATTAATACTAGTGTATGTGGAGGTAGGAATAAAAAAGAATGGGTGGCCATACCAGGGAGGGGTAGGCCTAAGAAAGTGGTAGCTTACAGCCAAGTATTCCATCAGGGTCCCTGGATGCCATGGAACAGGTGAACTTTACAGAAACAAATTGATTTGATGCCTTTTGAGCTACTCACGTAAGATGTGTCTGCTTTGCTGAGAACTACTCCCTGTGACCACAGGGCACACGGCCACATTCTTCATGTCTACAGAAGTTGCTCTAAGCATTAAAATGCCTATCTGTTCAGCCCCATTTAGATCTCCCTTCCCACAACCTCAGCTTTTCTTGGCAGAGGTTGGGTATGAGTGTGGAATGAGAAGGAACAGGAGCCAGATCTTACATTCATAAAGGGCCTGGAATTCTGACATTTTCTCCAAATAAAGTTATATAAACACTATCTTTTTGGAGTATCAAAATATGAATTTGTTAAATATAAAAATTTTAAATCTATCACATATTCATACTCCTATTTTGGCATTTCTTCCATTTTTAGTATCTCTGGATCATCAAAAACAAAAGTGGCCTGGGCTCATTCTATAGGCCCTGCCCAACACAGTGATCAACTACAGAACTTCCCCTAAAACAGTACAGAAGCTTTTCAAATAAAAGGAGCTAGGTAGATGAGACACTGAAAATGGTAGTAAGTGAATATGCATTGGGTGCATGCAGGTCCAGAGGAAGATGATAAAATCTATTCTATTAAGCCCCTCTAAAAGTTATACCCCTCAATAGCTGAGGCTCAATCTTTCATCTCCATATATCTAACTCATCATACAGTTCTAGAACACAGGAGGAGCTCAGTGCATGTGTGTTGAGCAGGTAAATGAATGAATGAATTAACAACACTAGCCTGGACAGATGATTCTTTATGCGATATATGATGCTGTCAAATTCAACTGCCTGCAAGGGAATCATTTGTCTATGGAGTAGGCAAATTTTCAATCTGAAGCTGACTTCAAGCCATTGCTCAGACCAAGTGCCCAACTAAAGGAACATAAATGATTTTTAATATCCAACCCAGGAAAGTGTAAGTGTGAGAAGGGATCTTTAGCTGGAAAAATCAAAGCAAATTCCAAACCCAAAGAGAAATTCCTGTTGGATTGTCAATTATTTTGGGTGACCTGGACCTGGGTCACAGACCACTGGTGTGGATAAACAAGAACTGACTGCACATGTGGATGCTAAACCTGCTTGAACTTGGGCAGTCCCAAGTGGCCTGATAACAGCCTCCACCACCCCCTGTTACACAAAACCCAGGGTAGGAATGGAGATGTAAACCTACAGCTAGCCTGGGTGGAGGACAGAGTCCTTCTACTCATCCTCTCAAAAACAGTTTCTCCCAGAGCTATAGGAATGAGCTGAAGTTTGTTATAAACTGCAAACAGAATGAAAGTTCACGGAAGTGAGGGCCAAGAAAAAGAGAATCAGGTAAGAACTATGCCCATGCATTTTCTTAGTCACTAAAATTTCAGAATTGTCTATCCTAATGTATCACATGTATTAAAATCAGGAATAACTCATAATTCATTCCTAGAATACAGTAGGAGCTCAATGCATGTGTGTTAAGCAGGTAAATGAATGAATGAACAACACTAGACTGGACAGATGATTCTCTTTATGCACCAAGTTGAAGAGAGAATTTCTGCGATGGGCATTGCTACTCATGTCTTTGTCTTTTCGTCCCTGGAGTGCCTATTAGTTGTTCCAGGTCTTCTCCAGAGAGCTTCTCCTGGGGAAAATCTACAGCATCAGCCTCTCCTAATGCCCCACAGTCAATTTCCTCTTCCACACTCTGTTCTGCCCTCAGCCTTCAAAGGTCACATTCAGGATAATATGGTTAATTAATCTGAGCTTTCAGATTAATGTGTTAATGGGTAATCTTTCTAATAAGAGTTTCCAAGAGAGTTGCCCCACTTTTGTTGGCCCAGATAATGCAGGGGATCCAAAGGAAGACATTGGGAACAGGATGAGCAGGGTCAAAGGAAAATATTTTGTGAATTAAGACTCTTTAGATGCTTGGCTCCTGTAGCTGGATGTTTCTGAGAGATGGGAGACAATTTGGATTTTTTTACACTGAGGGACAAATCTAGAATGTCACTTAATACATTTCTACCCCACTGGGCCCCTAAGGGCTTTTTATAGGCCTTCCACTTTATTATTCTAGTTTCCTGAGAGTGTTTAAACCAACATAAAGGGGTCAATTTGAAGAAATATAGATAGCATCATAACAAATACAGAGAAGGTCTCCTTTGTGAACTTGTGATATGGTGGTCCATTCCAATGAGGGAGAGCACTGGGCTCACATCACCCAAGACTCTGCTCCCACAGTTGTGCTTTCTCAAGGAATCCTTAGCCTCAACCAGAAAGAGTGGGATAATTTATAGGTTAACATTTTCTTTTAATGTGGATAGCATTTTCCTCATTTATAGTTAATTAGGTTAAGCATGCATGGGGAGCGAGGGAGAAAGGCTTTTAGTGATGCTCTAAGTGATTAGTAATTTGAATAAAGTAAAGAACCTCTAAAAGATGGAGCACTGGCACGTTAAACAGGCTCCTCGCTCAGTGTGAGAACTGGCTCACTCTAGTTTTAAAGACACTGTGGTCATTAAAACATTGGAGATTAAAAAAAAAAAGAAAGAATGTGCTGAACATTTTAAACAATGGCTGCACCAGCCCACTCCCAGTGCTGGCACGAGGATACAGTACACATAAACAGAACCAGGCACATAGTTGGTGCAGAACAAGTTTCAGAGTTTCAGTTACCTTCCCTCCAACAATCAAACCAGAAAAGCCATATATATGTATGATGTAAGTAAAATTAAAACAAATCACCAAAGGCTGACCATATTGGATTTTTGGTGTCCTGGGAGTCACAGTGTTGAGCTTGGCTCTTTAAGTCACACCAACTTGCTAGGGCTTGAGGATAAAGTGCTTCTTATAGCCAAAAAGTTTTCTAGTTTTGAGCCTCAGCCTGCTCATTTGTTAAATGAGAATACTAATAGCACCCCTCCCCTCTTGTTGGTGACATGACTAGGATGGTATATGCATGTCACTTTGCAAACAGTGGACACCAATGGGTAGTGGCTATTGTTATAAGATCAAAACCATTTCCTCCTTTGTTTGGGTGAATCATATATGTAGTCATTTCTGCTTTTCTTTCTTTTCATGAATCTAGAGCTCCTACATTTATGGCCACAAGGTTATGCAAACAAGGTGGGTGAGAGTTTTCACATGTACAGTTTTCCTTAAGACTAATCGGGTTGGAAGAGGTTCAAGCACTGCTTCCTTACCAATAATTTTCAACAAATAAAAACTGAAGCAACAGGAAATCTTTAGCACTGTTTGCAGAAGACAGGGTTTGTTTCTCTCATGATGTATCTGCTTTAAACACTCCTGGAATATCATCAAACCTTCCTCTCCTATGCACAGATCAACGAGCATGGAGTCCTGAGAAGAGCCCAAAGAACATGGGTCAGATCCCAGTTTCATCACTCCTACTTGCATGGCTGCAATGAACAGTCTCTCTGGACTTCTGTTTCACTTTTCATAAAATGGGGACTGCTTATGCTAGTCACAGTAGCCAAGATATGGAATCAACCAAGGTGTCCATTAATGGTGCCCATTAATGGATAGGGAAGTATTTTAGTCAGCTCTTTTCACCGCTGTAACTAAAGGACCAGACCAGAACAATTTTAGAGGAGAAAAGGTTTCTTTGAGGGCTCACGATTTGAGATACTTAGTCCATAGAAGACTGCCTCCATTAGTCTGGGCTCAAGGTATGGCTGAACATCATGGCGGAAGAGTATGGCAGAGGCAAGCAACTCACATCATGATCATGAAGCAAAGAGAGAGGTCTCCACTCTCCAGATACAAAAATATACCCTAAAGCTACACCCCAATTCCCACCTCCTCCAGCCACACCCTAGCACTTCAATCACTATGGGTTAATCCCTATGAGGGGATAAAGTCACTGATTGGATTAAGACTCTTGCACCCAGTCTTATCCTTGGAACCTTCTCGCATTGTCTCACCCGTGAACTTTTAGGGGACATCTCACATCCAACCCGTAGCAGAAGTTAAGGTACACACACCCAATGTAATATTATTCAGCCATGAAGAATAATGAAATCCCATCATTTTCTGTGAGCATTTGGAACTGGAGGGCATCACATTAAGTGAGATAAGCCAGGCATAGAACATATCCTGCCGGTTTGCACTCATCTCTGCAAGTTAGAAAATTTGTTTTCGTGGATAAAGGGAGTAGAATGGTGGTTGATTAAGAAAATGAGAAGAGGTGGTGAAGAGAAATTGAATAACAGGTACTAAATACAGTTGAATAGGACAAGTAGTTATGGTGTTCTATAGCACTGCAGGATGACATAGTTTCCAATAATTTCTGATACATTTCAAAATAACTGAAAGAGTTGGATGATGTTTGAGGAGATGGACATGCCAATCGCCCTAGTTTGTCCATTACATATCAGATAATGTATCCAATTATCATACTGTCTCTCTTAATATGTACAAATATTATGTGTGAATTTTTAAAAATATTTCTATACTGTTAAAAGGAAGTTTGCTTGCTCCCCATATTTCTCTGGCTGGCTTCATACCCAGATCTTTCTCTTTTATTAGCCTCTTGATGAGGAAAATGAGATTTAGTAGAAAGAACATGGGCTTTGGGCTTTGGAACCAGGTAGACTGAACTTGAATTTTCATGCTTCCATTTACTGGCCACAGGAGCTTGAGCAAATCACTTAGCCATCTGGGACCTCAGTTTGTTCCCCTATATAATGGCTAAAACTGTCCAGAGCCCACTCCCAATATTGGCATAAGGATTTAATAAACATGGAAGGACTTGGTGCATGGTTGGTGTGAACAAGTTTCAGTTCTCCTCCCTCCAACAATCAAACCAGAAAGTGGTAGAGTTTCAAAGTCCCTTTCCCCCATGAAATCTCAAATAGGCTCCTGAAATTATTCAGTAAAAAGATGCTTTTTATCTTTCTCTTTCACCCCCCCCACCTCCTCTCCCCTTGCCCTTCCTCCACCTTCCCCTTTTTTGAAATGAGAGCTGCATAACACTGAGACCCAGACAAGAGAGGATCATTTAAAAATGGTGTACAGACCCTAATGGAAAGGGGTCATTGCTATCCAGATTCCTAGCTGCCCCACCCCCTCCAGGCAGCTGGCCTGATGAGCCACTGATTCTTTTTTCCATTGTTTTAATTCAATTCTAACTGAATGTATGGCTGAAGATGCCTTCAATGGACCATTTTTTTTCTGGTTAAATTTCCTTGGGGAGTGTACCCCAAGACCTCCTCTCTGTGATAACTTATTCTGTCCAGCAGAGCCAGGGTCTATTTATTACATCTCCCAACCAGCCCCCTCCACAACCCTAGCAGGAGGGGACCGGCTGCAGTTGCTGATGACTAGAGAATTACTCAAGTGTGAACTGTTTCACTGTCTGTCACTTTGCTCATTAGGCAAGTGAGAAAATGTATCTATGGCCCTGTCTCACGGTCCTCATTAGCTTAGAGGCACATTTTTACTTCCCTTATTTGTTTTAAAGATGAATGCATAAGAAACAGTATTCAGTCGGTGTTCCTCAGTATAATTTTAAGAAGCAAAAGCCTGGATAATCTTATTATCTTCCCAATAATTGTGTTGTTCAGACGATAGGGAAAGGGTAATTGCCTCTACTGCATTTCCAGCCAGGGTAGAGGGGTGGAACCGTGTTATTTGTGATGAGGATTCAAGTCCTTGGCAAGAGGGAAAGATCATTGTGCTTTCAGAAATGTAATAAACAGATACCCAGGAAGGACAACTATATAAACTAATGAGCCTGTACCCTGAGAATGTTATTTTATTTCCATTCACTACTCTAGACCCTGTAGGGAGAAAACATCAAACGATTACTATCCTACCTAACCTTTATGTTACATGTAATTCTATTTCTACACAGAGATTTAGTGGAAGGTCAGGTGTTATGGGCGGGGGAGTTCTTGGGAGGGGCAATGTGAAATGGATATTTGGGGTATATCTAAGATCTGATTTTTGCAGGGCATTCTTTACAGGTATTTATGGTTGTTTCTCATCTGTAGATGTATTTACTGAGATGATAAAACAGAGCTGAGATCACCCAGTATCATTCAAGAGTTTGACATCCTGGCTGCTTTACTGATAGAAATGTGTCAGCCGATTTCTTGTTTGCTGCGCTTGACTTGGGGTGTTTAGGATCCATTTTTGTTCAGTCACAATAAATATTGTTCCAAATTCATTAGCATCTGTGTGGAGTCCCAGCCATGGATACCCTGTGGCTGATGATTTAAATGGAGAACATTTGTCCCATGGGGCAAAAGGAAGCCAAATACGGTGTTCTTTTATTTACGTAAGTGCAAAACTCCTAACACGTATGTAGCCTGTTAGGATTGACATTAGCCTCTTGCACTGGTTCACACGTAGGTCTGCATAACAGAACAAGTAGATGAACTAGACTGGTAGACATGCAGAGTATGGTGCTGTTTATTTGCATTTTCAGACCTGAGCCCTGAAATCCAAGAAGTGTGGAAAAAGCAGCATTCTCCTCGTTTTTAGCTTGATTCTTTTAGTAACAATACAGTTAAAATGCCTGAATTTTCATCTCCTGCTTCACCATTTTATTCATTCAGAGAAATGAGAATGCATATAATCCATTCAAGGGAAATATAATACATTATTATAATATGACTTGGCCTAAGTAGCTAATCACTTTTTATTAACACTTTTTGGCCCAGGGAGTTGGGATTTCTCCAAGCTGACTGTCAGGGCAGGGATTCTGGGAGTCTATATTAGTAATTAGCATTACAAGATCTTGACTCCTGGGGTGATTCAAATTAATACAAAATAAAAGTGCAAATTTCCAAACAGATTTGAAAGCCACATCTATTATTAAATTTATGTTATTAAAGCCCTTTCCAGCTAGCATGACAGGAGTCCAAAGCAGAGGGTTTCCTTAAATATCTGCATGACTCATCTTGGATTCTTTAAAATTAAATAAAAGACCTTACAATGAAAGATCAAAAGAATTTTCTGTACAATTGAGTTACGCCTTGGCAGTGAAGTTTTCCACCAAACCAAATCCCTACAAAGCAATATTAGTTTCATGGTCACAGTTGCTTTTGGACTTTTCTTGATACATTTGGCAGCTATCTTGAGAGCATCCAAAGAACCGCTGGCAACATCAATCACTCATTTTATAAGCAGGAGCTAAGAGGCGACAGGAGGGAGCTTGGCACAAAACCATCTCTCTACCATGGAACCCCTCCCAGGCAGGAAAAGAGAGATGGTGCAGCATAGAGACATTATGGAGTACTCGCCTTCGAATAAGGTTCTACTAATGTGTAAATAACCTGCTTTCTCTAACCATGTCTTTAGCAGACTAAGTGGTTAATTGTTATTGATCAGCTCTGCCCACTGTTCCAATATCAGTCATTATTGAAAATAATCTCAGTATCCTTCATTAGGCATGCATCTGTTTCCATGGGAATGCATTTTAAACACAGAGAGCTACTTGAGTGTTATTGGTTTCACTGGTAGCGCCTGCACTGAGGGCTGTGGTTGCCCAATCTGTCATAGTTAATCAACTCTCATCTCTTAACACTGGCTGCAGTTATCAATGAGGTAAGGATTAATATTCTGGGCGAAGCAGATGATAAATCATTTGTATATAATTAGTGTACAGCAAGGTTACAGCTGACATGAATTTTTATCTTAATTATGAGAGAAATTTGTTCCATTAATTTAATTTAGTTTGCATGAGTGGCTAGACACCTAACAAAGTTAATCTTACACCTGTCATTACAACATTAAGGAGAAAGCCTCGTGTTGAGGCACTAGTCTCAGATCCTCCCACGGATGAGGATAATGTTGTTCATCCTGATGTGAAAATAGATGATCGTAGACAGAAGATGTAAAGTCGACTCTTCTTAAAGTAGTCCCAGGGGATTTGTGGGAGAATATTGAAGCGACTCAACTCATGTTGCTGTGCTTTGGATGCCACAGTCCCTTTGCCAAATTACTTCGTTCCTGCCTTGTAAATCAGGTGGAAGACACCAGACACAAGAAGAGATTTGTTCTTTTTTTTTTTTAATGTATATATGCTAACTGCAGTGCTTTTGGCCAAATCCAGCTTTGCCTCATGGCAAGCTATTGCATTCATATCAAATGCAATGGATTAAGAAATGTGTGCTTGTTCAGGTTGTCTGTTCTAAAGGTTTCTTGTTTATGTTATAATTGAATAGAGAATTCCTATAACTTGATCTACTCTGCAAATGGTAATTTTGTAGCCATCCCAAAGGCTTCAGAGTACTGCACAAAGCTAAACTCTATACTAATTATCCAAGTAATCACTACATCTGATCAATCACATTTGATTGATAGATTGGGTGAGGCTGTTTATGCAACAGGATAGGATATTCTTTATTTTACTAATGATTAGCTGCACGTCTAGGATTTTAAAATAAAAATAAGAAACCTTGCTGGCTTATTTAAAATAAGCTTCCTTATTAGAACTATCTCTGTGATATTTATTTTGTCCTGATGCCTAACCTTGGTGGGAGAAATCTTTAAAAGAAAAAAGGCGGCAAGTCACAAAGGTACAATACAAATCCCTGTAAACAGGATGACCAAGGGGCAATTCTAGCAATGTTGAAACAGAGCTAAAACCAGCTTCATGGAAGAGCCCATTTCTGAAATTGCATATTTATAACATAAAAGCTTTCAGCTTCCAAAGGAATGGGACTTTGCATTTAGGAAACCCCAAATAAGCCTGCAACTGAAATGCTAATTGCACAGTAACTCAGATTAATGTATTGTAATATTAGTCCACAATTATCACTTGGAGATAGGGTCAAGAAGTGTAGAGTTGGTTATTCACAAGAAATGACTGATTTAAAAACAAAGAGCTCTAATGGAATTCAATAGTGCTTTTCAGTCATTCCGCTTGGCATCTCTATTACCTGAGATGATTCACAGTCCATTATGGGAGCTTCCATGCTAATAGAATGTCTATCTTCTGTAATACAGACACATCAGAGCACTAACTGGGAATCTGTCACAATGAATTTCATCTAGATTTCACTTCATCTCTTCATGGACTGTAAAATTTGCTCTTGTACAATGCCTAAATTTACTGTGGGTAATTGAGAGAGATCTATAGATGCAGCAGTACTCGGTAAAAAGCAGTTTTCCAAAGATCTATTGTAAATTGTGCAGCTTTGCCTCAGCTGGGGAAAGATTATGGGGAGCTGAATCTTGCCTTTACTAATGAGATGTTTTGGTGAGTTCAAAAGAGAGAGGGGGGAGATACTTTAGTGGATTCTGCCACGTGGAAAAAGGAAAACAGGAAGGGACCTATCTTTCATTCTGAGGAAAGCTTTGCAAAAGGGACAAAAATAAGTTTGGACACAGGCTTCATTACCTTCCAGGGGAAGTATAAATCAGGGCCAAGATAGACATAATGTTTTCCAAATCTGCCTGCATTTACTTGGCAGAAAAAGAACGCCTCATGCATGACCTGGCCTTCCAGTAGCTTACGTTCGCCTCCTCTCACAGCTGTAGCTAGAACAGATTCCATCTCGCATTTGCTAAACCTTCTGTTTCACAGATTGTTAATCCTAACTAAAATATTTGGTATTAAGCTATCTGCATGAATTGTTGATAAAGAATTAAGATAACATTTGAGCTATTAAATATAATGTGTGCTCATATTTTTTCAATGGATACTTGGGTTACTGCTCATAAAGTATACACCCCCTAACCTTTTTCCCCCCTTCAAACCGTTTCCCTTTCTTTATTTTACTTATTCCCATCAAAAGCTAAACAAAATCACTGGGTGCCCTTAACAATCATAGGGCTTAATATTTGTTAGCCAATTAGAATTGTGATATATTCTATAGCTTTTTTCCTAAGCCAGGAACTGAATAATAGCATCATGCTTCACTGGCGGTGAAGTGAGCTGAGCCTTTACATTAGGAGAAAATCAGAATGGTATGACTGCAGTTCATTACTGAAATAGGTAACTGATGAACTGAAAAGACAAAGGGCATTGTTAAATGAAATGTCATTATTAGAGGTGCTCATGTTTAACAAATGTACTGTAAGTTAATTCAGTAGTGTTTTCTATAAAGTTCTCCACTGAATGTTCGCTGCTCATTTTCACTGTCTCTGCATACCTAACATCTCTTTAAAAACGTCTTTAAGGAAACAATGTCAACGCCCAATCTTGGGGAGCAATTACATCAAGGTCAGAACCATCTTCTGGGCTCAGGTATCTGTGTCGCATTCACTGAAGACCCTGAGCAGATGCAATTATGTGTACGTTCTTGGATGTACATGCAATATGCTAGAATGTTAATAACACCAGCGAGGGGAGAAACAGCACAATTATTTTGCAAAAAACTTGTGAAAAACATTTTCAGCTTAAAGAAAAAAAAAGCAATGAAACCCCTTTGGCATCTGTGCAAAACTGTTTGCTTGACTCTGGAGGTGATAAAAATAATTTATGAAGCTCTACATTTTTAGCAAGAGGAAATGACCTCAGCTTTTGGCAATCTGATGCAGTTAGTGAAGCCTCTCTCTACTACTTTTATGGATTTCCTTGAGCTACATATTCTGTGACCTGTATTTCAGATTTATTGGCAGATACATAAGCCACATTAAGTAATATAAAATGCAGTGAATGCATCAAACAACTCAGCAGGGACCTACTGACAGCAGGCGAGAGGCTGCCTCTTCGAAGAAGTCACTCTGAATTGGATACCTGTTTATGCATTTGTCTAACTAGGCTCTGCATTTTTGTTTTAAATAAAGACATGAGTTCGAAACAAAAGAGTCTCCAGCTGAACACATAATATATGAGGTGGCAGGAAGAGAGTGGACAGCTAACTTTAAAATCTAATCAAACCCTCAGGATTTGGAGTGTGAATACGTTTTACTTGCAGTTTGGGGGTAAGTAAGCATGGCTTCTCGGTTAGGAGAAAGGGGGCCCCCAGCATATTGTGTTTGGTTCTAAGCAAGACAATAGAGTAGCATTTTGATGAGGGAGATGCAGACTGGCTGTCTTTTAGTAAATACTTACTGCCCTGATAAAGAGGAGCAAAGTACCAGCCAAGAAAGAGGTATTGAATAGTACCACACACTAAGCACTTGAAATAGAGCTGGAAGAATGTTTGTAAAATCAATGCCCCCATCTCTGATACTGTAAGTGGTGAAGCAGGAGGACCAGGGTGGCAGCCAGGAGACCCAAGGTCTAGCTGGACCAGCTAAGTCACCTGGGGCAACTCACACCCTCTCTCTGAAGCTCACAATGGAACTCCTGGCATCCTTTCTAGAGCAGAAATCCTTCAGTTCTTAAACAATGGGGTCCAGATGATTGATGTAAGATAAATGAGATCAGAGGATGCAGGGGACACCTCGACCAGCAGTGAATAACTTGAGAAGATTCAGGATCTGGCATAAACCCAAACAAGAAAATGATGGACATGTGGACTCATGGAGAACTTCCAGTTCACCTTCTTGGGACTGTTACATTTTACTGTTAACCATTCCTTCTTAAAGATGGCCTTGTGAGAGTCAGATAAAGGTACATTCCCTGTAAGAATCCTTCTGTGTGAATTCTACCGTTCAATGGCTTCTCCATTCTCTGAAAATTGATAGCTATTTGTACCACTTAATACACCTCTATGAATGAAGAAGAGTGGTTAGGGGCCCAGATTCTAGAATCAGATGGCCTGATTTTAAGACCTGATTCTGTTGTTATTAGCTGTGTGACCTTGGGCAAGTCTTCTAACCTCTCAGAGCCTCACCTTTTCTCTTCTGTAAACCAGGGATGACAATAATCATATTTGTTGACTGGATTATCATGAGGATGAAATGGTGATCTAAAAGCATTTAACAAACTGTAACAGAGTGAAATTCTCAATCTATGTATTTTAGGTAATATTATTATTGCTTTGTTTCATATATACTCACTTTGTCTTTTTGTTGCAAGAGTGGAATTCACTGAAGGCAGAGTCGTAGCAGAACATGTCATTTGTGTTCCCTGCAGTGTTAGAGTCCACATTATGTTTTTTTTTAAAAAAAAAAAATAAGTGCTGAGGGGTAAAGTTCTGCTAAGGTGGAGAAAGGAGTAGGAAACATAATGGCCATAGGATAAAGTTATCTGCACCCCTGTTGCATAAAGAGCAGTTCCAACCATGGCTACCATTATTAAACATTCACTGCTGATGAGGAAGTTTACATAAATTATTTCTAATCACTACTCTGCTAGACATGTATTATTATCCCTATTTTACAGAAAGAAAAACTGAAGTCCGAGGAAGGTGAGAAATATTTCCCATCATACAAGTGAAAGCGTGGGATTCAAACCCATGACCATCAGCTGCCAATGTCCATTTCTGTCATATAGTCCTTCCAGCCATAGCATGCTGTCCAGTCAGACAGATGCTCTGCCTGTGTATAGGCAACCTAGCTATCTCTTGCTGGGGAGAGGTAACAAATTAGAGATGAGATGGTCAGAGACATTTAATGCTGAGTCACTAGAGCAAGACAGTGGCCAAAGCTAAAAGTCGAGAGCCAGTCTTAAAAAATGCACAGGATGAAAAAAAATGCACATCATAGCCATTGGATACTCATACCATAACAAGTACCATCACCATGGAAGCCACACAATGGTGGCTTGAAGACAACAAGTGCTAAATAACTAAGATGTTAAATATGGATATCAAACAACAGCAATATGATATCTTATTCCTTAGAAATGATAGTCATGCCAGCCACTTGCAAAGCTCTTTTACCTCTGCACTAAATAAGGGATAATAAAATGAGGAAGTTCATACTGGCAAGATTGGGACATGAGAAGAAAGATGGGATTAAGAGATACATAGAGGCCCAGACCTAAAATTCCATTTGGAAGTGCCAGTGCAGGTTATGGCTTGGCCTGGGACCAGCAGAGAAACACGTGCGCTTTGTAGGACACCATGGGGGCCATATTGTCAGGAAGCACATGGTATTGTGAATGTCTTTGTCAGACTGAAAATATCTGGTCTTTTCAAACAACCATTTCCAGATCTGAATGCCGTCTGCCTTTCAGAGATGTTTCATCCTAGACTTGAGTTTTTCATGTTACTTCCCCCAAATGTCAGGTAGAAATGCTTGGGGTGATAAAATAGTGCAGGAATACATTTGCCTAACATAAAGGAGACCAGATCTCTGCCAGCTAATTTAATAAGAGACTTGAAGCAAGAACCATCTCTAATAATTTCAAGAGATAGTCCCTTGAAAAATTCAGGTAACCAAAACAAAAACGAGAGGAACTTTGTTTATTTAAATTATGAGGATAATTGCCTCAATTCTCCAATTCCCCTCACTGGGGTAGACTTGGCTTGAGTGTATCAGTATCCATGGTGACTCATCTAATAAGTAAACTGCATTAGCTCTGCTACTAGCTGAGAGGAAAGGGAGAGGCTCTGAAATATATCTGTCGTGGCTTCCTTCCAGAGCAAGGGATTTCATTATATCCTGAAAACATGAGACAGTTCAAAGAGATTTGAAATATGGAATGAGAAGGAGGCAGAGAAGAAGTTTGGGATTATACACGTGCTTTTTAGTTTGGTTCTTATATATGGAAATCAGACACTAGAGACAGGGGCTCTAGGGGAAGACTTTATTCTTCTGGTCCAGGGTTTTGTTTTGGTTTGTTCTATGGTTGATTTCTTTCCAAAAAGTTCCCCCACACACATGCAAGCTTTCACTTCTACTCTTATGTACATAATTTCAAGTGAGTATGACAGTGTAGCCTTTAAAATATTACACATAGATTGATTCCATGGCTAGAATGAAACTTGATTGAATATTCCATGACTGATAGTTCCTGTGTAGTAAACCCAGACAATGTGGAATGATGATAGAAATCATCCCAAAAGAGGCAATGCAGTATTTTTTTGTAACAGCAGCATAATAACTTGCTTTTCATCCATCTACTTTTGAAAATCATTTTACAATTACAAGCATGTAAGCTATTCTAATTATTACTGCAAATAATTAATCATTTCCTTTACAATCACTTATTAATTAGCTGTCATAACACTGTTGTGAGTTAGGTGGAAGACAAGGATTCAATATTCAGTTATTAACACCTAATTAAAACATTCATTGTTTTCCATATGTTGTTTATAGCTAGGCTTCTTCCCTTGAACTTGACGGAATTTCTCTTCCATTTCCTTTGCTTCAGCGCCATCTGTTGTTGGGAAGTAGAAAATGTCCTTAGCTTTTATCACAAAAAATACTTGCAACTCAGCTTTTATTGGAACTGAAAAAGTTTGATCTACAGGGCTCTACTCCTGAAAAATTTTTCTTCAAATTTTTGTTCTAATACTTACTATATAATTTTTTCTGCTAATTTCAATGGTGTCTTCTAAGTAGTAAATTAAGTCAGCCCTTTAATGAAATGACATTAAATTACCGTCATCTCTTGGCTATAAGAGATTGTGGTTCTAGGACACCTTCCCCTCTCTTCCTGTGAGAGTAACAAAATCTACAGATGCTCATGTCCTTTATATAAAAGGGTATCTTATTTATATGTAAGCTACTCACAACCTCTCAGATGCTTTAAATCATCTCTATATTACTTATAATACCTTACACAATGTAAATATTGTAATTGTTTTACTATTGTTTAGGAAATAACAATAAGAAATAAAGTTTGTATATGTTCAGTGTAGATACAATTATTTTTTTCTTTCTCCGAATTTGTTTAAACTCAGGTTGGTTGAATCTACAGATGTGGAACCATGAGTTTGGAGGACCAACTCTATACAACTACTTCAATATAGGAAGTGTAGAGGAATTATTAGCTAACTAGCTTGGTTAACATAAAGTTATAATTGAGGGAAAATAAAGATGGAATGATTCAAATCACCTGTGGATTTACGAAAGCCCCTATTCCTCGAGTGACTGCAAAGTGCTAAGCACTGTTCATTCTTGCAATGATCTAATTATGAGGACACTGTAATTGTGCACATTTAATAAATACACAAAATCACTAAAAGGTAAAGTAAATTGCTACATGATTTGTGGGGCTCAGTGCAAAATGAAAATATAGGGCCTTTTGTTCCAAAAGCAGGAAAAAGTTATCATTAAAGGTACTAAAATGTAAAATACTTTTCTTCCTTTCTACTCTCTCTCTACTTTTCTATTTCTCTCTGTCTCCATTTGTTATAATTTTCTTCATTTGCCATTTAATGTCATTAAAAGTAAAGAAAAATTTTAATTGTGTTATTAACATAACTTTTACCATTCATTTTACATTGCATAATGCCAGTCCTAAATGCAAATATAAGAACATGTAACTGGTATTTGGGATAATCAGAATTTCACAATTGCTATTTTGTAGCTCATACATATTTATTTTGCTCTCATGAGAAAGTGGAGATGTTGTGCAAATAGAACTCAACTATTTTTATTTCACCGATATGAGTACATTCTATCAGCACTGCTCACTTTTGCCTTATTGGTGAGTAAGAAAGGACTTACAGAAAAGGGAATTGAATTCTCTCTTTCACCTTCCGTGTTGTCATTTTCAACATAAGTGCTTGGCTAACTCAGAGAAACCATGTAAGAAAGGACGTGGTGGGGCTCCCTGTCATGCATTTCTTAGAACGCACTGCCTGCATCGTGCATTTAAATGAAGTTCTGGTTCAGGTGCAAAGTCAGTGCGAGATGTAACATGCTCACAGTGTACTCAGTTTGAGTCTCACTGACACAACTACCACGTATTGTGGGTCTACCAGCATTCTGCGTTCATGAAGTGTCACCAACTCTGAGGGAACAAGATGGGAGGGACAGCAGATGCTATGTCACGCTTATCTTCTTCACTCACCTGCATGCTTCACGGTCCCATCAGAATTCACTTATAAAACATTCAGAGATAAAACTACCAAGGAGTTCAAGACAGTGATAGCAGACACTTAATACCAAGTGTGAGGCTCTCTGAGCTGAGGGGCCCTGTTAGACTGCACAGGTCATACACCCACAATGCAGACCCCCCACCCCATGACATTTCAGGCACAGAAAGGCAACTTTGAACTTAGGCCACCTGTACCTCGGACTGTGTCCAGAGTCACCTTCAAAAGGTTCTACTCTGTATGTCCATTATTATGAAAATATTGTGATGAAGGGGCCCTTAGACGTTCAACCTTCTCATTTTACACAAAAGGGATAGAAAGTCTAAAGAACCCAGACAACAGACCTGGTGTCTTGGATCTAGAATTCCTTTCAAATTGTCAAAATGAATGCAATGTCTTTTTCCCCTCTGCGCCCCTCCTTTTGGTGACCTACTTCTCCTTTGTTGACCCACAGCAATCCCATTTAGTTCCTGTGTGTTAGGTGAGGTGAATCCCACTCTCTCCACCAGGGTTCAAAGAAGAACATGCAGGCAGACATGGCAAATCCATATCCTCTGTGGGAACCTCACTATAGTTGTGGGGAAAGAGACACCTTCCTCCTCTGGCATGTTTAGACATGCAGACCATGAAATCTCACAGCTTCTGACTTGTCACCAGGTAGAGAGGCACTGTCTGAGTACGAGGTCAGTGTGGATGAAAGCAGAGTAGAGAGATAGATGCATAGGGAAACAAACCCTTGATCCAGTACAGTTCTGAGCATCTGGTTGAGTCCTCAGTTCCAATAAATGAGCTCTCCTTCGTTTCTTAAGCCAACTTAAATTAGGTTTCTGTTCCTTGAGAGCCCTGATTAATACAAATGGAGATATAGGTTTGGGAATCATTCTATAAACAGTAATTGAAATCATGGTGAGAGTGAAAAGATATCCAAAGATAAAGCTCTGGGGAATTTCATTTAAGGAGACAGCAAAGGAAGAGAAGCCAAGCAGGCTACTGAGGATGCAGTCAGGGGCTTGGGGGAGATGTAGCACAAGAGAATATCCTCCAGGCAGAAGTAGGAAGAAGGGGCTGATACACAGAAAGTTTAAGAGGACTGACAAGAGTGTACTGAACTAGAAATTAGGAGGCCGGTGGAAACTTGCACCAGGAGGCTATTGGGTGTGGGAAAGCAAGCCAAGGGGCTCTGAGTTAAAGAGCAAATGCAAAAAATACCTTGTGTTTAAAACAGTAGGTTGAGAATTGATCACTACTTCCTCTTGAGACACAACTGAAACCTAAGGAAAATAACTTCTAAAAAATTTTAACCTGCAAGAACAATGAGAACAAGAGAGGGTACCACAGTGGATAAAACTGGCAACAAGAAGTAAAAAAAGAAGTGAGCAAACAGATGGAGGACCCGTATCTGACTCTGCAAAGGAAAGGAAGCGGAGACACCTCAACGCCCACTTGGGGTCTCAGGGGGGAGTGACTTGCCAGTAGAACCCTGACAATCTCAGGCCTGAGGAACAGGTAGCTTGGAGAGCAACTGCATGGCTCAAGGCTGAAGACATTTATTAGAGCCATGGGACCTATCCCTAATCTGTCCTGTCCTCCTTAGTTGGGTCACTGAACCTCTGAGTCTCACCAGAAACCAGAGAATTGTTCTGTGGAGAACTCGAAAGGACCAGAATCCTGTCTCCAGAAAAACTGGTTGAGTAGGGGTCATGGATTAGGTCTGTGCCCTAAACTGAAGAATTAGAGGTCGCACACCATTGGCTAGAGCCCCAGCCTGTCCCTGCCCCTTACCAGGGCAAGGTGTAAAAACCCAACAAGACACTGAAAGAGGGATTCTGAGGAAATAATGCCCTGTGACGGTTTGCACTGTGACAACTCAGCTAAACAGAAGCAAAAAAAAAAAAAAAAAAAAAGCAGAATCCCCTTCCCTGTGTGGTGTGGGTTTGGGTGGTAAGGGAATCTGTGTGAAGTTTGGAAAGTGGGGAAGAGAAGCAGTTTCCCCTGTGCTCTGCTCCTGGGTATAGGGTAGTAGGGTGCCATTGCAGGTGCCACCCATCCTGGCTGCTGACTGTTCCCTGGCCATAGAGGACAGCTGCCACACCCCCCTGCTCCACTAGCCACCACCGATCTCCCTCAGCTTCTCCATGGTCCAGGTCAACTATGTATGCAGTCCTGAAGGAAGATGACCTAGCTTCCTTGGCAGGTCACCTTCATCGCTGAGACAGCGGTGGCAAGAACACCTCAAACAAGTTACTCAAGTACCACAAACTAGGTGGCTTAGAAAACAAGGGTTTGAGCCGGGCGCAGTGGTACACATCTGTAACCCCAGCACTTTGGGAGGCTGATACAGGAGAATCGCGAGTTCAAAGCCAGCCTCAGCAAGGGTGAGGCACTAAGCAACTCAGTGAGACCCTGTCTCTACATAAAACACAAAATAGGGCTGGGGATGTAGCTCAGTGTTCGAGTACCCCTGAGTTCAATCTCCAGTACCCCCAGCAAAAAAAAAAACAAAAAACAAAAAACAAGAGTTTGTTGTGTTACAGATCTGGAGGCCAGACATCTGAAGTCCAAGTCTGAGCAAGCTATGCTTCTTTGAAACCTGTCGAAGAATTCTTTCTTGCTTCTGGTGGTTTGCTGGTCATTGTCATAGAGGAGAATGGCCTAGACCCATGAAGATGAGTGAGCTTTCAAAGATCAAATGGAGAAAGTGAGCAGATCGTAGTGATAGAAAAAATAACACTTTGCAAAAGACAAAAACAACCTTGGCTGTCATTTATTTACGTTCAATTCCAAAAATAACAGAATAAATTACATTTATTTCAAAACTGAATTAAGATAAAGGAGGTGGCTGCTTGTCACAATGCTGCTACCTACTAGAAGGTATCCACACACAGCTGTCAGACTATAAATCGAAATTTCTCAAAGTATCTATCACTGAATGATGATTTATTAATACTTTCATCCTACAAAAGGCTCCTTGTCTCCAATAAGTTTAGGAATGTTGCACAGTACCCCACCCCACTTTGAAAATCAGAGTGCATACTAACATAAGAAAGTCCCTGAAGAATCTGCAATAGAAAAACGGCATAACTTTTTAAATTCTCTTCTCTAGTAATAGTCAGTAGCTAAAAAACTTCTACTGACTCTTCATGTTGCATGAAAGATTTTTTATTGTCTTTTAAACCCTTTTAGAAATTACCATTAAAAAAAGCTAATTGGACTCAGATCCTCATCCTAACTATCACCATTGACACAAAATAGTGTTTTTCATATCTCAAGTCCAAAATCATGTTATCTGTTGTAGACAATTTTAGTAAAACAGACTGCAAAGAGCCCGAGAAATGTTAATTCTGCTACATCTGACATATGGAGAACTTTTGGTATTCAACTCAAGCTTTGAATTTTCTTTGCAATTTTCAAAATGCACAGCCTCACACTCTCTTTCAAAGGCTCTGGTATTATTCAGAAGCAATTACGAAGAAAAACGAAATTACCTTTCGTCATTCTACCTATTCAGGGCCTTGAAAATGCAGACTGACAATGAGCTGACAATTATTTGCAATCCACTTTCAGTTAATTTCACCATAAATTGAGCCTGAGGACTGCTGACAAATAAAATATATTATTCATCTGAAAACATTCTCTTCGGGGCTCCAGATCTCCAATCTATTTCATTAGTGATCACGATCAAACTAAGTTGGAAATTGATTTATGCAATAGTTATCCCTCTACAATAATTAATTAGGAAAATAATACTTCAGGGGACCTTTGAAAAGGAGCCATTTCTAAGGCTCTTTGATAAAATGGAAAACTTTTAAAATAATTATGAGGCAGCATTCCTAAGGGAGTAGGTATGCATTGCATTGCCTTTCCTATTTTCACAAGATGCTAGACTGAAACTGCAGTCAGGATAGCTCCTTGAATCTCAATTCAGTTCACCTAACAATTTTTGAGCACGTACTACTGTGTGCTGGGTCTGTGAGGGTTGCACAAGTGAAGCATCCTCAATGAGCATACGTGGGCAGGTAGCCATGTATAGTATTAAATATCCCAACAAATGTTATAATAGACACAAGGTATTTTGCAGCCACCAAGGGCCCAGGGATTGATTCTGCTTGAATCACTGGGGCATGCTTCGTAGGGAAAAGTGGCACTAGAATTGGTCCCAGAATGATGGACTCAACATCATTTGGTTGATTGAAGGGCTGTGGTCTTGAGGGAATAGTGCCATTCTAGGCAGAAAAAAAATAATATAAACTAAGAAAACTCCAAGTGGGTTTGAGAAGATGTGAGAAGCCCAGGGTATCTGTGAGAGATTAGGAGAGGAAGGTATGTTGAGACCAGATTATGAAGGGAAAAACTTAAAAGTCCACAATTTTTAATAAATGGGGTTTTAAGCCAAGAAGCCATGTTATTCAGAAAGTCTTCTGGCGATGTCATTATGGTATGAAGGAACTACTGAAAGTTGCTGAGAGATCAGTGTTTTCCAAACTGCTAAGGCTGCCTGGGGTGGCCCTATGGAACAAAGAAAGGACTACCATGGGAATGGTCTGAATTTCCATGGTTGAGATGGACAGTCTTCTCTCTCTAAGTGAGAAATCTGCAAAGTATGAGTGATCTTGAAAGAACTCCAACTTAAGAGTTCCAGTAAACAGAATAAGCTTGCCACCAGAGTTCCTGGAAGGAGAATGAGGAGAACATTATAATAGGTCTGCTGCATGGTGTTTTACCAAGGGAATTGTGGGGAGAAGAGTTCTAGGTCAAAAGTCCCATTCAAGAGCAGGAAAAAAGCCCTATAAAAGCCTCTGCATCAGAAAGGGTCAACTCTGGGGGCTGGGATTGTGGCTCAGTGGTGGAGTGCCTGCCTCGCATGCATGGGGCACTGGGTTCAATCCTCAGCACCACATAAAAATAAATAAATGGAATAAAGATATTGTGTCCATCTACAACTAAAAAAAATATTTAAAAAAAAAAGAAAGGGTCAATTCTGGGGCACTTGCCACACAGAGGCTCCAGTGTTGGAAACAAGAGCTGGTCAAAGGGGAGTTTTCCTGTTGCCTTCTCATCTCTGCTCCGCCTGGGTATGACATCAAGGGTAGCATAGAAGGATCAGTTAGTGAATTGGAGACATGGCATAAAAAAAAAATAGAAGGATAGACTACATACCACCATTTTCATCTAGCAGAATTTGAGGTCAGACCTACGCTAGGAAGTGGATGGATGAAGGTGTGGACTGCATAAGAGTGAAGGTTAGATTAGACTGGAATTTTGAATGTCTGAAAATGAAACCATTCTAATCTACAAAAGTTCCACGAGATGCTTAGAATCTGCCGAAGATATCATCCAGGTGTGTGGGGGGGGAAAGTAGATCTGACAGAGCAACTTTTAAAAAGATGAATGGGAGGAAAACCAGATTATTTCTTGGTTGTACTATGTCAAATACAACCAATATTAAAATATTTTAGTTTTATCTTCCAATTTTGTCCTTGTGGAATTGTAGGTTTGCCATTATTTTAGTGGAGTTTCAGGAGAAAGAAAAGGTAGACATAGGTGTTCAGTGCTGTGTTAGTCAGCTTTTTGTTACTGCAATAAACACTTGAGAAAATCAACTTAAAAAGAGGAAAGGTTTATTTCAGTTCACACTTTTAGTGGCTGTTATGGTTTGGATAGGAGGTGTTCCCCAAAAGCTCACATGTGAGACAATGCAAGAAGGTTCAGAGGAGAAATAATTGGGTTGTAAGAATCTTAACCCAATCAGTGAATTAATCCCCTGATAGGGATTAACCCGAGTGGTAACTGAAATGGTAGGGTGTGGCTGGAGGAGGTGGGAATTTGAGGGTGGCTTTGGGATATATTTTTTGTGTTTGGAGAGTGGACTTTCTCTCTGCTTTCTGATTGCCTTGCAAGCTGCTTCCTTCTGCCACACTCTTCTGCCATGTTGTTCTGCCTTACCTGGAGACCTAAAGAATAAAGTCTGCTGTCTATGGATTGAGATCTCTGAAACTGTGAGCCCTCAAATAAACTTTTCCTTTTCTATAATTGTTCTGGTCAGATTTTTTAGTCACAGCAGTGAAAAATCTGACTAAAACAGTGGTTTTGGTCCATGGTCATTTGGCCCCATCATGTTTAGGTCTGTATGACAACACAGCACATCATGATGAGGTGTGTGTGTTGGAAGAACTGTTCAACTCATGCCAGAAACAGAGAAAGAAAGAAAGAAAGAAAGAAAGAAAGAAAGAAAGAAAGAAAGAAAGAAAGAAAGGAAGGAAGGAAGAAAGAGAGAGAGAGAGAGAGAAAAGGAGGAAGAGAGAGACTAGTGTCCACAATCCACTTTGAAGGTACACCCCAATGACCTGAAACTTCCCACGGGACCCCACCTCTTAACAGTTTCCACCACTACCCAATAGCACCACCCCAGGGACCAAGTCTTGAATACATGGGCCTTTGGAGGATGTTCCAGATCCAAACTATAGCAAGTTCCTTTTTAAACCATCACTCCATGCCACTGTCATTTTTTTCTTTCTTTTTTCTTTTTTTACCAAACACTTCTTTTCCAGGAAAGACTAAGTTGTGTATACTGATATTTGAGATGAGAAATCAATAGACACTAGGACAGTCCTAAATTTTCACTTAAATATTGGGCATATTCCACTTCATAAACTGACATAAGTAGAAAGTTGTAACTGTGGTCTATTACCTTGTAGCTTTACCACCTGAACTTTCCCTGAAAGGATAATCACTGACCCTTCCGAGTGCCACCTGGTGGCCACTCTGATGCACACGCTACGCTAACATGACCATACTTAGCCACCTTTCCATGCATCATCTACTACTGATGCACTTGGTGGCAGACTCTAGATGCAGATAAACAGAATATACACAGCTCTTTCCTTCTTCGATGAACTAGCAATCTAATGTAGGGGGAAACATGCATTTTTTATTTTTAAGGGAGGTTTGTAAGTATTTAGCCTCTAAAATCCATGTCTGCGTATTCAAATATTTTTATTCTCAACTGGCTTCTTCCTTGAAATTTAATAAAAGAAACTTAAGCCTTTGTCATCTTAAAAAAAAAAACAAAATATTCCATCAATCATGTTGTTCCTAACCATATTTGTCCTTCTTCCTTTCTGTTCAAAATCAAATTTTTCCGAAGAGGAGTCCACATCCCATCCTCTCTCTGGATTTGACTTCATTTTCATGATACCCTTCTTTATGTTGTTCTTAATATATTTTATTATCAAATAATTAAACTTGAAGAAAATAATAACTATCCATGTATTCATCACTCATACTTCTCAAATAATGACATACTACATTTTCATTAGATCTTCTTTCTTGAACAAATAGAACAGTATAGGTAAGGAGTTTTTCTGTTCCTGCTCCCACTCCTTCCCCAGAAGAAACCTCAGTCAAGAGCATATGTCCCAAGAGGCTTCACACCTATTATTTTCTATGTTTACAAACTTAGCAAATAAATATAAGTGTGGCTTTTTAAAAGACTCAACTTTAAATTTATGTTTTTCTTATTTATAGTTGTTCCAAAATGGAACTCTATTTATTTTCACCACTGTACAAAGATATCCCAAATGATATGTCCACTCTTTTGATGAATATTTAGGTGATGTTCAGTGTTTTTCTATTTTAAGCAATGCTTGTCACAAACAGTTTCATGAACATCCATATGTGCAGTATTTGAGCAGAGGACCCTCTGTCCTTCCCCCAGGAGTCCTCTCCACCCAGGGTTTTGGCTGGCCCACCACATCCTCCATTGACAATAAGAAATATGTTTGCCCTAAGCCCTGAATTCCACCTATGTCTACTCAGTCTGGTAACAGAAGTGACTCATCTACCAAGTTGATTTCCTCTTATAATGAGTATTTGAATGACTTTACCACAGTAAGACCATTTTTTTTCTCTCTACCAAAGTAATTCAGATTTCTTTCACTGTTAGTTTTGTTATTAAGTGGTGATACAATGGTTCAAATAGATGCTTGTTAGGATTATAGTTTTTAGGGTGATGCTTTATAATTTTAGATTATTTTTTAATCACAAATTAATGACTTCCATGTTGTTCGATTTGTAGGTAGAGTATTTTGTTGTTAGCAAGTCAAATAAAAGAATCCACAGATATGACAGTTATGTTTTCTGTCAAGAAATGTGAAAGTTCTCAGAATGACATTTCATGAATCTATAATATAATAATGTGAAATAGATACTTGGTTTTCATCCAGTTTCCTGACTTATATATCCTAAAATCCTTGGAATCTTGGAGTGATTAAAATATCTTTAAAATACTAATGAGATGGTGGGACTGGCAGCACCAGGCAGCTTTAAGTTGGGCTCCTCACTTGAGAGACCCAGGCATGATTAGAAGCCTGGGATTTTCAGCTCCATCCCACAAATCTCTGAGGAATGAAAGGGACTGAGGTTGAGTTGATCACCAAAACCCAATGATGTATCAACCATGCCCGTATAATGAAGCCACCATAAAATAACAAAAGCAAAAGTACAGGGCTTCTGATAGCTGAACACATGGAAGTTCCTAGTCAGTGATGTACCTAGAGAGGGCTCTATGTCCCTTCCCATATGTCATTACCTGTCTTTTCATCTGTTGTTCATAATTATTCTAATATCTTTTATAATAAACCAGAAAGTATAAGTGTTGCCTGAGTTCTGTGAGCCATTCTAGCAAATTAATTGAACCCAAGTAGGGCATCCTGGGAACCCTGAATTATATCTGGTCCATCAGAGGCACAGGTTCTAATTTGTGCTTGAGAGTGGCCTGTGGAATGGAGACAGGCACTGAAGCTTCAACCTGTGGAATCCAATTGTCTCTCCACGTAGGCAGTGTCAGAATTGAATTACACAGGAAGATACTCAGCTGGTGTCTGCTTCAGTGTCGCTTGGTTGAGTAAGAAGAAATATCACCATGCTTCTGGTGTCAG
This sequence comes from Xerus rutilus, assembly GCA_028644305.1. NCBI lineage: Eukaryota > Metazoa > Chordata > Mammalia > Rodentia > Sciuridae > Xerus > Xerus rutilus. The sequence goes on from CM053402.1 coordinate 69,366,768, forward strand.
AAAGTGTGGAGTGTCTGTGTGAACAGGGAATAAGAAAACACACTTTGTTTTATTCCCCCACTATTTATATAAGTACAAATATATAAACCTGAATCTTATTAGAACATTGTTTCTATCTTATTTGATTTTGAGATAAAGTATAATGTATTTCTATTGCTGTTTAAGAAGTCTTTCATATTAATCCAGAATACAGCATTTATTGGTCTCCTAAGGCGATTTTGAATTTTTTTCTCATTTAGTTTAATATGGAAGCTTGATAAAACTGCAATTCCAAGGATGATTTTGTATAAATATAGTCTATTTAGAAGTGAATTTCCTGAGTGAATCAATTACTTCCTTCAATTTCTAGAGAGTCTAAGGGTAGTGCTTCAAACATGCTCTCATGTCATTTTTGATGTGATTATTTTGTTCATCTCAAGTTCCATTTTGTTCCTGTATGTTTTAGTCAGCCTTTTTAAAACAATTTTTTTTTAGTTGTCAACGGACCTTTATTTTATTTATTTATATATGGTACTGAGACTCGAATCTGGTGCCTCACACATACTAAGCAAGCGCTCTACCACTGAGCCACAACCCTTAGTCAGCTTTTTCACTGCTGTGACTAAAAGACCCAACCAGAACAATTTTAGAGGGGGAAAAGTTTATTTGGGGCCTCACGGTTTCAAAGACAGCAGGCTCCATTCCTCAGGGCTCCAGGTAAGGCTGAACATCATAGCGGAAGAGTGAGGCAGAGGGAAGCAACTCACATGATCCAAAAGCAGAGAGAGACTCCACTCACCAGATACAAATATATACCCCAAAGCCATGCCTCCAGTGACTCACCTCCTCCAGCCACACCCCACCTGCCCCCAGTTACCACTCAGTTAATCCCATCAGGGGATTAATTGACTGATTGGGTTAAGGATCTCACAACCCCTTTGAACCCTTTCACATTGTCTCACACATGAGCTTTTGGGACATACCTCACATCCAAACCATAATACTGTACTAAGCACTTTTCAGGCAGAGGGTTTAGGTGTTTATGGTATTTGGAGGGATAATTCTTTTGTGTGCATTGGGTTAGTTGGGTTACGGTGTACTCATGGTGCTTAATCACCTCCAAATATGCTCCCAATAAACACTGATGTGCCAATCACAGGACAGGTGCTTAGCTGAGCTTGGCTCTCAGGTTTACTCCATTCTCTTCTGTCTCTTTCTCATTCAAGGGCCCAAGCAGAAGGAGCAGTGGTAGCCTGGGTATGTTCTTGCAGTAGATGGCACTAGCATGAGAGAATGAAGGAACACAGCATAATCAGCAGATCATATATCTGCCTACATTCTGGAAGCTTGATAAAACTGCAATTTTTATCTCTGGTCAAAGAAATTCTTATGATTCAAAGTCAATGCAAGAAGTTTGCAATCTGTAACATCTGGGTGCTAAATGTTGGTAATACCCCCGCTAAGGTGTGAATGTTTGTGTTCTAAAATACATATGTTAAAATTCTAGCCCTTCCTCTTGGTCTGGGTTCCCCTGTGACTGGCAGCTAGCAGTCTCTGGTCTGACCTTGACTGAGCTCCAGGGACGGTCCCTGAAGGTGGTCCTGGGCCTTGCCGGTAGGAAGGAACTCTGGCATGCAACTGGGGGTGGTCCCTGGCCTCACTTAGGCCAGGTCTCCCGCAGGGGTTCCCGAGGCACTCCTTCCCCTTGGTTTGGGTCTGTGGAACCAACCTAGATGCCCTTCAATAGATGAATGGATAAAAAACTGTGGCATATATACACAATGGAATATTACTCAGCAATAAAGGAGAATAAAATTATGGCATTTGCAGGTAAATGGATGGAGTTGGAGAATATCATGCTAAGCGAAGTAAGCCAATCTCAAAAATTCAAATGCCCAATATTCTCTCTGATAAGTGGATGCTGATCCATAATGGAGGAGAGGACACGGGAAGAATGGAGGAACTTTGGTCTAAGGGGAGGGAGGGAGAGGGTCATGGGGACAGTAAAGATGGTGGAATGAGATGGACATCACAGCCCTAGCTTCTTGTATGACTGCATATATGATGTGATTCTATATCACGTATAACCAGAGGAATGAAAAATTGTGCTGCATTTGTGTACAATGAATCAAAATGCATTCTGCTATCATGTATACCTAAGTAAAATAAATAAATTTAAAATAATTCTAGCCCTTGAGGTGATGGTATTAGGAGGTGGGACCTCTGGAGGGAATCAGGGCTCTGCCTTCATGAATGGGATTTAAGGCCTTATAAAAGGGACCCCAAAGAAGTCTCCCACCCCATCTGTCATGGTTATTTAAGGTCACAGTGAGAAGCAGCCCATCTATGAGAAACGGGCTCCCACAAGATACTAAATCTGATACTGTCTTGATTTTTTATTTCCCCACCTCCAGAACTGTGAAAAATTAAGTTCTATAGTTTAGAAGCCATCACCTTATGCAATTTTGTCACAGTAGCCACAACAGACTAAGACAACTTCCCAGTCACTGTAAAACTCCAAATGACCCTTGGGTACTCAGTCACTCCTGTCACCCTATTTAGAACTCTTCTCAATGCCTGGCATACCATAAGCACTGAAGGAATGGATATTTGATGAAAAATAAACTGCCAAATTGCCTTCTAGTACTGTTATGAAAACTTAATGACTAGGGAGTGCTATTGGCATTAGCTTAATGTCCTCAAAATATTAATTATTTCTTCCATGCAAAAAAGATTGCTGATTTTAATTTTTAAAATGAGGTTGAGAATTTTTTTTCCATGTGTTTAGTGACAATTTCCTTCAGGAATTCTCTATTCAACTCTCATGCTCATTTTTCTATTGAATTTTCCCTTCCTCATTTGTAAGGATTCTTGTCACAGGCAATGAACATTTTTTCCAGTTTGCCTTTTAAATGTTTTAATGATGTTTTGACAGGCAGATATTGTTAATATTTATATAGCCTCATCTCTCACCCTTTCCTTTTGTGGACTGCTGAAAATATTTTCATAGTAACATGTTGCACCAAATGAATATACTATATTTAACCAGCCTCTTATTTTGATCTATTTACATGGTTTTCAAGTTGTATTAGCAATCTTTTCATTGCTATGACCAAAATACCTGACAAGAACAACCTAGAGGAGGAAAAATTTATTTTGAATTATGCTTCCAGAGGTTCAATCCCTGGTTGGCCAACTCCATTGTTCTTGGCCCAAGATGAGACAGAATAGCATGGTGGTGGAGGAGTGCTCCAGTGCTTCAGTTTCATCTGCCCCAGGGAAGATGAAACTTTCCCGGGCATGGCCCTAATAACCCACCTCCCCCAGCCATGACCCACCTGCCTACAATTACCATCAGTCACTTCATTCAAACTAGGACGGAATCAACTCTCACAATCCAATCATTTCACCTCTGAATGTTCTTGCATTAACACAAGAGCTTTGGGGAGACACTTCATATCCAAACCATAACAGGTTTTTCTCGCAGTAACATTCTGACAAAGATCTCTATACATAATCCCTAAAAGTAGAAGTTATCATATTCAAGGATATTTTTAAGTTCTTGCATATTTGCTAAATTACTATTGAAATCCTACTCCCCAGAAGCCATGCTCAAATTGTAGACCCTCTTACCTCATGACCCACCCTGCCTGCATCCTCACATCCCAGGCCTTCCTGATGAAGCCTTTACTAGTCAGCTTTGTATAGCAGCAAACAAGGAGAAAAGACTGGAAGCCGGTCTTCAGGTGTGTCCAGAACACCTCAGATGGCTTCTTCTGCTGAGAATTCTTTTCCCTGGGTTCTCTTCATGGTGTCTTCTTGGGGTTTAGTCTCTCCTCATATGAGAAGGGACAGAACTATCCTGATCCCTTCCTCTAAAAAAGATTCTGACTCCAGCTACACTCTATCCTGCTATATTGTTTTTCCTTCCTTAATAGCACTTATTTCTACTCAATATTATCTTATTAATTTAGATGCTTAATTTCTTTCACTAATTGTCTAGTTTGTTGGCTGCAATATCTCCAACACCAAGAACAGTTTCTGGCACAAACTCTTGTCAAATTGGCTGATCACTGGAATCACTTGTGATGGCTTAATAATATACTTGTCCTTCCTATAAGAAATGTTTAATTATTAAATCACTTTAGCAAGAATATTTTATTGTTTTCTCTGAGATAGCAAATGTAGCCAATATTCTCAAGCATGTATATTCACTGCTGTGTAGTGGGTCCTTGTCAAATTCTTCCTAATGTAGAGTGTGGTTATGAAAATATTTGAATCTTATTCATAAAACTATTAATTTTTTTTAGAAAATATACTAGAAGAACTCATCCAAATGTGTGTGTGTGTGTGTGTGTGTGTATGTGTGTATGTGTGGTGTGCACGTGCTAGGTTATTTTTAATCTTCTGTCTAGAAACAGAGGGTATTTAAGTCAGCTTCCAACATCTATGCCTCTATTATTTTCCTGCAGAAGTGCTAAATATAGGATGATACATGGTAAAATTTTGCAATCTTGACAATAGATCAGTGTACAATTAAGAATTTTTAGGAAGAACTCATTTAACCTAAGGACTCAGCCTACTTAAGGATTTTGAATTTCCTCTGCCACTGTGATCTATGAAGAAATATACTGTACTCATAATGAAGTCACCATTCACTACTGTATTATATATACTACGTATATTCCAAGGGGAAAATATATCCAATGTGCATGTCTCTCCCCAGACTACTGTAATCAGACACTCTGAGGATGGAACTAAGTGATTTCAATGGGCTGAAAACCTTGAGCCACTGACACAGAAGGAACTCAGTAATATCAGCGGATAGATGGATGACTAAAAGTACATTGCAAATCAGGAAATCTTGCTTCTAATAACAGCATGGCCATCTACATTACGTGGGACTTAGGAGTATTATTCTACTTTTCTGAAAACCCATTGTTGTACTAGATACCTTCCAAGGTCTTCCTGTTTCAGGACTTTAGTATTCCTCTTCTTGGTCATAGCAAGAGCCTAGAGTACTAGGATTGGCAAAGGCCTAGAAGCACAAATCATTGAGATTTCATAGAAATCTTCATCCAGGATAAAGGTGATCTAACAGAGAGTTCTTTAGTATAACAACCTTTTACCCTGGAACCCGAAAGTATTTGTGAAGATCTGGAGAATCTTGCTATTGAAAGAACATCACATGGATTTGTACTGAACGTGCAGAGAAAGGACAGAATGACTGATTCTTAATCCCCTGATAGCCCACTAGAGAGACAGAACGCGTACTGGGGTACCTGCAGTCAGAGAAAAGGAAGAAAAATGCATTTATTTGAGAGATTCCTTACAAATCTCCTCTGTCATCATTCAAGATCTTCTGCAAGGCTATTCAGGGTTTCCCCTCTTAAATGTGTTGCTTAAGCTTTCTTGACTGCTATCTGATATCTTAAAAAAAAAAGAAAGAAAGAAACATGTTGCTAACCCAACTCTGCTGCTGTCATCACATACAGTAAAACGGAATAGTTTTTTGTTTGTTTTGTTTTTTGTTTTAACTGGGAAATTTAGTTGCTCATCATTATTTAAAACTTTGCAAAGACATTTACAACAGAGTACCTGTGGTGTAAACTTTCCTAGCCCAGTTATTCTCTAGGCCCTTTCACCTGGGCTACTTTATACAAAACTAGTTGGGCTCATCTGATTTGTGAGATTTTGCTACATGTCTCAAGACTTCAGTACCAATCTGTTTACCTGGAATGGCTACAAATGATCATCACTCTCCATTCCCTCTCAACCTATACCATTTCAGTGAAGGGCAGTTTTAAGGTTACAAAAAGAAGGTATTTGGGGAGTTATGACTGTGGGAACCTTAGAAATAGAGTTTCATTGGCTTTACAGTAGGTGAGAGTGAGATGTCCTACAACTAACTCAGACAGGAGAGTTTCCATTACTTGAATAGTTAAATTTCTCAAATAATTTGGACCTGGGGGTTGAGAATGCCACACAGTTTTATGTATTATTTGCTACCTACATTTAAGAACAAAATGATGTCTTTAGGGCCTTTTGGTTTTGTGTTTTGGTTTCAGACAAGTCTCTTGTAAGGACAAACTCCAGGAGGAATACAAAAAGGGCAAAGAATTTTTTCGGGGGCTAATATTTACTGAATAACTTTTTTAAAAAAATGATGTTAGGGATGCAAAGAGGGAAAAAGCCAACACAAAACCTCTTTGATCTCAATGAGTTTATAGTCTCACACTTTCCCACTCCTCAAAGGATCACTTCTGTAGTAAAAGATTCTGCGTAAGTTACCTCTATCTTCATCTCTTAAAAAGAGAAAGAAAAGGGGCTGGGGCGGTGGCTCAGTGGTAGAGCGTTTGCCTCGCATGCGTAAGTCACCAGGTTCGATCCTCAGCACCACATAAAAGTAAATAATAAAAGAGATTGCATACAACCAAAAAACATTTAAAAAAAAAAAGAGAAAGAAAAAAAAAATGCTGGGGAAACCCTTATAGAGCTGGGTAGGGCACTTGTAGTCAGAGGACCAAGACTTTACATAGCTGCCATTCTCTGGGACAGACAAGGGGTATATCATATGTAGAAGCTAAAACGACTTCAACACAGGATTTGTATTCTGTGAGATGCTCTTCTCCCTCACCCGCCTCGCCCAAGACCCAGAAACCGGGGTTGGAGAGGGACGGAAGACCAGGGAGGTGGGGAGCATTATCGCAGGCGAGTTTCCCGGGAACAAGACACCACTGGCTGGGACGCTGGGGAGGACAGTGGGAATGCAGAATCCCTTCTTCCGGGCACCATCTCCTGGTTCAGTTATCGAGAAACCTACCCCAGTGCGCCTTAATCAAGGCTGGAACCCGGCTGGGATCTGGAATTTCTAAGCTCATCTGTGCTCGACTCTTACTTTGAAGCCAGAGAGCTTCCGAAGTCCGGCTTGTGGAAAGAACCGGACCCAACTGGGGCATCCGATGCATAGAAAAGGAAGGAAAAGAAACCAATATGCAAAATATCCTTAAGATGCAAGAACACCTTTCATGAAGCGTCTCAGGGGCAAAATCTGAGACCCAGCACTAAGCTCCGGCACCATGCAGGTACTAAGGTCCCAGCCCCGCCCAGCCCCGTCGTGCTGCCTTCGCGCAGGCCCAGTCTAGCCGCGCTACGGCCCCAGCGCGCATGCTCCGCCCGGCCTCCGCGCCCCTGGCTGGCGGTGGCGGCGGCGGCGGCGGCAGCGGCGGCAGCGGCGGCGGCGGAGGAAGTTTCCGCTTTGCACTCCACCCCGGTAGCAGCTTAGCTGTGGGGACAGCTTCCTCCCGAGGCTCTGCAGGCTTTGTTGCAGCCCCACGTCAGACCCCCGGATAATGGGGTTGCCCAAGAGGCCGGAGGGCCAGGGTCTCCCTGAGGTAAGAACCTCTTTTGCTCCCTGACACGTCGGGGTTCCTGAGGCGAGGGCCGAACCTGGGGGGCGGAGGGCGGAGAGGGGCCTGGGGTGTGTTAGGGACGAACCAACCCCTTCTCGGGTGTGTCCACTGCGGGGAAGCACGGCCTTGACTACCGAGGAGGGAGAGCAGGTCCCCCTGCGTAGCGAGGGGGCTGCGCATCTGTGGGGGCAAACTTAAGCGGCTCCTGGGTCACCTGGGGCGGAGGGGGCCTTCCTGGCCGCACACCTGACTTAACGCAGCTTCTTGCTACGCAGTGCTGGGGATCCCACCCCTCTGGCTCTTCCAGACTGTTTTCCCTACCCTCGGTGCTGCAGGGCTAGCCCTAGGCTGCTAAGCTCAGGAGTCACGAGACTTGGGCGCCCGGGACTTGGGCGCCCGGGACTTGGGCGCCCGGACGGTCCCGGCTGGGGCAATGCAAAGGGCGGTGACCTTGGCGGGGGGTGGGGGGGAATACCCGCTCCCTCTAGGTCTGCGGGGTCGGGGCGGGCAGCCCTACCCACCCTGCTGTCGAGGGGGAATGTCGTCCTCCTTGCTTTTAACCCCACTCCGGGCGGCCGAGGAAGTTTGGAAGCAGTGCGTGCACTGGGGCTGTGGTGGGATGGGGAGGAGCTCTCCTGATAGTGCTGTGTGGCCGGGGACCAGGCCGTCTGGAAATATTACTGCTTCTCCAGAAAATAGCAGGTGCTTTTTCAAAGGTGTTTGTTACTAAGTACTCAGTCCTAGGGACAGTGGTTTCTCCAAGCACTTCCAGTTTGAGAATAAAGGGAAAGTGCATGCATTGTCTTTTGATTGCAGATATTTAACTAGGTGGTTTGGATTTGTTTTCCCTTCCAGTTGATTTACTCAAAAGCTAATATAGTTTACTAGATTCCAGGAGACAAATGGAATCTTTACCCCCTTCTTAAGCTTCTGAAGTAGGCGCTTGGCAGGGGGACTGATGTCTTAACATGGTGAGTGGTCCCTTCACACTTACTCTCCTGTGACCAATCTTGCTTCTCTGTGCCTCTCCCACATTTTAGTTCTTTCATCCCACTAATTGAGGAATCACTGTGTTCTGTGTCCAGCTGGGGATATAGTGCTGGAAGGACTAATACAGTCATCAGTGTGTGCTCCCTGAATGCAAATCCATTTTGTTGTCTTAAGAAAATCTGGCCAATGTAATGTCAGAATTCCTGCATTAGGTAAAACTTTATGCTTGTGTTGCTTTGATTTCCCCAGAATTGTGAAGAGTAGGATCTGTACAACGATAGTTGAAGTTTTCTTTTTTTTTGCCATTTTTTAATTCTAGGCCTTTATCAAGTTTTTACACTGGCTTTTGCTGTAGATTTCTGTCTCATCTCCCAGGTTCTACCTTATACTCTCCGACTTCCCACAGTATTACCAATGGGTGTCTTTCTAAAATATTACCCAACCTGTTCCTGTGCATCCTTCCTTTTTCCCTTCAGTGACTGCTGGGAGGCTACGTCCAATTTGTCATTCATTTCCAAGAGCCTAAGACAGTTCCTCACAATTAGGAAGAAGTCAGGGTGAATATAACAAATTAGTACTGAAAACCAGTCCATCATCAAGCAGTCATTAGTCCAGTTGAAATACTAAATTTAATTTTAACCCTTTACTGTATGTATGTGAAAGATAACAAAGATAACCAGACTTGGTTCTGCCTTCCAGTTTATGTGAACTACAGGGCAAAGCAATTGAAACTTTATTGGGCCTGTTTTAAGAGCTAACACTCATTCATCTTTAGCAGAATTTTAGTTTTAACAACTAGGTGTATTAATCATCTTGGTGACTTTTTATGACTTCACAAAGAGTAATTGTGTATTTAGCTAGTGGTTTTTTTCCATTTTGTTATAGTGTTAATCTGCGAAGAGAATTTGGAGTCAGACATCCCAGTTCCAGTGTCTTCTGCCAAAAAGTTCTTTCACAGGTTTTAGTGCAAAAGTACACTTCTCCATTCTGGGCATGAATAAATGAAAAACATGGACTCTGTGTATCCATTGGGGTGCTCTGTGGGTACTTAGATAAAATTTGAGGCAGAGATGATCCACCCATGGTCTCTTGTTCTCTTTTGGAATTGTTTCCTGATTAATGATGATTAAACAAATAAAGGGTTTCTATTTTACATCCCAGAAGTTTTAAGAAAATATTTATATCATCTCGTTTTCTTTTTCTACTTTGTTTTCATGAGTGTCTTTCTCTTTATCTTCTCTTTTCTTTGATCTCTTTACTTGGTGTTTCTCGGCTATCACAGATCTTTCTGCATAAGAGAGAGAAGTTGTAAATAAATAATATTACTTTGTTGTTGTTTTTTTTTAAATCCACTAGGAACTAGTGAACGCTAATCTTTAGAAACTTTGATAGGCTGGATGGGGGTCATTGGAGAAATGGGTATGGATGAAATGAGCTGTGGTCCAAAGCTGTCACCTCCTCCAACCCATTTCTACCCATCTCAAGGATTATCAGTAATTTTAAAGTTCAACTTTACATTAATATCTATTCTCACTTTCCTGGCAGTTTGTACTTCAATGTAAACCTGACTTTCTATTATCAGTGTCCTGACTATGAAGACATTTTAATACATGACTGGTTGAGGTCATGCGCTTTATGTAATGATTGAGTTTGCCATTCCATATTTCATAAGTATGTCCTTTGAACTGAATGTTATTTTGGTATAGTGGAGTAAACACACATGTATAATATATATCTCCTCTCCTGAACCAGATAATAGTCTAGGGGAAAGACAGACATGTACATAACACGAGACAGGTCACTCAGGAGAGGCTGATACTTAATTGTATGAATGACATGAACTATATACAAAATGGAAGTGTAGAAATGACCGTTTTGTGCTGGATTTATAAGGGGTGGCTTCCAGTAGGAGTTAGAATTTGAAAGTGATTTCTGAATGGTTAGAGAATATCAAGGGAAGGTGGATGGGGTGAATAGTAAAGAAATTGGAATGTGCATGCTTGTCTCAGTTAGCCATAGCCATGCTTAGGTTGTTTATTTTGGGGAGGGGCAGAGATAAAAGTATGAAACTGGAAAGATAAGTCGCAGCCAAAGATCTGAGTCCCAAGTCAAGAAATTTGGAATTTATCTTACAGAGAGTACATGATATGCATCGTGATGAGGACTGTGGGAAGAGTTAAGAGGGGTAATATGAAAGCCTTAGGAAGGACTGAGTGAGACAAAATAATAGGAAGGACTGAAAGAAGTAGCAATAATGGTGGCATCAAGTATGAATTAAAGGGGAATATAAATGTGAGATGTATAGTAAAGGAAGATTTAACAGGTATTGTTGCAGTGAGAGATGAGAATGAGAATTTGAAACTTGTGATGTTTTATATAGAAAGGTGGTTTTTTGATTTTCTACAATAATGGAAAAGAGGAAAGACAGTTCATGAAAGTAAAAGTACTAAAATATTTAGGCAAATTTAATAAACTCCTGGGTGAGGCAACATATAAATTGAAAATTTTAAATGAAATCTCAATTTACATATAAGATGAACTCATTTTTAAGCAATTCTATCATGTGGTAATATTGTATTATAATATTATGTAATAACTAATAGTAATATTTAACTCTTTAATATATCTGGGCTGAAAGCCTTCCTTGTATTTGTGTTAGAGATCAAAAAGGAAAGTGGGGAAATAGATACGCGTTTGAACTCCCTCCTTTGTTTTTACTTTGTCAGTAACTTCCCAGACCTGGATGAGTGTAAAGTTTAAAACAAAAACAAAACACCTTGTTCTTATCTGCAAGGAGTTTATAATCTGGTTGAGACCCATCAAGAAAGCCATGTATTGAAAACAGGTGTGGTGGCATATGCCCATGATCCCACGTACCTCAGGAGTGGTGGCATATGCCCATGATCCTAGGTACCAACCAGCCTGGGCAACATAGACCACCATCCCAAAAAAGAAAGCAAACTGTATTCAGAGAAAAGGGAGGTGATACACTCTCATTTCTCCCTCTAACTTTGATGATTAACAGTTCTTTGAGGGAACCCTCTTCTTGGGAACTCTGGCAGTACTTCCACATGGTTCTCTGTTACACTTCTTGAGTTTTCAGAGCGAATCCAGTGCAGCAATTTAACCTGTGTCACTGGGCAAGGAGATTGTCGCATTGGGGATATATTTGGCTCTGGTTTATTCAAGGTAGCCTTTACCAGCAACATTTGTACTTTTTGTTGTAGGTGGAAACTCGAGAAGATGAAGAACAAAATGTGAAGCTAACCGAAATTCTGGAACTTTTGGTTGCAGCTGGGTATTTCAGAGCAAGAATTAAAGGCTTGTCACCTTTTGACAAGGTAAGAAGAAACCTTTCTAATCATTCAGGGTGGCCTGGTTAACCATGGCAGAAAAAGAAGGAACAAACTCTGTTTTTACTTCCTCTCCTTCCATTTTTTCTAATGCAGATTTATTATAGAAGTTTTCAAACTTCTTATTCAAAGAAATTAATGATAAGTCAGTAGATATACTTGAATTCCTTTTCTATGCACAGTTGTAGGAAATGCAGACAAGCAAAAGAAATTGTTTTTCTGTTCAAGGAATGTACAGTTAGAATTATAAAGTTTATATAAGAAAATAATCTGAGTTAATAATTGCTTATCCAAAATCAGCATGCTCAACTGTATGACAGTTGATGGATACACTGTGGATGACAAAAGTTCTGAATTTGGAAGAGTAAGATGTCACTATAGGATAGTCTTTAAAATTTAAAATCTCTCAGCTGAGAATCAATGCCTGACACCTTCACTATAAAGAGGATCTATGTATAGTATGCCCATTTAATAATTAAAGTCAACTTCTTATTCACATTAGCAGCACTTTATGTGCTCAGTAGGCAATGTAGCCAGTAGCTACTTACTGGGCTCAGCTTCTCATTCACATTAGCAGCACTTCAAATGCTCAGTAGCCAGTGAGGCCAGTAGCTATTTACTAGGCAGTGCACACACAGAACATTTTCATCATTTTTGAAAGTTTTATTTAACAGTATTATTTTAGATGAATTGTAGGTAAGTAGAGCACATTCTCTAAAGATATATAGTTTTATATATTAATGAGTCTATAAGAACTATTTATAATTTAATTACTTTCTGCTTGTTCTCTGAGCTAGAAAGAGAAAACAAGTATTTTCCTTTTCGTATAGGTAGTAGGCGGAATGACTTGGTGTATCACTACTTGCAACTTCGATGTAGACGTGGATTTGCTCTTTCAGGAAAACTCTACAATAGGTCAAAAAATGTAAGTTATTAGAGTTTGCTATGGAAGGGCCTTAAGCAGGGGAGAAGGGACTTAGAGGGTAATTATGTAGTAACTATATTTATATATTCACATTCCTTTTCATTTCTCATGTTACAGTGTTTGCATTTAGTCTTAACATAAGCTTTAAATGTTTACCTGTGGATCATCTCTAACATTTTTAGCTATAGATTGGTTACTCTTCACCATCCAGCATCTCTGTTTTGTTTGCCCTTTTTTTTTTTTTTTGGCATTTCTGTTTCTGTTTAGTTAGATAATACTAATACAAACTAATGGCATTAAACTAAGGAAAATAGCAGTTGGGTCAGAAAATCATATAGTGGATATTCAAAGTGCATTCCAAAGCCATATGTGATTTTTTAGAACAAGTTGTTCATGACATTTGTATTTTCGTAAGAATGGAATTAAGAGCAGGCGGTAAACCTTGTTTCTTCTCTTTCTTGGTGAACTGACCCTTCTTGCATTCTGTAATCATCTTTAGCCCTGATAATGTTTTTTACTCTGAAGTCTACTAAGTCTCATATTAATACAGCTATTCCAGCCTTCTTTTGATTAGCATTTGATGGTATGATATTTACATTCTTTATTGTAGTTTTTTTATTTTAAAAGTTGATTTTTTTTTTAGGCCTCTTGTAGTTCACCCTTCCTTTTCTATCCATTCTGATAACCTATGTATTTCAATTAGGAAGTTTAGACTACTTACATTTAATAGATTTATGATATGGTAGAGTTTAAATCTATCTTCTTGTTAGTTTTATATTCCATTATTTGTTTTCCTTATCTTTTTCTTCTACCTTCATCTGCATTGACTGGATGATTTTCTGTGACTCTGGTCTACTCTCTTGGCTTACTAATTATACTTCCTTTTTAAAATTCAATTACTGCCTTAATATTCATGACATAAATTTTTAATATATCAGCCAATCTTCTAATAATATTATACTACTTCCCCTACAGGGTAAGAACCTTACAACACTGTACTTCTAAATCTTCCTTATCCTTGTGCTATATGATTATTTTTAGTGTTATAAACTTTATAGTACATTGTTACTATTTTTACTTAGATCAGGGGTTAGCAAATCTTCTCTATAAAGGTCTAGATAGCACATATTTTAGGTTTCATCTCTGGTTTCTATCACAGAGATTCAGCTCTGGTTTAGTGTGAAAGCAGCCCTAGACATACATGAATGAACTAACTTTTGAGTGTTCCCTGTGTACCAGAAGCTGATGCTTCATATATGTCATTTTATTTTAATTTTCATTACAGCAGATATTATTCCTGTTTTACAGATGGAACTGAGGCTAAAAGAAGCCAAGGTCACATAGCTTGTATGTGAGAGTCATTTAAGTTTAAGTCATTTCTCATTTTTTTATTCATTAGAGTTTCTAGAGTTTCAATCCTTTTAAAAATGTTTTTTTTTCCCCTTGGGAAGGAAAAGCTTAAAAAAATGAATAGTACACTTCTTATACATAAGGGAACTGAGGCCCACAGAAGAGTTTACTTAATTTATCTCTTTCTAAATATACTAATCTGAGTGGAATTCGACTAGGAGGAGACTTTCCCTTTCCATTGCTTCTGTTGTGTAAAGCAGAGCCTCATTCTACCCTCCACTGAGAGAAGACAGCATGGGCTCCTTTCTAGAGATTGCACTGGAGGGCTCCATCTGTCTTTCATAGCCCAGCAGGGGCTTGACTATTTCATTAGATACCCAGTTCTACTCCACAGCTGCCATGGAGCAACTGTGACCCTTGTGCAGGCCACTTCTCCTGTGGGCCTCAGTTCCCTTATATGTAAGAAGTGTATGAGTTCATATACATACTTATTCATTTTTTAAGCTTTCCCTTCCCAAGGAAGAATAACATTTTTTAAAAGGATTGAATATAGCTTATAAACATGCATATGAAGTGGTAATAGTGGAAAAGTGAAGCAAAGGACAGGGGTGGAAATGGGGACAAAAGGCATGCTCCCACATGAAGAATAGGCCACAAAATGCTTTGTTTTCCTAGGATGGTCCAAAGATTTGGCCTTAAACCTCTGGCAACCAACAGGAAAAAAAAAGAAAGATAAATTACCCTGTTTGTAGAAGACATATAATAGAAGGAAAATTAGTCCTTGGGATTTGGAAAAATTCTTAATGCTAAGACCAAAGGACATTTTCAAGGATCCTCATTAAAAAGAGCATTGATTAGCATTGGATACATGCTCATTAGTGTCCAACCACGAATAGCTGGGCTCCACATCCCTCAAATCTGCCCTTTTAGAACAGTGGCATTTCATCAAGCTACCTGTAGTGAAACGTCCTCCCCAGGAGGTAATGCATAGAGTTCAGGCATGTGACTATGCTCTCCCCTGTTGGGCAAATTCCAGAGGGAGATTTTTATTCTTTGTTTTTATTATGTAGGTGTTATATCCATGAAGTAAAAAAGATTCAAATATTATCAAAGGGAGCAAAACAAAGCTGTATCTTTTTCCTTTCCCATTATACATTCCAGTTTTATTCCCTGGAAATAACCATCTTGAACTATTTAATTCTTCACAGTGTCGCTTTACAGCTCTTAACTACAATTGTGTCTCTTTTCCATTAAAGTCTGATAAAAATAGGAAATTTGCTCACTTACATTCCTCATTGCATCCCCTTCATCTTCTATCTTCCAGTCTTTTAATTACTACCTATTTATTCTGTGGTTGTCTGTGTAATTTTATACTACTTAGACTTCTGTTTCTTAATCCACTAACATAAGGTAGTTTCTCCTGATTTCTAACTATTTGCAGTGTACATTTTTGTGTCTCTGTTTTTCCTTCTACCTTCAGCTACTATCTATCATAACATTACCTTTAAAATGGTAAGAGCATAGGGCCTGGGCCTAGAGCTCACTGATGGAGCACTTGCCTAGCATGCCAGGCCCTGGGTTCTATCCTCAGCATCACAAAAACAAACAAAAATGGTAAGGGCATAATATTTATAATAATTAAGTTGTCCATACTTTATCTACAAGTAGATTCTAAAAGTAAATCTGTAATAATTGTTTATAGTAACTAAGGAATATGATGGGATCAGAGAAAGGAAAATATTATCTGAGCCATAATGCTACTGTTTAAAAAAGAAAATTCAAAATATCACAGTTGAATGGAGTCTTTTCATTTATTCACTTGACGAATGTTTATTGAATCCTTACTACTGGTCAGGCTACTACCTTATTCTGTGAACTTTGGATACATTAATGAAAAATGTACTGCTCTCATTATAATCTAGTAGGGAAAGACAGACCATGAACAATAATTATATACAGCAATTTATATACAGTAAATTATATACAGCAATTGTATGTGCAGTGCAAACAAAGCCGAAGAAGAGTATGGAGAGATGTTGGGTAGGGGGTTGTTGAGGTTTTATGTAGGGCAGGCACTAAAGGATGACATAGGAGCTAAGACTTGAGGGAAGGGGTTTCCAGGCAAGGGCACCCGTGTTCCAGTCATCTGTACATGCACTTTATTACTTAATCTTCCCAACAACCTTTGAATAGACAGGACAAGAATTATCCCTCATTTTATGATGGGGTATTGGAACAGAGGGACCACAGGACTTGCCATAATAAGTTCCAGAGTGGGTGGTGGAACTGGAATTTAGATCCAGGTTTAATTCACTCATTCAAACTGCAGTGGAGGAGAAAATTCTGAGTACTCTTAACAAAAGGAGTCAGACTAATCCTTTGTAATGACAAGTGGGCAGGTTAAACCCTTAGGCTAGGAAACCTGCCCAGTGACCTCTGCAGTTGTCCCTTTTCCTAATTTTTAGGAATTTGAAGGATCTATCCTGAGTCCAGGGAGAAGTGAGTGGGGACCAATGGCTTTCTGTGAGAAATTCTTTCTGTCCTTGCCTTGCCTGCCTGTGTTTCCTTCCATGCTCCACCTCGTGGTAGTGTTAATGCCTTCAGCTGCTTTCATGTGCACTGGAACTGTCCAGATTTGGCAGTAATTTCTGGGAAGTGAGTTTAAAAGGGTTGTAAACCCTGAGGTGACCCATAGTATTCTTTCCTCAGAGCCTTTATGAACCAGGCCAGCAGCCTGGTTGTGAGGAACAGCTGGAGACAACCCTGCCTGAAGGCAGAGGGTTGAGGTGCTGGTGTCTGGATAGTAAACTACTGAATGATTTTCAGTCATCATAATCCTATGCACAATGATGGGTCTGCAGCCACTAGAGGGAGTGCTCCTCCTGCTGAACGAAGGCAAGGCTTTGCTGATATTGTGCCCTGGTGCCTGGCTTGGGAGGTTAAGACCTATGGTGAGGAAAGACTCAGAGCCAGCATTGCTGCCCATCTGTATTTGCTAAGCTTGGAGTGTGGGTAGCAGCTAAATACTCATAACTCCTGACACAAAGAAGTCAGGAAGTAAGTGTAGGAATCCTGATGGAGATCAAAATAAACAATAAAGCTTATCAGAAAGAAAGCCTTAGATATGTTGCCAAGTGAGTTTGTTAATCCTTCCCTACTGAACTATCCCATTCAAGCCCCAGGCAGAGCTGGCCAGCCATAGACTTTGGCACCAGGGCAGGCCACACATCTCATGGCCAAAAAGGCACGTGTGTCCTGAAGACAGCTACTGAGAAAACAGGACCACAGGAGTGGCTGAGAGCCACAAGATGGTGTCCTTCTTCCTCCCAGGCTTTTGAAATCAATTACTCCCTACCCCTCTTCTGTTAATGAAGAGCGGTGAGGAGGAGGAGGCAAAACATGTTCTCTCAAAAGGCTCCCCTAGAAGGTGGATGCTCCCTCCCTTTGTGAATGTGCTGTGGAGCATCCATCACCCCCTCCCCATACTTTTTCTCATAACATATTGGATTTGACATTTGATCTAATGATCAATGGGATGTGTCTGTTGTCTTCATCAGTTTTAACCCTAGATCTACCTCCTTAAGCTACTTTCCAGACACCAAACTCTGTGTCTTGGTGTTCTCTACAGGCCATTTCCTGGAGGGATGATTAGCTTTTGCCCCTAAGTTACTTCATTTCTGTTAAAACTGAGCGCATGAAACCTACTAGGGAACATTGGTAAGACAGTAAGCTCTCACTCAGGTCTGAGTTAAATGTTGATCTTAAGGAAGCTTACTGGGAAGGACTAAAACTGCAGCCGAACAAAGGTAGAAAGATTTTTGAACAAGGAATACTCTTAGATGGTGATTGCAACTGAGCTGAAGTCTTCATTTCTCCATATGGTTCCTCAGGCCCATGCCTGGTGACTGTTTTCAAAGGTTCTCTGTCTTTATACCATGACTTTGGGTTTTATCAGACCCACAAAATTACCTCTTTTTCCTCCTTCTAAACTAATATGATTAAGATACACAAAACAGAATCACACAGTTAGAGATCAAATACCAGAGAAAGAAGGATAGAGCTGCAATGGGACAGAACATAACTTGCACACAAGATCCTCTGTCCATCCTATGATAAAGCCATCCTGCCCAGGCTGCACTGAGAACCCTCCCCAGCAGGAAGCTGATGCTTATCTCCTGGGCCAGTATGGAAAATGCTCAGGTACCTCAGGGATTTGTTCCCCTCTCCCAACCCCAGCAATTCCATAGAAGGAGACAGACAAGATATTGGAAAGAGATCAGGATGTCCTTCATGAGAAGTTGAAATTTTTTCCTTTCTCATGGAAATAAGAGTTCTCCCAAATTTAGAATTGATTTTAAAATATATTTAAAAAATATAGGCTACCATTTATTTTAAAAATATTTTTGTGTCAGAGTTAAGAACTCCAAAATTCTTTAAGTAATGAGACCTCATGTTTTGTCTTAATATTCTGGGCACCTGGCACAGTGTCTGGTGATTATTTGTTGCTTAAAGGGTGTTTAGAACAATTTCTTTTTATATATAACCTAATAGTTCCCAGATTTTTGGAAAAAAAGTCAGTAAAATGAAATGTAATAGAATATGGGACACTGATAACTTGTATTTTACCACATAAGATTACAAATAATAACTGCCACCTTCAATATCACCATCATTTCATAAAGAAACAAAATATTTTAACTTTAAAAATGTAAAAAGGACAATAAATGGTGAAGGAAGTTTTGGAACCTTAGATGCACATACCTAAATTGTGCAGCTTTTTCTCATTTTGCAGTCGTCCAGGAGAAACTTGGTCATGGTCTGGCTCTGGCCTGGCACTAAGAAACTCAGATTCTTTTGGGATGCTGCCCAAACTTTAGAAATGTCTCTGAGGCTCCTTGGGATGTTCTCATTCTGTGCTTGTTTTTTCTGAACAGAGCTCTATCAGAAAAGATTGTCTCTGTCCTTCCGAGGATGAAATGTCCACACCAATTGGAGCCCCACCAGATCCAGGGAATGGATTTTATTCACATATTTCCTGTTGTGCAGGTGAGATCTGTTTGGTTTCTTGTCCTCTGAACATCAGAATTCCTATAAAAGATCTTAGGCTTTCTGACCGGGATCTGGATCTAATGGGTGTGGTATGGATTTGGTACAGCAGAACATGATGACATTTCCTATTGTCATTCTCCAAGGGTTGCTGTACTCCATATTACCCTAGTTTTACACTCATCTATTATGATCTTTGAATGTTTCCATCAGTGGCTTTTCATTGATTTTGGTGAAGATAGAACTCTGTAACCTTGTATGCTCTGGTCTCTTCTACTCTACTATTCAGCTTCTTTGATTTCTTTGTTTTTGTTTTTCTAGCCTCTGTGACTCTCAGATTTCCCTGTACTTGTTAATCTTGCTCCTGCTGCAGGGCCTTTGCATATGCCAGTTCCTTGGGCTGGAATGCTCTTTCCTCTTCTCTTTATGTTCTTTTTTCATGTTCATCCTTCAGATCTCAGTTCTACCAAACCTCTTCAAAACCTTCCTTGACCTAGTATACAGGTTCCTTTGCTATGTCCCCTCATACAGCCACATTCCTTTCCCTTACAGAAGTCTTCCTTCCTATGGTTTGTAACAATGTACAAACAGTGATATGTATTGCTGTCCATCTCTCCCATTAGACAGTAAGCTTCATGAGGGCAGGGATCATGGTTGTCTTGCTCACTCTTTGTTGTCTCTCATACCTATCAGTACGTCTGGCAAGTTGTAGGTACTTAGTTCTCATTTGCATGCTGAATATCTCATGGGAGACTTTTCCCTATGTGGTTTTTTTCTTAAGCCACTTTGATTAAGTGGCCTGTGCTGTGTAGCTGTCTATATTCTTGGTGGTTCTTGTTTCTGGTCTTCCTCTCCAGGCACCTGGAAAAGAGGAGGAGCAGAGGGACTTAACGTTTGTTCCCTGTTGTGTGAACAGTATTTTGCATCTGATCCTAATAGTGTTGTTTGAAGTATCTAATGTAATTCTAGTCCCACCTTTGAGATTCAGAGAGTACTTAATTTTATTAAGGCCAGAGAACTAGTGTGTGGACAAGGAGAGATTCCAGCCTGCACTCCCTATCTGCAAGCCTTGTGCCTTTCCCACTCTGTCATGCATGCAGGCACTGAGAAGGAAGCTGCACAACTTTTCTAGAAAAGTCTTCTAATTCCATGTTAGGGTTACTTCATGTAGGAGACTTCCTAGGTTTGCATCTCAGCTCTGCCACTTCTAGTTGTGTGACCATGGGCAAATGTTCTAACTTCTTATCTGTTAAATAGAGATAAATCAAATCCACAAATTTTATAGATTTCTCAATGAAATTTGTAAATCTGAGGTTGAGGGTCTTAACTCAGAATTTGATTTGTATGTTTGTTAGATTTTCTGTCTGACTCAGGAAGATTGTACTCCATCCTTTTTGTGATAATGAAAAATCAGACTATGTGTTGATAATTGCTGAAATCTCCAATACTGTCGTACTGTGAAGATGTTTCCTTTCCCTAAAGCCTGACTCTCTAGGAATTAGAACTTACTCTATCCTATACTAGAACTGTGGAGGTTAAAAAAAAAAAATCCAGTCCAGATATGAGAAGATGAATGGGAAATGATCTCCAGTCAGTTTGACATTTCCGGGGTCTGTAAATGTTTCACAGTGCGAGTGTAGTGCTAGAGAAGTTCTTGTCTGGATAGAAGAGTCTTGGCCGATGGTTACCAAATTTCTTAATTTCATGGACCCATACAATTTTGAAGCATAAATAGAGGTTGATGTAGGGTTGGTATTTGTAGTTGGCCAAGCAAGAATGTTTTTTTACTTTTTTATTGGGGCATAATGATTATACAAAATAAAGAGTATCATTATGGCATATTTATACATGCACATAACATAATTTGGTCAGTTTGATTCACCAGTATATCCTCTTTCCCTTCTCCTTCCCTTTCTCTGTTACCATTCCTCTATCCTATTGGTGATCTTCCTATTTTATTAAGGTCCCTTTTTTCCCTTTTTTCTGTAACTCCCATATATAACCCTTGACCTTCTGAGTCTGACTTATTTTGCTTAATATGTTTATCCAGTTCTATCCATGTTCCTGCAGATGACATAATTTCATTTTCCTTTATGGCTGAATAAAACACCACTGTGCCACATTTTCTTTGTTCATTCATCTGTTGACACACCTACACTGGTTCCATGTGTCACGCTGGTGATACATAAGTATGCATGTATCACCAGTATACTGACTTTAATTCATTTGGAGGAGTACTGAGGAGTGGTATAGCTGGATCATATGGTGGTTTTATTTCTAGCCTTTTGAGGAACCTCCAAACTGATTGCCATAGTGGCTATACTAATTTACATTTCCACCAACTTATATGAGTTCCTTTTCCCCACACCCTTGCCAGCATCTGTTATTTGTATCTGGATAATTACTATTCTTACTAGAGTGAGCTTAAATCTCAGCGTAGTTTTGATTGCATTTCCCTAATGACTAAAAACATTAACTTTTTTTTTTCATATAAATCCTGGTTGGTTGTACTTTCTTTATTGAGAAGTATAGATTTAGTTCATTTTCCCATTTTTGATTTTTTTTTTTGTATTAAGGTTTTTGAGTTCTTTATGTATTCTGGTTATTAATCAGAAGTGTAGCTGGCAAAGATACTCTCTCATTCTATAGACTTCTTTACATGTTCTCGTTTCTTTTGCTTTACAGAAGCTTTTTAATTTGATTCAATCTCATTTATTGATTATTGGCATTATTTCCTGAGCTACTGAAGATGTTGTTACCTGCATCTATGTATTGAAGTGTTTTCTGTTTTCTTCTAGCAGTTGTGAAGTTTCTGGTCTTATTCCTAAGTCTGATCCATTTTGAGTTGACTTTTGTGTAGGGTGAGATATAGAGACCTAGTTTCATTGTTCCACATATGCCTGTCCAGTTTTCTTAGCACCATTTGTTAATAAGACCATCTCCTCCAACATGTTTTTGGTGCCTTTGTCAAGGATCAGATGATTGTATCATTGTGGGTTTTTCTCTCTGTTTTCTGTTCCATTGATCTGTATGTCTGTTTTTAAGCCAGTAGTATGCTGTTTTTGTTACTATAGCTCTAGTATAATTTGAAATCGGCTACTGTGATGCCTCCAACACTGCTTTTTTAAGCAAGAACATTTTTAAACTTCTTTTTTCTATCATTTCCTAAAGGAAAGTCCACTTATCTCCAAATCTCAGACAAGAGAAAAGTCCTTCAAACTGAATATATTTAACATTATGAAAACTCACCCAAGCCTGAAGGTTTTTTTCTTTTTTTCAGGGAACATTGAAAGACCATCATATACTAGCATTTGGGAACCATTAACCTAGTTGTCTGGAGTGATTTTGGAGTCTCACAACCCACGTCCATGCAATTTAGCAACACTCTGAAAGCCACCTGAGAAAAAAACAGACCTAATTTCCTACAAGTAGTTCTAGGGCACATTCTTTTCTTCCAGGTCAGATGTTTGTGTCCCATGAAGGCAATTACTTTTCTTGAGTACTATGGAGCCTGTGGCAGAGCAGGCTGTCCAGGAGGTCCCCTCCACAGTCCTTCTCACTGGGAACTTCAAAGCAGGGCTGTTGATTCTTTATGAGAATCCTAGGAGTCAACAGGCTCTCTCTACCTTATTTGATCACACTCCCAGAATCCAGTCAAGGAGTAACTTTAGAGTAGACTTGAGATTAATGGAGGTAGATCTGGAAAGAAACAGACATGAAAAGCCAGAAACTGGGTTTTCTGATCCAAAAGCAAGAACTGCTAAATTGAGTTGAGCAACAAGTCAACCATCTCAGTGGTCCTGGGCCATGGTACGGGGATGCGAGTGTGGGTGAGGGGCTGTAGTAGTGTTGAATGCTGTCTGTTCTGCCTCTGCTTTGGATTTCAGCCAGTGCCTAAGGTCATGTTTTAGAGGTGGGGTGGGTATGGTAGTGGAAATAAATGGGAGATGCTAACAACAAAGAAATATTCCACACACAGCTACCTGCAGACATCCCTATCTTGGTCAGCCACTTCCTAAATGTGTTCTTCATTTTACTTAAGCTGGCTGCCCTCTGACAGTATTTCTTCTCCTTCCGCAGGAGCACCTTGCTGTTGGTCATATGTCTACTTTCCTAGTCAGGTAGACCTCACCAAGTATGCTGTGGTAAAACACAACTACTACTCAAAATCTGTTTTGGCAATGTAGTAGTCTTTCCAGAGAGGAAGCTGCAGCCCTGACACATGGCTTCCCCTTCGTTTTATCCTTCAGTAATGAAGGGAATGCATGAAGAACACTGTGGAGAAGTGAAGGCTCTTTCTGTGCTTTATACCACTCTTAACCCGCAGTGCCTGGATCTTCTGCAGGATATGGGTGTGTGTGTGTGTGTGTGTTTTAATTAACTGGAGTTTTAAGTTGAAGAGTAGGAAGAGCAACTGCTTCTGGGTATCAGCCCAATAGAGCTGGAAAACGCCCAAGTGGGTAATAAAATCCACTTGTCCAGTTGCTTGGTGCAAGAGCCTCCATGTTGTAACTCCCAGCTTTGTGGCTTTGCAGCTGCAGATCAATGAAAAATTTACATAATCTCTCTGTACCTCAGGTTCTGTAAAACTCAGCCAATACCTTCTATCTTATTAACATAGTGAGGATCAAGAGAGAGGATGTTGTATCAGTCGAACCATATACCTCCTTGGGCTCTGTACTCAGTACACATTGTTTTCAAATCAGAATATTGTAGGGATTTTCTTCCTCTGTCAAGCAAGGGGTTTTACTGCGTATTTGCCGTGGTGCTCTTTCCTTTCCCTGGTCTGTGGTGCAAGCATAGGAAAGAGAGGTTTGCATTACAGTCTGCCACTGGGAACAGTGGTTGGGGAAATACCTGTATTTGCCTTGTGCTTCAGGTATTTACAAAGCACTTGGGTACTATGATTTCATTTGCTCCTATAGTAGCACTGTGTTGTCAAGAATATTGAGGAACTAATCTTCCCTTTACAGAGACAGACTGAGACCTGAGAATGTGGAAAATGGCTTTATGCTTCAGTACAGCTACTTAACACTGGTCCCACTGCATCTTAGCAGCTTGGATGCCTAGCCAGTACTTTTCCTACAGTATAGCATGTGTTGACAGTTTCTTAAGACCTGGTCAGTTCAACCCTGTTAATTTTATTTCACAAGATATGCTATCTCTAAATGGTTCACAAGATATGCTATCTCTAAGTGGGCCTTTACTGACATGGGATTTCATCCCTATTAACTTATGTTTCCTCACTTCCTTCCCCAGTGGCTGGTGAAACGAGCTATAGAAACAAAAGAAGAAATGGGTGATTACATTCGCTCCTACTCCATATCCCAGTTCCAGAAAACCTACAGTCTCCCTGAGGTTAGTATTGTGCTCTTCCTCTCTCATCCACTGAGACTATGAGTAGAGACCACCCAGGAAGGGATGGGGCAAGCTCAGGCCCCTATTCCCAAGTCCTTGCTTGGCATCTTTACCCCTCCTTGGGCAGCTATGAAACAGGGTCTCATGGTTTGTTAGAACTGCCTCTCTAGATGGCCACTGAGTCTGAAGCCCTACAGTGTTACCATTTTCTTTGAATTTTGGTACTTGATCCAGAACTTTTTTAAATTACAAGAGTAAGAGCATATTTTGTGTAAAGCTTTATAAGAGACCACTTACTTGCCTAGGGCATTTCTGTAGTAATAATTTATAGTAGTTGCAGTAACAATAATAATACTACGTGCCAATCCTAGCACAGCATTTGACTTCTGTTCTTTAATCCTAATGATTGTCCTTGTTTTGCAGATAGAGAAACTGAGGCTTAGAGGTTAGGCAACTTACCTGAAACTTCGGCACTGATAGGATTTGAAATGAGAATGCTTGTCCACACCACTATACTCCATGGCACTCCTTTTTCTTACTGTTTGTAGGGATCTGTGTTAGGGCCATCTGCATAGATCCTTGCATTTTCCCATAGAGAATATATCCCAACTTGTTAGGAAATTGAGATGGCTTCTGGCAAAGTAGTAATGAGAAGCCAATTTATAAGGACTTTTAAGCAGTCCATTTGAGTAATCTGTAGCAACCTGGGGTTGGTTTATGCCTGTTTTGTCTTGCAGGATGATGACTTCATAAAGAGAAAAGAAAAGGCCATCAAGACAGTTGTTGACCTCTCGGTAAGTTCCTTTGCCTGTGTTCTGTCCTGGCACTGCATCGCCTTCAAACAACCATTTGTTTGAATCACAAATTGCCTACTGGGATGGCCCAGGAACTGACTGATAGCAGTGTGAGGGAAGCCCAGCCTGCTTTGAGTGCTCAGTGCCACGACATCAGCACCCACAAGTAGAATTGCCACAACCAGTGCCCTGCTTTCTTAGTTGCAGTTTTAAGGGAGAAATATCCAAATGCAAAGGCTTTACTCTTTTATCCCATGGCAGGGGTAAGCTTGGCATAACTTCAAAGAGTGAATGATAAACTGGAGATGGTAAATTGAAGTTACTCCTCATACCTACCTCTGTGATGCTTAGGAGAGGCAGAGTAGCTTCTGAGCTTTGTGCTGAAAGCTCTTGGGTAGTCTTCCTCGCCATGTGCTGGAAGTCTGTACTCATACAACTATATCCCTAGCACAGGGGAAAGTGGAGTTCCTTTTCAAAACACTGAGCCAGAGCCCTGGGAACATTATTAGCACTGTCCATTCCCACAGCCTTCTTACCTAAACTGACAGGAATGAAGCCTCAGTGCCTGTATGTACAGTGTCTTTCTCTAGAAATAATAGTGTTATTTGTATCTTGTTTACTTCATCTAAATTGTATCATACTTAACATTTTATTCAGCCATGTTTGTAGGATTCAGTCTTGCTTATATATGTAGCTTTGGTTAAATATAGTTGTATAGTCTATGGTATTAATAGAGCCAGCTTAAATATCAGGTGCACTTTTTTTTTTTTTTTTTTTTTTTGGTACTGAGGATTGAACTTAGGGGTGCTTGAACTCATTGAACCACATTACCAGCCCTTTTTTTTATTTTTTATTTTGAGACAGGGTCTTGGTAAGTCTTGGTAAGTTAGACAAGGTCTTGGTAAGTGAGGCTTAGGGCCTCACCAAGTTGCTGGGGCTGGTTTCTAATTTGCAATCTTCCTGCCTTAGCCTCTGCAGTTGTGGGATTACAGATGTGCACCATCGTGTCAGCTCAGGTGCGTGTTGTATGTGGTTGGCCTGGGTTGCATTATAAGTATGAAGATTAAGGTGGTCTGGCATGTGTGACTTTGTGAAATTTTCCGAAAAAATCTTCCATACTGGTCTTAATAAAATTTGTGATTTTGCAATGTGATTACTCTGAAAAGAACAATAAATATTCATTTGCTGGTGAAAGATAGGAAGTGCTTAGGTAAAACAAAAATATCCTTGTCACTTTATGTTTATAATTTTTATCTTTTCCTCAGTTACATTTTGGAATTGGAAGAGATGGAAAACCTTGGCAAGCCAGATGCTGTTTTCAGACTTGGTGGCAGTATTAAATAAGAAGCCAGGCATGGTGGCATATGCCCATAGTCCCAGCAACTCAGGAGGCTGAGGTGGAAGGACTTAGGTCCAGGAATTCCAGGCTACCTGGGCAATACAGACCACAACTCAAAACATAGATAGATAGATAGATAGATAGATAGATAGATAGATAGATAGATAGATAAAAATTGAAAAGGAAGCATAAATAATAAGAAAAAATGATACAATGTCAGAGTAATTTTCTTTCCTGGTTATGAAATTAGTTTCCAGTTTAGAATATCCCTAAAGCTCTTTCTAAGAAGATTGATAGATACAGGAGCGTGGGGGGAGAAATCGGCCTTAATCTTACAATACAGAAACAGCCACTTTTAATGCTTAAATGTATTTTTCCATGTTTTTAATGTTTAGTAATGCCACTACTTAGAATTTAAGGAGATAATCACAAATTTTTAGTGCCCAAACATTATTCTAAGTGTCTATAAATATCATCTTATTTTCACAATAACCCCATAAAATAGTAGGGTTTTTAAAAAAAAAAATAAATGAGGAAATTGAAGCACAAAGAGGTTATGTAAGTTGCCCAAGGTCACATTGGTTGATCGTGGAGCCAGGACCAAAACCCAGTCTCAAAACCATTCTGCTATGAGCTTTATAGATAAAATGCTATTTCAGCTGATTAGAAAATAGTGTTAAAATAAAGGAAGATAGAAAAATGTATGAGTTTCTTGGATTATGATTTGTATTACTTAGTTTATTTTTTTTTTAATTTTTTTTAGTTGCCAATGGATCTTTATTTTATTTATTTATATGTGGTGCTGAGAATCGAACCCAGTGCCTCACACATGCAAGGCAAGTGCTCTACCACTGAGCCACAACCCCAGCCCAACTTAGTTTATTTCTTATGTGTGAACTTAATCTTCACTTGACTGGTAGTACATTTTTAGCAAAAATGGAAAGGAAGTTTTATAGGTTGGTCAGAGGTTATATTTGGGTTGTTTTTGTTGTTTTGTTTTTTAATTTTCTCATCTACTGAAAATACTTCTCACTTCAGAAGCTCTCTTCTTAGGTTTCTTTTTTATTTTTATTTATTTTTCTTTTTTTAGTACTAGGGATTAAACCAAAGGATGCTTTACCAATGAGCCACATCCCCAAGTCCTTTATTTTGAGACAGGGTCTCACTAAGTTACTAAGCTGCTTAGGGCCTTGCTAAGTTGCTGAGGCTGGCCTCAAACTTGAGATCCTCCTGCCTCAGTCTTCTGAGTCTCTGGAATTACAGACAAGTGCCAATGTGCCCAGTTCTACATTTCTGCAAGCACTTCCTTAGCAGGCTTAAAATTAAAATTCCAGAACTTTGCAGGACACTCCAAGGCTGTTGTGCACATACTGTTCTAATCTTGTGGGCAAGAATAAAGCACTGAGCCAGGCACAATGGCGCACACCTGTAATCACAGCATTTTGGGAGGTTGAGGCAGGAGAATCGCCAGTTCAAAGCCAGCCTCAGCAATGGCGAGGCACTAAGCAACTCAGTGAGACCCTGTCTCTACATAAAACACAAAATAGGGCTAAGGGTATGGTCGAGTACCCCTGAGTTCAATCTCCAGTACCAAAAACAAAAACAAAAAAAATAAATAAATGAAACACTGAACAGCTTTCATTTGTTACCATTATCCCCAAGAAAAATCTCTTCCTTTGCAGAGGAAAGAAAACATGTCCTAGGTGACAGATTCGGTTCTTTGCAAGCTCTGGTTCTGAAGAGTGTTTTCTTCTACCTATTTCTCAGTTCTGCCTTTCAGACACCTTATCAGTGTTTCTTGCCTGCTCCTTATTGATGAACCTAGAACTCCAGGTTTAAATTGTGAGTGAGAAATTAAGGAGTAAAATTTGGCCAGCTACACATTTTCCTAGTTTCCAGACCTAGCCTTTCATAAAGCAGCGTCTAGCTGGCATGTAATTACTGATTGTCTCATATGTGTCTGGCATCTAATTAGGCCCTTAGTGTTCGTCAACACGCAGAGAATTTTATTATTATGAATTCCATTTTATAAATCAGGAAATCGAAGGTTAGAAAGGTGAACAAATTCCCTGAGTAGCTTCAGAGTGAAGAAGAGACAGTGAGATTTTGATTTTATATCTGACTCCTGTACAACAGGTTGCTGGCATTTCTCTGTTTTCCCACACATTTGTGGCATTAATTTTGCACTAATGTTGCGGACTTATTTCTGGTCTCTCGGGCACTATTCATTTGAGTCCCAGAGACTCAGGCACATACAGAGTGGCTGACACACTCCTACCACCTCTTTAGTCCAGGGGGGCATTTTGTATGACTTTTCCCATTTCCAGATGGGAGAACGGATGCTAGGTGGAGGTTGTCCTGATGTCTTTTCTTTGCTGGGGAGTAGGGACCAGAGATTGAACTCAGGGCCACTCAACCACTGAGCCACATCCCCAGCCCTTTTTTGTGTTTTATTTAGAGACAAGGTCTCAATGAGTTGCTTGGCACCTCACTGTTGCTAAGGCTGGCTTTGGACTCGTGATCCTCCTCCCTGCCTGAGCCTTGGGAGCTGCTGGGGTTACTGGTGTATACCACCGCAACTGGCTCTTCTTTTTTCATCTATCAACAGGAAACCATTGTGCCTCTACCAGCAGGCTTTTTACTTATTCTGGCTTCAACATAAGTCTTTTTGGAAAATAAGTACTAAACATTTAATATTAAGTGTGTAACTTATTCTTGCCTTTAGTTATCCTTGGAAAATTGTTGTAATCTTTTGCTTTTGTCCTTAATTATGTAACCCATCCAATTTTTTTGGTGCAGTAGTTTTTGTTTTAAAAGGTTGTTTTTCTTTGATGCTAATGCTGTAGTAATAATGAAATATGAGGAAATAAAGAAAAATACAAAGATGAAACTGTCCGTGGTATTGTGATGCCATTGCCAGGGATAACCACTGATATTCCAAATAGGAAATAGAGTTATGGATATCACTGTAGAGAATTAGAGAGCATGAAAATATGACATTACACTGTTCTGTTTTGTTGATTGCTGGTTTTGCTCAATAATATGTTGAAGATATCTTTCCATGCCAAAATATATATTCTGAAGCATTTTTATTGGGGGCAGATTATTCATTGTGTGGAACCAATTTAACTAGTGTAGCTTTGTATCTCTTATTTATCCCTCTTAGCCATGATGTAGGACATGCTAATAGCTAATTTTGTCTTCTGTCTCTATTTACTTGGATGCATTCCCTTAGTAGAATTGGGTAAAGGTTATGCTCAAGGCTTTGGTGTCTCTTGCTAGATCCTCAGGCAGAACGGCCTTAGTGAACTTTAACACCTGAGCTCATCACTTTGGGGTACTCTCTTTGTCTTGGCTTCGTTTTTTGTCATCATAGGGAATATTCCAGTACTCCTGTTTGTTTTTTCTTTGAAATGTGTTACTTTCTTACTTCTACCCATTTCCTGTTTACAAAATAGCTTCTTCATAGAAGGCCTGTCCCCCAGGAGATGGTATTTTTCGGAGGAGTTTAGAAATGGAAACTCTGGCCTCCCCAGCATAGACCTCTGCTTCCTTCCATTTTTGCATCATGATTATATTTGGCTTATACACAGCTCACTTCCTCCTGTTCTGAAAGTATCTGCATCTGTCTCATGCAGTGAGTGAGGTCTTTTACTTGCTCTTAATCTTTTAAAGTAAAGCACACCCTAAAAGTTTTACCCAAAATGTGTATTTTGGTAATATGTAGAATTTTGTGGCAGAATAGAAGGGACGGGAGAAAAAAGACTTCATAGAGCTTCCATTTTTTGAACTTAATGGATCACCTAAAAGAACATTTAAAAAGTCATTTCCAATTCCTACTCCAGTGTTTTCTCTGTAGGGAATGCTATAAAGAATGCCGTTTCATCATTCATGTAAAATGTGAAGGTGACATAAGTAAACCAATATAGTACTTTTTATTATTGATAATAATAGTATATATCCATGTATAGGTGAGAACATATATCTTAGCCCTTACCATGTTTCAGGTACTGCTCAATGTATTGATTAGTTAATCCTCACAACTCTGCTTATACCTGTTTTACAGATGGAAAACCACAGATGTTAAAGTAACTTTTCCAAAATCAGGGAATTAATTAGTAATGGGCAAGGACTAAAGCCCTGGTATGACTCTGTGTATTCATACAGTAGTTGTTTATTGAGCACTATTGTATGCTAGAACACATTCTAGCTCATTAAAGAGAAAAATATGACCACTGGGGGGCAGTAGCATATTCCAGCTTTATTTACACAATTCTACAGGTTTGCTTGTGGGGCAGAGGAGTCCCTCACAGCATGAAACCATCTAGGGGCTTTTGACACAGGAGCCACTGATCCAGAAGGGTAATAGGACAAGGGAACTCCCCTGGGGAATCCTCAGGGAAGCTCAGGTGGCTCGTGATGATGCTCAACAGAATGCAAGGTGTCTCTGGATCAGGGATCTCTGAAGGGCAGCAGCAGCAGCATGGGATTTTTATAGCCCTGGGTCTTTTTATCTATGGTTAGCAAATACTAGCAATTTCGTGGGGGGAGGGGTTTAAGGATATGCAAGGTAGGCAGGCTTTTAGTACCTAAAATTCTGCATATTTGGACTATTTTTAACACAACTTGTCATGAAAAAATTTGAGTTTGTTACTGGCCAGCTTTTGAACTAAAGAATTTCAGTTCACTGTAAAGCAATAAACAAAAAGCCAGACCTGGTAGCAATCTGGGAGACTGAGACAGGAGGATTGCAAGTTTGAGGCCAGCCTAAGAAACTTGGTGAGAAGCTATCTCAAAATAAAAAGGACTGAGGATGTTGCTTAGCAGGAGATAGGTCCTGGATTCAATTCCCAGTATGGAAAAAACAACAAAAAACAAACAAACAAAAAAGCCAGGATAGGAGCTGGGGTTGTGGTTCAGTGATAGAATGCTTGTCTAGCATGTTTGGGGCACTGGGTTCCATCCTCAGCACCACATAAAAATAAATAAATAAAGGTATTCTGTCCATGTACAACTAAAAAATGTTTAAAACAAACAAACATGGATAGAAGCTAGGGGCCAAAACAGTGACCATTTTTAATTCCTTTATAAAGCACACCTTATTCTTATCTGCCGAGTTACACTATTGTTACAGACTCAAGGAGTCTTGAGATGGGACTTATGCTGTATCTCAAAGAGTAGAAGATACACTCCTATGTCAGAGCTCTGCTCATGTAATAGGGAACAAGGTTGAGGACTGTCCCAAGATTGGGGACACATATGGTTGCATCTATTCATCTCTCCTTTCCTTCACTCTATACCTGGGGCTTTGCTTTGTTTGTCATTTTACTAATGTGACAGTGTGAAAAACAAAACATTTTGTTTGTCCCAGTTATTTTTTTCCTTGTAGAATCTTCAGGGCTTTGCACTTGGTGAAAGCATCAGAGAGACCCTGTAGGTGGGAGGCAGGGTTTATTCACTGGCTCTGGGGCTGAGGAGTGTCTTCTGGAGTTGGATTTGGGCTGTCAGAATGAGCAGTTAAGGTCTGTGGAGGTGACTTAGGAAATGCCATTTCCTGCTCAGTCAGTTATGGTCTGACCCACTGGAGCTTTTGAATGTAGGATGCCAGATTGGTAGTGGCTGCTTCACAGCCTGCTCTGTTATTTCAGTAAAGAAGTTGTCTGCCATAATTGCGAGGGCAGCAATGAGGGATTTGCTGCAGGCACTGCCGTGGTGCTGTGCTGTTCTACTTCTCTGTCCTGCCATTCAGAACGGTGGGCTCAGAGGCATCACTGTGACAGGTGAGACTGACTCATAACCAGATCTGCAAGTATATCTGACTCTGGGTGCAAGAGTTCTTTGTTTTATAAAAGGGTCACTTAATTTTTTTTTTTTACCCTTTTCATGTGTCCTTTATCATCTGCCAAGACAAAATATCAAAACGCATGAAGGATGATCAGAGTTGAATTATAAAACTTTTCATAGAGTGCTTCTAGACCCAATTCTAGTTTTATCCTGTTTCTATCACTTAGTGCCTTGGTAACCATGGACAAGTTATTTAACCTCTCTGCCCAAGTTTTATCATCTGTAGACAGAACACAAGGATAACTACCCTATAGGTGTGAGGATCAAATGGGCAGGACATATATAGTGATCTGCCTACCTGCCACCTACCTACCATCAATAAATGATGGCCATTAACCATTAATAGCAAAACAATTGTTGATTCTATATACCTTTGTTAAAAGAGCATAATCATGTGTAAAGAATGGTATTTTAAAAATCTCAGGGTTTAGATTGACAGAATTATGTTAACAAGTTAGTATCTTAATAGGATTAAAAGATTATAACAAATGACAGACTAAGAGTATCCTTCAGGATCTTTAACTCTGCTTTCATTTTACAGATAAGAAAATAGGTCTTTTGAGGGGAGCTGATTTCCCCAACATCATATGGCTGGACTTAACATCAGCATTTCTGAATCCTGTTGCTTTAGAGGGTAATTGAACAATAGTTCTTTATAGTTGGTCTGGAAACCTCTAAAAGTGAGGTTTTCAAAGCAAACTGTTGTAATGATCCATGTGGCAACTTCAGATTATATAATGAATCTTTTGAGAGGGCTAGCTGCAATGGCTGATGGGTGGCTTGAATCTCTACCAAGGGCAAGTTAGTGTAGCAGAAAAGCTTTGTGCACACACAGGTAAGTAATCCCAGCAGCTCAGGAGGCCGAGGCAGAAGGATCACAAGTTCAAGGCCAACCTTAGCAACAACCAAGCCCTAAGCAACTTAGTGAGACCCCGTCTCAAAGTAAAAACAGGGCTGGGGATATAGCTCAGTGGTTAAGTGCCCCTGGGCAATTCCTGGTACCAAAAAAAGAAAGAAAAGAAAAGAAATTAGAAGCCAGTGTACCTAGGTCCTAATACTATCCTAGACTGAACACTGTCTTATCTTGGACAAAGTATTTCCTCTCTGCTTCCTTAATACTCAAGTGAAAATAATAGTATGTGCCCTGCCTCTCTCTCATAGTGTGACTATAAAATACAAAATATGTATATGATGGTGTAAGTGTAAAGTACATTCAGAAGCCAACATAGTCATTGTTTTTTGCAGAATAAAAGGTCCTTTTAGCTGTTGGTTTTAGTATACTATTGTTTTGGAGTCAGTTTTCTTTTAGAAGAATCCAATTTCCTGCCTTGGGTCATTGACTTTTTTAATGGTAACTAAGGAAGATAGCAGTTAAGCTCAGTTATATAGCACTGCTAAAATAGTAGAGCTCAGGGGAAATTAAATTATACACAATAACTATGTCATGTGGGTTCATTATATTTTTCATTTCACTATGCCTGTTCTATGTTATTTACAGCTTCCTATTCAAGTAGACACCAGGAACACACAAGGGAATATTTATGGCAGCAGTTTATGAGAACAGCCCTCCAGCATCATACTAGGCCCTGTTCCCTTTCCTTTTCCATCAAGTTGTTGAGATTATATAGTGTGTGTCATATATTGCCTAAAACTTTTCATAATGCAAAGTAAAACAATAATAGAGTTAACCAGAATTATCAAGGGTGAAAAATTCTAAATGGAATAAAATGTCATTATCTGAAGAAACCTGATAGTAATGCTTGTGAGTTATTCATGGAAGAGCAACTAGATATCTTGCTGGCACTATAGCTGCTAGCTCACACCCAGTGCCCTGAGTAGATTTTAATGAAGTATTATTTGACTTCCAGCTTAGTAGTTAAGGACATCCCATTTGGGGGTGAAGACCTACATTTATTGGCAACTACTATATGCCATGAAGTTTGTTTAGGATACATATATGTACATGTACACATATGTACTTGTATGTATATAAAACTTCAGAATGTGTACTACACAAAACCTGTCTATATTTACTTCTACATTTATAACTAAAACATACTCTAGACAGCTGTGGTAGTAGGTACCTGTAATCCTATCTACTTGGGAGGCTGAGGCAGAAGGAGTGCCTTGTCCTGGAGTTTGGGCCAATCTGGGCAACACAGTGAGCCTCTGTTGCAAAAACAAACTAACTAATAAAGTCAGTGAAAGGATCTAGTACATTTTTATGTCCTTGTAAAATTTTTTAAAAGGATAAACCTCAAAACACTTTTGTTTAAAGATGGGTCTCTCTGAAGGGTTTGTAAGCACGCTCTTTTTCTGGTATTAGAGTCTAAAAGAATTGAACTCTTTTTTGACATTTCAAATTTTTTCATAGGACTTTGGGTTAACATATGTGCCTGTGATACATGAATTGATTGCCTATTCACTTGAAGGCTTGTCTTCAAGAATAAAAGACTTCAACAGAGAGACAAACCTTGAAGGTTTGCTTCCATATTATAAAGGTGTCAGTTCTTCTCAATGTAATCTGTGAATTTGGTGTGATTCTAATTAAAAACCAACAGTGTTTTTCATAATGTGTTGACGATCTGATACTGCAATTCATTTGGAAGAGAAAATGTGTAAGAATAGCCAGGAAATTTGAAAAATGAATAGTGGAGATAGGATAGAGAAGCATAAAGCAAAAGGAATTAAAGAAATTCAGTGTGTATGTAGGTGCTATTTCAATCATAATATTAAATTGATAATGTTGGGATTCTTAATCTTTATTCATAAAAAAATTGTTAGATTTCTACCTTTCTATATATCAAAATATGTTTTTGAATAGTTTAAAAGGTTAAGTGTAAATGTAAACTATAAATTTAAAAAGTAATATACAAGGTTTTGTTATTGTTTTGGTTTTGGTTTTTTTTTTTTCTTTTACAATCCCTGGAAAAGAAGTAAGATATAAAACCTGAGAACTATAAAGGAAATGATAGCTAAAAGTGACTATTGAAACTCTAAAATGTCATAGGACCAAGAACCACCAAATTGAAAGTTGATAAAATTTAATATTTAAATGAAAATATATGCTACCTAAATAAAAGTCAAAGGATTAATACTCTAATTATGTAGTATGCTTACATATCAGTAAGAAAATGACAAATTAATTAGTAGGAAAACAAGGATTTGAACAAGATAAAAGGGAAATAAAATTCCCAGCCTCACTAATAATTTGGGTAAGGCAAGTGAACACAATGATATATATTTCACCCATAGAATGTGTGAAAGTTGAAAGCTGTAAATATTTGCTGTTGCCAAAAGTGTGTCATTTACATGTTGGTGGGCACATAATCACTATAGTCTCCCCCCATCCTTTAAAGGCTCAACTTGGTAGTGTAAACACTGTTCAAATCAGTGAGTTCATTTCTAAATTTCTAGCCGACTGATATACTTCCACATCAGTGTAAGCATTATTTATAAGAACTTGGAAATTAGCTACCCATACCTCAGTAAAAGGTTAAGTGAGCTAGGGGGCATCTCTATTAAGGAACAGTACATGTAATTTAAAATAACAAAGTAGATTTAAATATTGAGTTTATTTTCATGGCACTATCCCCAATATATGCTGTTAAGCAAAAATAAAAA
The DNA here is from genome assembly GCA_028644305.1 of Xerus rutilus. NCBI lineage: Eukaryota > Metazoa > Chordata > Mammalia > Rodentia > Sciuridae > Xerus > Xerus rutilus. The sequence continues at coordinate 69,402,782 of CM053402.1, forward strand.
TCAAAACTGTAAAACAATATATTCTCCTTTTTATAAAAACTATTTAAAAATATGTATTTTATATACATGTAATGTAAGTAAATACACAAATGTGTGGAAGAATGTGTACCTATCAAACTGATAGTAGTACCTCCAGGGAGAGATTATATATAGGGAAAAGAGAAGGTGATTGATGAAAGACTTTTTGGAAGTTTTTGTCCTTCATACTGTTTGAAATTTGTTTCAGGAATAGATCCATTTTATAAAATTATGCAACTCAAATACAAAATGAAACGGTGCTGGACTATTTTCTGGAGTTATGTTAAATATGTCCATTTTTTTTTTAAACTTATGCTGCAGTGAAAAGACCATGGCTGTTTTTCATCTGTAAATAATGTAGAAGTGTACACTGCAAACACTAACAGTGTTAACTCAAAACATTAAGAGCAAAGGACCCTCTTCTGTTAATAAACCTTTGCACCTCATGGTAGTCTTTTCTGTTTCTCAGCAAATGAGGCATACAGCATAAATAAGTCATCTCAGGTAACCAGAGGTCCAACCATGGCCTCCTACCCCAGCTCACATAAGCCTTGCCTCTCTGTCTTCAGTAGAGCAAACTCCCTGGGGGAAACTGTCCTGAGTGCCCCCTGTGCCCTGAAGCAGAGCCATTTCTGCCATGATGGGGGAAAGACCACTCCCTCTGACTGACCGGAGGCATCTAGCAGCCAAGAAAGCCTTACACTCATAGCTTTTCTGTCTCATCCACTTAGGATGTTTACAAGCCCCGTCGGAAATACAAACGCCAACAGGGGGCAGAGGAGCTGCTTGATGAAGAATCGCGAATTCATGCTACACTTTTGGAATATGGCAGGTAATGAATGGAACCCAGTCTAGGTGTCTGTTTTTAAAGCTGTTTAAAATAAAAAGCTAATTTAAATTGCTTCACTTGGATCAATTGGGTTGCCTTCTACCTGATTTGAGTTTGCTGTTTTCAGCCATGGAATCTCCAGCATCAGGGTATTTTCTCTCTGGTATTAAATTATCTACGTTTCTAGAGGTAACCTTTCAGTTTCCCTGTGGAAATATGTGTGTGACGGTGTATTAGGGTTTGCCACCTTTGGGGAGCTGATGTGTTTGGGCATTTGCTGGTGTGCCCTGCCACTTCTTAAAATCTTGAGATTAAACAGAAGAAATGGAAACACTTTTCAACAGTTTTATACTGTTAGCATAAAAATAAATAGATTTGGTTTCCTGTGAAGATCATCCTGACTAGGAAAATGAAAACTTCAGAAGTAGTTTTCTTTCTTCTAAAAATATTTCTAGTTTTTAAAAATCAGTTCCTAAAATAGAAGGGAGACCAATACAGGGGAAGGGATTGAGAAGGGACAGTGATGGGAATGGCAAGGGGAAAATTGGGAAATGAAATCTACCAAGTTATGCTATGTCCATGTATAAATATTACCACAATGAATCCTGCTTATATAAATAAAATTATAATGCACTAATTAAAATAATAACAGCAGCAAGATCAGTAGAGTAGAGCAAGTGAATGGGAAAGGGGGAGAGGAAGAAAAGGGAAGGTACTGGGGAAGAAAATTGAGCAAATTGTTATGTAAATGAATGTGGCATGATGAATCCATTACGTATAATCATGCACCAATGAAAATTAAATTAAAAAATACTGTTTTATATACTCAGTTCTTATTTAAAAAAAAAAAAATGAGGACGTGCTTCTCTCCATTGAATGTTTTGGTTGACACTGGGTGTTAATTTTCATTTATGTCCTGCATTCTCTACTTAGGGTAACTGATCCCTTGTTGTGAGTATGTCTCCTTTGTTCCCTTCCTTTGTGCTGGTAGAGGCTGTCCTTTGCTGCTCTGCCTCACAACCCAGCCCTTGTTGGGTGGCTGGAACTAACTGCACTGTCACTAGCATCTCCTTGAGCAGATATCTAATGGCCTCCTCCTCTAGGGCAGAATAAGTAGGAAGGAAATTGGTCTTAATTATTCAGGCTTTCCAAGGAAAGGCAATTCCCCACCCCTTGCCCTACTTTTTGAGGTACTAGTATAAGGCCAAGTCTTTTCCTGTGATGGATAATAACTGTCTGTTTCAAAAGAAGCTGAGTTAATTCTGGCCTTAAGCCATGTGTGTTGGCTGCCCTCACCTCACCAGTTGGTGCTGTGAATTAAATGCCTATTTTGAGTCAGGTACTACTTATACCACATGCATAACTTGGGAGTCCCAGTACAAGAGGAAATTTCAGGGCTACCTTCTTAAGAATTATTAATGATGATCAATTATTAAGAATTTTAAGATAGCAACAATAAACACATACAGGGCCCTTCTAAGCATAGGGTTCTATGCAAATGCTCACGAAGCCCACCCTGGGCACCATGGTGAGATCTCTGTGGCCAAGTTCCAGTCCTAGAGTGGACAGGGAAAGCTGCATAGTTTAGGGAGACCCAGAACTGGAGAGAAATCTGTGGGTGTCACATGCCCTAGAGCCAAGGAGGACCTGGAAGAATGTATTAAGCTTTGTTTGTATTATTTATGCCTCCAGTTTTTCCACTTTCTTGGAAAGTAAGATTTTTAGGGATTGAAATGATGTCGGTAAGTTGCACACTTCGCTGAGACCATATTGAGCTATTTCAGTATCTTGCTCTGAAATTCTGAGTTTCAAATGGGATATTTTTGATATGTTGTAAAAGCCGTCATTGTTACCATGTGAATGAATTCAGAACGTCTTTGCCCTTCCTGCATCGGGTGGTGCAGTTTAAGTATAGAATGCGGGTTGGCTCCTTTTAGGGAAGGGGACAAGGCACAGGATTTGTTTATGACTTCCAAGTTCTGAGCTTGAGAAGAGCAAAGGATCTTCATTCCAGTCTTCATTCCTGTTGGCAGGGTTGTGCTGACTTAAGCTCATTTCTAAGCCTAGGGTAGATGTTTGGTGAAGGGTTCAGGGGTTTGGTTTTTGTTATTGTTTTAGGAGATTGGTTATTTTGTTGTTTTGGGTTTTTCTGACAAGGAGAGGATGAGTTTGTGGTAGGTGGGGTACTTTGGACATTCTGCAAGTTTATTTAGCCCATTTACTGCTTTGACAGCATTCAAAAAAAGCTAAAAAATAAATACTTGCCCAGAGTCACAGAACTATTAAGGGTCTGAACCTGGGACTTGAATTCAGATGTCTTCAATTCCAAAAGCATATCATTATCATAGTGTATAAAGCTTGCAGCTCCTGGAAAAGCATATTGTTAAACTCATGGTTTTAGAAAGACAGGCCTTCTTTGTTTTTTGGTCTGAGACTAAACAAGAAGAGAGTGGCTCTGAAAACTGGCAGAGCACATTGGATGAAGCTTCAGTGAGCCCTCCTTGGGAAAGTTCTCCCTGGCCTCAGACTTCAGGGCTTCTGTTCCATGCTCTCCACTGCTCACAGCTCTTGCTCATGAAATGAGGATTATATAGCAATAAATATGTCAAGGATTCTGAACAGTTTCTTCTGTATAAAATTCACTCAGTCAGTGTTAGCTGTAGCTGCAGCTGCAGCCATCATGTTCCTTTTCACTATCAACAGTAGCAGCTAGTTTTCAGTTCTCAAATGCCCTTAAATATGACCTGCAAGTTCAAATGAGGTTCTGTCCTGAGCTTCCCCCTCCAGGTCCCCTTGTCCTGTGCTCTCCTTACCCCAACACGAGCCCCTGTGTGGGGTGAAGTGTTATTTTGCTCTGCTTCCCCAGTCAAGCTGGGTGGCCATCTGCTGGCAGCTCCAGCCTCCCCCTGCCCTCACTCCTGAACTCTGCATCTCCATGGCATGGCACCAGGCTTAAGGAAGCCAGCTCCCTCATCTGTGGTCAGTGTTTCTGTTTTCCACCTCATTTCATGTCTTGACAAGAGGAAAAGTATTTTGATTCCTAGAAGCAAAAGAGCTGAAAACAGTGTCATAGGTCACTGGTCCTAGCCTTAGGTTCACAGGGCTTTTGGCTCTAAAGTCAGCATTCTAGCTTCTTCCCTCTTTTCTGACTCTTACTTGTTCAAGTAAAGCTGGACTTTGAGCCCAATCAGCCGTATTAAATGCCTTAAGGACTATCGTCTATTAAAAATGTGTTTGAGTCTGTTCCTCTAAATGTTATGGTGTTAGAATAACAAGACTTATGGTTTCAATTTTAGATTCAATTGCAGCCCTATAATATTTCAACTTTATTATTGGTCCAGTCAACTTTTGGGAGCTAGCACCTAGCCATGTTATTTATGTGCTGAATATTTGACTTTCAAGTGAATTTTGTAGCATAACTACTAGAATGCTGGAGTTAACTGATTCCATTGTATTATAGTCTTAATTTTGAGTTGCCTTAAAGTTATTCTGAATTTAAGAAATGAAATATGAAGCATCTCTCAAAAACTGTATGTGTTCTCTCTTATGGTAGGGCCTATGACATGCTCCGAGAAGGTATTTAGTAAATTATTGTTGAATGAACGAAGAACAGTTCATAGCCCTTAGTATGCATAGCTTTTTTATGCCCCTGTTTTATATCAGATTCCAAATAATTAGATAATTATCCTAATTTGACCTGGGGCAGCTATTCTGGGAGATTAGTTTGTTTTCTGGAACTGTAATCTCCAATATAATAGTCACTAACTATATGTGGCTATTGAGCATTTAGAATGTGACTAGTGTGGTAAAATGTCCAAATCTGTAGAGACAGAGGAGTGGATTAATGGTAGCAAAAGCTTGAGGAGAGGTGGGAATTGGGACTACTAACTGCTAATAAGTACAGGGTTTCTTTTTGAATGAAGGAACTATTTTGGATTTAGATGGTGGCGATGGCTGCACAGTAGCACATACACACAAAAACCCACTAAGTATGTATACTTTAAAATGGCAGATTTGATATCATATGAATTACTCCTCTGTTTTTTCAATGTAAACAAAGTAGTGAATGAAGTAAATTCCCTGTCCTCCAGGACAGGGAGGCATGCAGGCCTGGAGGATTATACTTAATAGGTAATTATTGTACATTGCATGATGAGTGAGCTTCAAGTGTAAATTCAGGATCATATAGCTGGGAGTCTAACCTAGTAGGTGGTCAGAGGAGCTTTCCTACAGCCTCTGTCTTGAAGAAGGAGTTGATGTACCTGAGAATTAAGTCACTCAGATTTAATTGTTTACTTCTTTCTTTAGGAAATCGCTAAAGTCCCTGAACCTTGGATAAAAGCTATCTGCCTGTGAGTGTTTTTCTGTCTCGAGGGTTTCCACAAACTATAGGCCTGAAAAACATGTTGAATGTTTTAGGTGCAAGGACATTTCTAGGAGTGGGGAACCTTGGCAAGACCCTGTGTTGGTCTGGGTTCCCTGATTGAGAACAGTGTGCTGACGCTAGTTTCTGCAGAAGTGCTTCATTAATCACAGGGAGCAATGGAGACTTAGCTCAGTCAGAATTAGTTCCCAAGCCTCACATTAGAGCTAGGCCAAGGATGTTCCCTCTATCTCCATGATTAGGAAGCTAATTAGCAATCTGGGGAGCTAGGAAGCTGGTGGTCCAGCTGCTTCTGTCAGAATCAGGAAACTCTCTGCTGGCCCCAGAACCAGGTTGCTTCTAGTGTAATCCATGCCAGTACTGTGGATCCTCTTCATCCTCTTTCTCTCATTTAACTCTTCCACATTCATCTGATTGCTGGGACCTGCATAGCACTTAGAACCCTAGATATCAGGGAGTATGGAAAATAATGTTTTGTTTCCCAGTTTTTGCTGTATGGGAAGATGCAGTTGGTATGGATTAAGCCAGTTCAAAAAGTCTACCACAGAGCTGCTTACAGAATTTATGTGGAGACCCAAAGTTTAACCTTGTCTGCTCTACTGTAGGCCTGTAGATGTGTGCTTAAAGGATAGGTCTATTGCCCAGAAGTGACCCTTTGGTCTTTGATTATAAGGACAACCTGTTACAAAGCTAGATTATATTTATGACATCTTGATTTCTACATTTTAAAAATTTATCTTTAGTTTATTCACTCAGCAGACACCAGAAATATAAAATGTAAAGGTAGAATTGTTGTCCTCAAGGAGAAGCCTGCAGACAGGCATCAACGTGGTTGAACACATTTGCCATCTGGAAAGCAAGAGGAATACGTACAGATCAGGATGGACAGGCTAGGGCAGCATGTGCATGCATGATGGGCACTTTGGAGAGGAAGCGGCTTTACAGCTGAAGGGTAGGAGTTAATAGGAAAATGAAAGAGGAGAGAACATCTCAGTGTGTGCAGAGCTGTCTGTTCAGGCAGTAGATGAAGCACAAGCATGTCAAATATGCTGCTGGGCATGAGGCTAAGCAGTTGTTAGGCTGGGTTGTAGAGGAAAAGGCACAGTGAGGCTGCTAACGAGTTCTCTTTCCTCCAGAGGGAAGAGGCCTGCCCTTAATAAATGTGGATCAGGCCCAGGCAGGGTTGGATAAGGGATGGGCAAGAAGACTAGGATGGGATGAGCCTGCAGGCCCCAGACCAGTAGGGGCATCACACTGACCCAGCAAGTGATGCATGGCATGAGCAGGATCAGAGAAAAGCTCTTAATTTGTTTTTCTTAAGCAATTATATGTAATCATTTTTTTTATAAATTATTTTTATATTGTGAGGTGGAGTGTTTTGCATTATGCTTTTTGTTCAAGGTAGAATAGTTTTTGCATTGTTACTTTTATTTTTATATTAATTAGAACTAAAAATATAAACTAATTTAAACTGCAGCGTGTTTGTATGTCTTTAATAATTTTAAGTTTGCATGGTGTGAATATACATTATTGACATCGTGCTTAGGTTATATTTGAGAATTAAAAAATGTGCTGGACTTAGTCATTAAAGCAGCATGAGAGAGCATGTTTGACTTGAGCAAACATATTCACATTTGTTTATACAGATATTTTTAAGGCTTTTAACTTACACTGTGACTCCTGAAATGCACTTCTTGATTCAAAGTGTAATGACTGCACTTAATGAAATGTTGTACTCTTTTCCATTGGAGAGTTTCCATTTATAGTATTTGTATGGTAAATGAAGGACTGGTCCTTAATTCAAGAAGTGTTGTAATGTGTTTCTAGGTAAGGCACTTGAAATATTTTCTCCAATTACCACCTACTGTAAACTCTCTTTGGTGCTTTCAATATAAAAATCCAACCAAGATGCATTTGATGGAACTTATTGTGATTTTAAAATAGTAATTGAACTCCCCCCTTTTTTGTGGCCTGCAGGAGATATGGATTTAGCCGCCAGAGCAAAACAGAGAAGGTAAGAAAAGCATAGATAATGGGAGAGAATACTTGAGAGATGGAAGCAAACCCCCACTTCTGCCCCTTGGCCTCTCTCTGACACTTGATAGGCTAGGTAGCAGCTCCCTGGGAAGCCCAGGAGGGGTGGGATGGCAGGGCTGCTGCTGACCAGGCACTGGTCCCAGAGCAAGCTGGGGCATCAAGGATGTACCAGCTGCCTTTGACCTCTCCATTTCTGTCCTGGCATTTCTAGCCTGCAGCCTCTGCAGACCTAGGAGCCAAGTCAGCAGTCTCATCTTGGTCTGGAGGTGAAGGGTGATTCAAAGTCATGGCCCCAGGGTCAATCAAGTGGGCTCTAAAACTGTGAAGATGAAGTCCTCTTCCAAGGTTCCCAGAGCAGATTTCATTAGATGAGGCCTTTAAACAGGTCCAAGCAGGATGCTAGTGGTAAGATAGCATACAACTGTAAATTATGGGCCTGCCCTCTACTAAGCCAAGTGTGAAAGAGCCAGTAAGTCAGCATGGGGTCTTAAAACTTCATAAAGGAGTCAAAAAGATTTCTTTTGATTTATGTATTTAATGATCCTTAATTGTCTACAGCAAGGCAGGCACATAGATCTCATAGTTACAAACCCTTACTGTGTTCCAGGCCATCTGTTTAGGGCTCTGCATATGTTTTTTAATCTATTCCCCTGAACAGCTCTATGAGGAAGATACTTATTTCTATTTCTGAGGTTAGAAAGCTGATGCTCAGAGAGGATCAGTGATTTGTCCAAGGTCCCACAGCCCTAAAGTGCCATGATAAGAATCTGAACCCAGATCTTTAGGTTGATACCTGTAGATATCAAAGCCTGTACTCATAACTTCTGCTTTGTGAATAATAAAGTACCCAGTGAAATGGTCAATGGTATCTTAAAAAGGTAAGTCCTATAGCTTGAGATTAATGAACTCTTTTCTCATTCTTCAACCAACCTCAAGTTTTATTGACTGGGGGATGCTGCATCCTGCCACTATGCCACTTGTCCAGGTCCCCCACTCTTCCCCATCTCCCTCTGCTTCCTAGGGTGATTGTCTCCATTACTGGAGGTATTTATGGTGACCAGGATCATATGTTCTAAAGCCAGGCTAGTTTCAAACACTAGCTCAAACACCAGCTTCACTGTGTGAGTTGGATAACTTGCACAATCATTGTACCCTACCTTCATTCATACCATCTGTAAAACAGGGCAGTCAGTGAACCTACCTCACAGCATTGTCAGGAAGATTAAAATCTAAAGAATCTATAATGGTCTAATACATAGTAAACATTTAAAAGTATTAGCTTTAATTACTATTAGTAGCAGTTCATTGGCAATTAGTGATTGCTATCTTCATTTTGCTATTCTCATTATTTTTTTCTATATTTGTGTTTTCACTCAAGTAATCATTTCTTAACAGAGCAGGGTGTTTTCTGGGCTTGATTTGTGTGTCATGTATCATCTGATATCTAATAAGGGTTTGATGTGTAATTTTAAGTTTGAAAAGAATTCTGAGTATATTATGAAATAGGGCAATTTGGTTAAAACTGGGAGAATCATGAGGTACCCATGAATTATTATTCACATTGGGCTTGTCTTGTTATTCTTATATCAGAACATTTGAATTAGAGGTCATGTCCCTGTAAATGTGTCCAAATAGTTAGGAAGGCAGAATGGGAACACATGGTAGACTTGATTTAGTAAAGTATCCTGGAGTTAGAATAGTATGAGAAAGGCATCTGAGACCAATTCTCATTTTCAACCCTGGGAGATACTGATACCAAAGATCAGCAGTAAACCTTAGGTCACCCAGTTGGTAGAGGAAGACAGTTAATCCAGGCTATCTTGAGTGTGTGTGGCACATAAAAAGCTAAGATTGGTTCCAGAGCATTCAGTGTGATCAAGAGATGAAGCAGTTTAGAGTTTTGTCTTCAGTTAGACCAATGATTTTCAAACTTTTTTGATTACTATCAGCAATTTTTTTCCTTTCTTTTGCTGAAGGGGATCAAATCAAGGGCCTGGCATGTGCTGGTCAAGTGCTCTAACACAAAGATAAAACCTCAATTCCAAAAACTTTTTTATTGTAATTCATTACACATATCTCCCCCCAGTTAGATATTTCATTAAGCAGTAGTGAAACATCTCTACAAAACTCTCTGGTATGCTTTTCTTTTTTATGTAATTTTAAGAAATTTTAAATATAATTATATGTAATTTATTAACTAATTTTAATATAATTTTGTGTAACTACTTTTTATGTAATTTTTATATAACTTTTAATATAATTTATGTGGATGATAGTTATACCTATTAAATTACTTTCATGTCCTATCAGTGGGTCTCAACTAGCAGTTTGAAGAAATAGTACTTGAGCAGTGATCTGCCCTTGAATCTACAACAGGGGAAAGTCCCATCAAAGTCTAAGAACAACTCTGACAAGTGTGTGACCTAATGCTCATTTAAGCAGTTCAGAAATGGAGAAAGACATCAGCCAGGCCCTGAGTCATGCCTTGCCTGCTCTATGGATCAATGCAAACTCAGGCTTCTGGATTATCCATTTGCGTTTAGAGGCTGGTTCATCTCAGCAGGGGTGTGTGTGTGTGTGTGTTTTCCACAGACTCACGCACCTTCACGATGTTGTCCTTTCTGAGTCTCCGACTCTGATGATCAGCTCTTTTCACAACTTCCTTTTTAGGCAGAGGACAAGAAAACAGCACTTCCTGCAGGGCTGTCAGCTACAGAAAAGGCGAATGCCCATGAGGAAGACGAGCTTCAAGTGGCTGAAGAGGTATGGGGCTCCTGTCAGTTCTCTAAGGTTTCTGAAGAGAGATTATAGTCCCATCCCCAACTTTCCCAAATGGCTAGGGCCTTCCATAGCCAGTTTTTAGGAGCCACCACCCTCACCTGCCACTCCTTCTCATCGCCTGTCATGTGGCTCACCTCACCACCAGTCAAAGAAACAACCCTGGGATTTCACCACAGAGTCCTATGTAGGCATTCGCTTCAGTTTTATGAGATCATAACCACTCACTGCTTCTTCCATTCCTCTTTCAGCAGCGTATTCAGTCACTGATGACCAAGATGACCGCCATGGCAAATGAGGAGGTGAGGGCAGTGGCCATGGGAGTAGGCATAGAGGCTGGGACTGGGCTCTACCCCTCACTGCTCTAGGGGACCTCCTCCCCAAGGGGCTTTGTACAGAGCCTTTCCTGTTCTCAGGTCCTTCCTTTGGAAATCTTTTAATAATGCATAGTGTTGTCTTTCTGGGGGGACCTCTAGGAGGGAGACTTGAAGGCCCTATGTGAAAGTGGAACATCCTTCTGGGCAGGTCTTCTGCAGAAGAGGCAGCCTTAGACCTGCCTCCCGTAACTGTGGGTTCTACCCCATGCTGAAGGGGTCCCTGTCTTCTGTTTCATTCCATTGCCATCTAGATACAAGGTGGAATCCTGAGTTTATAGTTGGTCTTCCCAGAGTGCAAGGCCCATCCAGAAGGTTCAGCCAAGTGCCTGGCAGGATCATTTTTTTTTTGAGGCCAGAAATGGCCTATGACAATAAAGAGATATTATAAATTCCTTCTCTTCCCCCATTTGTTTTTCTCTTTTCCTTGAGTTCTATACCCACTAAGTCCCTTGCAGGTTCAGGTTAGTGACTCTCAGGAGGTCAGAGCATGGGGCATAGAGGATGAGAAGTGGTTTTCCAGTGGTATCTGGGGCTGGAGGATGGCTAGCACCATTAGCTGAGTGACTCAGGATGGGGAGAGGTGACTTTGACATTTTTTCTGAGGGTGCTTTCTTCCTTCCTATCAATGTATAAGTGAACAAAAGTCAAACTATGTTTTCTCCTGGGAATGTTATCTGTTTTGCAATAGTACTTAGTGTCCAGGTTTTCCAATTCTGTGGAAAGACAAGGCTCAGCCTTGAGAACGTGCCATATGTGATTGCAGAGTCGTCTCACTGCAAGCTCCGTGGGTCAGATCGTGGGCCTCTGTTCCGCAGAGATCAAGCAGATTGTGTCTGAGTATGCAGAGAAGGTAAGTGAGTGCCCCCACTGGATTCTGTGCCTCAGGTAATGCTCCAGGGCTTTGTTCCCCACTTCCCTATCTCTTTCTCCCTGCTGTGATGGGGTCTGGTTGTAATTCATTGCAGGTTTGTCAAAAATATAGATACCAGGCTTTACCACGAATAGCCATCAGCAATTGCCCATCAGCTAAATTAATTTTGTTCTGCAGTGTCCATTTTTCTATAAGTATTAAGAGAAAATCTGTCTCTTAGAGCAGTTATCACATTTGATACATTGTTGCCTGAGGTAGGGCACAGGCATTTTTCCTTCCCCATCAGGCTTCTTATAACTTGAGCTCAATTTGGCGATTGGGCTGAGGAATGAAGCTTTTTGCCACTTAGGAGATAAGCCCCATAACTCAGCCAAGCCCAAGGCAAAATTTTTTGTCCTACTTTATTAAAAGAGTATAGAATGAACAAAAGCCTGAAAGTCATATTTCAGCATTAGTTTTTTTTTTTTTTTATCCTAAGAAAAGGCAGGAGGACCTTGAATATTTCAGGGAGGTGGTGATTAATCATTTTGCACATAACTGATTCTGGCCTGGCCAAGATGTAGTATCAGTATGATCAGATTTACAGGGCATTGTTTCACATCCCTCCTTCCTCAGCTACACTTAGTCTGCTGCCTTAAAATGTTGATGTCTGTTGGAATGTTGAGTTTTGCTCTCCTCGTCTCAAAGCTTAGACAACAAAGTAGTTCTACTTCTGCCCTCTGTGCAGTGATGTCCTTGCTGAATGATTGCACAGGTGGTACAGTCAGGGGAAAGCATCACCTGTGACCTAGGAGATGATCTGCCTTAAACACAGCAAGCAGTTATCCCCCACCAAGACAGAGGGCTTCTGAGCAAGACTGAATAGGACTGGTTTGAATGCCTGGGACTGGAGTTTCATTCCCCATTCCCCAAGTAAATGCTTCTTAACATGGGCTTTTTAATTCAACTCTCATAGACTCTGGTCTCCTTTCTTTCCATGTACCATCTAGAAAGAATGAAACTGATCGGTGTGATCTGTGAGTTGATCAGAAAAGGGTTTTGGTTATTCCGAAAATACAAGTAAACTCAAAAGACTTGAAAATGTAGTTATGGAAAGAGTAATTAATTCACTGCCTCAAGAAGAAAGTGCCTTAGTCTACTGTCAGCACACATACCTGAACTGCAAGAGCGAAGTCTGTGCCACTCACTATGTGAGTCTGTACATGGGATGTTGTGAATTCAGTTTCTTCACGGAAAAAGGACAACTGAACCAGGCACTCATGGCAATTTCTGCAAGGACTCTGATTGTGTTTCCAGACTTGTTCACTGCACAGATAGGAGCTCCATTTATATTAACAGGGAGATCAGGCAGGCGGACCTCCTTTTGTTGGAAGTACACCTCTCCTCCCCAACAGGAGTCAGGAGGCTTACCTACCTTCCCCAGGCAGCTCTGCATTTGCTAGGTCTCCCCCTGGGTGTGACTGTCACCTCTTGAGCTTTCTCTTTCTCACCGCTGTGCAGTGATCTCTGCCTAACTCTGAGTGCTGCGTTCTGGTATCAGTCCTGCCCTATTCCCTACCACCATTTCATTTCTCTAGAACAGAGTGAAGTTAGAATTAGAAGCATTTTGGAACAGGAGGAAATGCCACATCTCTTTTTCCAAGGACATGGAACTTTGAAGGTCAAGCACTCATGGATTGATTGTCTTTTTTCATTGAGTAGATCATGTAGTACTGAAGTTGACAGTTTTAAAAATTAAATTGCCTTTAATCCTATTCCCATGTCATAGCAGTTTCACATTTGCACATTATCTAGCAGTTTTTGCCCCCAGATATTCATAGTGGTGCATGGTTGCAAGCTGCATTTATGTCTGAAAGAGGTAGGAGAGGCCCATGGTTACAAACAGCATGTGTAGTCATATCTTGGTTTCTATTTGTGTCTTCCACTTTTTACTCTGTTATCTGATCCAATTATTTAACTGTTCTTTTACCTATAAAATTTCTGTAAAATAGAAATATTATTGTTCTGACTGGTGTTGTGGAAATTAAATGAGATGTGACCAAAATGCCTCAAACGGTGCCTGGCACATTATAGCTCTTCAGCTGTTGGCCTTTTATAGTCTGAGTCGATTGGTTGGTTGGTTGGTTTTGCATCACTTCTGAAATATTCCACATCTTCTAACCATCACATTTATTTTGATACCCATATAGTCATACAACACAATTCACTAAACATTTCTCTTTTATACATTTTTAAAGTCGTTTCTAGTTGATTGCCTTTAGGTAATGTTATAAAATCTGAGCCAAAAGTTTTTGCTAAAAGGTTTTCTGGGACTTAGATGGTTAAGTTATGGCTCCTCCTCTCTGCTGCATTAATAGTTTGTGACAATATAAAGTACTGTCAGTCATGAAGGGGCTTTCCAGCACACTTTCAGCATTCCTAGCTTTGATGTCTGTCTAACTTGCTGCAGAGGACTGGTTAGACTACTTAAGACTGAAGGTGATTCCATTTTTTTGTTTACTCTGTTTTTTCCTGTGAGTTATTTGTTATAGGCTTGACTCATTTGTCTTTTGGGACATGTGATATTTTCCTCATAAATGTGAGTAACATCTATATTTTAGATTTAAATGCTTTGCCATTTCATTGCAAGTATTTTGCAGGCACTTAATTTTTATCTCTTTTTAAATTTATTTTTATTTGATTTTTAATTTTTTTGTAGATGGACAGAATGCCTTTGTTTATTTTTATGTGATGCTGAGGTTTGAACCCAGTGCCTCAGGGCAAGCACTCTGCCACTGAGCTATGACTCAAGCCCTTAATTTTTACCTTTTTTGTTGTTTTTCATTACATTCAAGAAATTTATATATAAATTAGTCGATCTTTTCCTTTGTTATTCCCAAATGAGGAATTTATTGTTTTTCCATAGACTTGATGAAATAGTCCATTACCTTTTAGCTAATCATTTATTAATTAATTTAATTCTTTAAGCTTTGTAGAGTTTGTTTAGTCTGAAGTGTGGCTCCAGCTCACTAATCATTTATTAATTAATTTAATTCTTTAAGCTTTGTAGAGTTTGTTTAGTCTGAAGTGTGGCTCCAGCTCAGTTTTATTATTCCTGTCCACATACCATTTATCAAATAATATGCTTGTACTTATTTTGAAACACTTAACTTTATTCTGTTTTTGTGTTTTATATGTAATTGAAATTGTAGATGGACTCTTTCTTGTTTTATTGGCTTATGCTTCTATTTTCATTCAAGTTCAGTGCTAGTCATGTTTGACATTTTTCTTATTGTTGCTTGATTCATTTTTTGGCTTGTTACTGTTTTGTCAGTGCCTCTATCCAAAAACTAGTTACCTTCAACTAGGAGTACACCTCTGGTTTAACACGTGGGTTTATTGCCGTTTATGGTAAAGTAGTGCATATACCAGTGGCATTGTGGGAGCTCCTCAGTAAGATGGTATTTTAAAAACTTTATTGTAGGGATTTGGATTTGTGTTAGCTGGTGTAGGGGAGGGTTCAAGGACATGGGCTTTGTACTTTGTTGGATTCTATAAAGTTGCATTAGTGAATAAGTATCTTAATAAATCTTATCTATAAGACATGAGAGGAGTGAATCTAGGTTAAAGCTATATAATTTATAATGATGTGAATAAGTGATGTTTTTGTGATTTGGACCATGTTTGTGTTTTTGTCTGTGTTTAGATGTGATTACAAAATGGTCTTGTTTTTGCTTGATCCTTTCTGGCAGTCATGAGGTGGCCTAGTCTGGTGTTGGTGTTCTTTGAAATTACTTATATTTAACACCAGAGCCTAAGTGTAAGTGCAGGCCACCTCCCAGCAGCATGAGGCCTTGCTCATGGTACCAGGATAGCCCTCAGATGTCAGAGGCTGCTTTATCATTCCAGGTTTTTGCATAGTTTATCTATTGCTGCATACCAGCATAACCACAAATATAGTAACTTAAAACATTTCACATTTATTATCTCACAGTTTCAGTGAGTCAGCACTTGGTCACAGCTTGCTAGGGTCCTCTGTTTCACACTCTTCACAGGCTGCAGTCTTATTGAGGCTCTACTGAGGAAGGATCTCCTTCCAGGTATATGTGGTTGTTGTAGCCTTCATCTCCTTAACCACATGGGCCTCCCCAACACTGCCATTTACTTCATCAAAACCAGGAAGGAAGGGAATCTTGCAGGATAGACATTGCAACCTCGTATACAATAATGTAATCACATACTTCCAGTCACCTTCACTATACTGTATTGGCTAGAATCCAGTCACAGCTCCCACCTGTGCTGAAGATGAAGGGATTACATGGAGGCAGGGATCATGGGACCATTTTAGGCTTGTCTACACTACTTATTTGTCTTTTTAATCTTACTGCCATAGATTGGGCTGAAAGTAGGCACTGGAATTTCATCTAAAATTAGTGCTGCTGCTAGCTCAATTCACAATTGCAAAATTGTGGAAGCAACCAAGATGCCCTTCAATAGATGAATGGATAAAGAAACTGTGGTACATATACACAATGGAATATTATTCAGCAATAAAATAGAATAAAATTATGGCATTTGCAGGTAAATGGATAGAATTGGAGAACATTATGCTAAGTGAAGTGAGCCAATCCCAAAAAACCAAATGCCGAATGTTCTCTCTGATTAGTGG
>CM053402.1:69418823-69513290 GCA_028644305.1 Xerus rutilus
CCGTCTGGTTTGCAACCAGAGAAATGAAAAAATTGAGCTCTATATATGTACTATGACTTGAAATGCATTTAAATAAATTAATAATTTTTTAAAAAATAAAAAAAATAAAATTAGTGCTACTGCCTTTAGATCTTAGTAAGAAAACCCTTGGAAGTAAAGATGAGATTGAGAAATGCTCAAAAGGGAATTAATTGGTGGTACTTGAGAAAAACCCAGGTTAGACAG
The DNA here is from genome assembly GCA_028644305.1 of Xerus rutilus. Lineage (NCBI taxonomy): Eukaryota > Metazoa > Chordata > Mammalia > Rodentia > Sciuridae > Xerus > Xerus rutilus. The sequence continues at coordinate 69,419,049 of CM053402.1, forward strand.
TGACCAAGATGTATTTTTGCTTAGTGAAGAAAAAGGACAAGATAATTTTTGGAGGATAAAGTGTGGAAAAGATTTTGTGACCAAGGAATAAATTGGACAACCTGCCTGGAGCAAGTGTTTTGAAAGTTGCCAGGAATCAGGATATAAAAATGAGGTAAAAAGCTTGTGGAGCTTCTCTTTCATTTATAAAGTTTACAAGTTCTTCTAACAGCATAACATCATAAATAATCCATGTGTTTCCAAAGCCAGACCCTGAGATATGTAACTTGATTTAATATGGTTCCTGTAAAGCAACAGAGAGGAAGAATGTGAAGAAGCTTCCAGATTTATATAGTTCATGAGTATCCCAAGGCTCTTGGCCAAGCAGTTCCATCTCCCTTTGGTTCCAAAGTGCAACACCCTTCCCAAAATGTGCTAGATGCAGCTCCATTGTGCTTTTTGGTAGTGGTGTCTGATATTTTTACTACATCATAGCTTTCATTTTAACAGGGAAGAAGTGCCTATTACTATGATTTGCAGAAGACTGAAAAGCCTGACTGTACAAAAAAATACTTCTATCCTACTATCCCATGAGGCTCCTATGGCCTCTTTAGGAGCCAGAAGAAAAGGAAGGAAGCTGGGCTGGGGAATGTGTGAGGTCCCTAAAAAGGCTGAATGGGACTACCCCTAATGCCGTGCACTCGCTGACCACATGCCATCTTATCTACCTTAGTACTTAGTCTGCCAACCAGGATATCCTTAGACAGTATCTACATAGAACATTTTTAGGTCTAGAGGCACAGATCTGTCTTGCAGAAACAGAATCTACCATGAATACCTTCTCTGTGCATGTACTTTATAAACCAGTATCTCATTTAATTCTCAAAGTTTTTTTAATTTTAAAAAGTTTTTATATTTGTTTATGTATAATTGAAACTGCCTGTTGATGTGGATATGGACCATATTTCATTCTTCTTCGTAACCTTGGAGACTCACTCGGTGCCCACAGTGTTGTTGCTCAGTAAATGATATGCAGTATTATATCTATATTGCAGATGAAGAAACTACAGGTTAAAGAAGTTAAGTAATTTCCCAGTACCATGTAGCCAGTAGGTTGCAAAGTTAGAGTACATGACTGACTTTGAAACCTGCCTCCTCAGGTAGATGGATTTTCCTTAGTGAGAGCAGGATTGCCTCCTTTTCTGTCCTTAGTGTCTGTCTTCCAGGCTCTGCAATTGCTCTGCCTCCCCAGGCTCTCCCACCTTCTGATTGCCTGCCATGAGTTATGTGGAAGGACGAGGCCAGAGCATACTGGAACTGACCTCAAAAATAAGTACAAATGAAAATGGTGTACTCACACAGAATCACACCTAAACTGCTGAAAGCTGTGGAAGTTTCTCGGTGGGGTGTCCCAGACAGAAGTGACTCTTCATATCACATTATAATATACTTATTCAGAGTACTGTCAACATTTTGATCTTTATTCTAGAGTTAGGTGCATGCTACATCATCAGGGGAATTATTTGTAGAAGGAATATTTTTTTCTTAATAAGTGTTGGAAATTTTCCTGTTTAGCAATTCAGTTCTGTCACTTGCTTCTGATCTTTTAATTTCTGATGACTGTTCTCTGGCCATTCCCTACTCTGTCTTGAAGTTGCCTCTTTCAAGAGCAGCTTGGGTAATGAGACCTCGAGTGTGGTCCAAGGATGCATGTATAGAAACACAAAGGAAGAAAGTCTCCTAGAGAATGTATGCAAAAACATTTGCTCAGAGCAGATTATGTCCCCCTCCACCATGATAAGTTTTATTCCAGTTTGTGATGCAGCTAGCAGAGAAGACTGCCTCTTCAGATCTGTCACTACTAGCTCAGCCAGTGTGCTTTGTAAGCTTTTGGATTGCAGGTGACAGGGACTCTGCTGATGGTATATGCAAAAGAGAGCCATTATCAGCTCTCAGAACTTGGAATCTTGGGGACTCAGCAGCCATGTGGCTGTCTCTTCACCTTTGCTTTTGACTTCATTGTTCTGTGTCATCACCGTGGAGGCATAGCCACTGTTAAGTTTTGCACACCCTGTTCCAGTCTTACACATCCTCCCTGTATCTGTATCTAAAATCCTAAAGAAGGATTCTCTGCTGCTTGGCATAGCTCAGGTCATATATTCCTCCCCAGACCAGTTGTTTATGTCCTGGATTTGGGTTTTGTGATCAAAAGCCCCTCTGAACTAAGGAGAGTAGGAGACTGATTCCCCAAAGGAAAGCATAGGTGCTGTTAAAGTAGTACAAGGTGGCTAGTACTTCCATGGGCCTTGTTCTTATTGGACACAGTACATTATTTACTGAATTGGATGGAATTGACTCAGACGAATCAGTTATATCATCTGAGCTCTTAAGCTACCTGCTTTTATGTTGCTATCCTTTTTTGTGTGAGAATTGAGCCCAGGGGTACTTTATCACTGAACCCGAACCCTTTATCACTGCACCTCCTCCTTTTTTTTTTTGAAACAGGGTCTCTCTAAGTAGCTAAGGACTGCACTAAGTTGCTGAGGCTGGCTTCGAATTTGGCATTCTCCTGCCTCAACTTCCCAGGCCGCTGGGATTACAGGTGTGCATTGCTGTACCCGGCTTATGGTGCTACTTCTGTTCCCTGATTTTATAATACTTTTTACTCTTTCCATTTAGTGAGTGAAAGATACTTAAAGCACATATAAATAAAATCAGTATAATTTTTAAGACGTTTTAAATAAATCTTCAGCTTGATTTCTTTCTGCTGAAGAACTGACAGAATTGACGCATTAGGTAGGTTTGATTTATTCTTTCAGGAGAACTCTATTTCTTTGCCTTATGTCACAGTTGTTAACACAAGTCATATCCTCAACTCCTCTTGGAGGGCCATGAGTGCATCTCTTATCTTTGAGTCCATGTTGCCTAATGCATAATAATACTTAGTAGAGGCTTGTGGATGACTCAGAGATGCTGTGGAGATTCACTCAGTATCCATGAAGGAGAGTCCCCATCCTAACATAATGTAAGCTCTTCTGTGACCTTGTGGAGGCCACTCCCTCCTATATCCTCCATAGCAATACTCACAATTTCCTGTTTCATTTATCTCTTCACCTGTTCCCCAGGATTAGAATGTTTGCTATACAGGAGGCCTAGAAGTGCTGTTACATCTTCAGTGCCTAACATAATGGGATTTTCACATTTGTTGAAGAAGGGAAAGAGATGAAACAAGAAGACTTTCAAAACTATTTTTTAATCTGTGGCAGTTCGGGCCTTGGGAATGTGGAGATGCACCATCTTTTTTTTTTTTTTTTTGGAATGAATTTGTTTTGCCTGTCTCTAGCCTGAAGGTCCAGAGGAAGGCCTTTGTCATTTGCTGCTTTCCCAGTGTGGACTACTGTGCCCCACATGTCACATGGTCTAAGAAAAGATTAGCTGAACTGAGCCATGGAAGGCAGGAGTTAGAGACTGAAAGTTAATCAGATCTAAGAGAAGGAGAAAATCTATAAATCTGGAGAGAATAATGCTAAATGTGTTGCTGTTTCCATACTGCTCCAGTATTTCCTAAATTCTCCATGACTATGCAATATACATGAACTAACAACAAAGAGAATATCAGCTAATGAACTGTTAACCTGATAGGATTGCCTCAAGCCACAAAGCAGAAGCTATATGTTTCAGGTTCTTTATCAGCTCACACAAAGACATAGGTGTTGACCTTATCAGATTTGAACATCACTTAAAGCATCACATAAGATATTGTGAACTGTTTATTATCAGAAAAAAACAGTTGTATCAATTTTTGATTTGCTGATCATGCCATCTGAGCAGATAGTTATTGATAGGGATGAAAGCAGGAGGTTTTGGATTATGTTCCTGCCTTCTAAGTGTGCAGTGCATTCTGAGCACTTTTGTACTGCTTACCAGGGGACCCAGAGCAAAGCCTTGGACATAAATACGAATTTTCAAATTCACTGGATTTCATTAGTGGGAGTCAAGAACATTGAAAAGAGCGTTTATGTATTTAGTTTCATTAACAGGACTAGAGTGTAGATCAGGGAAAATGGATGGTCACATCCTGTCTATCTTCTGTTCTTATACTCTATCAGATTACTTACAAATAAAAGTATGTCCAGAGGCTATCAGCCAAGATAGCCAAAGGTACCAAAAGTCTGTAATAGAAAGGATGGGTGGAAGAGCTATGAATACTTCTAAATAAGTTGAATTGTCATATTAAAGAGTGATTAGATTTCATTTCTATCCCTTCTGGGAAGATAGGGTGTGTCTGTTAATATTTAACCAAGTCTTTGCAGATCTAATTCTGTTATCAGTTTTTTCTGGCTTTGGTTCATGAAGTTTTGACTTTGACTGTGAACCCACTATATTCCTTGAAAATGTATGAGTAGAAATTGAAATCTGGGGTTGAAGCTCTGTTCTTCCATGGAGGAACTCTTTTTGCTCCTGCAAAGCACATGGAAATGTATCAACTCAGGTATATTTTATACATGGTCCTGATTTATAGTATTATTAGACTTACAGGTTTATTGGACCATCCAGGTAGTTTATGGGTTCAGATTGGAAAACTGAACGAGGGACAATCTGTTCTTACAAAATCTTATACCTGTGTCAATATTTGTGCGTGGCATTTTTTACTGAATTGTACAAATCAAAGCTTGAAATCACCAAGTTTTGGCAAATACCCTCAGGTAAAAAAGCTAGCTTCAGTAAAAGCATATACCCTCCTGGATTCCCAACTTGCCCTCACTTTTTGAACTTCCATAATTTCTTAACATTCTTGTTACCTCATAAGTTTAAAATTTGTTTTTAATTTTTTTTATGTAGTATATTTACTTATTCTCAATTGAAGGGTCAGTCAAGGTACCAGGAACTGAAATTCCTCCTTTGGTACAGAGAACTTTTGGCACCCTTGTGCAATAGGGATCCTTTTATGGTCAGCTTAATGAATATATTTTGGTGAGGGAGGGAGATGACATAGGAGAGATCCCTGTATTAGGAAGAAAGTTAGGCCTGGGGATGTAGCTTAGTGTTGGAGCACTTGCCTAGCATGTACAGGGTCCTGGAGTCAATCCCCAGTCCCACCAAAAAAATAATAATAAGAAGAAGGTGGTTAATATGGAAATAACCTTTGAGTTTCTTTCAGTTATGAAAATGTATAGTTTTAGGTAGAGTAATGGTTTTTTGTCTTTCTTGGGTATTTGCCATTTTGAACTATACTAATACTAATGAGTGACATTTAAATTTGTTTCCCCTAAGAGTAGAGGTTGTGAATCTGTCAAATATTAGAAAACATTGAATCTGCACCAAAATTCATCTTAATCCACATTGTGCTTTTGAAAGCACATTTTTAATCTGAAATTGTTGAACGAAGCCAGATTAACACTTGAGCCCTCACTCCAGTGTAAACACAAAGGATGTATTTGTAGCTGGTTGGCATTCCTTGACAGATGTTGCATTTTGCAAGTAGAAAGCAGTTAAGATGACCCAGTCTTTAAATATTTTTTGTCAAGAATTTAATGTAAAATCCCCCCTTCTCCACCTGCTGAGCTCGGTGTCATCATTCAAGATTCAACTTGGTTATTTTCAGTTCTCTTCCCCATTGTAAATCTGAGTGAATGCACTGTTGTATGGGCCCTACTGCTAGAAGGACCCGTTTCTTTTTTAAGACTGAGTTCTTTTGGCTTTAGGAGAATATTTGAAAGAAACAAAAGTTTAGATTGCTTAATAAAAGGTATCTTTGAAAAGTAGAGTAATCAGTATTTCATTAACTAGCTTAAGAACTTTCTTCATTTTAGCCCTGGAATGAACTATTATTTTATCTGTCCAAAAATTCCCCATTAGAAAAAGCAGCTTCATATAGTTACATGTCTAGATTCAAAGGCAAATAGAGGAATTCATAAGTTTTGGTGTGCTATGGGCCTTTGTATGTACATATTAGTTATTTTAGTCGGATTAGAAAAATATCAAATACGGAAATGGTATTCAGCTTCCTGGTATGTGCTTTAATTATTCATAAATGCACATTTAAGAGACTCCAAAGAATGAGAATTGCTACTTAACACCAGGGAAAAGTATTTAAAAGTCCTTGTGTGCTTGGAACATACAGTATCACAGTAGAGCTATGAAGAAGTTTTTGTAGAGTCTTTAGGATTCTTTCTATGTACTGCCAGAGTTTTCTTTCTGTTCATATGGTTCTCTGAATGACTTGTCTAAAAGAATGGAATCAAGGAGACCTTCCGCCCTCAATGTTATGAAATGGCAACCAACCTCTTGGTGGGCCCTCTCCATTGGTAGTTCCAATCATTGGGGTAGATGCCCAGGTAGTCATGTTCTCAGCACTGTCCTCCCCCCCCAGGACCCCTTTAAAGATACCTGAAAATTACTGAGGCAGCTAAAGGATGTCAGGGTACCCTAGAATAACCCTGACATCAAACATAGAGCCATACCATGTGGGTTAATTCCAGTGAATGGGAAATTAATTATTTCAAACAAAATAGAAGGCTTATCTAACTCTGCTGCTAATGTAAAAAGCTCTCAGGGTATGCCAGTGACACTTCGGAAATCAGTGTCGGAGAATCTAAATTATCAAGTGCCAAAATGAATTGTAAGAAAAAAAGATATTAAATACATATAATACTAAAGTAGCTAAGTTAGTAACATAGTTCAGGGTGATCTAATCAAAGTGAAGATACAATTAGTTAATTGCGAGTCTGTTTCTAATAAATGATTTGGGAATAGGAAAGGGATGGTCTTTTCTTCCCTTCCAGTTCTTACACTCTCAAATCATTTTCAGAAACAGTTTCTCCTTCCCCAGAATATACATTGTGAATATCTTGATGTGTCCAGAAAAGTTAACTCATTCCCACCTGACACACTCAAAAAAGTTAACTCCAGTTCCCGCCTGACACATTGAAATATGCTAGTTGGTGTTTTCCAAAGTCCTGGGTTTCAAGGATAGCTGCATTGTGATACCAAGTGCTTAGGTGTTCTGTCTTTTGTATAGCCTCTCAGCCCATGACATAGAAAATGATGTTCTTGTTTGATGTTGCCATACCCCACTGGTTGTTTCCCACTTGCAGAGTTGTTAAGCACCAAAAACTCATCATCTGTGAATAATGCTTCTGAATTGTTTAGAAAAATGCCTTAACCAAAACAAATAGTAGTTATGATCATGCAGTTTCTCCTCCTCATTCCCATCTGTTTTTCCCAGGGGTGCAGCTTTCAAACTTCAACCCATGATCACTGTTAAAACATGCAGGAAAAGTTATGTACCCAAATAATTTTGTTGCACTTGGACTTAAAGTCAGTGCTTAGCTTGGAATTGGGGTACTTTACATAAAAAAGGGAATGTGATTATAAGAGATATTTTACTGTTTAATAAAGCTTTTATAATCAAAAGATATTTTAAGGGCAGCTGTCGCAATAAGCCTTCTTGTTTCTTTTTCGTGGTGATTCTCCTAGGGGGCTTGAGGCCAGTATTTGCATTTGGTAACTATACCACAGCACTCTCTTCTTTAGAATGGTTTCACGATGATAGACATTCACTCTCCTGAAAAATGCCACCACATTCACCTCAAAACTTCATCCAGAAATCTCTCCTTTACCCACTTTCAGTCTTAACATTCTCTGGGTCCTGTTCAGTCCCTTTTCTCCATCTTCTCAGTTACACAATTTTATAAGTTCTTACTTGGCCTCTCTCAGATCTGTCTTCTGTTAACACCAGAACAGAAACAAAGCATAGTTAAGTGAGTGGGCCCATGGGTAGGGGGAAAATGAGTTGAGAGGCTTGTTTTTGTTATGCCTGCTTCTAAATGGTTAGGATTTTTAATCATATGTTTATACTGCTTTGATGAAAGTGAATCAATTCATTATTCTTGATGACTTCAGAATGGCCTCATGAAGATGCTGCTATGACCATGTTATTTCCCTACAGAAGATGATTGGATGGTGCCCTGTTGCTTATATGACACTAACAAAGCCAGTTCTGTAGTCCTGTGCTTTTGTCCACACTTCTCCCTTTGCCGGGAATGCAGAGTCTCTTGATAGGGAGTTGAGACATTGTGTCAGGACCCCCTCTCTGGACTAGGGTTCTGAATAGGACCCTGTAATTGTCCTGTCTTGGTGTGACTGACTGGCAAGTAGTGCATTGCACAGACTGAACAGGGATGAATATTATGGACCGAGGCAAGCTAATTAAATTGTTTGAGTTTTCCCTCTCTTTTTCCTATAGCAATCTGAGCTGTCAGCTGAAGAAAGTCCAGAAAAATTGGGAACTTCTCAGCTACATCGTCGGAAAGTTATTTCCTTGAACAAGCAGATTCTGCAGAAGACCAAGCGTCTGGAAGAGGTTAGTGTTTTCTCTTTATAATTTCATTCAGATAAATGAAGCTGTTTTCAAAGGAGAAATTAGAGAAGGAGTGAAGATCTTCCCAGCAGGTTGATCAAAGAAGATTCTATAACAGGGTTTGGCGTACAGTGGCCCTCAGGCCAGTCCAGTCACACGTATTTGTAAGAAAAGTTTAATTAGAATATATGAACAGCCACTTACTTACATATTTTCTGTGGCTGCTTTCAAGCTACCGTGGCAGAATTTAGTAGTTATAGTAGAGACTAAATTACTTACAAAACCTAAAATATTTATTGTATTTACCTTATAGAAAAAGCTTGCCAGGCTCCATTATAGAAGATCACAGGGCAGCCGGGCGCAGTGGCGCATGCCTGTAATCGCAGTACTTTGGGCAGCTGAGACAGTAGAATTGCGAGTTCAAAGCCAGCCTCAGCAATGGTGAGGTGCTAAGCAACTCAGTGAGACCCTTTCTCTACATAAAACACAAAATAGGGCTGGGGATGTGGCTCAGTTGTTGAGTACGCCTGAGTTCAATCTCTGGTATAAAAAAAAAGATCACAGGGCAAGAACTGTTTTCATTCACAAATACTGAGCTCAATTGTATACTGAGCACAGAACCAAGCTATGGGGACATTATGATGTCTGCTCTCAAAGATCCAGTGGGGACATATACAAGAAACAAAACCATCATCATATGAGTACAGCTGCACTGAGGGCTTGAAGAAGGAAGTGGCTAGGGAGCTGAGGGAGTGACTGATAGGGAAACCTGACCTACCCAAGTTCACTGAGGACTGTGTCTGGAAAGGCATTGGCTGGGCAGAAATTCCACACAGGATGTATGGAGGACTTAGGAGAGGATTTAAAAAGCAACATGAACAAAGACCAGAGGGAGAAGTCTTGGCCAATTTGACTTTGTGGTTGGAGAGTCTGCTTGATCAGTAGAGTCTGATCAAACAGGACCTTCCAGGTCATGTTAAGATCAAGGGAACCACCTAAGGGTTGGAATAGCAGAGTAGCATGATCTGATTTGTATGTTGCAAGACCATTCTGTTTACTGTGGGATTAACTGAAGTAGGGTAAGAAGGGATTCAGAAAGAACCAACCATCAGGAGGCTAATGCAGTTGTCCAGGTGACCTGTGATGACAGGGGAATTGGAAGAAATAGGATCAATTTATTTGGGTACCAGGGATTGAACTCAGGGGCATTTGACCACTGAGCCACATTCCCAGCCGTATTTTGAATTTTATTTAGAAACAGGGTCTCACTTAGTTGCTTAGCGCCTCGCCATTGCTGGGGATGCCTTTGAACTCGTGATCCTCCTGCCTCAGCTTCCCGAGCCACTGAAACAAGATCACTTTTAAGAGAGCTGTCAAAGATAGCATTCTACAGTACTTGGTGATGAATGGGACTGTTTAGAAGACCTTTATATATTTGCCCTAGAAAATAGGGGAGTTTGACTAGGGAACAGTCATTTTATGATAGAAAGTTGTTATGTACTTCAATTACATGGGCAGTAACATTCAATGAAGAAGATTATGAGCATGAATATGGCTTTTTATAAAATAGTTGATGAGAAATTCCTATAATGATTGATTTTTCAAAAATGGATGCCAGTTGCTAGAAATGTTAAACATTTTTTCATATGTTGGTTTTTTTCATTTGTTGATTGATTATATATCTTCTGAGAAGTTTCTGTTCAGCTCCTTAGCCCATTTATTGATTGGGTTGTTTGTTTTTTAGGTGTTAAGTTTTTTGAGTTCTTTATATATCCTGGAGATTAGTGCTCTATCTGATGTGTGGGTGGCAAAAATTTGCTCCCAGAATGTAGGCTCTCTGTTCACCTCATTGATTGTTTCTTTTGCCAAGAAGAAGCTGTTTAGTTTGAATCCATTCCATTTATTGATTCTTTTTTTTATTTCTTGTGCTTTAGGAGTCTTGTTAAGGAAGTTGCAGCCTAATCCAACACGATGAAGGTTTGGGCCCACTTTTTTTTCTATTAGGTTCAGGGTCCCTGATCTAATTCCTAGGTCCTTGATCCACTTTGAATTGAGTTTTGTGCATGGTGAGAGATAGGAGTTTAGTTTCATTTTACTGCATATGGATTTCCAGTTTACCCAGCACCATTTGTTGAAGAGGCTATCTTTTCTCCAATGTACATTTTTGGCGCCTTTGTCTAGTATAAGATAACTGTATCTGGATTTGTCTCTGTGTCTTCTATTCTGTACCATTGGTCTATTTTGGTGCCAGTACCATTTCGTTTTTGTTACTATAGCTTTGTAATATAGTTTAAGGTCTAGTATTGTGATGCCGCCTGCTTCACTCTTCTTGCTAAGGATTGCTTTGACTATTTTGGGTCTCTTATTTTTCCAAATGAATATCATGATTGCTTTTTCTATTTCTATAAGGAATGACATTGAGATTTTAATTTGAATTGCATTAAATCTGTATAGTGCTTTGGGTAGGATGGCCATATTGACAATATTTATTCTGCCTATCCAAGAGCATAGGAGATCTTTTGATCTTCTAAGGTCTTTTTCAATTCCTTTCTTTAGTATCCTGTAGTTTTCCTGGTAGAGGTCTTTCACTTTTGTTAAATTGATTCCCAAGTTTTTTTTGTTTTTTTGTTTTTGAGGCTATTTTGAATGGAGTAGTTTCCCTAATTTCTCTTTCAGAGAAATCACTGATGTATAGAAATGCAATTGATTTATGAGTGTTGATTTTATATCTTGCTGCTTTGCTGAATTCCTTTATTCTGGAAGTTTTCTGGTGGAATTTTTTTGGATCTTCTAAGTGTAGAATCATGTCGTTGGCAAATAATGATAGTTTGAGTTCTTCTTTTCTTATTTGTATCTCTTTAATTTCTTTCTAATCTGTATAATTGCTCTGCCTAGAGTTTCAAGGGTATGTTGAATAGCAGTGGTGAAAGCATTCCCATTTTTAGAGGGAATGCTTCCAATTTTTCTCTATTTAGGATGATGTTGGCCTTGGGTTTAGTAGCTTTTACAATGTTGAGGTATGTTCCTACTATTCCTAGTTTTTCTAATGTTTTGAACATAAAATGGTGCTGTATTTTGTCAAATGCTTTCTCTGCATCAATTCGTATAATCATATGATTCTTATCTTCAAGTCTATTGAATGATGGATTATGTTAACTGATTTCCATATGTTGAACCAACCTTCACTGGAATGAACCCCACTTGATTATGGTGCGCTATTTTTTAAATATGTTTTTGTATGTGATTTGCCAAAATTTTATTGAGAATTTTTGCATCTATGTTCATCAGGAATATTGGTCTGATATTTTCTTTCTTTAATGTGTCTCTGGTTTTGGTATCAGGGTGATATTAACCTCATAAAATGAGTTTGGAAGGGTTTCTTTCTTTTCTATTTCATGGAATAATTTGAGGAGTATTGGTATTAATTTCTCTTTGTAGGTCTTGTAGAAGTTGGCTGAGAATGCATCTGGTCCCAGGCTTTTCTTGGTTGGTAGGCTTTTGATGGCATCTTTTATTTCTTTGCTTGAAATTGATCTGTTTAAGTTGTGTATGTCCTCCTGGTTCAGCATGGGTAGGTCATATGCCTCTAGAAATTTGTCACAGTCTTTGGGGTTTTCTATTTTACTGAAGTATAAATTTTCAAAATAGTTTCTAATTATCTTCTGTATTTCAGTATTGATATTTCCTTTTTCATCACGAATTTTAGTAATTTTGGGTTTTCTCTCCTTAGGGTGGTAAGGGGTTTATCAAATTTATTTTTTCAAAGAATCAGCTTTTTTGTTTTGTCAATTTTTAAAAATTGTTTCCTTTGTTTCAATTTCATTGATTTCAGCCCTGATTTTAATTATTTCCTGTCTCCTACTTCTTTTGGCCCTCTTTTTTAGGGCTTTCAGATGTAGTGTTAGGTCATTTATTTGTTGACTTTTTCTTCTTTTAATGAATGAGTTCAATGTGTTGAACTTTCCTCTTAGCACTACCTTCATAATGTCCCAGAGATTTTGATATGTTGTATCAGAGTTCTCATTTACCTCTAAGAATTTTTTTATCTCCTCCCTGATATCTTCTGTTATCCATGCATGATTCAATAGTGTTTTATTTAGTCTCTAGGTGTTGGAGTAGTTTCTATTTTTTAATCTGTCATTGATTTCTAATTTTATTCCATTATGGTCAGATAGAATGCAGGGTAGTATATCTATTTTTTTGTATTTGCTAAGACTTGTTCTGTGGTATAACATATGATCTATTTTGGAGAAGGATCCATGTGCTGCTGAGAAAAAAGTGTATTCGCTCATTGATGGATGGGATACTCTATATGTGTCTTTTAAGTCTAAATTATTGATTGTTTTATTGAGTTCTATGGTTTCTTTCTTTAGTTTTTGTTTGGAAAATCTATCCAGCAGTGAGAGAGGTGTGTTAAAGTCACAAAGCATTATTGTGTTATGGTCTATTTGATTCTTATAGCTGAGAAGAGTTTGTTTGATATACATAGATGCCCCATTGTTTGGGGCATAGATAGTTATAATTGTTGTCTTGTTGGCGCATGATTCCCGGAAGCAGTTTGAAATGTCGTTCTTTATCCCTTTTCACTAACTTTGGTTGGAAGTCCACTTTATCTGATATGAAGATGGAAACCCCTGCTTGTTTACACGTCCATGTGAGTGATACGTTTTTTCCCACCCTTTCATTTTCAGTCTGTGGATGTCTTTTCCTGTGAGATGTGTCTCTTGAAGCCAGCACATTGTTGGGTCTTTTTTTTTTTTACTCAATCTGTCAGTCTATGTCTTTTGATTGATGAGTTCAGGCCATTCTTATTCAGGGTTATTATTGAAATATGATTTGTAATCCCGGTCATTTTGGTTTATTTTTGGTTTTTACCTTGACTTGATTTCTCCTTTGATTGGCCTTTCCTTTAGTGTAGTTTCTCCCTTTGCTGATTTTCGTTGTTATTTTTCATTTCCTCTTCATGGAATATTTTGCCGAGAGCGCTCTCTAGTGTAGGCTTTCTTGCTGTAAATTCTTTTAACTTTTGTTTATCATGGAATGTTTTTATTTCACCATCAAATCTGAAGCTTAATTTTGTTAGATATAAGATTCTTGGTTGGAATTCATTTTCTTTCAGAGCTTGGTATATGTTGTTCCAGGATCTCCCAGTTTTGAGGATCTCGGTTAAAAAATCTGTGAGCTGCAAATTGGTCTCCCCCTATTTGTAACCTGATTCCTCTCTCTTGCAACCTTTAAAATTCTCTCCATATTCTGTTTGCTAGGCATTTTCATTATAATGTGCCTTTGTGTAGATCTGTTGTAATTTTTGTATATGTGGTGTACTGTAAGCCTCTTGTATTTGATTTTCCAATTCATTCTCCAGATTTTTGGAAATTTTCTGATATTATTATGTTAAAGAGAGATTATGCATTTCTTTGGTTTGAATTTCTATCCCGAAAAATCTTAGATTTTGTCTTTTGATGCTGTCCCATAACTCTTGGATGTTCTGTTCATGGTTTCTTGCCATCTTCACTGTGTGGTCAACTTTATTTTCAGGATTGTATATTTTGTCTTCATTATCTGAGGTTCTGTCTTCCAAGTGATCTAGTCTGTTGGTGATGCTTTCTATTGAGTTTTTTTATTTGGTTTATTGTTTCCTTCATTTCAAGAATTTCTGATTGGTTTTTTTCACAATCTCTAACTCTTTCTTGAAGTAATCTTTTGCTACCTGTATTTGCTCCCTTATCTCTTTTTTGTTGTGACCAGTGGTTGTCTGTATTTGCTCTCTTATCTCTTTGTTGGAGTGATCAATTTTTGCCTATATTTGCTCACTTAAGTTATTCTTTAATTCACAGATCATTTTAATTATGTACACTCTGAATTCTTTGACATTTCATCAACTGTATGTCAGTGGATTCTGTTATTGTAGTGTCTTGGTTTGTTTGGGGCACTTTTTTCTCTTGTATTTTCATGTTGATTATGTATCTTCCTTTCTTGCAATGCCGATCAAGGGGTTGCAATTTCTATCCTATAATCTTGTAGTGACCATACAGATTACCTATATCTCACCTTGGAGTTCACTTCCAGGCCCCAGCAGGTGTCCCCAGATGAATGCTACTGCAACTAAAGATGGTCGTGGGGGTGGGGGGGAGGTAGTGGAGGTAACTCAAGATGGCAGTGGGGGTGACCCAAGGTGGATGCAGACACTTTCAGGATGGGGCTGAAAGAGTGGGACTTACAATGGCTTTGAGCTGACTGACTGGAGATGCAGCACTGTGGCATGCTGAGCTGTGGTGGGCAGCTGCCTCCAGTCCTTGTCTGTTGTCCCAGGGTGGAGTCTACTACATGGAGAGGGCTATAGCGATGGCTGCAGTGCACCAAGATGGATTTGGGAAGGGAGCGATAGCGTGGACCTCAACACTGCAGGGGCGGTCCTGGGCTCTCACACAGGTTTGTGGGGGGTAGTCCTGTGCCTGACCTTGGCCTGGGCTCCTGTGGAGGTCCCTGTAGTCGGTCCTAGGCCTGAGTCTGGGTTTCAGCGTGGGTCAGTGGATTGCCGGAGGCTGTCTTGGGTCTGACCTTGGCCTGGGCTACCCTGGGGGTTCACGGAGGCAATTCTGGGCCTGAGCCTGAGCTGCAGATCAGCAGGGGCTCTGACGTGAAATGGTGGGGGCAGTCCTGGGCCTGACATTGGCTGGGCTCTCATGGGTCAACAGGGGCTCTGGCATCACAATAAGTTCTTAATGCGGGCTGTCATCTCTACTCCCGATCCTGTCATTGATAAGAACATGAAAGTGATTGGTTCAAAAGGGACTCATCACAGAATCAGTATGAGCAACAATGAAGGATGGGGCTTCTTTATCATTGTGTCTTTATCCCTGAAGGAAGATAGTTTAAAGGTTATTCTAGACCCCAGGAACATCTCCACAGAGGTGAACATTTACTTCTCCTTCCTGCCAGAATTTGAGAAAGAATGCTAAGCTTATTCCAAATAGCAATTTAGGCTCATTCTCAGTTCAGCTAAGAGGCCAATCCTCCCTGACTTTTGCATCTGTTTTGCAGTTGATTCAGATTCTGTTTACCAAGAGCCTATTATTTTTCAGACATACCTAACATATAATAGACTTTTTAATAAAGAACAATAATTAGTATCCTCCAGTTAATATTAAAGAAGACTAGTGTGTGCAATAATCCCTGACCATGTAATTTGTCTACTGAGTGAGGAAACAAGAAGAAAGAATTAGCGTTTTCGAGATTTGAGTTTATAGCAGTGAAGATAATTCATTTTATTTCTCTAAGTGTTAAAGTCCTGACTCCTTTCTTCTATCTGGCATTATTTGCCAACTAGTTACACTCTTTTCTGGAATCTTGGGTGCTAAAATGCAGTTTTTATTCTGGAAGTAGGCAGGTTGGTTATCAGAATTGATTGTAGCCATAGGAAAGTCAGATAGACTTGAATTTGAATCTTGGCTTTATCATTTGTCAGCTCTGAGAACTTTAGTCAAGTAACTTAACCTTTCTGTTGTTATTTCCTTGCCTGTAAAATAAGAATAATGTTTTATCCATTGACTATTAGGATTCAGTGATAGGATTTATGCAGAGTACCTAGTAGAAGGTCTGACATACCTGGTGCTAATTAAATATAAGGATTTTTTTTCATATGTTGCTGGTAATCTTTCTAAAATTCCTATGTTTTACCCAGTTTAAATCTTTCTAAACTTCCATTTTCTCATCTGTGAAATGGGGATACCATCCACATGTGTATTGCTGTACGGATCAAATGAAAGTAAACATCTTTTATTTTTTGTTTATAGCTACAGTCGAGTCATACCAACCTCCAAGCCAGATATAATGAAACAAAGAAAACCCTAACAGAGGTAAGCAGATCTTCCTTCCTCCATGGGCCTCTGTCAAGGATCACCTTTATCCAGCATTCTGGGGAAACTTGTTTTTCATCAGCCTAATGGGAGTACAGTCCTGTCCTTGTGGTCCAGTCCACCTCAGGACACGTGGTGGTATATGGCCCATGCCATCAGTTTATCCACTCTGCTATGTTCTAAACCATGAGTGGTCTTGGTAGGAGAGGTGTCTATACTATGAAGGTCAACAGGGGCTCCTGAGGAAGGCTGCCTAGATAGGCAAGAGGGCACAGAGAAAAACTTGCAGGGTCTCTCACAGTGAGTGGCCCCTCCCTGTTCCTCAAGCAACAAGTTACAAAGTAGCTCCAGAGTACTGAAATCCTTAAGAACAAGAAAGTCTCTATTAAAAGAGAACCTCAAGTGATATAAACTGCTGTTCAGGATTGCCAGTTGTCTCCTAGATGAAATGGGGAAGGGAAGTGGCTTCAGGACAGGGAGGAGGTCTTTGGGTACATTTGAACTATGGAATTCAGTTTCCAGTCCAGGCTAAGAGTGTGCCATCTCACATCAGCATCCCAATGCAGCTCTCTTCCCACTTGTGATTGCCTAGGAAACCAAGCGAGGAACAGATGCCTCTGCTGCCACCTCTGTTATGAGGAGCATTTAGATACTTCTGTCTCTCGTGTTTCCACAGAATGCTGTGTTTATATGATCTGAAAAGTTCTCTTTGTGGTGATTTTGTTGCTCAGGCTGTGTTTGTCCTCTGGAAGGGCCTCACTGTAAGGTCTCTACCTAATGCTGTCTGGCTGCTGGGAAGCTGGGACCGTGTAGGACATCTCAGAAACCAAGATGGTTCCTATTTGTCTAAAATTTCACATGATATCTGCCAAGTTAAAGTTCTTATGTCTATAGCAATATGCAGCAGTTTTTCACCATCTTGCTGTAAATCTGACAGCTTTTCATTTGTGGCCAGGACTGGTCTCTTTGTTTATTGTCTGAATGTTTGAAAGGACAGGCATGAGGATGGCCATTAAAATAAAAAATTTTTTCCTTTTCTCTAAAGAGGCTGTGTTGCATTTGGATAACCAAGCTTCCTTACACCATTCTGTGACTATATTCCTTATAGATAAGATACCAAGTGCCTGGGTGTGGAATCCCTACTGCTCTGTTGCTTTTTAATGTTGCAGAGTCCCTGGCCTAAAGTTTGCCAAGTCATGGATCAATCTTTGTATAACAATCTGGAAGAAATTGAAGACAAAACATATTGACATCAGTTTTTAAGACATTTATATGCCTTAGGATATAAATTCTAAGTGGTTATAAATTGCCTTTTTGTACTAAATACTAAATCAAGCATTTGTTGAGCTTTTTTCCTAGGCTAGAAATGTGGAAGGAGTAATCCAAGTCAACAATAAGGGGAAGTCTTACTTTCCTCAAATAACAACAGGCAGCAGCATCATGTGCTGGATCCATCACTTGTATTAGTCCATTAAATCTTCACAGTGACTGTAACATGTCACTGAATACTGTTCATGTCCCTGTTTTGCAGATGGGGAAACTAAGGCAGAGAGGCTAAGTTACTTGCCAAAGGCTATGCAGTAGGGTGCCAGCATTCAAATGAAGACTGACTGGAATCAAAGCCCTTTCGGACAGCTTACTATCTAGTAGGACAGACTTGAATTTCCATCTAGAAAAATGGGAAGCTATACAAAACCTAGTGCTAAACAACTTAATAAAGAAATTTGATTTGGTTGACCTGGGAATAAATAATGACCTCCAGCTCGGTGCCTGAGTATCCTCTGTTCAAGTCGGGCTGGACAGAGTGAGCACTCTGAACCCTTTCATGCCAGGATTCCTGGCTTTTACCTTTCCAGCAAAACCTGACTTTCCAGCATAACCTAATAACACTGAAAACCAAGAAGCCTTATCTCTCTACCAGACTCAGGAAGGGCGAAGCAAGGCATAGAAGGCAGAAGAGGGGTGGCAGCAGCAAGTGACACCTGTGGGGAGCTACATGGCTGCGTTGGGGAGGCCAGGAGACTGCTGGCTCCTGTAGGCAGCATGGGCCTAGGTCTACCTGTCCACTCACCATGTCCACTCACCAGTAAAACTTCAATTTTCTATGTGTGAGGTTGATTCAACACATGCAATATCCTCTTGTGTTGCTAAGGGCATTAGTTGTATCAAAACTTTTTTTTTGTTCTGTTCAGAATTCACTTTTTTTCGTTCTGTTCAGAATTCACATGTTGAGTCGATACATTTTTTATGGTTTTGTCTTTCTTCCGAAGTTTGATGACTTTTGGCTACGTTCTCATCTTTTATGCTCAAATTTCCTGTCACCATTTCTCTGGATGCAGCATCTGTTTTATGAATCCTACTTCATGTGTTCTGAGGAGTGGTACCTTCTATTTGGTGGGATCAGCCAGTGGTAACTGATATTCAGGATCAGAGAACTCCTGAAATTTCTACTGACTGTTCTCAACTCTGACACCCTGTTCTCTATCTGAGACTCATGTACCCACTCTTGTATTTATGGGAGACAGGCTTCATTGCTTTTCCCACCTGGCTATTGCTAACAAAGAACCCTAGTCCTGCAAGTTGATCCTTCCTGTGTCTGCTTACTCAATACAACTGACTCCCACATTCATTCTACTGACCATTTCTTATCCATTTAGATTAACCTATTTATTTGTTATAACAGTCTGGATTTTGGGGGGGACTTGGGGCAAGAAGGAGTTGCTACAACTTTTGCCATTTTCAACTAGAACCCTTGGAACCTTTCTTTTAAAAAAAATTCACATGGTCAAAATTTAAAAAGCACAGAGTGTACTCCTGTAACCTGGCCATCTTTTACCTTCTCCAGACAATTCATATAAGCAGTTTCTATTGAATCTTTTAGGAAAGATGTTATGACTATAAAAGCAATCATGTATATAGTCTTCATATATGCGCACATTCAGTGTATCTATTCCTTTATACATACTAGGAGTGCGCCATGCTCATAGTTTTTCACCTGTTAGCTATCTCACATTAGATATTAGAAATCACTGGAAGCTACTTAATTTTCTGTTTAAATAGCAGTGACATGTTCTATTGTATGACATTACTGCACACTTTATTCATTGAACTCTGAGTTACTTTAAAATTTCCCTTATCTGATTCAGAAAAAGGAGATAAAATCGTTCAAGAGACTGTGCAGTTAAAACCTTGCCAAGACTGGCATTCTAAGATTTAAATCCAGATCTGTCTCTTTCAGCCACTCTTTTTCTTTCCTCCTTGCTACCAAAAGGCACCTTCTCTCAGCATTACTTCAACTTTCTCTCCATTTGATGCTGATTTGAAGCCATTGCCAAAGTTTCTTTAACCAGAAGATCAAAGTTTGATTTTAGCATGTCCATGCTTTTTTTTCCACCCCTTTCTCTGGTCCATATTGCTTCTAAATGTGCAACCAAATCCAGTGGGCTCAGGCCACCTATCAGAAGTAGGGTTCAAGTGTGAGCCAGGGGAAGGAAAACAGAAGCTCTTCTCCCTCTGCTACCAAGTTCCTAGCAATGTTGCCTCCATTTTTTCTTGCAGCTGAAGAGTCACAGTGAGAAACTGGACAAGGAGCAAGCAGCCCTTGAGAAGATAGAATCCAAAGCTGATCCAAGGTAACTGCCAGTATCTGGAGGCTTAATTTGTTTGCACACAAGACAAAATAGCCAGAGGTCATGGGTTCTGGTCCTGTGCAGGTCAGTTAATTTCATCGTGGAGAGATGCCCACCCCAAAACAGGTGAATGTTGCTGGTTACTTGTTGGAGTATGCTTGGGCTGCACTAAGTTACCCACCTTTCTCATAGTTCCCCTTGCAGTCAGAAGCAGCTTGGGTGTTTTTGTTTGTTTGTTTGATTGTTTTTAAAAACAATCTATTTTCTCTCTTTTTTTAATTGAACAGAGGATACTTTATCCCCACCCCCTTTGTTTGCGAGATAGGATATTGCTGAGTTGCTGAGGCTATCCTCAAACTTGAGTCCCTGGGATTACAGGTGTGAGCCACTGTGCGCAGCTACAAACAATGTATTTTCATGGTACAAAAAAGCCTATAGAGAAAAGTCTGTCTTTGGCTCCTGTCCCCAGCCCAGTTCTCCTTGGAGTCATCCATTGTTACTATATTTTTAACAGCACACATTTTAGCCATGTCTGTTTGGGAGAAGAGATGCAGTCTTTTTGCCAAGACCAAGATGCTATAATTTTATTTTTCTCCATGTAAAATTAATTATGGTTTGGAAACATAGAAGCACTTAACATCTGTTTTAGCTCCAGACTGTTTGGGTGGTAAAATCTACTAGATTTTGCTCATTTCAATGAAATTGTGAAATCATAAAAAGTTTCAGGCACAAGATGAGGTGTTCTGGCTTAATGGACACTTTTAACAAAAAGTACCCACAGACCACTTGGCTCTGTAATTAGAGACCTTTCTTTCATCATAAGGAACAAAGTCCTGTCAGGCACTTAACATTTTTATTTTTAAATTCTTTTTTTTATGGCTCTAACCCATTTCTTTCCCTTCCAGAATGGTTATTAAAAATGGTTTTCCATACTATCTATCCCCTGAGTGTAGTTGAAAATTGGTATCATTAAATATATCCAGTACTATTGAAACTCACTGATGTTTCTACAGTTGACATTTTAATTCTGGAATCTGTAATGTTTGTTTGGATCTCCTGATGGTCTTAGGTATATAAATGAATAATGTCACTTAAATGAAAGTCATTACTATTTGTAGAGAACCCATTAGACTCTCTTGGAAGACACAAAGGAAAACTAAAAATGAAGACCCTTCTAGTTGGGCTCTTGTTATAACTATGTTTCATAAAATCATAATAGCCTGCCATATGTCATCTGTGGTCTTTTCTTTTCAGTATTCTTCAGAACTTGAGAGCACTCGTGGCCATGAATGAAAATCTGAAAAGTCAGGAACAGGAGTTTAAAGCACATTGCCGAGTAAGTTGTTTGGCTTTGGCAAACAAACCAGGACTCTTGTAAAGGCTCTCGACTTACCTCCCCCGTGCCATGGGGCATTCTATCCAGTACAGAGTACAAAAGCAGGCTCATCAAGCAGTTATGTACCAGTCACCTGAGGGCACCAGAGTGAGACCTCCAAGTGGAGGGTATAGTCCAACAAACAATGTTATCTAATTTACAGATGTCTTGGAAAGAAAAAAATCTTAAAATGATCTTTTAAAAATACACCATATCTTGTTGACAAGTGGCTTTTGTGAAGGTAATAGCATCATACAAAGCCAGGGCTATCCTTTCAAACCTGGATGTTTGTATATTACATGTAGAAGCCCGAGTTTCTGCCATCTGGGGACTTGCAGTTTAGGGGTATGGGTGATGTGTACATAGGTGACTTTAGCATGAAACAGGAAATGAGGCCCAGCAAGTTCTGTGAGTCCCAGGGAAGGAGAGGGGAGCCCACTCAGGAATCATCAGGAAGCTGGATCTTAAGGGCCAGGGGATATGAGCAAGTAGAGGAGGGATTTGGTGAAGTAGGGTCCTAGGTTAATGAACCAGCAGGTGAAACTGAGGCCCGCTGGGAAGAGAAAGCAGAGCAGCCTCATTGGAACCAAGCTGTGAGTCACTCATTCATTTCATTTCTCAGTACACCTCACCTGTCCTTGGGAACAATAGGCACCTTTAGGCTGAAGGACAGCTTCCACACAGCTACTGGGGGGACAGGGGCGAATTTTCCCAAGCTGAAATTTGGGGATCAGAGCAGGTAGTTCCTAATTGTGAAAATAAGTCTTCTAGATCAAATAGTAGTTAAATAATTGCATCCAGTTATTAGCTTGTCTGAGTTCTGTAAACATTCATGTTACTTTTAAAGGAAGAGATGACTCGGCTTCAGCAGGAAATTGAAAACCTGAAAGCTGAAAGAACACCAATTGGAAGTGGAAAGGTAAGGACTTGTTTAGTCTTCAAGACAGTCAGCTGCTGGTATGGCCTCTGTGTGGAGGGTCTCTAGAGGACCAGCCATTGGTCAGTCTGCTGCTAAAACGGACTGCTAGTTTACTTCACTTAGGCCAATAAATACACATTTCTCAACTCTTTTCCTCCTGCGATTTCCTTAGATTTCCATACTTCTTCCTTCTGTAGAAGGAGCAACCACAAGGATGAATTACCAGATCACAGAATTCTGTCCTCTACCTTAGTTTAGAATGTGTTCAAGGTCTCTTTCCCACTTACTCTTCAAAATTTCTTTCAGTTTACCCATTTACCCTCCTCCAGTCCTGCTGGGGATATATTACCACAGACCTGAAAGAGGAGAGCAGTGCAGGGCTTCATTTTAGTGTCGTAGGACTACAGGAGCATTCTGGCTTTAGGAACATGTCTAACCAACTGCATCTCTGAACAAAGGACTTGCTCTTTGAGGGAGCTAGCATGGATCTCCATTAAATGTTAAGTTAAAAAATAGAGAAAAGAAAATGAAGTCTGTATTTGGACAGACATGTGACATGAATTCTAGAAATCCAGCATGCATAGAAATAGCAGGCCTGGGTAAAGAATTACATTGGTAGGACCAGTAAATAAAGAATAATAAAAAGACAAAGCACAAAATAAAAAAGAAAATGAAGTTTATTTCTCTCACCAAATAAGATTGTAGGGATCCCTTCAATTTTGTTTTCCCTTCTCACACCTCATTCTGCGTTCTTTCCTGAGGGTCCCTGTGCCTAGGATGTAAGAACTAGGTGGGTCATAGAGCCCATTGACTATACCTTCTTTCACCCTTATATAAAGGAGAACATGAGGCTCAGGGAGAGGAAGAGACTTGTTCAAGCCAGCACTTGGGTACACGTGCCCCACCTGGGCCCCACACACTCCACTCACAGGGGCCCTGGCCTTGGAGCTGCCTCCTCACTCATTTCAGCCAGGCCACATGACTTCACATCTATAAGGGACTGACATGGGTAAACAACAGAGCCAAGGATTCATCCGTGTCCTGGGACCATAACCACCCAGCCTGCCTTTCAAATTGTTTCTCAAACTTTGAGCCTCTGAAATGTGAATCACCAGCTCCACCAGCGTCTGAGCTGCCCAGGTGACAGACCCTCAAGGTCACATTTCCGATTGCAGCACATCTAGTTAAAGAGACTCTTACATTCAAAAACCGTTCCTGTTTTGCATATTAGGGTATAACTGACAGACATTTAAGAATAATTTAAAATCTGGGGCTCATGTACAGGTTGTTCACTTTCTGTTTTCTCTTCAAATAATGCTCAGTGCACATCAATACACTTCTCAGCTGGATAAGCATTTCACATCTCTCACCCACTTTCTCCATCTGGACCCTAGGCTATTCCTCCCCCTACTCAAGAAAGGTGGTTGTTGTGTTTTCATCCTTTCAGACCCTCTCCAGTGGAGAGCCACATGAAGCCCTTACCTCTGTGATGACTCATGACGTAAGTACCTGCTCGTTCTCAGGACTGGTACTGTCCTCAGAAGGTGTAGTGACCAGCTTTTCATTCTCCCTTGATAATTTCTCATGCCTGCTTTAATGGTCTCTAGAGCCACCTTTTTGTCTCTTGGGCTTTCAGGGCATTGTACTTTTTCACCCACCTGACTCCTAAGAGATAGCCATGAAGGTCACCATTCCAGAGAGTTTTCTCCCAGGCCAGTATGCAAGCATTTTGTCTTCACACTGGCATCTCAGTTGAGGAGTAGGGAGGCCGCCTGTGCTTGTCACAGCTTGTGGGCTCTGATGGGAGGGGAAAAGCTTTCTCAACTGGACCAAATAGCAAGATCCATAGACTATTTCTGTAAAGGGCTAATTAGTAGATATTTTCGGCCTTGAGGGCCAACTCTGCTATAATAGTCATAGTCATTATGTCAATGAATGGGCATGACTGTATTCCAGTAAAACTTATTTACAAAAAATAGGTAAAGAGGCATATTTGCCCCAAAAGCTGCTGGATTTAGTTCATAGGTTATAGTTTGCTGACCCCTGTTCTCAGTTAAACCAGAGCTCCCAACACTTCAGCACAATTACAGGAGAAAGAAGAAAGGAAAAACAGGAAAGCTCTTCATTTTGCCTTCTTGAAGAGTTCCTCTTTATAACCTGCTAGGAGAATGGGCTTGGGACTCCTCTAGGGAAGCTGTTAGAAGTTGCCTGAAGCTGAGCCCTGTGGAGGAGAGAGGGAGGTGTGTGTATATCTCCATTCATACTTGTGCATGCTGGTACACACATGCTAGGGAGGGGCTACCTTTGACCTCTTTTGTAACTGTGAAGTAATAAACCATCCAACCCTGTCTCTGCCTCAGTTCAATGCAGTGCTAGTGTCTCTGTTCTCAGCATTGTCCAAAAGAACTTTCCATAATCATGGAAGTGTTCTGTATCTGCCTTCTAATATAGTAACCACCTGTGGCTGATGAGTGCTTGAAATATGGCTATTACAACAGAGAAACTGAGTTTTTAAGTTTTAGTTCATGTTAATTTAAATAGTCACATGTGGCTAGTGGGTATCACATTGGACACCTTAGTTGTAAGTAAAAACAGAAAACCAGCACTATCTCCATACACAGGCCATATCTGTAAGGATTCACCTTCTCCTCCTCATAGTATTTTTTGAGGTATGGGAGAAGAGCTGTAAATGTGGAGATTACTTCACACAAAACACTGGATGTTTAGTAAAAGAAGGGTTATTATGACAGTATAAAAAGCTCAAGAGTCTCACATGCAATAGGACACATACCTTACACTCCACCTTTTGAGAAAAGAAATTTGAGGCTCAAGGTGGAAGAGATTTGGTAAAACATTCAGCCAACAAAGACTCCTTCAAACAATTAAAATTTTGCTGGGCACAGTGGTGCATGCCTATAATCCCAGGGACTTGGGAGGCTAAGGCAGTAGGATTGCAAGTTCAAAGCCAACCTCAGCACCTTAGCAAGACCCTGTCTCAAAATAAAAAGGACTGGGATGTGGCTCAGTGGTTAAGCATTCCTTTTAAATAAACCCTCATACCAAAGGAGGGACAAATAACAAAAAAACAAAAGTTTTCTATTCCCACATAATTGTAGCCTTTTCTAATTTTTAGGAAGACCTAGACAGACGATATCATATGGAGAAAGAGAAACTTTACAAGATCCGTTTACTACAAGTAAGTGAAATAAAGAACAAACAATACACAGATACATCTAAATAGGTATGAATGTCCTACTGCAGAACTGTATTCTCAGTGTGTAAGAACTAGAGAGACCAAGTTATGAGGCTGGTGTATACCAGTCCTCTTTATTTCCAGAGTGTTGCCCCATGATTTAAGATGTGTCTCATATTAGTATGTTGTTTTCACCATCACTCGTTTGAGTTGAACTTCACCCCAATGGAGAGTAGATATTACTGGCCTTGTGTTCTATATGAAAAAATTAACTCAAATAGGTTAAGTACTTGTCCACAATCAAGCAGCTGGTATGTGCCAGGGCCAGGAGTTAAGTTCCAGTGTTCTTGTCTAGAACTTTCTCTCTGAAATTGAGTGTCCCTTTTAGCTGTCTTACTTGATAACTGGGGATTTGAGGGAGTAGTATCAAATAATAGGGAGAAAGAGGTTTTTAAAGCCAGCTCTAAAACTAAATTCACATAGGTTGAATTTAAAAATCCCTCAGCTAGCATTTATTTGGCTCATGGAAGCTTACAATCTAGATGTTACCTTGCTTTGTACTATGGGCTCGGGCCTCCTTCATGTTCTCTGGGAGGGAAAGGCCAGGCTTTGGTGGGAATGGCCAAAGAAGCTACAGAAACCTCAGATCCTATTTCCCCCTCTTTCTGGCTCCTGGTTATTTTGCTAAGCTATTTGGTTAAATTTGGATGAGTCATGTATGTCCTTGATAGAAGAACACTATTCTAATCTTTAAAGAAGTACACAATTAAAATAAAACCAGGACAATACAGTTTATATTTGGAAACTTCCTGACTTGAATGCTCACTATGTCAGGTGAGGAGCACTTTGTCAGGTCCAAGAGATAGTAAATTTTTTGGAAGCTGACTGACTATTTGAGAACCAAGATATGGCCATATGCATGAAAGTACATGAAAGTTTATGTGGAAATCACCTACTAGGGGAAGCTCAGACCAGCTAGAGGGAAGCTGCAATGAAACCAATAGCTTGCTGATGACCCAAATCGGACAGTGCCAGTGGGGTGCACAGAACTGAGCTGGCAACTCGCTTTCACGGCAGCTGTCCCTTGCACCATACTGACCACACAGCCTTCCATGTATAATCAAGTTGGGTGGTCCCCTAGTCCAGGGAGAGGTATTTGAGAAGTAAATTGTAGGACTTTTTACCAGGATGAGGCATTTGGAATGTAGTATGTGGAGACAGCCAAGTGGCATAAATCCCTACTGTCTGGGAAGCATTCCTCTTGCTGCCTGTCCCTACCTGGTGGTGGAGTGAGCTCCTCTCCTTTGGGGCCTGGTGAGCCAGCTGCAGATGCTGTCCACAGAAACGTTTCCCATTCAGAATTTCCTTCCTGGTGCATTGTCCTGACACCTTCTGTGGTTCCATTCACAGCACATGTCTTCCTACATGTTAAAAAGCTGGAAGGCAATCAGAATCTCAGCTCAAGCCAATGGTAAAATTGTTTGCCTGCATTCTAGGGCATGTAATTGGGCTCAGGTGTGAGTGGGAACAATATTTTGGCTCCTAGAGAATATATAATGCCTTTTATCAAATATTGTTATTTTCGCCTTCCTTTTATATTTAGGCTCGACGAAATCGTGAAATAGCAATTTTGCATCGCAAGATTGATGAGGTGCCCAGCCGAGCTGAGCTAATACAGTATCAGAAGCGATTTATTGAACTCTACCGCCAGAGTAGGTGCATCAGCCATGTACAGGCTCTCGAGGATGGGGAGGGCCATGAGGCAAGAGGCTGTGTCTGACTTCAGCATGGCAGAGGGGACTTCAGAGCACAGGCTACAAATGCCTCTCCAGGAAGGGCTTCACTTCATCATCAGGCACTTACAATTCTGGGAAGAACATTGTGGGCTCTTTATAAACAGATTCTTTACCAGTTGAGCTCTCAGAGTAATGCTTTAAACTAGCCATCATTCTGGTCAGCCATGTGACCTTCCCCTGAGCTCCCACTTTGCAACTTCATGTGGCACGTTATGACCCCAGTGTCTGTGGATAGGTCTTTACTCATTATTCTCCACAAATCTTTCGCTGGTGTGGTCTTAACTTTCAATACTATCATCTTCACCTAGTAATCTGGGATCATTCTCCTAAGCCTGAATGAGTGACTACATTTTATCAGGCTCAGAATGGCCCTCAAAGTTGCCATTGTCTTTTTGTGCCTACTGCTCCCACCGTGTATATTCTTATTTGCATAACATCTCAGATAAATACCATTAGCTGGACTATAGTGGCTTTTCCAAGTCTCTTAGGTCTCATGTTATCAAATCACTTTTCTCTCTACTGACAAATCTTCAGGAGCTCCCTCGGCCTTCTGAACAAAGCAGATCTCCTGCCTGTGCGTGGGATAGCTCCTCCTCAGTATGAGTGACATGCCTGGAGGCATTTTGTGATCTGGACCCTCACCAGCCCACATATTGCCTCTGTTCATGCCCAGAGCTTTGGTATCTTAGCCCTGGCTTTTCCAATTACCTGGATCAGGATCCCCTCTCTTCTGTTAGGCAAAATCCATTAGGATCCAACTAAGACCCTGTAAGCTCATCCCCAACCCTAGGCAAGAACTGACTACTCCTCTAGGCTCCCCTCTTAACATATGTCCATGATACCCAGAATCCAGTGGGTAGAAAACTGAATTCGGCCTCCCTACCCTGTTTCCTTTAGCTGGACTAGGCCCACTCAGTTCTAACTCATGCTACTCATCAGTTCTGTTTCTTAGTAACTTTCAGGTTCATTTCTAATACATTCCTGCTACAGCCTCCTCTCATCTCTACCCAGAGTCTAATCCTCCCACTGAACTCTTCCCTGAGTGGTCTTTCTCAAACAGAAAGTTGATTGTGTACCCTTGCTCAAAAAGCTTTAATATTTATTTAATAGCTCCCATAACTTATTGGATAATCTTCAAAATCCTTGATACACTGTTCTAAGTTCCACATCTTCTGGGCTTCCCTGCAGTCACCTAGTGCCCTACCTCTCTCTGGCATCTGCATCTTACTTAGCCTGTGAACCAGTCCCGAAATCCTGAATGTCACTGTCTTAGAGTTTCCACTTGGTATTACAAAGTCCATTTCAGGGTTTGCCTCAAGGCCAGGGCTTTTCAGTGCCTCCCTGGTTCAAGCTTGAGCACTCTCCTTGCTTGAGAAGTTCACGTCATGCTTTCCACATCCCACCCCACCAGCCTCAGTTTTCAGCCAGTCCTCAGACTTGACTCAGATGATCAGAAGTGGGTATCATCAATGACAGTTTTCAGCAGAAAATAGGTTTTGCCTTAAATCTTTTCCTTTTTGTCTGCTTAAATGCTTTTAACAGTAGTGCCTTACATCTGTATATTTCAGAGTAAATTTCACACCCTAAAGTAATTTGTTAAGGGCATGTTTACACCAAAGCCATTTTCAAGCAGTTGTACCAAAAAATCTGTATATACTTTTAATTATCAGATATTTTCAACCTACACCTTTTCTTCAGCAAGACAGGGAGAAGGGTGACTTGTTTATTTGTGGCAGCGATTTGCAACTTTAGCTATACTGTGTCATTGGATGACCTGGGTCCCACCCGCAGACATTCTCATTTAATTAGTTCTGAGAATTTTTTAACACTTCCAAGGTGATTGAGGTTGCACACTGTGGGACTTCATTAAGAGTGAGCTTCCAAGCCGGGCGCGGTGGCTCAAGCCTGTAATCCCAGCACTTAGGGAGGCTGAGACAGGCGAATTGTGAATTCAAAGCCAGCCTCAGCAACGAAGCAACTCAGTGAGACCCTGTCTCTACATAAAACACAAAATAGGGCTGGGGATGTGGCTCAGTGGTCAAGTGCCCCTGAGTTCAATCTCCAGTACCAAAAAAAAATAAAAAAAAGAGTGAGCTTTCAGCCCTGGAAGGCCTGAGTCCTGGCAGTGTTCCTCCTCAGGGAATGGGTGCTTAGGTCAACTTGATGTGTGTTATTATTCATGGGCTAATTTCTTTGCATTTACAGTTTCAGCAGTGCACAAAGAAACCAAGCAGTTCTTCACTTTGTATAATACTCTGGATGATAAAAAAGTTTATTTGGAAAAGGAGGTAAGAACTTTTAAAAAGAAAATAACTTAATCCAGTAAGCAGCTAACAGTGCAGTTTACTCCAGGGAGTTAAAATGAACTTGATACCTGGAATGAGTGCATTCAGTTTAAGTAGAAAGAACACCTACTGTATGTCCAGTGCCAGGATTCATCTCCAGAAAGGGTGGATTCCTTGAGAGTTCATCATCTGCCCTGAAGTGAGGCAGGTGTACAGCCATTCTATAGTGCCCTATGAGAAATGCCATCATGAAAAGAAGTACAGTATAAGTTCTGAAGCTGGGAGAAAAGTGTAGGAGCCAGCTGAATGAAGTGAGGATAGTGAGTGGCCTTGTTCAAGCTTGCATGGAGAAAGTAGCTCCTTATTCATCACTGATAGACATTCCTCTGAACTAAGAAGAGTGAAAATTTGAAGCAGAAGCAAAAAGTTGACATAGGGATGCCCCCCTCTCCCCATCTTACTCTGACTCTCCTACTCATGATTCAGCTCTCACCTCACCGCCCCCACTTCCCCCACCACACACACACACACACACACACACTGGACATCAAATTATTGGAGCAGGATGTGCAGCCGAATTTAGATAAAAGAACAGTCCCAGTCTTGACAACAGCACAGTGTAGTGAAGAGTACACAGGCTTTGAAGTCATATTTGAGCTTTAGTTTGTTCTCATTCTCCTCATCTATATAATGGGGATCACATCTGATTATGTTGATGATTATGATCAAGACAGAACAAGAAAATGTAAGCTCTTCTGGTATAGTGGAGTCAGTACATACTAGATTCTACCCACCCTCACTGTGGGGCTTACAGAATTTGTTTTATTATCACCTTTTGACCTGTACTAATTAGAAAACTTTTATAAGAATTTTAATAAGAATAATATGTATCATCTAAAGTCAAATCGGGGCATCTAATGTTTGTTACTTTTATTGCCTATTTTCGGTCAAATCAGACAAACTCACTACTTGAAAGAGGGTTGAAATTTCTTTCTCTGTATCCAGACCTTCAAACAGTGACAGGGATCTAGCATGTTTGAATAAATGAATGCATTTGGTAAGATTGGTGTCAGACATCAGACAGAGCCCTGCCCAGGCCCTGGCTGTAGGGGAAGACTTGCCAACCTTAAATGAGGGATAGGTCATTCCCTTCTCAGAACCCCATTATCATCAGTGTTTAAAGTTTTTGCATTTCTTTTTTCAAACTTGGAGTATTGGACTAGGTGAAAGAGGCTAGAATTTTTAATTCTAAGCCAAATTAACAGGGTTAAAATTTTGCATTTAGAATAATTGTGTTTTATTCCAAATGCATTTATGCCTGTGATCTTTTAGAAAACTTCTCTTTGGAGCATTAAAGACAAGAATATCATTTCCACATTGCAGACTATGAACAGGAAGCCCAAATATGGTAATTGCTTAGTCCTGAGCCCATAGTTTGAGTGTATACACAGCCAAAGAGAACTCAGGTTGTTAGACTCCAGACCTGGCCATTACCAAGACTGTATCCTTGAAGCAGGTCAAAGGTGCTATTGTGGGGACTTAGGCAGTTTCCATGGGAATGGAACCATAAAGGAAGCATGCCCTCAGAGCCACCCAGCAGCTGAGCGTGTGGGCAAGAAGATTTGGGGGGAAGCAGTAAGATGGGTCCTGTATTCTCAGTTAGCATTCCAGCTGACTCTCCTGCACTGATAGCCCTGAAAATAAAGTGCAGTCCTTAGCAAGGTTGAAGCAGGTTGTGGTAGCATCTTGCCCAAAGAGCCCTAGTATTAGTTCAGTGCTTTCTCAGCTGATATTTAGGGCCCTTCAAAGAGTCCTCATCCTACATTTCCATGGGAATGCATCATAAGAAGAGTTTTCTATTAGTAGACAAAGGTGGATTCCCTGAGAAAAACTCTAGGACTTTGCTCTGTTTTTTTTTTTTTTTTTTTTTCATTCATCTGTTGCTTTAATCCTCTTAAACAAGGGGATTTTTGAATTCAGGATTTCAGAAGCAGTATTTGGAGAGGAACAGAGCTTTCAGTGATGGAGGTAGTTTGGGGATCTATTAGCCTTTTACTTATAGTTGTTTTTTAACTTCCCCAGATTAGCCTGCTGAACTCAATTCATGAGAACTTCTCCCAGTAAGTACAGTCCATCCTCCCTCCTATAATACCCTGGCTGCCTGCTGTTTATATTGCTTCCACTTTGTATTGTCGTGGTATGATTGAGAAAGGTACACACAGGCCTTATAGCTGGGTATGTGATTCTTACTCTTTCACCTCTTCCACCAAGAGCAGATATAATTGGTTACGCTATTCTTGAGTTTCTGCAGAAATATAATGATGTTAGAGTGAATTTTTAAAAACACCAAAGAATAGCTTAAGGAAAAAGTTAACCTTCAAATCGTTTGACTTGGCCTAGCTGCTATAATCTTTTAAACGTTAGTTTTATCTTCATAAGATGAGATTAATGCCACTTGTTCTTGAGCACATAGAAATGCCTTAAAATTTAGATTATAAATTCTATAATTTTTAAAAATTTTTAAAATCTTATAATTTTGTCTTTTAAATTAATGTGTATCCTATCCTCTAAACAACTTTGTTCAGATACGAATTTTTTTTCTCTAAAAATCGGATGACAAAGCCCACCAGACCATAGCAACCCTGAAACAGAAGAATGGGACAGCAGAGTTTTATGCTAGAGAGAAAGGAAACCTAAATCCAGGAGCAAGTCCTGGGCTGTCAGGACAGTGGGTTAACAGTCCTGGCAGCCAAGAGCTTGCTCCCCAGATTAAAAGCTTCTTTTCTCTCTAGCATAAACCTCTACTATCCTGTCCCCCTTTTCTGGCCCAGTGAGGTCTTAATAAATTTCAGGCTTTAGATTTTATGCTTCTTTTCTAATTTAAAAAAAAAAGAAAGAAGCAGAAACAAAAACCAAAACTACCATAGAGTTATTTTATCTTATCCCTCATAAGATTCAGATTCAGTTAGTACCTGACAGTGTTAGGACATTTCTAAAAATGTTGCTTCATCTTTCTTTCCTGATAATTGAGAGAACCTGCAGTTTGAGGGTGTATGTGAAGATTTCTGCTTTGCAAGGCCCACCCATTGGAATAATTCTCAGTGTTTGGGTGTGTTCTGATGTCCCTGGTATCATTCCCTCTGCAGAGCTGGAGATGAGGAAAAATATCTTAGCACAGCAGAAGTCTACCCATTTGGTTGCCACTTGTAGCAACAGGACCAGGTTTCTCAGCTCTGGTTTTAGGAACACCCAGAATATGTCTCCCCTTCCTAAGCAATGTCTTCCAATTTTCAGATTTTTATAAGCCAATTGAATTAATTTCTTCTATGGTATATGCCACAATTCAAAGTAAAAAATATTTTTGTAATTTTTAGTCATGTTTTACTTTAAAATATATATATAAAGAAAGTTGTGGGGTAAGTGGGAAATAAAAGATTAACATTCAGTTATTAGACTAGAGTGATTGTCCTGACTTCCTCTGAGGTGTAGAATCCTAACTGCCTGGGATCTCAGGGTCCCCTGTGGGTCCACACTGCCTTGCAAAGGCCAGGTTGCCTCTTAGGGCCTAATGTGGGTACAGGGCTGAGCTCATGGTCCTCAGCACAGTTTCTCAGAGTCCTGTGTTGGTCATACCTCTCTTGGTTTCTCTTTCAGAGCCATGGCCTTCCCTGCTGCCCGGGACCAGTTTTTACGTCAGATGGAACAGATTGTAGAAGGAATTAAGCAAAGTAGAATGAAGGTCAGTGACTTCTTTACTGTCACACGGCAGTTTTGTAGTGGTGGTGGAGAGGTCCTGAGAGTATTTTGTGCATCCTGATGGCATTCCTTCCACAGGGGTCCCACCAAGCATCTGAGTCTGCAGTAGGCAGGGCTTGCCCCAAGGTGCCTGCACTGTGGGGTCCAAGTGCTGCTATAAGCAGTAGCCCCAAGGTATTAAGCACCTACTATGTTCCAAGTACTGTACTAATCCCCCTGAGAACCCTCTTAAGGTACTAGTTGTGTTACCCCACTGTATAGGTGAGGAAACTGCCTTTTCCCAATAGGCTTCCTCTCTTGTTCAGTAATTCCTTCACTGGATCTTTGCTTCACTAGACAATGATTCCTTAGGCGTCTTCAGATCTTGAAGGCATTTTAGTTTTCAAGAATCCCCTATGAAAAATAGGCAAATAATTTCTGAATATGTTTCTGCTAAAGCAAGAAGAAATTGAACCATAAAAGTCAGAAGAGAACAGAAAAACTGAGAAGGGGCACAAGAGACCCAGAGAGCTTTGCAGAGAACCCTGCAGTACACGGACCACAAGAGGTGTCCCTCCTTTTGTTTCATGTACAGGGCTCCACTTCAGGAGTACAAGTGAACTCACTGACTGCTTGAGCTGAGGGCAGACTCACGACTGCAGTTTCTACCACATTCCCACATGAATCCTAACTAGTACTTCCAAACACCTCTTGTTCTTAATCCTATGTAAAAAAGGTATCAGAGTGGTCCTCAGATTCAGTAGTAAAATCTAGTGGGGACTTCATCTCTACTCAGGATCTTGGGGTACAGTGCTCCAGAGAGTTGTGCCAGAAAGTAAAATGAAAGAAGGAATTGCCTGTGGGTCCTATCATCATAAAGGAACCACTTTCAAAAGACAAACGTAGAAGCTCCCTGAAATCCTATCTCAAAAGAATGAGCTAATGGTGAAAGTGCGCCATATCTCTTTCGCTGTAGAAAAACATTATTGATCTCCCCATTAGTAATGTCAATGAATTATCATCAGAGAGCTGGGCACATAATGCCTGTAATCCTAGCACTTTGGGAGGCTGAGACAGGAGAATCAAGAGTTCAAAGCCAGCCTCAGCAATGGCAAGGTGCTAAGCAACTCAGTGAGACCTTGTGTCTACTTAAAACAGAAAACAGGGCTGGGGATGTGGCTCAGTGGTTGAGTATTCCTGAATTCAATCCCTAGTACCAAAAAAAAAAAAGAAATATCATCAGAGGAGGGGAAAAAAGTATCACTATGGATAAACATGATTTCTCCCACTATTTGGCCACAGAAATGACAGCAAACATGTCAGCACTTGCCAGGTGCCCATGCCCTCACCAAGGCAGGACAGTGCACGGATGCCTTCTCTATCTGGGATATAATGTGGATGGAGGCTGGTCACACAAAACGGGTGACAACCCAGATCTCAGTGAGGTGGTCATTCCTCGCCTACTGCTGCTTCTCCTGGAGCTGCCCTCACAGTAAAGAACAACAGGAGTATGTTAGGATTTTTTCCTTTTACTTCCCCTTCTGTTTACTGGGAAGCCTCATCCTTGGGGGAGGAAATGGGCCTGACGCCTGCAGAGTTCTCTGCACTCTCCCCCAGGCCTCATGTTGTTGTCAGCTCAGTGCTAGCCAGTGAAGGAAACGCCTAGCTGATGGGGCTTGCAGGTGAAGGGAACCCAGGGCAGGGCAGACTATAGATTTGTATCCTCAGGGGCTAATGCAGCGCCTGACCCATGGTGGGCACTCAGGAACTATTTGCTGAACAAGTGAATTCTAAAAGCAGTACTCAGAAAGGATTCCAGGTAGGGTTTGTACATTGATTGGCATCCTAAGTGAAAGCAGTCTGTGTGCTTTGTACAGCAGCACTCATTTGAATGACATGTTAGTTGTATTTCTTTATAAACTCAAACTAAACAAGAAGCACTCCCTGTAATGGTGCAGTGGTGGGTCTTGCTTTCATCATATGGCGGTTGAGTCTTCAGAGGACAGATTCCCCAGAACTGGCCGGTTCCAGGCATTACTGGAGATAGACCAGCACTGGGGACATGTGATGGAACAGACATTTATGTTCCATCTAAGGGCTTCTGAGTAAAGACAGAGTCACATGTTGGCAGCCATTTTGACCTTTCCCGGAGGAAGTAAGATCTGTGGGTCTCTGGACTACTTCAGCAGGTGCTCAGCAGAAGCACTCTGGAGTTTCTGGCTTGGATGTGAAGAGTTGATGAGTAAGGAGTAGAAACGGTTTGAGTGAGCAAGAAGGTGCATAGGACAGTGTGAAAATGAAACTTAGAACTGGGAGTCAGCTCCTGATCGTGAGAGTGAGGATACTCTTCCTGCTGACTGCATGCATTCTAGCACGTTAAATGTTAGGAAAAGCTGCCATGAACCAAAAGATGTATCACTGACTCAACGTTTAATATCACACATTCCTCTTAACAAAACCTGCAGTCAGGGTGACATTATCCTCATTTTACAGCTAAGGGGGACCTGTCATTCAGAAATGTTAGGTAGCCTGTCCCTGATTTACAGTGAATAGCAAAGCTAAGATTTGAACCTAGGCTTTTCTAGCCTCAATCTCATTCCCTTTCTACATTGCCACACTACCTTCCATAGTGGGTCCTGGATAGATTCATAATTGAACTCTAACTGCATTGTCTCCATCACTCAAATGTAATTGGTCTTAACCAAATTTTTTACCCAACTACTGAGCCCACAAGAGAGGCCCAGGCTAGAGCTAGCTGCCTATTGTGCTGAGGAAAGGACCTGACCATGAGGTTGTACTCAACCCTGCAGGTGAAGTGTCTAGTGGCTTGGGAAAATGGGCTCCAAGGAGGACTAGCAGTGAGAATTGCAGCAGGCTGGTGCTGGTGCTAGTGCTAGAGATGTGGACAAGTAATATCAGATGGGCACAGAGCCTTGGGACTCCAGAGTTTGAGACTTAAAGTCAGGATTGAACTTTCAGGGGAAATAAATCCCCATGTCGCTTGGACCTCCTGAACAATGTTGGGATAGGTATTGAGAACACCAGTTACATTTTACCTTTAATGTCAACAGAGACCATTGGTGTGAAGAGAGGAGAAAGAACTGCTATATAAAGGACAACTGGAACTTGGGTTTAATAACCGTAAAGTCCTTCTAAAATCATGGTCACCCGTCAGTGAAGCCCAGGCAAAACATCATTCAGGACTTTATTCAACAAGCACCAGCTGTATACTATAACTCTGCCCTCACTTCCTGCCTGGCTGGTGCTCCAAGTTTGTCTTCAGAAAATGCAGCACATACCACTGTCAGTTCTGCTCCAATGCCATGAAATCCTCAGCCCCTGTGACATTCCAATGTGAAGAGGTAGTGCACCCAACCCACTCCATCACCAGCCTATTTCATTTTCTTCATAGTTCTGATGGGCTCCTGGGAATTTTATACATGTCTATTAGGGTACTTGTTTGGTGTCTGTAAAATGTGCAGTGTAAGAGCAGGATTCACCACTACATTTAGGTGTTCTATAGGTATTGATGTTTATTGAATAAATAAGCATTTATTGAATGAATAAGCTTTTAGAAAGGTCTCCTTAAATCAGAGTCTCTAGCCTGTATGTATGGGATCAAAATTTTGGAAACACTCCATAGTCTACCAATAAGTAAACAATGATCAGGAATATTGTGTACTTTTTAAAATTACAATTGTAGCATGGAAATAATTACATCAATATATTTATTTTACAATAAAATACATTTTATTTTATTTTACTTTTTTTTTTTTTGGTACTGGGTATTGAACCGCAGGGTGTTACCACTGAGCCACATTCCAAGCCTTTTTTTTTCCTTTTGTGTTTTTGTTGTTGTTTGTTTTGTTTTATTTTTTTTTGAAAGAGTTTCACTAAGTTGCTTAGGCTTTTGCTAAATTGCTGAGGCTAGCTTCAAACTTGCAATCCTTCTGCTTCAGCCTCCCAAGTCACAGGGATTGCAGGCATGCACCACCATGGCTGAAAACATACACTTATTTAAATAAAGGTTTCTTAACCTCAACACAGTAATATTCTGGACAGGTCAGTTCTTAGCTGTGAAGCTGTCTGGTCATCATAGGATGATTAGCAGCCTCCCTGGCCTCCACCCTGTGGTACCCACCTCACAGTCATAACAATCACAGGTGCTCCAGACATCGCGTAATGTCCACTGCCTGCAAAGTAGCTCCCAGCTGAGAATCACCAACTATTTATTATGAAGTTGCTTGTAGTAACAAAAACATGTAACCAGTTAGCAATGATAGGAAAATTGATAAATAAATTATAGAGCCTTCATGTAATATACAAATAAATAAACTAACCTCAAAAACTATATGTAGAAGAAAAGTGATAGAAGAAAATCCATAAAAAATGGTAATAATGGTTGCCTTTATGGATTTGCCACCAGCAGTATCTTTGTCAGAATACCTTTTCATCACCCACCATGTTCCCTTATGTTTTCAACAGATGGAAAAGAAGAAGCAAGAGAACAAAATGAGAAGAGACCAGTTGAATGACCAGTACTTGGAGCTGTTGGAAAAGCAGAGGCTATACTTTAAGACTGTGAAAGAGTTTAAAGAGGTAAGAGGAGGGCTGGGCAGGACATGGTAAGGCTAAAGTGAAATTTATGTTCACCTCAAGATGAGCCTTGAAGAACCAGAACAGGATTTTTTTTGTTTTCTTCTTGTCTGTGAGGGGTAATGACAAGTTGGTGTGTTCTAGCAGTACAGTGTGGCATTTAGGTAGCTGAAGGTGGCTTTGTTCCCTGGCCCATCTTGAGGCTCTAATTAAATGTTGTAAGAGACATCACATATTTATTTTCTTTTTCCTAACATTTAGACAGTGCATTAAACTCACAGGTGAAATGACTCCATAAACCCACAGCAAGGTCCACCTGTAAACAGTATTATGGATTAATATATATACAGTCTTGTTTCCTGCTAATCTTAGCATGGGAGGGACCTTGAGAATCCACATGGGAAGAGAGACAACATTGGCAGGCTTGGGTTCCCATCCTCCCTTTGCCACTTAGCAGCTGTGCACCTTGGCAGTGACCTTTTCCCACCAGGCTGTAGCTTCCTCACTGGTGGATTGTGTCTGGCACGAACTAACACTCAGCTAAATTTTGTTTCTGTTTTTTTCTCCCTGCATTTGGGCAGGGTTACTGTTCATTGTTCAGAAGGAACAGTGTCGGCCGTTTTCTTTTTTTTCCCTTTTCTTTTCTTTTTTGGTACTGGGGATTGAACTGATGTGCAGGTTACCACTGAGCTACATTCTGTCCTTTTTGTTTTTTATTTTGAGACAGGGTCTCACTAAGTTGTAAAGTTGTGAGATTGAGCTCAAAGTTGTGATCCTTCTGCCTCAGCTTGCTGAATCACTGTGGTTACAAGTGTGTGCCCCTCACTTTTGCATGTCTTCCTTTTTCTTAAGACATTTTCCAAAAAAGGAGACTGCATTTTGTCACTTGCCAGGATCTCAGTAATTTTATTTCCAGGGATTACGTCACCCTTCCTAACCTGAATCCATGTGGTTTAGGTAGTAAGTTCAGAGACTGCTAAAAATATATAGGAGTTAAAGGTAGATTGTATCCTAGCATTTGGTCTACAGAATAAGAAATATAATCTTACATGCCAATTCCAATTTTTTTGTTGTTGTTGCTTTGTATTTGTTTTGTGTTTTGTGGGGTTTTGTTTTTTCAGTGCTGGGGCTCAAACCCAAAGCCATGCACATGCTAGGCAAACATCCTATCATTGAGCTACATCCCTGGCCCATTTCTGTTTATTTTTTTAAGTATTTTCTTCCTTTCCTACATATTTCCCTTCTCTATCTACCCGTGTGTGTGTGAGAGAGATACAGAGACAGTGACAGAGAGATATTGAACTTTTAGGAGCCACAGCCCACAAGCATTTTAAAATCTCATCCTTGTAAATGTTCTCCCAGTTCCTACTATGCCTCTGGGTATACACTAAGTTATACATTAGACTTGGTGCCTGTTCTTAAGGAGCTTACTTTGTAGTGGAAGAGGTAGATATGCAGGTAAGAAACAGAAACAAATGGAAACTCCAGTGAACAAGTAATAATAATGGTAAACTTTGCCATTTGAGGGATCAGTTTAATTGGTGTGGTTAGGGGACAGCTGTGTAAGCAGCAGGACTGTCTTGGGAGTAGTAGGAGTGCTTCCACTGGGAAGCAGCATGTGTGTGAAGGGCCTGAGGCTCAAGGAGGGGGTGCTGTGCTGCGGTCGGAGACCCTCTGTGGCTGGCAGAGGTTGGAGATGAAGTTTCAGTAGGGCCAGTGAATGAGCAAATAGGAACCTGCTGCTCTCCTCCAGAGCTCTTTCCTCCCTTTAATCCAAATAGCTCACAAAGAGAAAAGGCTCAGAGAATGAATTTCAAGTGTTGCTTGGACACTCCAGCACTGCCAGTTTGACAGTATTGAAACAAAAAACAAATAAGTTACAGAGGATAAGTATAAGCTGTCAGAATCAAATAAAATGGAGAAGCTCATTCTTGGACTGCAGCTCCTTCCAAGGTGTTAAGCTTCAAGAGTTTTAATGTTTCACTTAGAAAAAATTTTAAATTGGCAGTCATGTATCAGCATTCCAAAGTCTTAAACTTTCTTCCACCAGCAACTCTGAGATAATTTGTGGCCACCACTAGTGACAGTGGGGCTCACTGGCTACCCCCAGGTTCCACTCTATGTCTTCAGAGTCATTGCTGTTTTTCAGCTTTTCTGATTTTGTTTCATTTCAGTCCCAGATAAGATCTTATTTGTAGTAGGAAAGGTTTGGACAATTAAACTTTCATCTCAGGGTGGAGTCTCCCAGAATCCTCTCTGTTACGCACTTTACTTGCCTCTCCCCGGCTGCTTGGCCTTCTCAGTGTTCTGAATTCTCACCCCTTCCTGGTCTCTAGCACTTATACTAGGCAATAGTAATCATTTCCTAAGCAAAGCACAGTATTGTTGTCCATAGCATGGTCCTTTGTGACCTTATTGGACTTGGTTTACATCACATTAATTGAGCACCAGTGATATCCCGTGAGTACTGTTTAGCAAGTCAAACCCTCAAGCTGACACGCAGCCTCCTGTAGTATGAATACCTTTCTGATTAGAGACATGGGTTTTCTCTAAAATCATTAATTCACCCTGTGAGGTTGTTAAGTACAAGTCTGCCAGAAAAACCAGTAAACAACTCTGAAATCAACTAATTCACATTATGATGTGTATTTCTAAACCACAGTTTCTCACAAGGAAACTGAGATTTAAATTTTCTGTTGTAGCACTGGTGAATAAAAAACCCTATGTTTTTATGAAGCTGGCTTTGGGGACAGAACCTTGAGTGAGCTGAGCTCACTGCTGGATACTGTGTCTGGTGCACAGTGGGCTGGATATAGTCTTCAGCAGGAAAGAGAGAGGTAATGAGACATTTTCCCTTTCCATCCAGAAAGAAATACCTAAAGGGCCCTTTTGTATTTGCTTTGAAAAGACAGACAATATCATTCTGTAGTCTCCCAAAAGGCTTCAGGTAGATTGCATGAAATTTAGTCAGTGCTCACACACAGCCAGTGGCAGCTGGAATATCTTTATTGAAAAATTCAAACATTATATCAGTGTGGGGTGATACACAGAATTACCCATACTGGGGGCTCTTTACCACAGAAGTATTTTGATGCTGCCGAATTGTTTGGCCTCATTTAAAAGGCAAGGTAGGATGAAAGTTAAAACTTACTTTTTGCTTATATTTTTATTATGGAAACTTTTAAAATTTTACAAAATTTGAGAGTATAGTACAACAATATAATGGTATAACTATGTGCTTGTTCTTGCTCCATCTCTTCCCCTCTCCACCCACCCCCACTCCTGGTAGATGTCAAAAATTTATTTTAAAAAGAAAAACTTTCTTCTTAACTTTTCTAATAGAATCCAACATCACTTTATTTCTCTTCTGACTCCCAGAAAACATTAACTGTCTCCATTTCCAAAAATTATGCTCAAAAAGTATCAGAGCACCTTGCTTCTGACAGAAGACATGTTTACCTTCATCCAGTCCAGGAGCCCAGCTATTCCACAGCTCTCCAAGTGGAAGATGAGTCTAAACCCTGCATATAAACCAGCACTCATAGGAAAACTAAGGTCATTGAAGCTGTGCTGCCACAGCATTGAAGAGCAGTATACTGGGAGCACCTGAGCCGAGCCCAGGGAGATGGGAAAGTTGACTTTGAGGATCTTGGCTGCAGAGAGTTCAGGGGCGAGAGAAAGTTTTCTCTCGTAGTAAATGGGTCTCCCTGAAAGGATAGCCATGGAGGCATGACCACTGCCACACCTGGGCCCTGTGAGCTGTACCACAGGGCTCTTGTGATCCCACCCAGGAAAAGGGTGGGCAGTGTTGGAGGTTTACTAGAAGATGAAGGTGTCTTGGGCTCTCAGGGCCAGTAGGAACCGGGGGGTGGGCAGGAAGGGGCACAGTGGGGAGCTTTTGAAGATGGCCAAAGAAGAGAATACAAAGTAATGAGGTGACTTGTGCTGCAGGACAAGAGGCCCAATGGTATCCCTCAGCAAGTGCACTCACAGATTTTATACTGCTCACTCTTAGTGCTGTGGAAGAAATATCCTTTGATGAATATATCTCATTTTGTTTTCTGCAAATTTTTTTTTTTAAACTAAGGACACCCCTGGCCTTCACTGGTAGAGTAAGAACGTGTTTTGCCTATGGTATTCTCTAGGGCTTCCTTCTCACTTCTTGGGGTGCTGCCTGCAAGGTCTCTCCCACTTTTCACCATAATAGGCTTTTGTCCCCTTGAAGAGTTTACAAACTTCAAAAGGTTTTTTGGAATAACAGTGCCTAATTCTCTCATCTTCAGTCTGACAGTCCAGAAACTGAGCATCATTATGTCCTCATTGAAGGTCATTAGGTCACCAGGAGGTTTCACCTTGCTGGTAGACATGTGCTAGGAGACTGGTTTAGTTGGTTAGGTGTCTCCTGTGGGACTGGAGAGAAAGACAGACTGTATCCCGTGTGGATGCTTATGTAGTCACCACCTCTCTCTGCACTCTCCCTCTGCTTCTCCTCTAGGAGGGCCGCAAGAACGAGATGCTGCTGTCCAAGATGAAAGCCAAGGCCTCCTGAACGTTCCCAACCATTTTTGTACATCACTGATTGTTTTTTTAATGCCATATATATCCACTACAAGATCATGAAATGGTTCTCAAAGCAACAGTAGAGAGATGCAGGTATATTAATTTCAACTCCCTGGATGTTTTCTTTCTCCTATCTGCTCCCATTTCATCTCTGTTGGTGATTGTTGGTGGAATCAGACAGTGTAAGCACTGGCTTGGATAATACCCATTATCCTATGAAGAAATTGGGCGATCCATGTTCTCTGTCCATTCAACCTTATTTCGTTAGTAACATTGCACTTATGAAGGTACCTGTATTTGTCTGGACTCTTTGAATAAAGAAGAATTCTTTCATTCAGCAAGTATTAATTAAGCAACCACTGAGAAATAAGCACTGAGGGAGATTCAGCGAAGTATAAAACTCAATCCCTTCTCCCCACCACCAGGCATCCAGCAAGTGGCCCAGGGAGCAGATATATCCCGCACGACCCTGGATCTTGGCCATCTGAGATTTATTTTAATAAACAGAAGGCTGATGGATGAATGGCCAGCCCATGTGAGTGTTGGTCACTTGGGCCTTTCATCTGCATGGTACCTTTTGTTCCTGGCTTCTCAAGATAGCAGTACCGGCCAGAAGGCATGGGTGATATACTTAGCAACTGGAATGAAAGTTCAGTATTATGGGTTTAATTATTATATACTTAAGTTCATATAAAAAAAAAATTGACAATGGGCCTCATATTGAGGATGATTCAATA
The DNA here is from genome assembly GCA_028644305.1 of Xerus rutilus. Taxonomy (NCBI): domain Eukaryota; kingdom Metazoa; phylum Chordata; class Mammalia; order Rodentia; family Sciuridae; genus Xerus; species Xerus rutilus. Next base: position 69,462,074 of record CM053402.1, read on the forward strand.
AGAATTATACCTTTCCATGTCCTGATTTTTGATCAAATCACAGCCAACACATGAATGGGTTTTTTCGTCCCCCTCGTTTTATCCATCTAATACTTCCAAAAAGGTCATGGCCAAAGCAAGGAGACACACTGCGCTGCTGTCGGGGCAGGTGGAGTAAAAGACAATGAGCAGGTACCTCTGGGCAAGGAAGAAAGGAGGCTGTGCAGAGAAGCAGGGAGACTTTATGAAGGAGGCAACATTTGGGCTAGATCTGAAGGGGGGATAGAATGTTAGAATGCTGGGCAAAGATAGGAAGGCTGTTTTAGATGCAGGTACACTATGATTAAAAGCTCAAAAGGCCTAGCACTTAGGGAGGCTGAGACAGGAGAATCACAAGTTCAAAGCCAGCCTCAGCAATGGCGAGGCTCTAAGCAACTCAGTGAGACCCTGTCTCTACATAAAACACAAAATAGGGCTGGGAATGTGGCTCAGTGGTCAAGTGCCCCTGAGTGCAAACTCCTGTACCAAAAAAACCCCCAATAAAGCTCAAAAGGAGGCTTTAAAGAACAGGCTGGAGAGTTGGGCTGGGAACAGACTTTGGAGGGTGTTAAAGGGCAGCTGAGAAGTTGGCTTTACCTTTGGGAAGTGAGTAGTCCAAAGCAAACACATAGCTCCTTCCCTGGCTCTCAAAAGTCTGGTGAGTAGTCACGGTCAGGAAAGCCCAGTGTGAGGATTATACCCCATTCTTTATGAACCTTGCACATCTACACTGTCCAGCAGGTTTGGACCATAAAACATAAAAGCTTGAACATGTCAGGCAAGTGGGGCATTCAGCACAGTCACAGAAACACTGTGTTTATTTTTAGCTCCCTGATGGATGTGATTAAGCAGGGCTGAAGTATACAGACTATAAAAAAAAAAAAATTCCCTCTCTGGCTTAACACTACCATCGGAGTCTGTGCTGGTGCCAGCAAAACCTTCCAGATGAGCCAGGCAGGAACAGCAGCATCTGCACTGGCACTTCTCTGTGCCAGGCACTTCCTGGCTGTGTGCATCTCCGCCTCCACAGGTCCTGGAGAGGTGGTCATGTGGGGGTTTTAAAAGGGCTCAGTCAAGTTGAAGCAAGTAATTGTGAAACAACAGGTGGTACTTTGAAGGAAGGAGGCAGCAGTTTGATCAATTTTGAAAATTATTTCAAGTTCAGAGAAACCTTGTCAAGAAGCTCATAGACCCTCACCTCCACCCCTGCTTTCTGAACTTTTGAGCAATAGGAGACAATTTGAATATTTGTCCACAGGTGTTAAGGGAGGCAGGAGCAGGGATGTTTGGAGTTACTGGAGCTCACCTGTCTCTGTTGGTCGGAAAGTATGGCACGCCTGAGTCAAAGCAACCAGTAACCCTAAAGTGGAGACCTGTGTTTTATTTAGGCTGTTTCTCAGGAGTTTTGTTTGGTTTTGGTGCAGAGAGGCATTGGTAGATGCCCTTTTTCTTTTTTTAAACCACAAGGCCTAATATAAATGATAAATTAGTCTTCATTGCTTAAACACACTTTAGATTAAACACAGCAGCCAATCTGGAGACTTCTTTGTTTTCTGTAGACAACCTGCAGCAGAATCAATGCCATTGTGAGTAATTGCACAGTGTACCTAATGTTCTAGTCAGGCCCTTCAGGCTAAGGAAATGCCCTGAGGTCCTGATCACTTTAGAAACCATTTGTGGATGGCGCCAAGGGTCCTTCCAGGGCCCTGTCTTTCCTTGTGCCCAGACATACATAGAACAATGTTGCATTTTCATGAACCTACAGACTTTTCCAGAATTATAAGCAAAAGTGGAAACAATCTTACTTTTTTTTTAAAAGGCATACTTCAAGAGGAACCAGGCTTCTCCAGAAGTGGACAGTTTTCCCTGCTCAGAGCAGTGAGTTTGCTCTTGGAGCTGGCTGCCCAGAGCTGGTTGTCCAGCCTCTAAGTCAGGGACTTCCCTGGCTCTTGTGTGCTTCTCATGGAATATGTGGGGCTGGTTTAAACCAAACTCAGCTGCTGCCAGCAGAGTGGGACTAGATGTCCCAGGTATCACCTGGGACATTTTGTTGTCCTTGGCCGGTGTTCAGTGCCTGGAAATAACAGGTCAGCTGGCACCACTAGAGGGAGGTGCAGTATGTTACAGAAGAGTTGTCAAGTCACACAAGAGGGTGTGTTTTATTTTCACGGAGGCACATTCAAAGTTTTTCAGTCATAAGCTTTTGTTAGAGTCTAACATTCATGGTTTTAACTGGTTCTGGTTCATAATCCATATTTTGAGAAAAGCTGAGCCTTGTCACCTCGCCAGACTGCAGAAATGCTGCTTCATGACACTGAAGCCGTTGGGACCTCCTAAAAATCTTGAGCAGAGGCAGGGGAAGGCTTTCAGGCAGCCCTCTTACTACCTCACAAGGTGTCACTCCCATAGCCTTGTGATTGTCATAGTGACAAGCCCTGATCATGTCTGTAGTAACCAGAGCAGACCTGTCTGAAAGGGCACTTGGAACAGTCAGCTGTGGCCTGAAGTCTGTGCTGCAGGAATTTCTACTGCCATGATCTGCTCTTGCCCACTCTGCAGGTGACAGATGGTCGTTTAAGAGTAAATCAGGCATTCTAGCAATAACTTTTAACAGTTTGAGCCCAAGTCCTTTGTTGGAAGCACAGGTAGTTGTATTGCAGCATGCTTTGAGGAAGAATACTTTAGGAGGTGCTCTATGACTTCCTTGTGGCCCATGTTGGCTGCAAGTTAGGACATCTTAATACGGTACACTTAAGAGCCCAGTGGGATGGGTGCCTTCATCTGTCCCTGTGGCTGGGCATTGTTGGGGAAGTGCCTTGCTTGATGCATCTTCAGAATCCCCCATGTGTCCTCTTGGTCTTTTATACTTAGTTTAGAGCATACCTTTTTATATCACATGGAAACAGGCTGAAATGTTACATGAAAAGTAATGTTATAATAGTCTCTCCTCTTCTCATAATAAATATATTGTCTAAGATCTTTGGGGGGAATTAGTACCCAGTCTGCAGCATAGTTAACAACCCAGGGAATACTCTGATTCTCTCACATCAGCCTGTCTCAATTCCTCAGATGGACCAAGTTCATGCCCTAATGGCTATTTCTCTGCTGTTTCCTCTGCATAGAACTATGTCCCCTCCAAGATCTTGGGCAGTAGCTTTCCCTGACTACCAAATACATACAAACCCATTTAATTTTGGCTTCTGGTCCTGCCATATTTTATCCATCTCTGCTATCTGTCTTGATGGCACATGTCACTGTTTGAATGTTAAGTTCGTCCTCTATGAGTTTTGTTGCCATCTTCTGTTCTGGAACGTAAGGACAATATAAGCAGGGACCTTGCCTGTCTTTCTGTGATCTCCCCAACATCTGGCTCAAGGCCAGGAAATTGTAGGATAAATTAGCTTCTCCAATTACAACTTTGTATCCCTGTATTAGCAAAATTTAGATTTAACCTTTCTTCTAATTTATGCTTAGTTTGAAACAGGCCAACAGTTCTGTTCATCAGCCTAGGAGGATCTTTCTCAGACTGTTGTTTTCTAACCTGGAGGGTTGGAATGAAAAGAGGTGTCAGTTTTCAAATCTTTCAGAGTACCTTTTGGAGATACATGTTTTTCTCCCAGTATAGGCACAGAAAAGAGAAAGGGTGCATACTAATGTCATGTAAGATCATGAGTATGTTTTTGCTCCAAATATTTCATGAAATCTAAAGGAAAATTGATAGAAAATGTCTCAGCCACATGAAAGCCAGAAATGGGATGATGCTGCCAGGCTATGGGAAGCAGCACTCAAATGCAGCATCGGCAGAAGTATGAATTATACAACCTTCACGGAGGACAGTACCCATCACAAGTGCAAATGCACAGCCCTTTGAGCCAGTAGTGCTACACCTAAGAATGTTTCCTTAGTACTAGAATTTTTATTAAAGCATTGTTTGTAATAGCAGAAGTTGGAAACTATCAACCAGTATATAGCAATGGTAAAATAAATTATGGCCAGTTCCCACAATGGGGCATTTCGCAGAAATTTAAAAAAGCAGAGCTGCTGTATGTGTTCTGCTATGGAATGATCTTCAAGATGCATGGTTAAATGGGGGGAAAAGGCATGTGGTATGCTAGTGTTTGGAATGGAAAAAAATGTGTCTGTAGATTGTGTGTGTATATATGTGTACACATATACTCACATGTCTCTGACACATGTCTGCTTGCATATGCATAGAATATCTCTGGGAGGTTATGTAGCAACCTGGCAGTCTTGGTTACCTCTGGGAAGAAGGGTGGGAATAACTTTTCACTGTATACCTTTTGTACCTTTTGAATTTTGTACCATGTACATGTATTATATATTCAAAAATAAATAGTTTTTAAATTTTAATTTGGTTTAGTTTTAAAAAAAAAAATAAAGGATTCCAGTTCCATAAATGTACTTTTTTAAGAAAGATAAAGCCCATGAGTCAGAAGCAGTAAAACTGTCTCTTGCTTGGGTCTTGGTGGTAATAGGCTAGTGTGGAAGGGGCTGCCCTTTTCTGATGTAATAGCTTTGAGGAGCTGAAACACTGAGAGGCAGGTTCTGCACTGTTACAGTCTGGTATGAAGAGTCCCTCCAAGACTCATGTGTTGAAGGCTTGGTCCTCAATGCAGCAATGTTCAGAGGTGGGGCTTTGGGGAAGTGACTGGGTCACAAGGGCACTCACCTCACTGATGTATTAAACCATTGACAAGTTTATAACTGAATGGACTATTAGGAAGTGTGGCCCGTTGAAGGAAGTAAGTTACTGGGGACATACCTTTGGAGACTATATCTTGTCTCTGGCCTCTTCTCTCACCTCCACCTCTCTAATTGCTGGCCACCATGAGATGAGCAACTTTGCTCTGCCAGGATACTCTGCCTCACCACAAGCCCAGAAACAAAGGAACCATGAAAACCTATGAAACTATGAGCCAAATTAAATCTTTCTCCTTTAAGTTGATTTTCACAGATATTTTGTCATAGCAACAGAAAATTGACTAACATTCCTACCTACTGTGTGAGTTTGTTGGCCTGGCAGGGAGAGGAATAGGGATAGAAAATGGACTGTGAAGAAGCTGAACCCTCAAAACAGGTTGAGTCTGTTGTAGGGTTGCCTTCATGTCATGAGAATCAATGTGCAATTGTGGTTCCTGACTTTTGGGGTACAAAAATGGGGATGGTACCTCTGAGCCATGGCCCAATAGGAACTGTTAGCATCCTCCATAAGCCATGCCCATCTTGAGTGGAAACCTACTGTGAGTGATCCTTCCTACCCTGTTTATTTTGTGGTGTGGGAGGGCACTGAGTATTGAACCCATAGGTGCTTTACTACTGACCTAAATCCCCAGCCCTTTTTATTTTCTACTTTGAGAAAGCATCACCAAGTTACTAAGGCTGGTCTTGAACTTGTGGTCCTCCTGCTTCAGCCTCCCAAGTCATTGGGATTACAGGTGTAATTCTGTAATTACCACCCTTCTTTCTTTACCAACAGAACTTTGGTTTTGTTCAGCTCATGATAGCTATTCGCAAAGTCATGAGAATTCCATTTCTGCTTTCTGAGTTTGATTTATAAATAGATGTCTAACCCAGTTATGACCAATGGTGGGAAGACTGCTAAGGATTCCCAGAAAGACTTTCCTGGTGATAACCAGCAAAAGTTGCATCAGGAGAGCTTTTGCCTGCCCTTTCTGTTTATTTGTCAAGGAAATGACAAGATTTGAGCAACTTTACCGTCTGGACACTGAGCTTTGCCAAGTTGAAAGATGGAAAAAGCCAGGCTCCCTGAAGGCATGATGAGCTTCTGAACCAACCTGGGGCCACTTGCTTCCATGTTCTTGTTCAATGAGAAAAATCCCTGTTAACTGGTATATTCAACCAACAAATATTTGAGTTTCTATTCTGTCAAACACAACATACAGCAGTGAACAACACAAAAAAGAGAACCTGCCTTCCTAGAAGGTTCTGTCTAATGGGCAAAACATATAAGAAATATGTGATATGTTTCTTCAGCATACTGATTATATCAGTGAAGGAGGATCAGGAATGTCTAGTTTGGTGCTGGTGGCAATTTTATGTTGAGAAGTTGGAGAAGACAGGGAGTAAGTCATACAGAGACCTGGGTGAGGAAAATTCCAGGCATAGGGAATATGAAATGTAAAGGCCCTGGATAGAAGCATATTCAGGTGAGTTTGGTGACTATCAGGGAATGTGATGGGAAGCTGCAGGAGGATTTTGAGAAAAGTGATGTATTCTGGCCTCATTTAAATAGAGCGCCTCTCTGGAGGCGCTCTATTTAAATGTTGATTTACAGGCTACAGGGAACCCAGTTAGAGATTATTGATAATCCAGATGAGCCAGGAATGGTGGCACATACCTATAATCCTAGTGGCTTGGGAGGCTGAGGCAGAAGGATTGCAAGCTCAAAGCCAGCCTCAGGGCTGGGATTGTGGCTCAGTGGTAGAGCGCTTGCCTCACATGCATGAGGCACTGGGTTCGATCCTCAGCACCACATAAAAATAAATCAATAAAGATATTGTGTCCACCTACAACTAAAAAATATTTTTTAAAAAAAAGCCAGCCTCAGCAACTTAGTGAGGCCATAAGCAACTTAGTGAGACCCTGTCTCAAAAAATAAACAAGGCTGGGGTTGTGGCTCAGTGGTTAAGCACCCCTGGGTTCAGTCCCCTGGTACAAAAAAAAAAAATCCAGATGAAGATACAACCGAAACACATGTTTCACAGGAGTTGTGCTTTGTATATATATTTTTTTCTTCTGGTGCTGGGAATTGAACCCAGGGGTGCTTTACCACCAAGGTATAATCCCCAGCTATTTTTATTTTGAGAGAGGGTCTCACTTGCCTAGGCTGTTCTTGATTTGCAATCCTCCTGCCTTAGCCTCCTGAGTCACTGGGATTGCAGATGTGTTCTATCACACAGGCTGATTTTTTTTCTGTTCTGCTTTTTTTAAATGCTGAGCATTGAATTACTGGTTGATGATATTCATCAGTTCCCTCATAGTAGATACCTTTGTTATGGCACTGGAATGCACTTCCCCATTCCTTCACTTTGGGATTGTGGTTTATATATGAGGTGTTGCCCAAAAGCTCATGTGTGCGACAATGCAAGAACATTTAGAGGTGAAATGATTGTATTATGAGGGCCTTAATCTAATGAGTGAGTTAATCCACTGATATTAACTGGGTGGTAACTGTAGGCAAGTGGGATGAGGCTGGAGGAAGTAGGTCACTGGTGGCATGCCTGTGGGGTTTATATTTTGTCCCTAGTGAGCAGAACTTGCTCTTTGCATCCTAGTTGCCATATCCTGAGCTGCTTTTTTCTACTATGCCCTTCTGCCATGATGTTCTGCCTCATCTCAGGCTCAGAGCTATGTAATTGGCCAACCACGGACTGAACCTCTGAAACCGTGAGCTAAAATAAAATAACCTTTTCTTCCTCTAAGTTATTCTTCTTGGGTCTTGTGGTCACAGTGACCAAAAAGCTGACTAAAACTGTTGACAGTTTTGAAAAGGTGTTTGTGTGGCTGACCCTCTTGCCCTTTTCTCTTGAGAAGCTTTTTATTGTTGCAAAGAGTATGAGGGACACATGGTGCTGACCTAAACCTAATCTGCAACTTTCAAGACCAGAAGAGTCCAACTGAGATCAATGAAACCACAGACCAGCCATAGACAAATGAGCAAGAAATAAAGGTTTGTTGCTATGTCCCACCAGGATTTTATAGTTGCATACAATTATTAAGAACATGGCTGAAGGTTATTCTTTGTGTCTTTCAGTCAAGGTAATTAACTCAGCCTAGAGGTTTTGTTGATGTTTTGTTGTTGTTTTGTTTTTTTGGTTGGGGGACTACCAGGGATTGAACTCGGGGGCACTTGACCACCAAGCCATATCCCCAATCCTATTTTGTATTTTATTTAGAGACAGGGTCTCACTGAGTTGCTTAGTGCTTTGCTTTTGCTGAGGCTGGCTTTGAACTTGTGATCCTCCTATCTCAGCCTCCTGAGCCACTGGGATTACAGGCGTGCCCCCAGCTTTTGTTGGTGTTTTGTAGTCCTGTAACAGGCATTATTTTCCCTTTGTATGCATCACAAAAATGATCCAAAGCCTAGACAGGAATGCATCTAAGGTGTTTTTATTACACATACAAGTCAAGATAGTGAAGTAATGTGGAAACATTTTTCATAACTCCCCTCCCTTGTAGTAAAGCAGCAAAGACCTTACCGGGGTTTTACTTTAACCACATACTGGAATCATGTGGCAAACTTTAAGAAGTGCTGCTGCATTGGGTCATCCCCTAGAAATTCTAGTTTAATCAGTCTAAAGAGAAACCTAAGAATCCAACAGCATCTGTTATGGTTTAGATGTGAGGTGTCCCTCAAAAGCTCATATGTGAGACAGTGGGATTAACTGAATGGTAACTGTAGGTAGGTAGAGTGTGGCTGGAGGAGATGGGCCCCAGGGGGCATGCCTTTGGGGTATATATTTTGTCCTTGAGGGAGCTCACTCTTTCTGCTTCCTGGAGCCATGTCCTCAGCTATTTTCCTCCACCATGCTCTTCTGACATGATGATCTGCCTCGCTTCAAGGAATAGAGCTGGCTGGCTATGAACTGAGACCTCTGAAACCTTGAGCCCCCAAATAAACTTTTCTTCCTCTAATTTTCCTTGTCAGGTCTTCTTGGCATTGGTAGCAAAAAAAAAAAAAAAAAGTGATGAAAACAATCTCACTGATTTAGAAAAAGAAAATTGAGAGACTATAGTACTTATATCACTATTCAGTACATATGGGTTGCACTGAACACTTAAAACTTTAGGTGATCCTCATTTTCTTGCAAATTGGAATACACGGCCATTGGGGGATGTATGAGAGTCTTGAGGAAAACAAGCTGAGTCCAGTGAATAAAGGACTGGGGGAAGAGCTCGTTCACAAAGGAGATAGTCTTCCAAGAGGCTTGAAATCCTCACTGAGGAACAGAATATTAAACAAAGGAAAGTCAAATCAACTTTGACTTGTGTCAGTTCTAACCGATTAGCAATAACTAACCAAAGTGCTGTCCTGAAGGATTCTGAGTGAAATTCCTGCTCAATGGGGAAAGGTACCATGATCCACTAGCAATGTCTGCCATCTATGTGAGAAGGCATAATTTTATGCTTGCTGTCTATTTGCTTTCCTTTGTGAGAGCCTTTGGCACTGCTACTTCCACAGTCCAGGCTAGATGATATGAGTCTCAAAATGTCATCAGTACTCAGTTATGGAAGGACAGCTCCCAGATCACTGGTGAAGAGGGAAAACATGAGTCCCTTTTCCCGTCTCCCCATTTCTCTCCAACCTCTTTTATCTCTGCTTGGTAAAGAGGCTCTTAAAAGCATTGTTGTAGTTCTTGTTAAAAGCTGTGTAAATCAAGGGGTTGAAAAAAGAATTGGAGTAGCCAAGCCACAGGAATATGCTTTTCCAGATGGGGGGTAAGCTGCAAGCACAAAGTGGGCTGATGAGCTCTGCCAGGAAGAAGGGGATCCAGCACAGCACAAACACACCAATCAAAAGCCCCACCATCAGGGCTGCTCGCCTCTCTTTCTGCTCCCGCCAGGAGTCTCCACTCGTCTGAAAGGTAACAGTTGCTCGGCAACGTGCTGTGAACACCATCTCAGTCTCAGGAGGTGCCTCCTTCACCTTGGAAGAAAGAAAATGTGGAAATAAAAAAAATAGAACATGGAAAAAGATGAACAAACTGAAAAAATTTTTAGATCTTTCAGAGAAGTAAGCTTACAGGGCTTAAATAGTGCTCCAAAAGTGGGAAAGACAGGTGAAAACAAAATCACAGCTTATTCAAGCAGAAATCAACAAGCAGAAGCCACTGCAGGAACCAGTGCAGGGTAATAAAACAAACTAATTGACAAATTGCTAGAGGCCCCGTGTGGACAAATCTAGCAGTTAAAAACTCCTCGAGTGGACAGCAGGGGTGCAGGAGGAATGCTTTTGTAAGTGTTATTAGCCCTAGGAATTATACCAGGTCCTCACAGTGATTTACTGGAGAAATATCAACTCTTTTGTTTCCTGCAAATGGAGGGAAGTGGAAGAGGAACCATTTCAAAATACATTGGATCATTCTCTTCTTAACGAATCCCGCCCTCATGAGAAGCTTGTTTATGAGAGCCTAACCTGTTGTGGTTTATCAGAGCTAATCTACCTGGAAAAGGGAAATACCCAACTCCAGCACCCTCCAACCTTCCTGCCCCAACTGAGGGGAAGGTGGGACTGAGAAGCACCCGTGAAGTTCACAGTCCAGGGGTATAGACCCCCCCGAAAGACTAATACCTAATCATAGGAATTCAGAATGCTTCCTGTCGCCACAAACCTTACTATTTATCATAGTTCCCCTACCCATTATATCATGCTCACCTTTCTACAAACAACTACAAAGCTATAAGGCAAAAAGCAGTTTGAAGAGACCTGGCAAGATCAGAACCAGAATCATGTGGCCATAATGTTGGAATTACCAGACCAGAACTTTTAAAAACTATATAATACACTAAGGACTTTAATAGCAAAAGTCGACAACATGTAAGAACTTTTGGATAATCTAGGCAAAGAGAAATTATAAGAATAAATTAAAAACGAATGCTAGAACTCATAGAAGAAAACAGGGTGAATACTCCTGCATATAGGCACATATAATGACTTTCTCAATAGAACCCCAGAAGCTCAGGAAATAATTCCAGGAGTTAATAAATGGGATGGCATTAAATTTAAAAAACTTTTGCACAACAAAGAAACAAGAATGTAAAAACAACCTCCTGAAGGGGAGAAAGTCTTTGCTAGTTACCCTCTGACAGAGGATTATTGTCTAGAATATATAAAGAACTCAAACACCCCAAATTAATAAATGGGAAAATATACTAAACACACACTTCTCAAAAGAAGAAATACAAATGGCTATCAAATATGCGAAAAAGTGTTCATCATGAGCAATTAAAGAAATGCAAATCAAAATACACTGAGATTTACTTTCACTCTAGTCAGAATGGTAGCCATCAAGAATACAAACAATAATAAATGTTGGAGAGGATGTGGAGAAAAAGGAACACTTTACATTGTTGGTAGGATTGTAAATCAGGTACAACCACTATGGAATGGAACCACCATATGACCCAGCTATACCTCTCCTTGGTAGTTATCCTAGAGAATCAAAGGCAGCATACTATAATGACACATGCATACCCATGTTTATAGCAGCACAATACACAATAGCCAAACTATGGAATCAGCCTAAGTGTCCATCAGTGAATGAATGGATTTTTTAAAAATGTGTTATGTATATACAATGGAGTTTTATTCATCCATAAAAAATGAAATTATGTCATTTGCAGGAAAATGGATGGAACTTGAGACCATTGTGTTAAGCCAAATAAGCCAATTCAGAATGTCAAGGGTCATATGTTTTCTCTCATGTGGAAGCTAAAGAGGAAAAAGAAAAAGAAAGGTAGTGGGCTGGGGTGGGGAATCTTATGAAAACTGAAAGGCGATCAGTAGAGGAAAGGACCAGGGGAAGGGAGAAAGAGAGCAAAGAGGGAAATATTGAGGAATGATACTGGCCAAATTATATTGTTATATTGTGTGCATGTACAACTATGTAACAACAAATCCTACTATTATGTACAACTATGGTGCACCAATACAAAACATGGGGAAAAAAAAGAAATAGTAGAGTTCAAAACACTATATTGGAAATGAAGAATGGCTTTGATGGGCTCCTTAGTAGACCAGACATAGCTAAGGAAAGGATCTCTGAGCTTAAGCTTGAGCTAGGACGATTGCTGCTTCCAGAGCAGAAAAACAAAGGAAAAAAAACCTGGGAGGTAAAAAACAAAACAACAACAACAAAAAATAGGCTATCAAAAATCTGGAACAACTACAAAGATGTTATATAGATATATATGTTGTAATGAGATAACAGAAAGAGAAGAAAGGGGAACAGAAGAAATACATGAAGCAATAATTGCTGAGAATTTCCCATAATTAATGTCAGATAAAACTGTAGTTCCAGGAAAGTCAAAGAGAACCAAATAAGAAAAATGCCAAACAAATACATACATGAGGCCTGTCATATTTAACCTGCAGAAAAACAATGATAAAATATTTAAAGAAGCCTAAAGAAACAAAACACTTTGCCTATAGAGGAGCAAAGATAGAAATTACATCTGACCTCTCAGAAACCATACAAGCACCAAGAGTGAAATGAAATATTTAAATATGTTGAAAGAGAAAAGGGGGAAAAATCTAAAATTTACAAAATTGCCTATTAAAAGTAAAAAAGACTTTGAAGAGTTTTATTTCCAATATAAATGCCTGATAAGAAGGGGTTTTAAAAATTCTTAGAAAGAAAATCATATAGGTGGGAAACCTGGATTTGCATAAAGAAAGAGAACATCATAGAAAATAAATGAAGGCAAAATAAAACCTTATTTTTATTATTTGAGCTAACAGGTAGGTTTGTTCACAATAAAAAACAGCAATAATGCTTCCAATTACATATGTAATTTATGCTTATGTGTAAGTTGAATGACAGTAATGATACAAGAGATGAGAAAGGAATAGAATTATTTTGTTATTATAAAGTATGTACACTTACCATGAAGTCGTCCAGGGTTGGTTGTAAGTGTACACTGCCAACTCAAGAGTAACCACTAAAATAAATAAATAATATATACCTGAAGTGCTAAGAGAGATGAAATAAATTTATAAAATTCTCATTTAAACTACAAAAAGAAGAAAAAGCACAAGACAAAAAGGAACAAAGAGCAAGAGTAACAAATAGAAAACAGTAGCAAATACAGATATTAATCCAACCGTGTCAGTGATGACTAAGCATCAGTATTCTAAATACATCAATTAAAAGAGATTTTCAGAGTAGACCAAAAAATAAGACAAAACTATAAATTGTCTATAAGAAAAGAACTTTAAATATAAAGGCATATATAGATTTAAAAGGATAGAGATGGATACACCATACTATCAATAACCAAAAGAAAGTAGGAAGCCAGGTGGCACACACCTATAATCCCAGGACTTTGGTAGACTAAGGTATGAGAAGTGCAAGTTCGAGGTCAGCCTCAGCAACTTAGTCTCAAAATAAAAAATATAAAGGACTGGGGATGTTACTTGGTGATAAGGCACCCCTAGGTTCATTCTCTAGTACCTCTCAAAAAAGCAATAGGAGTGGGTATATTTCAAGCAGAGCACACTTTAAAGCAAGAAAGTTATGGTGATGGAGAGGAACACTGCATAATAACAGGATCAATACCCCAAAAATTCATTATAACCCTTAATGTGTATGTGCTTAACAATGGAACATCAAAATATGTAAAGCAAAAACTGATATAATTCATCCATTTCTCCTTTCAGTTCTATTTAGAGGACTTCAAAACCTCTCTATCAGAAATGGATAGATCCAACAGGCAGAAAAATCAGTCAGGATATAGTTGGATTCAAATGTATCAACAATCAAAAGGACACAATTAACATCTGTAGACTCTTTCAACAATAGCAGATGACACATTCCCCTCCAGCTCACATGGAACATTCAAGGTAGACCACACAGGCCATAAAACACCTTAAAAATTTACGAGTGAAAATTGTACAATGTCTGGTCTCGGACCACAGAGGAATTAAATTAGAATCAATACAAAGATAGTTGGCAAATCCTCAAATATATGAAGAAACACATAACATACAGATCAAAGAGATTGTAAAAAAAATATTTTAAACTAAATGAAAACAATTTATCAAAATTCATGTGATGCAGTGAAAGTGTTTAGAGGGAAATTTACAGCATTGAATGCATACATTCGGAAAGAGAAAATTTCCAAAATCATTCATCTAAATTTTTTAGGAAACTAGATGAAAAGAGAGCACATTAAATCCAAAATAAGAAGAAAAGAAAGAAAAATTAGAGGAGAAACCAATGATTGGAGATAGGATATCAATGGAGAAAAATCAGTGAAGCCAAACTCTGGTTCTTTGAAAAGGTAAAATCAATTTGCTCTAGATGAGTTAAGAAAAAAGGAGGATACACATTACTAATACCAGAAATGAAAGTGGGGATATTACTATAGCCCTTGTGTACATTAAAAGGACAATTAGGGAATACTGTGAACAACTCCTTGCCCACAAACCTGATAACTTAGATGAAATGTACTAATCCTTTAAAGACATGAGCTACCAAAAGTCACTCAGTAAGAAATAGACAGTCTGGGAAGGGAACAAAGATGGCTAGACAGATGGCTGGATACCGTCAGTGCAACTGCCACAGAAGAGAGTCAGAGCTGTAAAATATTTTGAGGAGAATGAGAGGGAGAACTCTGGAAATGAGCAGAGAAGTGATAGGAACCCTAAAACATCATGGAGAGTCAGAAAAGCAGCCTAGAGAAAGAACAAAGCAATTTGCAACCTCAGCTGGAGCTTCTCAGCATGGGGTAGGGTCCCTACACTGTAGAAAAAAGGTAGGTAGAAAAGTGCCAGCAGGCCAAACAAACTGCAGAAATCCACAGTGCTTGCAAGTTTTAAATCTAGTTTGGGGATCTGGATGATCTAAAACTGTTTTCCTCTGCTCCAAAGAAGTACTTACTTTGGAGTTCCCCCAACACTGAACTCAAACTACCAAAGCAGCCACTACTAAATGCCATCTTGGCTTCTAGACTGGCAGTTGAACACTTGCCTCTGCCAGGAGCTTTGGGCCAGTGAGCCCCTTGAGCATCCTGCAGTTTCCCAACCAGTGACTACCAGAGCCACAAATCTGAGTCCCACCTGGGTTTGCTCCATGGGTATTAGGGAAAGTCTCCTCCTCAGTCCACAACCTAGGGACTGTAGCCACTGTTGCAAAGCCCTACTTCACCCACTCCTGTCTGCTGGAAGTTGGGAAAGTTCCTGCAATTGCAGGAATATGATGACCAGTGACTGCAAAACCACTAACATCTGACTCACCTTGGAAAGATCTCAAGGTTTCCTTCCTAGTCCACAACCTTGGAACTGCACCTAATAGTACAAAAAGCCTCAACATTACTCATGCTTGTTCCCAGGGACCAGAGGAAAGGCAAATCTGTATTCACTGTAACTACTAATGCCACATGCCTCATCCTCAAAAGCTTCCCCCACATGACCTAGGGATATTCCCACCCATGCCGTGCAGCTCCAGGACCAAAGATACCAAAGCCACAAACCCTAGCCTCACCTGTACTCAACCTGCAGGGTCTAGGGAAGGTTTCATGCATGTCCTACACCTCAAGAAATGTGGATACCAGTGTCACATGCCCAAACATGACCTGCTCATGTCCTGTAAAACCTAGGAAACATCTCTATATCCCACAGACCAGACTACAAATGCTGGTGTCAGAAGCCCTGGCACCACTTGTCCCCTGGGATGAAGAAGATATCATCTGAGTTTCATTGCATCTAACAGCACAATAAGCCCCAGCACCAACTGGAATCACCCTATGGGATCTACAGAAGGTTTTGTGTTTCAAAACCTTGAGTCCACGTTTCCAAGTGTCATGGATCCCAGCCCCACCTGTGCTTATCCAGCAGGACCCCCAGAACTGTGGCTTCTGCTGCCAAAGTCTTGGGCATCTCCCATACTCATCCTGAGAGTCTTGGAAGGGTTTTCTTTACATTCTGTAGCTCAAGAAAAATGCCTGCTGGTGCCACAACCCTTCGGCATCACCTATACTTGCTCTGAGGGACCTAGAGAGTCCTTTTCATGCCTGGTACCACCAAGGCTGTGTTAGCTGCCATCACAAGCCCCAGTGTCATCAGGCTCAACTCTTTGAAAGCCTAAACCCATTGCAAACCTGTACAGTTTAACTACCTTCATCAATTGCTGCAGTTTAGACTATCGAGGAACTCGTATACACTGCATACATCAAAGATGAAGAAATCACACAAAAGCTGTTTTTGAGCTCCCCTATAAGCAAACACAGAAAACCTATTTAATTGACATATCTAAATTTAAAAAGATCTTTTCTTTAAAAAGCTGCTACATAAAATTGGGAGAAACAAACATTATATCAGATGTGCAGACATCCATGTAAAGACACAAGAAACATAAAAGGAGCATGACACCTCCAAAAGAAGACAGATTCTAACGAGAAAACTCAGGAAATGAATGAGTTCACCAAGAAATAGAAATTACTGAAGAGTCAGTAAGTTTTGGGGACTAAAATCTCCAGTCAATGAAATAAAATACAATAGAGAACTTCCCCCAATGACTGGAACAAGCACAAGAAGAGAATTTCTGAACTTCATGTCTTCTGAATTCATCTGGTCTGATATGTCAAAAAGGGGTTGGGGAGGGAAAATCTATTTCACAAAACAATAGCTTAGAGCTTCTTAGATCTTCCAAGAAATATGAACATCCAGAATTGAGAATCTCAAAGGACCTTAACTAGATTCAACCAAAATAGACTTCACCAAGGCATATTACAGTAAAAATGTCAAAAGTACAAGACAGAATTCTAAAAACAGTAAGAGAAATCAAGTCTTATATAAAGTAAGATCCATTATGCTTACATAAGATTTCTCAGCAAAAACCTTACTTAGATATAAATTTAACAAAATATGCACAAAATCTATATGAAGAAAACTGTAAGACACTAAAGAAAGAAATCAAAGAACTAAATAAATGTTGATGAATAGGAAGCCTCAATATTGTCAAAGAAGTCAGTTCTTCCCAATGTGACCTATAGATTCAATGAAAGCCCAGTCCCAAAAATGAAAGCCCAAAACCTCAGAAAGTTATTTTGTGAATATCACCAAACTGATTCTAAAGTTTACATGGAGAAGCAAAAAACCTAAGTCGACACAATGTTGAAGAAGAACAAAATTAGAGGACTGACATTACCCAACTCCAAGACATACCATAAAGCTGCAGTAATCAAGAGAGTGTTATACTAGTGAAAGCTTAGACAAACAAATACAGCAGATGGGTGTAACAAAATAGAGACCCCAGAAATAAATGACATAATCAACTGGTCATTGACAAGAGCATGGGCAATGCAATGGATAAAAGGGGAATTGAATCTGGACCTAAGCCTCATATCTTTTACAAACATTAACTTAAAATGGATTGTACACTAAATGTCAACCATAAAACTAGAAAATTACTAATAGATAACTGGAAAAGATCTAGATCACCTTGGACTTAGTGTTGACTTTTAGATGCTGCACCAAAGGCACAATCCATTAAAGAACTGATAAACCAACTTCATTAAAATTAAATTTTTCTTATCTGCTAAAAACATTGTCAGGTCAATTGAAAGGCAAACCATACTCTGTGAGAAAATATTTGCAAAAGCCACATCAGATGAAGGACAGTTATCCAAAATATACAAAGAACTCTTAAAACACAACAATAAAAATGTGAATAATCTGTTTTAGAAATGGGCCAAAACACCTTTACAGACATCTCACCAAATAATGATATCATATAACCATAGGAAAAGATGCTGTATTTCATGTTATCTGGGAAATTATATCAAAACAATGAGATACCACTACATGCTTATTAGAATGGCCAAAATCTAGAACACTGATACCTAAATTCTGTAATGATGTGGAGCTCATTCATTGCTGATGAGAATGCAAAATGGTACAACTACTTTGGAAGACTTTTTTTTTTCTTTTGCAAAGCTAAACACACTCTTACCATAAAAGGCAGCAATTGTGCTTCATAGTATTTAGCCACAGAAACTGAAAACTTATGTCCATACAAAAACCTACACAGGGATGTTTATGGCAGCTTTACTCATAATTGCCCAAACTTGAAAGTAACTAGGGTGAAATTCAGTAAGGGAGGGAAAGGATAAACTGTTTTATATCCAAACAATGGAATATTGTGCAGCACTAAAAAAGTGAGCTAACAAGCCATGAAAAGACATGGAGGTAGCTCAGATGCATTTTACTAAGTGAAGGAAGCCAATCTGAACGACTACATACCAAATGATTCCAAGTCTTTGACATTCTGTACAGTAAGAAATCATTGAATGCCAGATATTGGGACAAAACGGCAGAGAACTGAAGATTTTTAGGACAGTGAAACTATTCGATATTATACTCCAATGGTGGATACTTGTCATTATCCTATAAATTCATCCAGACTTATAGAATGTGGCACAGTGAACTCTAATGTTAACTACGGATTTTGATAATGATTGTCAATGTAGGTTGATTTTAATAAATGTGCTGCTATGGTACAGGGATGTTGATAGTGGGGGAAACGGAATATACAGTGACACTTTTTGCCCAATTTTACTGTGAAACTAAAACTTCTCTCAAGTTTATTAAATAAGTAAAACATAATAGTGTATGGTTAAAGCAACATGAGGCTGTTCCATTCTTGATCAACACTTCTCTAGCCTCATTGAAGAAGCATTAATTCCATAATGCATCAAAAAATATTACATGAAAAAGTTACAGAAAATGTAAATTCAGCTAAGACCTAAAGATGTATCAGGGAGACGGACTAATGGCCCAAACTCACAAAACCAAATAAGAAGGTCAGGAGTCTTGGTGTCAGATGTAGGCTTAAGTCCCTGCAAGCTCCTTTGCCTCTCCAAGCCTGTTTTCATTCTATAAGGTGAGGTATGGTTGGGATATGAGGTATCCCCCACAAGCTCACATATGGGACAATGCAAGAAAGTTCAGAGGAGAAATGATTGGGTTGAGAGAGCCTTAACCCAATCAGTGAATTAATCCCCTGATGGGATTAACTGGGTGGTGGCTGGAGGAGGTGCACATTGCGGATGTGGCTTTGGGGTATATATTTGTATCTGGTAAGTGTAGTCTCTCTGCTTTCTGATCATCATGTGAGCTGCTTCCCTCCACCACACTCTTCTTCCATGATGTTCAGCCTCACCTTGAGCCCTAAGGAATGGAGCCAGCTGTCTGTGCACAGAGACCACTGAAACCATGAGCCCCCAAATAAACTCTTCCTCTGGTACAATTGTTCTGGTTGGATCTTTTAGTCACAGTGGCAAAAAACTGACTGAAACAGGTAATGAAAGTTCCCTCCCCACCAAGGATGTCATAAAGATGAATTACAGATGCATTTCCATGGCCACTATGGCCCCGGCACATGCGTTCACATATTCCATATTTAAGGCAAGGACTGGAGGCTGAGATCAGGATCACCTGCCCCTCACAAAGTTTGCAGCTGGACAGACAGATGGTAAACATTAATATTGCAAAAACGTGTAGAATTACTGTGGCAAATTGATTTTAAAAAACTATAAATGGCTTTTGTGACAATAATCAGCTACCATTCACACCTCTTATCCCCATTCTCTGGTTAACTCCTATTTATTTAGCTGCCTGACCTCAACTGAAAGCCTGCCAACCCTCTCAGAATAGCCTCCCCTGATCCTCTGAACTCATTTGTGACTCCTTGTTTTGGTAACACAGTTTTCCTCTTTTGTGGTAATTTGTGTGATGGAGTATGTGATGTCTAGCTCCTCCTCAGCCAAGCTGAGTAAAAGGAAGGAAAGAATTGCTTTCTTCATACCATAGCTACCTGACAACAGCACTTGCTGCCTGGTAGGTGCCCAGGAAATATCTGCTTAATTAATGGTTTATCCTTACACAGCGTGGTCTGCATCTTTCTTCCTCTCAGAACACTGCCTGTCATTACCACAGATGCCCCTGAATATACAGAAGTAAGAATCTCCCAGGCAACAATGGTGTCTAGCTCTTCTTCCAGACACAACTGGAAGCAACTGTGAGGACAGCCACAGGACTATGCTGAACTTGACATTGTTCATGGCATGTTGACTCTTCTCTCACCTGGATCAAGATTAATAGATATGGGGATTAAAAAATAATGTAGCTTGAGGGAAACGACAAATAGCCATACACTGACACCTTCACCTCCCCCAAACACTGTCTCTTTAATGCTAATCATGCCAGCAGCTCCCACCTCCCCCAACAGATGTCTTCCTGAGGCAAATCCAGGAAGGAAGGATTGTATCACCACACCAAAGTGATAAATTGATTATCTCAAGTGATTGATGAAACAAACCCTAAATTCCTAAAGGCAAAAACTGAGAGCCTATATAAACCCAGTCCCTTCCTTTGTTCAGCAGCTCATTTTCCACCAGGAAAATGGGTCCATCCCTGTAGACGTACTCTTCTGGAATAAAACCTGAAATGACTTGTAAAGTTTGCTGCTGTCCTGATCTTTCTGCGCTAACAAAGATGGCTAAAATTAAGTGCACCTGTTTCCAGGTGGCCTGACTAGTGCATGGTCAGGACTGTTCTTGGCATTACCTTCAGATGCTTCAGATGCTCCCTCTTCCCAAAACCCCCAGGTCTATTTATTTGGAAAATCACTAAATCAGTCTAGAATTAGATCATGAATATTTGAGCAAAAGTAGACTTTTCCTGTGCCAGTGCACACCCTGAATCCTCTCCACTTGCCACTTGGGAATAGAATGAAAAGGTGAGCCATTCCAGCATTAGAGCAGACAGCATCTCCATCCCCTTGTATAGCAAACATGCCCTCTGAGGAGGCAGCTGAGGACTGCCAATGAGCCTGCGCCCTTTCTTTAATGAACCTCCAGAGTTCCCCAGTGCACAGGCAGGAGCTGCAGGTTAACTGCCCCTTTAGAGGAAAAAGTACTTACCCACCCCACATCAGGTAACCAAAGGAAGTCTAAGTGAGAAAATAGGTATCCTGAAATCATTCCATGAATACTTAGCTGTCTCTTATTAGGAGAAAGAAATACTAACAGAGCATGAGAAGAAGTGGAAAGCGATTTTCCTCCCACTAAAGCTCATTAGTGGACACTTTTCCAGCCATTTCTCAGCTGATCTAAATGACCTTCCAGACATAGAGTTTCTCCTCTATGTAATGCAAATTCTAAATCCTT
The DNA here is from genome assembly GCA_028644305.1 of Xerus rutilus. NCBI lineage: Eukaryota > Metazoa > Chordata > Mammalia > Rodentia > Sciuridae > Xerus > Xerus rutilus. The sequence goes on from CM053402.1 coordinate 69,483,023, forward strand.
GTTACCCTAGTGAAGTAAAGAAATGGGGCTGGAGATGTAACTCCGTGGTAGAGCGCTTGCCTGGCACACGTGAGGTCCTAGGACTGATCTCCAACTCTGCAGCAACAAGAGTAGTGAGAAGGAAAAAAAAAAAGGATGGAGTAAGTTAAGTTTAAAGAGATTCTGTAGGAAGAGAAACAAAAAGGCAAGCCTACTGATTAAATATGTGCACTTAAAACACCTGGCTCCATCACTGGAGTGCCAGAGTCCACCCTGCTCCATCCGGATGTCTATTTGCCAGAAGCCCTGTGATCACAGCTTGTCAGCCTGAGCCTGGTACATGATCTAATTTTAGGCTGATTTCAGAATTTTTCCAAAGTATTTATGTGCAGAGTAATGCTAGAAAGCTATGGAAGGCTATGGGATCTTTCCAGAAACAACCTCAAAGAACATGAGCCATTCGTGGGAAATCCTGATTCAGTAGGAGACTGGCCAGTTTGGCTTTTTCTGTTCAAAATGGAATATGCAGTAGGAAACTGAAAGACACTAAGAAGAACTATCCCTGAGAAGCTACTACAAACAGACACTGTGCTAAACATTTGCAATGGGTGGCACTAATTCATGAACACATCAAATCCCTGAGATGTTACAAGTTGAGAAGCCCTAATCCAAAAATCCGAAATAAAAAATTCTCCAAAATCCAAAAATTTATGAGCATCAACATGATGACACAAGTGGACAATTCCACATCTGATCTCATGTAATAGGTCACAGTCAAAATGCAGACACAGTAAAAAATTGTATAATATATAATAAATGTGTTATATATTATATAATAAATATACAATATATTATACAGTGTATATATTTATTATACAATAATAATATATAATATGTGTAAGGGTTCTGGCTGTGGAAATGTACAAGACAGCAAATTTCTTCTGGTGAGTAAACTCCCGGAGAATAACAGATGCTTTGCTTTCCACAATTGGAAATTCCTGCAGTCTCTCCCAGGAACTAATAAGATTAATACATGCTAAGATGCTTAGCTGCTGTAGCAATGCCGTCCATGAGGAGGCTGTGTGTGATCAGCCTCGACCTTGATCATAGGCACATAGCCACTGGGAATGAAGGAACTCGCTGGCTAGATAACTATAACATTTCACCAAACTAACTCCTGCTGCTCCTGGACCTGCCCATCTAACAATAACTTCAAACAATGGACTTTCTTGAGAGCTACACAAAGTTCCTAACATTGCATATTGTATGATAGAATGTAACTGAGAAATAACTACATAATGTTGCTGATTCTGTAACCTGCCTAATAATACAATGAATAATCATGTACTAATGATCCCAATGACCTAAGGTAACCTATTGATATAAATAAAGCTGGCAGCTCAGATGAGCAGCTTTTATTCTTTGCCACTGCACTTTGTGTCCATGTCTCCCTTTTGATTTCTTTACAAATATGAACATTATATATATTTTATATATATGAAGAGAGAAACACACACACACTCACATGGACAAGTTCTCCAAAATGCTAAACATTTCTAGTCCTAAGCATGTCAGATAAGGGATATTCAACCTGTGTTGTTATTATCCCCATTTCACAGTTGAGAAAGTACTGTGAGAGATTAAATACCTTTGTCCAGGGTCACAGTACTGATTATTGTTAGTCAAACTTGGGCATTTTGAACCAGAGTCCATACTCTTAACTACATATTATTTTTCATCCTTATGTAAAAGTACTTGATCTCAGTGGCTTCCCTTGGAATTATTTTAAGATCCCATTTAAGCTTAGGGTGCTTTCAGAGTGGGCATGTATGGACCCCTAGATAATTTCTAGGGCCTCTGGCAACTGGTGCTGAGATCATCCCTAAGTCTCCTTCTTTCCTGTGATCTCATCTCTCCTCAGTCTGTGCCCTTGATGCCCCTGCACACCTATCTGATAACCACTCACGCTCAAGAAACCTCTTACCTACGGTTTAGAATCTGCTAATCCAGAAGGCAAGAATACAACTGTCGAATGCACCAATCAGCAGTACCTGGCACTTTCCAGTCCTGCTGTACAAGGAGGAACACAGGTTAGTGAGATGGAAGAGCAAGGCCATATAAGCAGGGGAAGGTGGAACCAAGACACCTGCATAGTCTCTCTGGTTCCTGGCCTGTAGGTCATGTTGAGACATTACCTGAGTTTAGCTAAATGTCTCTATATAGTCTGGGATTTTTCCATCCAAAATTAATCAAAGACCAAAACTGCCAGATAGTAAATGCACAAACATGTATTGATCACCTAGTGTGCATTTAGGGGCCATGTACTGGAATTTCCCATCAAGTCTCAATGTCAAATATTCTATCCCACCATTCCTATAAATACTCTGCTGTCACAGCATGGATTCTGAGTTGTCATTCAGAACATGTGTCATGACCAATACTCCAAGAAGGCAGGGATCTTGAGTCCCATCCACTGGATACTCCCCAGTACCTGACATAACATGAGACATATAGTTTCAATAAATACTTGTTGAAAGAATGAATGTTTGGAAGAGGCAAATCTCTTGCATTCCTGCACCTTTCCCTAGCACAGACATGGACAGTCTTTGTATTGGACTAGCATCTCAAGGATGTTTGTACAGGAAACAGCCTTGGAAGATAGAAATGGTGCCTCCTTGTGGAAAAGAGGGTAGGTTTGTTTGCAACCCATTACAAAAATGTGTTGAATTTCTTTTATAATAATATAAAATATATCTAATATAATGCTATGTTTTGAATATCTATCCTCTTCAAAACTCATGTTAAAAAGTAATTGGCTTTGTAACAGTCTTAGGAGATGTGGCTTTTAAAAGGTGGTTAGGCCATGAAGTTTTATCATCATGGGTAGGCTTAATGCCTGAATGAAAGGGCTTTGGGCCTTCTATCTTGGCCCTTTTATCTTTTGATATGAGAAGGCCATCACAAGATACTGGTACCTTAACATTGTACTTCCCAACCTCCAGAGCTGTGGGCCAGTAAGTTTCTGTTCATTATAAATTACCCAGTCTCAGATATTCTGTTGTGACATCACAAAGTAGACTAAGACCATAAATAATACAAACAAAACAACCGGGCTGGGGGGGAACAGGTTTGTTTATTGCCCAACACTAGACAAAAAGCTTTAAATTACCTAACTTGGGAGTTTCTTTGCTGTAATGCAAATCCATCAGGGCAAATCCATGTCCTTCCTGTGGGACTTTGAGGGTAAAGGGCAACCAATGGAAACATAAAGTTCACATTATGTAATAACATCCTTCAACTCTACCCCAAGAGTCTAGTGTTTTCTGCCAGAAGGCAGTTAGTTATAGCAGGCTGACTTGTTAGCATGAAAATCAGGTAAAATCACAGGCCCTTCACAGTTCTGGACATTTGTCTAGTACCTGGGTAGGTGGTTCCATACACTATCATACTCGGTTATGACAGCAACCATATAAAGAACAAATGAGGAAACCCAAGGCTCAGAGCAAGTTAGGGACTATGATTCCAATTTGAGTCCCTGTTCCTACAACTAGAACCAGGAAAAGCTTATCTATAGCAGAGGCTTATTTCAGTGTTCTTGTGAAATGGTATTATAGAGTAGGACCTCAGTGAATGTCAGCTTCACATCCTCATTCCTTCCTTCTCTAGGAAAAACTCCAGCTATCACAGAAAGAAACTAAAACATTTGCAATGCCCTAATGCAAATATAAGATAAACATTTTAATAAGAAGAACTAGAAAAGCAAAGCACTAAGGGGTAGAATGGTCCCTAACCACTTGTGGAACCTACCAGTCTGTACTGTGACCACACAGGTCAGACATCCATTATGGCAAGACTCTACAAGGCAGACATCAGGCAACCACAGTAATCGTTTAATGCCTTACAACATCTATGGGAGATACTGTCAGCTGCACAATTGTGGTTGAAGGCAACCTGAATTAAAACAAGAATATCCATTTTTAACAAGAGCCCTTAGGTCAGGTCTCAAAAACACTGTGGCTTACTTTTCTCTGAGGTAATCAAGCTCCAAGTCCAAAGAACTTTAAAGAGATAACTAAAATATCACCTAGAGTAAACAGAAGACGTCTAGCTTGTCTGACAACCTAGAACAGGAAATTTTCTCAGTTGCTTTTCCTGTGCAAACAAAACCAAGCAAATTATTTAAGGAAAGTTTCTTATAAAAAGAAAAGCTAGACTTGTTGAAAATAAACTGCCCATTCAGTGTAATAAAATATACAAGAGAATATAGTTTTGCTAAGAATATAGCTTTATGTTCTTAGCAATATAGATCATATCTCTAACATATAGGTACAATCCGACTTAAGGCACAATTGTTACAATGCTTATATTTGGAAAACATGGGTTTTTTTTTTTATTGGGAGTTTAATCACTCTGGCAAGGCAAATAATTCACTGGAGTTAAGGCTGAAAAGGGGAAAATGTAAGCAAGAGGGTCAAGTAGGTCAGGCCACATTGTGTTTTCATCTCTAATACCATCTAATCCAAAATCATCCCACTTCACGTGTTGGTGATAATGGAAGGTTCTCTGTGAAGGCCTGAGCTCTTGCCATTAGGTCTCTGGACTCCTTAACTAGGATTCTCTGTGCATGGGAATCATGCAATGGAGAAAGGGGAGGTTTTGTCTTTTAGATATGTATTTTCCAGCCTCAGTGTTCTGATATGCCACCGTACAGGGCCAAGTCTCCAGGAATGAAGAGCACCCTCTCAAAGAGTCCTACTTACTCCTGCACTATGAGTTCCAGCCCTTGAGCCAGCAGGAAAAAGGCTGAGAGAGCATCATCCTCCAGGGAAGGGCTTCAGGGAACAAATGCAAATCGGGCAAGCTAGCAGCTACATACCTTACTGGGCAGCAAGTTCAAAACTTTCTTTAATATTCAAGAAATTCTGTAGTCTATCAAAAAACTTTAGAGCCTTCTTCCTTAGACCTCCTTCTGGGAGGTCCAACCTTCTCTAAGAACTACACAGATTTATCAACTAGCTAATTGCAAGGTCAAAGTAAAAATACATGTTCCCTGGACCAGACTTTTTTACACTTTCTTTGTTTCTCTTCTACCTGCTTTTCACTTCCCCAACAATCCAATAAGAAAGAAAAGAGAAACAGAAATAGTGGTAAAGAGTCAGGAAGAACACAATGATGTAGGGGAAGCAAAGGAGAACTTTATAGGGAAGGGAGAACTAGAGATACTTCTAGAGGAGCAGAGGAAAACACTCCTTGGTACACCCATCTATTTTTTTTTTTAATTCTCAAGTAGGTGCCAATCTTACAAGAATCTAAACATAAGCCAGTGTTTTGTTGCCACTAATGCAATTTTATTTATAAAATTTAATTTTCTAGTTAATATAACCCTTCAGTCTACTATGGAAATGTGTTTGAGCCTACAGTATTTTTAGCAGATATCAGAACAAAAAGTGATGACTACCTACTGCTCTCTTCCCGTATCTGAGCTCAGGTCAAACTCAGCTCGCACATGTGCTTCTGTGTATAAGCCCACTGGCTGCTTAGTCTTCTCATATGGTGGTCCATATGAGAAGTAAACATTGGACAAGCAACAAAAACATAACAGGTTCAGATAAAGATACTCCAAGAAAATAAAATTACATGCCAATAGCCCTGAGGAACATTAATGCAAAAATTCTCAACAAAATACTAGCAGATCAAATTCAACAGCATATTAAAAGGATTATTTACCATGATCAAGTAGAATTTATCTCTGGGATTCAAAGAATGATTCATTAAGAACAAATCAATAAATGTATATATGATATTTTTGTCAGATTAACAGAATGGAGTACAAACCCATGATCATCCCAATAGACAAAGAAAAAGCACTTGACAAAATGCAACACTGCTTCATAATAAAAACTCAAAGGAGACAGAGCGAGATGATGCCTGAGAAAAATCATCTGGTGATCTTTCCCCACAGACACATCAAGTGGAACAGCTAGTCACCCACCAAACCACCTTCGCAAGAGTTAAGGAAATCAGGCAAGAGACCATAGTGCATGCATTTAATATAACAAAATGAAAAGAGGCATTGAAGAGGCAGAATGAAAAGAGTTGCCTACGTCAACCCACCCGCAACTCCAAGCAACCCAGCAAGGAGACAGATGCCTCTGCTTGGAGGAGGAAGAGGGAATTAAATACTGGCCTTAGACTTACAACCCAGTACCAGGCAGACTCCTATGACTACCAGGCCAACACACTCCAACTGAGCCTCTGGGACTTCATTAGGCCAGGTAGGACTCCAGCTACTAGGGAGAAGGGCATGAAAACTAGCACAGGCCTTTGTCTCAGAGCCCAGTGCCATGCCTGCTGTGATGAGCTCTAGCATGTGATAGAAACTGAAGGTCCCATATTACAGGCTAGAGCTCACAGAGCCTTTAGACCAGCTCTAGCCGCAACAGAGACCTGTGCACTGGTAGGACAGACCTGAGTTTCATTTTGTATCAGTTACAGCTTTGGAGTGGGCACCTCCCCTCCTCCTGGATTGTGTGGGCCCATATGGCTTGAGACTCAGGTCTGACCCAGCCTAGTGCCAGCCGTGGTGACCAAGAGTCTATCTCCACACTCATCCACCAACCTCAGGAAGCACAGCTATCACCAGGCCAGTGCACACAGGACACCAGAACCCTGGTACCCTGGAACCAGAGAGCAGTTCCACAGTGAGACAGACTCATGTTGTGGCTTGCATCACTGGTGTGGGGGCCTTGATGTACCCCTAAAATATTCTTGGGCTGAAAAATACACTCAGTGAAATTAAAAATGCTACAGAGAGCATCAATAGCAAGATAGATCAAATCAAACAAAAGAATTAGTTCAAAAAAGCTATTTGAAAGCCCTGGGAATACAGCTCAGTTGGTAGAGTGCTTGCCTAGCATGCACAAGGTTTAATCCCCTGCACCAAAAAAAAAAAGGGAGAGGGGGCGGGCTATTTGAAAATATGCAATTTGGAAAAGAAAAAAGAATGAAAAGTAATGAAGAAAAGTTTATGAGAACTTTGGGACATTATTAAAATAGCAAATATTCAGGATATTGAGGTTCAAGAAAGATTTAAGAATGCCAAAGTGGTAGAAACTCTACTCCAAAAAACAAAAACAAAAACAAAAACAAAACCCTTCCCAAACCTAGATAAGGAAACAAATATCCAGATACAGAAAGATGAAAGGTCACTAGTCAAATTCAACTCAACCAAGTCTACCCCCAAACATCTTATAATCAAGCTTTCCCAGGTAAAAGAGTCTCAAGACTTTCAGAGAAGAGAAACAACAGATAGCCATACTAATATCAAATAAAATAGACTTTAAATCAAAAGCAGCAAAATGATAATGTCATTATATAATGATAAAGGGCTCAATTCACAAGGGTAAATGGAAATCCTAAATACATATGTACCCAATATTGAACATCCAAATATATAAAGCAAGAGAGAGAAAGACTCCAATACAATAATAATTAGGGACTTTAACATCTGACTTTCAGCAATAGGCAGATTATTCAGCTAGAAAAATCAGCAAAGAAATATCAGAGTTAAATTTCACCCCAGATGATATGTACCTAAAAGTCATCTTCAGAACATTCCTGCAACAGCTGCTGAAGAAACATTCTCTTCATCAATCCATGGAATGTTCCCTCTAGGATAGATGATATGACAGAAAACAAAAGAAGTCTTAACACATTTTTTTAAAAAATTAAAATAATATTATCTTTTCTGAACAAAAATATGCAATGAATTTAGAAATTGATAACAAGAAAAATTTTGGAAACTATACAAACACATGGAAATTAATCAACCCACTTTTAAACAACCTATCAACAAGGAAGAAATTAAGGAGGAAATTTTAAAATTCTCTTAAAGCAAATGAAAATGGAGACACAACATACTAAAACCTATGGGGAACAGCAAAAGCAGTACTAAGAAGTTCATAGCAACCAATGCACACATCAAAAAAGTAGAAAGATGTCAAACAACATATCATTGCATCTCAAGGAACTAGAAAAAAAGACCTAACCCCAAAATTTGCATAAGGAAAGAAATAATAAAAATCAGACCAGAAATAAATGAAATGGAGACTAAACAAATTTTTAAAAAATTACAAAAGGTCAATGAAGTAAAGAACTAGTTCTTTAGAAATATAAAGTGGCAAACCCTTAGCTGTACTAAGAAAAGGAGAGAGAAGACTTAAGTCATGAAGATGGGGGACATTCCAACTCACACCACCGAAATGAAAAGGATCATTAAAGAGTATCACAAACAACTATATGCCAACAAATTTGATAATCCAGAAGAGGTGGACACATTCCTAGACATATACAATTTACTAAGATTAAATTATGAAGAAATAGAAAACCCAAAAAACCAATGACAAGAGGCAAGATTGAATCAGTAATTTAAAAAAACTGCTATCAAAGGAAAGCCAAGGATGACTTGACTACTAAATTCTACCAAACATTTAAAGAAATAATATCAACTCTCCTTAAATTATTTTTAAAAAGGAGAAGAAATTCTTCCAAACACACTCCACAAGGTCAATATTACCCTAATACCAAAACTGGATAAAGCCACAAAAAAGGCCAATATCTTTTTTTTTTTGGTAGTGCTGGAGATTGAACCCAGGGCCTTGTGCATGCAAGGCAAGCACTCTACCAACTGAGCTATATCCCCAGCCCAAGGCCAATATCCTTGATGAACGTAGCTGCAGAAATTCTCAGCAAAATATTAGCAAACTAAATCCAACAGCACATTAAAAAGATTATTCACCATGATCAAGTGTGATTCATCTCAGGGATGCAAGGATGTTTCAATATATTCAAACCAATCAATGTGATATACCATACCAAAAGAAAGAAGGGCAAAAGCCATATGGTCATCTCAATTGATGTATAAAAAGCATTTGATGAAACACTAACAAATTAGGCATACAAGGACAGTACCTCAACATAATAAAGGCAATTTACAATAAACTAACAGCTAATGTTATATTGAATAGTAAAAAACTGAAAGCTTTCTCTTTAAGATCTGAAACAATACAAAGATATCCATTTTCACCACTTTATTCAACATAGTCTGGAAATCCTAGCCAGAGCATTCAGGCAAAAGAAAGAAATAAAGGACATCCAATTTGGAAAAGAAGTAGTCAGATAGTCACTCTGAAGGTGACACGATCTATACAGAAAACCACAAAAATCCACCAAAAAAAATCCAAACCATACTACTAATAATAAATGAACTCAGCAAAGTTGCAGGATATAAAATTAAAATACAAAAATCAGTAGCCCTGGGGCTGGGGTTGTGGCTCAGTGGCAGAGCACTTGCCTAGCATGTGTGAGACACTGGATTTGATTCTCAGCACCACATAAAAATAAATAAATAAAATAAAGATATTGTGTTCATCTACTATATATACATACATATTTATATATATGTAACAGTACCATTGCTATATGCCAATAGTGAATTATCTAAAATAAAAATCAAGAAAACAATTCCATTTACAAAGAATAAAATGCCTAGGAATAAACTTAACCAAAGAGCTGAAAGATCTCTACAATGAAAATGATAAAACATTAATGACAAAAATTAAAGAGGACACAAAGAAGTGGAAAGACATCCCACATTTGTGGATGTCAGAATGTCCATACTACCCAAAGTGATTCACAGACTCAATGCAATCCTTACCAAAATACAATGGTGTTCTTCACAGAACTAGAAAAAAAAATCTAAAATTTAGGTGGAATCACAAAAGAATCCAAAGAGCCAAAGCTATCTTGAGCTAAAATAATAAAATGGCGGGGAGGCATTATACCACCTGACTTTGAAACATACTACAAAGTTGTGATAATCAAAACAACATGGTGTAGACATAAAAACAAACACATAGGTGAATAGAATGAAACAGAAAGCTTAGGAAAAAACCTACACATCTATAGCCAACTGATTTTCAACAAAGACCATGCATTGGAGAAAAGACAGTCTTTTCAATAAACGGTGCTGTGCAAATTGGGTATCCACATACAGAAGAATGAAGTTAGACCACTTTCTCTCACCAGTTACAATATCAACTTGAAATGGATTAAAGACTTCAATGCAAGACCTGAAACAATGAAACTACTAGAATAAAATATAAGGGAAATTCTTCAGGATTTTAGAGTTGACAAAGGTTTTTTTTGTACAAGACCCCCAAAGGCACAGAAAACAAATACAAAAATAGACAAATGGGTTTACATCAGACTAAAATCTTCTGCAGAGCAAAGGAAACAATCAGCAGAGTACAGAGACAACATACAGAATGGAAGAAAATATTTGCAATGTATACACTAGCAAGGGGTTGATTTCCAGAATATAAAAGGAACTACAGAAATTCAATTTGAAAAAAAAAAACTACAAAAGAAACCAGATTTTTAAATATGGGCAATAAATAGACATTTTTCAAAAGAAGTCATACAGATAGCCAACAACTACATGAACAAAAATGCTTAACGTCACTAATCATCAAGGGAAAGCAAATCAAAACTACAATGAGATATCACCTAACCCCAGCAAGATGGGCTAATATCAAGAACATTAATGATAGCAAGTTCTTTTAAGGATGTGGAGAAAGGAAACCCTTGAATTCTGTTTGTGGAAAGATAAATTAGTATAGTCAGTTATGAAAAACAATGTGGAGGGTCTTCAAAAAATTGAAACTAGAACTACCATAAAATCCAACATTCCTACCCCTGGGTATGTAGCTAAAGGAATGAAGTCAGTATATGGAAGAGAGATATGCACTCTCATGTTCAGTGTAGCACTATTCACAGTACACCAAGAAATGGACACAACCTAAGTGTCTTATCCGCAGATTAATGAATAAAGAAAATGTGGTACATACTACTGAGCCATAAAAAGAATGAAATCATGTCATTTGTGACATCATGGATGGAACTAGAAATCATTAGGCCAAGTGAAATAAGGTAGGCACAGCAAGACAAGGACTGCATAATTTCATATGCTGAATCTAAAAAAGTTAATCTTATAGAAGTTAGAAGTGGAGTGACTGTTATCAGAGGAAGGGAGGGGTTGGCGAGAGATGTGGAAAGGTCATCAATGGGCACTAAGTTACAGTTAGTGAACAGCAAGCAGCTCTAATGTGGTATTGCACAGCATGGGGACTATAGATAGAATGACATACTATACATACTATACATTTCAAAACTAGAAGAAATGTTTTTGAAAGTTTTTGCCATAATGAAATAATAATTTTTAAGGAGGTAAATATGTTTAACCTGATTTAAACATTGCACAAGGCACACATGTATAGAATATTACAAGGTACCCTGGTTAATATGTACAATTTTCATATTTCAGTTAAAATAAATTTTTAAAAATTTTTTTAAAAAAGCAAAAAAACCTCTCAACAAATTAAGAATAGAAGGAATGAACCTCAACATGACAAAGACCATATATGTCAAACCCACAGCTAACATCATACTAAATGGTGAAAAGCTGAAAGCTCTCCCTTTAAGATAAGGAACAAGACAAGGATGCCCACTTGCACCACCTTGAGTTAACATAGTACTGGATGTCCCAGCTAGAGCAATTAGGCCAGAAAAAGAAGTAAAAACATCCTAGTAGGAAAAGAAGTAAAATAGTTTCTAATGACATATTTTTTCTTTTTCTTTTTTTTTTTTTTTGCAGTGCTAGGAATTGAACACAGACCTAGCACATGCTAAGCTCTGCTACTGCGCTACATCCACAGCCTGTACAACATGATTTTATATATAGAAACCCCCAAAGACTTCAAAGAACTGGTAGAACTGATAAACAATTTCAGTAAAATTGCAAGATACACAATGCATGTACAAAAGTCAGTAGTATTTCTATATACTAATGCTGTAGTTTGGACCTAGAATGCCCACCAAAGGCTCATGTGTCAAAGCCTTGGTGGTGCTGGCTTTTACGCCAACCTGTGGTGCTGTTGGGGTTGGTGTAAAATTTAGAATATGGGACCTAGTAGAAGGAAGTTAGGTCCTTGAGGACATGGCCTTGAAGGAGATATTAGCCCTTTTCTGCCTCTCTCTTGGCCCATTCTGCCATGATGTACTGTGCTGGCACAGGTCCAAGGCAACATGGCCAAGTGACCATGGACTTAAAACCTCTGAAACTGTGAGTCAAATAAACCTATTCCCCATAAAAGCTGATTATCTAAGTATTTTGTCACAGTGAAGGAATGCTGACTAATAACTGACAGCAAATTATTAATAGCATAAAAAAAACTTAGGAATAAATTAAGCAAGGAAGTGAAGGACCTGTACACTGAAAACTACAAAACATTTATGAATAGAAATGGAAGTCAAAAATAAATGAGAAGAAATTCCATATTTAGTAAGCACCAGAGCCCCTGCCAACCAGCAGGAACACAGACCAAGGCCCAAGACCTCCTCCAGCGACCTCCAGCCAAGGTCAGGCCCAAGACTGCTACCTAACGATCCACTGACCCATGCAGGAACCCAGACTCAGGCCCAGGACTGGCTCTAGGGATCCCTGCAGGAGCTCAAGTCCTATTCAGGCCCAGGATCTTCTACACAGTTCAAGGCCAAGGGCTGCCTCCAGGGACCTTCGCAAAAGCCCAGCCAAGGTCAGGCCCAGGACACTTCCTCACCTACTTTCCCCCTTCCATCTGAAGACCCACTCTGGAACCCAGACACAGGCTCAGGATAGCCGTGCCTTTGGGGACCCCTGCGGGAGCCCATGCACAGAGTGGAGGTCTACACTGTTGCTCTCTTCCTGTATCCATCTTGGGACACCGTAGCCATCACCACAGCTCTTCCCACATAGTAGCCTCCACCTTGGGAAAATAGTCAGGGCCTGGAGGCAGTGGCCCACTACAGCTCAGCATACTACAGTGCTACATTTTCCATCAATCAGCCCAAAGCCACTATAAGTCCCACCCTTTCAGCCCCATCTCTGAAAGTGTTTGCATCCATCTTGGGCCACCCCCTCTGCCATCTTGAGTTACCTCTACTACTGCCGCCACCATTTTTAGTGGCAGTAGCATCTATCCAGGGACACCTGCTGGGGATTGGAATTGAACTCCAAGGTGAGATACAGGTAATCTGTAGGGTCAATACAAGATTATAGTATAGAAACCACAATACCTCAGATTGGCATTGAAAGAAAGGAAGACACATAATCAACATGAAAAACAAGGGAAGAAAGTGCTCCAAAGAAACCAAGATACTACAATAATAGAATCCATTGACAGCACAATTGATGAAATGTCAGAGAAAGAATTCAGTATGTACGTAATTAAAAAGATCTGCAAATTAAAGAATGACTTAAGTGAGAAAATACAGGCAAAAATTGATGACTCCTACAAAGAAATAAGAACACAAATAAAGGCAACCATTAATTATACCAACAAAGATATAAGAGAGTAAATACAGGTAGCAAAAGATTACTTCAAGAAAGAGCTAGAGATTGTGAAAAAATAATCAGAACTTCTTGAAATGAAGGAAACAATAATCCAAATTAAAAACTCAATAGAAAGCATCACCAACAGACTAGATCACTTGGAAGACAGAACCTTAGATATGAAGACAAAATATACAATTCTGAAAATAAAGTTAACCACACAGTGAAAATGGTAATAAACCATGAACAGAACATACAAGAATTATGGATAGCATCAAAAAACCAAATCAAAGATTTATCAGGATAGAAGAAGGTACAGAGTTTCAAACCAAAGAAATGCACAAAATCTTTAATGAAATAATATCAGAAAATTTCCCAAACATAAAAAATGAAATGGAGACTGACCACACATGCACAAAGGAGGAGACCGTGCTGTGCTCCCCCCCCCCATCTACCAACCAGTGGCTGTCCCTGCATACATCCATCTAGAGTCAACAACCAGGACCAGGAAGATCATCCTCAAGGTCCCTGAAGGCTTAGTTACACCAGAGGTGAGGTATTGGTAACTTGCAGGGACACTACAAGATTATAGGATAGAAACTGTAATACCTCAGATCAACAATGGTAGAGAGGAAGACACATGAACAACATGAAAAAACAAGGGAAGAAAATGTCCCAAACAAACCAAGATGCTACAACAATAGAATCCATTGACAGCACAGTAGATGAAATGTCAGAGAAGGAGTTCAGAATGTACATAACTAAAATGATCTGTAAAGCACAGAATAATATAAGAGAGCAAATACAGGCAGAAATTGATCACTCCACAAAGAGATTAGAGAGCAAATACAGGGAGAAAAAGATTACTTCAAGAAGGAGATAGAGACTTTGAAAAAGAACCAAGCAGAAATCCTTGAAATGAAGGAAACAATAAACCAAATAAAAAATTCAATAGAAAGCATCACCAACAGACTAGAGAACTTGGCAGACAGAACCTCAGACAATGAAGACAAAATATATAATCTTGAACATAAAGTTGACTACCCAATGAAGATGGTAAGAAACCATGAACAGAACATCCAGGAATTATGGGATAACATGAAAAGACCAAATATAAGAATTAATGGGATAGAGGAAGGCACAGAGGTACAAATCAAAGGAATGTACAATCTCTTCAATGAAATAATATAAGAAAATTTCCCAAACATGAAGAATGAATTGGAAAATCAAATACAAGAGGCTTACAGGACACCAAATATACAAAACTGCAACAGATTCACACAAAGGCACATTATAATGAAACTGCCTAACATGCACAATAAAGATAGAATTTTAAAAGCTGCAAGAGAGAAGGAGCAGATTACATACAAGGAGAAACCAATTCAGATTTCAGTAGACTTTTCATCTCAGACCCTCAAAGCCAGGAGATCCTGAAACATCATGTACCAAACTCTGAAAGAAAATAGGTGTCAACCAAGAATCTTATATCCAGCAAAATTAAGCTTCAGATTTAATGATGAAATAAAAACCTTCCATGATAAACAAAAGTTAAAAGAATTTACAGCAAGAAAGCCTGCACTAGAGAGCACTCTCGGCAAAATATTCTATGAGGAGGAAATGAAAAATAACAATGAAAATCGGCAAAGGGAGGAAGTACACTAAAGGAAAGCTAATCAAAGTCAAGTTAAAAACCAAAAATAAACTAAAATGAACAAGAATACAAGCCATATTTCAATAATAACTCTAAACGTTAATGGCCTAAACTCATCAATTAAAAGACAGAATGGCAGATTGAATTTTGAAAAAACTCAAATTTTGAAACTCACACAGATGTTGGCTCAGGGATATGCCTACAATAGAGAAAAGAACTGTGCTGGGAACATCAGCTGATGATAAAAATTGATTATTGTGCAATCCAATGAATTTCTCATCCTTATTCCTCTATAGCTGTGTAAGTAAGACGATTATTTTTCTTACTTTCAAAATTTTTTCTTTTTTTTATTTTTCTGTAATTTGGATATGAGATGACTAGGTATTACTTTATTTTTGCACCTATTCATATTTGGTACTTATCCTACTTGATATTCTCTCAAAATCTGTGCTTTTTATCTCCTCTTAGTTTTTAAAAAATTTTCAGATAGTTTTACTTCAAATATTTCTTCTGCTCTGTTTTCTGTTCTTCTTTTTGTATTCTAATTATGTGTGCTTTATTCTTTGATATTGTCCCACAGTTCTTGTGTTGCTTTCATTTCCTTTGTATTTTTGTTTGGGAAATTTTTAGTTAACTCATCATCAAGATCATGGTTTCTTTCCTTGGCCATAATTTAATTGATAGCATCAGAAGGCATTCTTCCTTTCTATTTCAGCACATTTGATTTCTAGAATTTTTTGATTCTTAAAGTTTTCATTTTCTCTAACATAGTTTATAAGTTTTTGCATGCTATATAATTTTTTTCCATTAGAGTATTTAACATATTTAATCATAATTAGTTTTTTTTAACTTGGCAATTCAAACATGCATGATATGTTTGAGTCTGATTTTTATCTTCAGACTATATTTTAGCATGTCTTCTGGCCTGTCTTGTAATTTTTGTTGAAAGCCAGACATGTTTTATTGAATAATTAAAAATAAAGTAAATAGGCCACTAATAAGAGTACTTATTTTATCTGTTGAGGACTTGTCTGGTGTTTAATGCTGCTTGCAGCTAAAGGTACCAGAGGCTTTAAGTTTTCATCCTGTACTTTTTTTATCTCACTGTTTGAGTTTCATTAAACACTACTTCAGGGAGAAAGAATCTGTATTACAACTCTTTCAGCTATAATTGATTGTTATGATACCAGATCCTTGCTGTTGTGCAGGTCAGATATAGGACAAAGTAGTTTTTTCTAATCTTATCCAATCTTTAAGTGGGTCTATGTCTAAGAGCTATGACTTTCACAAGTGTTTCATCAATGTGCACCATCCCCACTGGCACCTTTACTCCCATCTCGGACTGCAATATTCTCAATATTTTTCTTTGAAACTTTGTCCTTAATTGACTTTATTTTTAATTCACAACCTAATCCTATCAGTTACATGAGGGTTTTTTGGAATCTTCAGTGGGACACTTGTAGGGTATCTAGAAGGAAAACTGTGGAACTGCGAGGGTTTCCCTAAGTCTACAGGACCCCAAGTTTTCCTTAATCTCAAACTAGCCCATATTCTGTCTCCAGCTATTCTTCAAGATTATATATACCAGTTGACAGCTCTAGCAGTACATTTTTGGGTTCAAGAAGTGTAATTTGATTTTCAGACATTTTTGTTACTATAAGGATGAGATTGATGACTTTTTATTACTTAACATATCAGAGATGAAACATGAAGTCAGTTTCTTAATTTTAAAACAGTGTTTAACAAACCTGTTTAATTTTATTTTAAAAATTTAATTTTATTCATTCTTTTCATTTCTATACTTTTTTCCTTCTCAGATTTTATAATAAGTTTAGACCATTATCTCACACTATTAAATGAAAATCAACTCAAAGCAGACTAACAACTTAAATATAAGACCTGAAACTTTAAGACTACTAGAGGAAAACAAAGGGGCAAAGATCCACAACTCTGATGTAGGCAACTGGTTTTTTTAGATGTGATCCTAAAATCACAGGCAACAAAAGCAAAAATTGATTGCATTAAACTAAAAAGCTTCTGCACAGCAAAGACAATAATTAACAGAATGAGAGACAACCCTCAGAGTGAGAGAAAAAATATTTGGAAAGCACATATCTGATAAGGAGTTAATATCAAAATATATAAGAAACTCAAACAACTCAAAAATAAGAAAACAACTAATTAAAACATAGGCAAAGGACTTGATTTATCTAAAAATAAATCATTACAAATGTCCAACAGATTTATGAAAAAGATGTTCAACATCACTGATACTCAGGGGAACTGGCATTAAAATCACATGAGGTATCATCTCATACTTGTTAAAATTGCAATTATCAAAAAGTGAGAGATAAGTGTTAGTGAAGATGTGGATAAAAGGGAACTCTTTTTCACTGTTGGTGGGAATGTAAAACAGTATAGCCATTATGAAGAATAGTATGGAGTTTCCTCAAAAAACTAAAAATAGAATTTCCATATGATCCAGCTATCCCACTTCTGAGCATATATCCAAAAGAATTGAAACCAGTCTATTGAAGAGACATCTTAATTTCCATATTCATCATGGTATTATTCATAATAGCTACAATATAGAATCCACTTAAGTACCATCAACTGATAAATAAGGAAAATATAGTATATATTCACAATGAGATACTGCACAGCCTTTAAAAAGGAAAATCTTGTCATCTGTGACAACATGAATGAACCTGGAGGATATTATGCTAAGTGAAATAAGCTAGGCATAGAACAACAAACACTGCATGATCTCACTTACATATGAAATCTTAAAAAGCCTAATGTATAGAATTAGAGTACTGTGGTAATTACTAGAGATTGGGGGATATGGTGACAGAGATGAATGTTGACCTTGAAATACAAATTTCTAGTTAGAATGGATGAATTAGTTTTAAAGATCTATTATATAGCCAGGTGACCACAGTTAGCAATAATGTGATGTATATTTTAAAATTGCTAATATGTTTTAAATGTTTTCACTACAAAAAAATGATAAACATATGAGGTGATGAGTATGTTAGCTGGCTTGCTATAATCGTCAGGGTGTGTGTGTGTGTGTGTGTGTGTGTGTGTGTGTGTCAAATCATCACACTGCCGCTACTATGGTTTGATTGTGGTTTATCTCCCAAGAATTCACATGTTGGAAGCTCAGTCCCCATTGTTGTGACGTTGAGAGGTGGAGGAATGCTGAAGAGGTGACCTTTGAGAGGTGCCTTTAGAAGGGATTAAGTAGTTCTTGGCGGACCAGTTAGTTCTTGAGAGAGGTTGTTACAGAAGAGCTCCCCCACCCCGAATTGCTCCCTGACTTCCTTTCTTATGACATGATGACTCCCTCTTGTTCATGCTCCCACCATGACGCCATCTGCCATGAGATGATGCAGCCAAGGGTCCCTTACCAGAGTCAGCCCAACACTGGACTTTCAGCCTTAAAAACTGTGAGCTAAATAAATCTTGTTTATAAGAGGTTTCAAGTATTTCATTAGAGTAATGGAAAACTAATATAGTACTCTCATAAATATATACATGTGCTATTTGTCAATCTAAAATAAACAAACATAAAAGGCTTTGTACAGATTTCAGGTCACTCGGGGCTTATAATGTACAAGTTTTATGACAGCACTCATAGATTGAACAAAATGTGAACATAGAGGATTGGCTTAGGGAGTCAACTTTTTGTAAGACAGCATTATATAAAAACAAGATCCAAAGTGACATAAACCCTGTAGCTCAATACCTCACACTTATTTTTCCCTTTGCATTTCAAAGTGCTTTTCCATACACTATTCAGTCTTACAGGTATCATTGTACCCTGGAAAGACTTCTAGCAGAGAACCTCCAAGATTTCATTGCAATTATCAAATCTATAATTATAGCCTACTAAAACCAGTCCCTTGAGAGTGGGGACCTGCTTATTTATTCCCTGAAACCTCAGAAGTTGTAACATTAGCTAATAGGAGGTAAGTCAATCACCATCATAATGTTTTACATTCTGACACTTCTTCCAAGGGTAGAGCCTATTTTCCTCTCCTTGAGTGTGGGTTGAACTTCGTGACTTTTAATGAGTGGAATACAGTGGATGTGATCATATGTGACTTTTCAAGACTAGAGCATAAAAGGCATTGTGGTTTCCTCTTGTGTTCCTGGGTTGCTTGCTCTGGGGGAAACTAGTTGCCCATGGTGATACATGCAAGCAGTCCTATGAGCATGTCCTTTTGATATGGAACGAAAGTTTCCCACCAATAGCCATCTCAATAAGTCACCTCAGAAGCAAATCTTCAATTCCAGTCCAGCCTTCCAATGACTGCAGCCCCATCTGACATGTTGACCACAACCATAAGAGACCTCAGGCTGAAATGACCCTACTCAGTTATTCCCACTGCCTCACCCAAAGAAACTGAGCTAACACATTCATTATTTTAAGCTTTGGGGTAACTTGGTACACAACAATAAATAATCCACCCATCATGGTAAGTAATAGTAGTAAGGGAGATAAAGTAATTTTATTACTTCTAATTTATACAATTAGAAAAATAATAGTGAAAGTAATACTGCATCTGTCAGTTTTAATTTAGTATTCGAGGTACTCTACACACACTATTATCACATTTACTCTTTATAAGAATAGCATGAGACAAATGGTAATATTTTCATTTTACATGTAGGGAAATGCAGACTTAGATTAAGTCATTTGCCTAAAGTGCCAATGAGTGGCACACACACACACACAAAATTAAAACCCAGGTCTCCTTGTTTCCAAATCTCATACTTTTTAGCCACTGTGCACATTCTGTCTCTATACATGTTTGTTGACTGAGAATGCATGAAAAGTATCAACCAAAGCTGCCTCCTGCCTTTCAAAGTCTCTAGGCATATTTGCCTCCATGGGTCCCTTTCTCCTTTGAAAATACTAAAAATTATATTGTGTGAACATAATGTTATAAAACAAATATAACCAAAGGTGGATTCATTATTATATACTCATTAGTATTATATTAATTTTTTCTCTAATTTTAAAGGAAGTTAAAATTGAAACATTTCCATGGGCCCCTAAAAGGTTTGTGGCTCTAGATGATGGGCCGATTGTGCTGATGAATAGATTCTAGGCCCTGGTGTCAATACTGCACAGAGATCAAGCAACTGAAAAGGAAAAAAATTCCCAAACAAAACCATTTGATGTTATACATTGAAAGTCAAAGAAATCATTTCTATTTAACAGTTTTTCTCCTTATCTCCTTCTTATGGGTAGAAGTCACTGATACTAGAAAACAATGGCAACCCATGGGGCTTGCTTTGGAGTGGACAGACCAAACTGTGCATGTGGAGTTCAGTATCTCAGGATGAGATTAAAAGAAAGGATTCCAGGCCAGGAATTAAATCTATCTTCTGAGAGAAGCTGGCAGTGCCTCTGTACTCAACTGCATTCAGCTCTTCTTGAAAGGAGAGTTCATGAGAATAGTTTTGAGATCCTGCTCCCTGAGATCCTCTCACTCCTCTCCAAGTGAGATGCCTGAGAGCAAAGGGAAAGCCCTCAGAGTCAAGCACCTGGAAACCACAGAGAGTAATAATGAAAAGAACAGTGACCTTAAATCTAGTCCAAACTTTAGCTTCTCCACCCGATAGCTGTGTGGTTTTGGATAGATTCACTTTGGGATGCTTTACTTTTCCCATCTGCAAAATGAGAGGTATGTGGCAAACATAGTGCTCACCATGTATCCACACGTTCTTCTCAAGTTCATAGCTAATAGCTAGTCAGGAGACTGAACAGAAGTCCACACCAGAAGAATGCACTTAAAATCTGGCATGTTCCATATCCCTCCTCCTCCCACAGCAACTTTAGAAGCATGTTCAATACTTCATAGATTTAAAAAAGAAAAAAGAAAAAAAAAGGACAAGTGACTCAAATCCATGAGTTCCTGCCTACAGGAAAGCTATGCAAGAGGGCCCCTGGACCCACATTAAACTTTGAGTGAAAGTAAAATAAACTTCTATTGGTTTGAAGGTTATATGTTACTGCAGCATAACTTAGCTTTTCCTGACTCGGAGAGATTGTCAATGCCAACTTTGGTGAATTGTGAGCATTCAATAAGAAGATGAGTGTAAAGCATCAACAACAGTAAATTCACATTTTTTCCTTGTCTATTTTTGAAAACAGTTTTGTCCTAGAGGATCAATCACATTTAGCAGCTATTGCAGACTGCTTTCTGATAATATTTTAGTATTGGGATCTAGCCACAGAATTCTGAAAAAAAAAATGAAGGATGTACACAACCTCCTCAACAGGAGCTCCTGTCACCCACAGAAAGCATTACAAACACTTTGCAGCACCTAAATTCAACTCAACTAACTATCCTGGAAGTGTAAAAAGAAGTAGGTGGGGGAAAGGTACCAAGATAGTATTTCTGGCATTATTTTAAATATCTGTGTGTCTTGTAGCTAGAGACTTGCAAATGATGACTCAGGAAAATTACTGAGAATTTTGATTGAGGGCTTTGCTGGAATCCATAGAAGCAGGATGCTCTAGGATATTATCTCATCTAGAATCTCAGCCTCCTGTGATTGAAGACTCTTAAACATGACAGACCAATATTGTATATTATAGAAGTGTAAGTCCAAAGGAAAGGATTGCCCCACTTGGATTGTCAGTGCCAGCAAGTGACTAAATCACAACACTGTCCCTGTCTCCTGGAGCTCTTTCTCCCCATCACAGGCCACTCCAGGATTGGACACCCTCCTATCTGGTCACCTCTTCCTTAGGCCACCTGCCTGAGTGGGATCCATCAAAAAACAACACTAAAATCCTGCTTGGCAAGCTCTTAGGGCATTCATTTTTACTGTGATTTCTCTGGGTGCACATTGGATTGACATAGCTATTAAAAGTCAGCCCTACCTCTGCAATCAGCCAGAAAAGCTATAATCACCCAGGCTTTTCCAAAGGACCCTTTCAAAGAACATCATTAATTCTGAATAAAGCTCTCCCTCTTAACACTTTCCAATTATAGCCTCGACATTCCTATTTTATGTTACAAAGTTCTTCTGCCATTTAAAAAGAGTTTACTTTTAAAAGCATGTACTTGGTAACCTAAGTATGTAGGTTAATTTTCTAAAATTAAAACAAAGCTAACAAGGACAAGCAACTCACCCTGCCGCCCGCCTCCCCACAATTCTGCAGTCCCTTCCCAATCCACATATTGTATTTTGAAAGGGCAAGTAAATAAATCTCATTATTCTCTAGGACTAGGAGCTTGTTACTTGAAATAGTTGACTCCCAAATAGGAAAGTTGGTTTCCAGGGTGAGGATGGAGTTGAACATCTATTAGGCCCTGGCGGAAAGGCCAATATCTGCATGCAGAATGATAAATTCATGTAGAAGAGCTACCAAATGCAGTTTTCTTCATCTCATTACATTTCCAATAGGATCTTCCTTCCCCTTACACATTGACAAGCAACATCCTGTTGATTTTTCTTTATCCTGTTCTGCCACCCATCCTGTTCCAGGCACTATCTTTTTCACCTCATGTAATCCTTGCCAAGAGTTGTGTAAGGCAGGAATTAATTTGTTTAAAGATGAGGAAAAGGGGCATACAGAAATTAAGCAATCACTCTAACACCCTAAGCTGGTACTGGAACTCAGTGATTCTGTTTCTAACAAGGCTAGTGCATATCACTGGGGGTTGGGATGCCCAAGGGAAGTGACTCTTGAATTGTTTCCTGTTTCCCGGAGTTCTCCCCGTGGCGAGGAGCTGGCCCAAAGAGCTGGGAATATGGTCTCTCTGCAAAAGATTGACTGGAATCTGATGGAGACAGAAAATAAAAGGTGAACAGCCACAAGAATTTCTTCTTCTGCAGCAGGATGAATTCCGGCACACCACAATAACACATCATCTAGCTGAGATCAAGAAGTTGGCGGCTCCAGGACTGACAGAGACATAACTAAGCTGAAGAGTACAGGAACACAGAGTGTAGCTAATTAGATGCGACCTCAACACTGTCTAAACAGACTGTACCTGCAAGTCCCCTTCAACCCCACAGTGCGTCAACATCAGTACGGGCTTTAGCCCTAATACATAGGTAGTAGAGCCTCTTCCCCTGCACACAACACGCAAGTGGCTAACACTTCGCCGGCGCCCTAGAAGCGCAGGTAATAAAACCCTCCACGTGGTCTTCGAAAGAGCAGATGGTAAACTCTTCCTCTTGCGCTCCAGGTGCGTTGGCAGCCAACATTTTCGAACGCTCACGAGTGTGCAAGCTTCCACCCACCCCACCTTAGGCTAAACTTCCTCCTCCGCCAAAGCTACCCATCCCTAAAGCCACAGCCTGTCCCTCACCTGCGTGGTGGGGGGCAAGGGCTGCACAGCCCGGCGACGGCGACCAAAGCGAAACTTGGCCGCCTTGTAGATCTTCCAGTAGACAAACAGCACCACGCCAAGCGGCAGGTAAAAAGCGCCGCAGGTGGAGAAAACGGCGTAGGAGGGTTCCTGGCTCACCTGGCAGCGCTGGCGCTGAGCGTCGTACGCCTCGCCCCAATCAAAGAGCAGAGGGGCGAGGGCAATGAGCGCAGATAGTGTCCAGGTGAGTGCAATCATGACAGCTGAGGCACGGCGGCGGTTGCGTAGCGTGTATTGCAGGTGACGCGTGATGGTCCAGTATCGGTCCAGAGCGATGGCCGCCACATTCCAGATACTGGCGGTACAGCACAGCACGTCGAAGGAGATCCACACATGACACAGGGTCCGACCCAGCTGCCAACGTTTACCCGCCGACAGCTCGCTCACCAGGCTCAGGGGCATCACCAGCGCTGCCACTAGTACGTCCGATAAGGCCGTCGAGGCCACCAAGTTATGCGGCACGCGATGAAAGGCGCGGACACGCAGGATGGTGACCAGAACCAGTAGATTCCATAGAAAAGTGGCCGCTATCAGCAGTACGAGAAGCGTCACCACCAGCACCGTAAAGACTGAGAAGGGCGGCTCCCGGACAGGCAGGTCAGCGCCTCCTGTTGTCGTCCTGGCGACCCCACCCGGGGTTGGGCTACTGTTGCAAATCTCAGGTCCTAGGAGAAGGGCAATGCTGTTGGTGGTCGCCGAGAGATTAGCGGCTTCCATGGTTCGCTGGCTCGGGCTGCTGGGCAAGGGACATACGCCTGGTCACGCTTGAGAGAGGCACTGCGTGCTCAGTGAGGACTGAGGTGTATTTAGGTCGCTCTATCCTGATCCCTCTTTTGGGCTGCAGTCTCTCTTCAGCGCTTCTGCCCGGAGCCCTCGTGGACCTTGGACCGCCTTTTCCCGTGAAGGAAAATAAGAGATTGGACCTCTCCACCTTCTCCAGCTCCCTTCATCGCACTGCTCCCTCCCACCTCACGGCGGTCCCCGTGTCTACAGGCTGTCTGAAGTTTGGGAATCCTAGAGCGCTGCTCTGGGTCCGCGCGCAGAGGCGGGCTCGGAGAGTTGTCTTCCCAGGGCTGCTGAAACTGAGCTGAACCAGGAGCTGGGCAGGAGCGGTTTGGGAAACCCACCAATGAGAGCCAGCCCTGCAACGTTGTCCTACGGGTCTTGCGGCTTCCGCGGGGCGGAAAGCATCCTGACTGCGGTAGTCTCCTACAAAGGTTCATAATCCGGTAGCAATTCCGTAGCTGCCACCTCCGTGAATCCGGGGACCTGTCTGGTGGCACTGTTTGACATTGAAAACATAGAGGCCGCCATAAACCGGCCAGAGGGGGTTTTGATTTCCTGGAATCTACTGGTGCCTAAAATAGAAGATCCAGGTATTGGAGAATTTTAAAGAAAGAAAAAAAGAAAGAAAGAAAAAGAAAAAAAAAGCTCCTAGACAGCTCCCCCGCCCTGTCGGTCCTCCTACTTCATTCGCATCCCTTCTGCCAGGCGAGGGCTACTAGGTACTTTGAGAAGTTCACTCACTGGCTATATGCAAAAAAGCGGCTTCTGAGCAGTTTGGCAAAGACCTGGAAGAGGAATCTTTTCTAACCCTTTCCCAGCTTGAATCCCTGCCCCCAAATTACCCAAACTTCCCGCGCGCTCTCCGTTCCTTTTTCCTTTTTAGTTTCTAATATCCCTATGTCTTCCAAGTTTAAACTGTAGGGTTTTCTTTTTTTTTTTGTTTTTGCCGTGCTAGGGATGGAACCCAGGGCCTCCTCCAGAGCACATGCTAGGCAAGTGCTCTACCACTGAACTATACCCCCAGATCCAGGAGTTATTTTTATTGACCCTTGGGCAAAGGCAGAAACATGACATTCCCTTCGCCCTCCACAAACCTCTCCTCCACATTTTCAGTCTCATACTAAAAAAAAAAATTTAAAAAAAATCCCCCTCAATTTAACGAAATCAACCCAAAGCTGCATCACTTCTGTTGGTGGGAGTAGAAAAGAAATATAAAGAACACAGAGCCCACACTGATCCTCCCCTTCATGGCAGCATAATTGGCTCGTTACTAACCCTCTGGGAATAGAGCAGCAGGCTAACCTAGACACATAGGAGAACCCAGTGGGCCCTGCACCCTGAGAGTGGGCTTCCAGGGAGACTCTGGAAAGGCCACCTAAACTGAAGCAGTTGAAGGGTTCTTCTTCCCTTGTTCACCCAGCAGCCTTACCCCTAGAACCTGAGCCATCTTCTCTTGCTCTTGGGACATCCTGAGAATGCGCTCTCCTTTATCCTCCCTCCCTTGTCCCCTCACAAGTAAGCACTGTCTACATTCTTAGTACTGTGCATGACAGTTCTCATTCACATAGACAGGACAGCACACTCACAAGACATAAAAAGTAACATATAAAGGAGTTAAAATACTTGGACTTACATTTAGACTTAAGCTTCAAGTAGTTGATAAAAACAGCAGAAGTGGTGGACTATTCAGAGATCACAGAGATGGAGAAGTGGTAGTCAGGGGAGGCTTCTTGGAGGGGCAGGATGTTGAAGTTTTACAGAAGTGTAAGGAAGTAGTTCAGATTGGGCATAAGGAATGGAGGAGAGCAGGCAGACTCTGCTGTGAAGAGAGCATGGCTGGCTGGAAGCCATGTGCACATGGGGTGCACATGCAAGTGTAGAGGGTCCAGAAGAAGGCTGGCTTTGGGGGAATTAACCTAACACAGAGAATCATCCTTTATAATGGAGACTAGCCTTCAAAATACTTTTGCAATGACATTCTCCATTTTATCAAATAATAATAACAAAAATAATGAGTATTATAAATGTATAAATATTCATATTGCACCAGTCAGATATAGGACATGCTTTGATTTTCAGTCTTTGCTCCTCTCCAAATACATTTTTCATGCCTAAAATCAATTTTTTATTTTGCCAATTTCTCTTAACACTTTGCATGCTCCAATATATTCTCTTCAGAGTTACCCTTTTTATATTGCACCATTTTACCAGTTGGGAGACTGAGCTACTTGGGCTTTCTAACACAGTCTTCTCATCTTAAAATTGGGGATAATTATACTTGTCATGAGATTGTTATAAAACTAAAATTAGATAAGGCCAGTAGTACAGGCTAAGTGTTCAGTAAATGATGGCCATTCCATCTCTTTTTAACTAAACTTTAGAGTTAGTTCTATTCTAAATTTTAACATACATTGTTTTTATATAGTTTTAATCACATAAATATTTGTAACAACAAAACACTTAATTTCAGTCGAATTTACAACCTTTGTAGGCACCATTCCCATTTGCAGATGAAAAAAATGAAGATTTGTCAACTTGCTGCAATGGACTGAATTGTGTTTCCTCCCTCCTAAATTGATATGTTGCAGCTCTAACCTCCAATGTGACTGCATCTGGAGGCAGGACCTATAAAGAGGTAATAAGATTAAACAGGATCAGAAAGGTAGAGCCTTTATCTGATAGGATTAATATCCTTTTAAGAAGAGACAGGAGAGAGCTCATTCTCTCTCTCCCCATGTGAAGACACATAGTGTAATGGTTAATTTGAATTATCAACTTGATTGGATTAAGATATGCTAAAGATTAAGAGGTTTCTGAGTGTTTCAATGAGGGTATGTCTAGGAATAATTGGCATATGGAATAGCGAACTGAAGCATAGATGCTCTCTAATCATGGGCAGCACTGTCTGATAGGTTGGAGGCTTGGATGGAATAAAAGTTGGAAGAACAAGGGAGCAGCAGCAGATATAAGCTCCATTCTTTTTTTTAAAATTTTTTATTAGTTCTTGGTGGACCTTTTATTTTATTTATTTATATGCGGTGCTGAGAATCGAACCCAGTGCCTCACACATGCTAGGTAAGCGCTCTGTCACTGAGCCACAACCCCAGCCTCTCCATTCTTCTTGATTACTGTTGTAACTGCCTGAGTCTGTCAGACTTCAGCTCCTGTACTCTTTCAAAGCTGGACTCTGCCAGTGATTCTCCAGGGAGTTTTCAGAAGCCTTTGATCCTGGACTAGGGTAGCATAGTTGATTCCTCTTGTTCTGAGGCTTCAGCATCTTGGACTGCACAGATACTGGTTCCTCCAACTCTCCAGCCTGCAGACAGCCATTATCCAGCTTCTGGTTGGGTAAGCCAATCTAATAAATCCTCCTTTTATAATCATACCTATAAATATATCTCTTGTTGGTTCTGTTCCTCTAGAGAGCCCTGACTAATACACAATGTAAGGCTTCTGCCCATGAGCCAGAAAGAGGGTCCTCATCAGGAATTGAATTAGCCAGTACCTTGATCTTGGATTTCCAACTTTCCTAAGAAATAAATTTCTATTGTTTAAGTCAGCTGATGTATGGCATTTGTTATAACAGCCTGAACTAATACACTTGCCTTGAGACTCCTAGCTAGAACTCAGCTTTCTGATTCTCTATTCCTCCTTTGTCCATGACACCAATGTACTCTCCATTTACTGGACTGTGGAGTTCAATAATTGTTTTTGTTTAACTCTGTTAGTTTTACATCACTGTGACCAAAATACCCAAAGAGACCAACTTAGAGGAGGAAAAGTTATTTTGGGCTCATGATCTCAGAGTTTCAGTCCATGGTCAGCCAACACCATGGTCAGCCAACTTTATCATTTTGGGCCTAAAGTGAGATAAAACACCATGGAAGGGTAGTGGTAGAGGAAAGCTGCTCACCTCACGAAAGACAAAAAAGGAAGAGCTAGGGAGACAGGATATAATCCTAAGGGCACAGTCCTGGTGACCCATCTCCTCCAGCTGTCTACAATTGGCTTTCAAATAATCAATCATCAAATGGATTATCCCACTGATCAGGTCACAACTCTCAAAATCTAATTGTTTCAAATCCTGGATTAACATAGGAGCTTTGGGGGGACATCTCATATGTAAACCATAGCATAAAAAGTCCATGTGCCCGTTTGTATCTCAATTACAAATCTCCTTGGGTTTCCTCTTCATTTCTTTTCTTTTTTAAAAAATATTTTTTAGTTATACATGGACACAGTGTCTTTATTTGTTCATTTATTTTTGTATGGTGCTGAGCATTGAACCCAGTGCCTCACACGTGCGAGGCAAGAGCACTACTATTGAGCCACAACCTCAGCCCTTCCCCTTCATTTCTAACCACTCTGCTGCCCACCTGATTGCAGTCCAGGTACACTGACCTCCTACTGACCTGAACATGATGTGCACACGTTCCCTTCTCGGGGCTTCAAGGCTGTTGCACCATCCCCTCTGCCTAGATGCGCTTCTAGGCGTAGTTGTCTGACTCCACTTGAGTCTCTGCTTCACTGCTGAGGCCATCTCAGGCCGTCCCTCACCACTGGATTTATGATTGATCACTCTACTGAAAGGTGTTCTCTAACCCACCACTCTACTTTCTTTCTCTTCATGTCACTTCACAGAAATGACATCATACTATTTATTTTGTTCCCTTTCCCATTATCTTCCTTCCCTACTGAGATATAAGCTGTTTGTAGTATCCTTAGCCTCTGGCTCCATGCCAGGCACATAGTAGGTGACTCAAAACATTTGAATGAAATAAAGGATTGTTGGAAGAGGTGATCCCCAGGCCTGAGCATCCTTGAACGTTTGTTGGACATGCCTAGAAGGCCAGTCCCTGACTGCTTGTTACATAGGCCGTTTCTCACACCTGTGCTTGTAGCAAGCCATCTTCAAGGATGAGATAACCTCTTCCCTGGGCAAAGAGCAGGCATACTGCCACTTATTGTTAAAGTGAATCCCAAGCTCAGTGCTCCTCTCCTGTAGCACAGCCCACTGCCCCTACGGGCATCCAATGTGGGCCCTTTCTGCCACCCCACAGGAGTGGAAAACATGGGGACTAGTGCAAAAAAAATGAAGCTCTGACTACAACTTTTTTTTTTTTTTTTTACAGTACTAAGGATTGAACTCAGGGCAGCCCTGGCTAAAGCTTTTGCCCAGGGTCCAGGGTAATAAAGTTTTTTGTCTCTGACCCAATGATCTCGTGTCCTCTCCCAGCATCTATGAAATGGTAGCAGGGTACCTTGTGTATAGATAGTCAATAATATGGGCACGTCCTTGAGTGTGACTTAGGACAGGGGAGCTCGTTAGTGAGGAATTTGGAAAAACTTCGAGGAAGCACCCTCAAGGTTATTGTTCGGGGCCATCTGACTGACGAGCTCTTGGTGCCTCAAAACTTTCAGCCTTTGATCCTGTGAGTTTTGGAACCTGGCCAGTTCCCACCTCACAGAGATTTTACAGCCTACGGCCAGCTGCATAACGCTGGACTGCATGTTGGGAGGGGTTGCTGTGTCTTTTTAAGCCCTCCAAAGGAGAGAAGCCAGAAGAAGAAGAAGAGAAGGATTTCATCTGGACCGGAGAAGAAGAAGGGACCCATCTGGACGGGAGAAAGAAGGTATCCAACTGGACAGGAGCAAGAGAGAAGAAATCCAACTCAACAGAAAAAGGAGATCCATCTGGGAAGAAATTTCAACCGGGGAAGAAAGAATCTGATGTTTTGAGTAAGAAGAAGGAATCTGATGAGAAGAAGAAGAAAACTGACTTGTGAGGTGGAAGGCAGGTTCTCACCTGTGCTGTTTTACCCCACTCTTGGTGTTGCTGATTTTACCCCAGACTGAGTGTTGAAGGTGATGATGACGCTTTAAGTGGAAAAAAAGGATTCACACCTGTGATGCTTACCCTACCCTTGTTGTTGCTGATTTTGCTGATTTTACCCGAGGATAGGTGTTGAAGGTGTTGATGCTGTTGTGAGTAAAGAAGAAGGATCTTGAATGGTGCTTTGA
>CM053402.1:69513790-69533316 GCA_028644305.1 Xerus rutilus
TTGGTACTGGGGATTGAACTCAGGGGCACTCGGCCACTGAGCCACATCCACAGCCCTATTTTGTGTTTTATGTAGAGACAGGGTCTCACTGAGTTGCTTAGTGCCTCGCCATTGCTGAGGCTGGCTTTGAACTCGCGATTCTCCTGTCTCAGCCTCCCTAAGTGCTGGGATTACAAGCGTGAGCCACCGCGCCCGGCTAGCATATTCTTTTTTTTAATATTTATTTTTTAGTTGTAGGTGGACAGAATATCTTTTATGTTTTATTTTTTTTATGTGGTGCTGAAGATCAAACCCAGTGCCTCATGCGTGCTAGGCGAGCACTCTACCACTGAGCCATAACCCCAACCCCATCTGCATATTCTTTTGTAGAACCATTTTATTCTCTTTTAAAGGAGTCTTGGTAGTAACTTTATGAATATTTGTCATATGCTCATCAATTTGTTGTCATATTTTTTTCTGTTCCTTTCTTTGCATCTGTTTGATTACATGTTTTGAATGATTTCTTGTTTTATACAATAGAACACATCAATCTTGTCTCCATCAGTATCTTCAATTTGCTCAGTATTCACCAATTGCTTTCCTGTCTCCTGTTTTCATTACTGAAGTTTATGAATAATTTACAAATGTGATTCTTTGGTCCCCCTGGAGCTATGACTGTGTCTGGGAGGAGGTGCGGGTGCAGTCATCTCTCCTGCTTGCTGTGTATAATCCTGTCCATGGGGTTCAGCCCTGATTCCCGAGTGCAAGACACTGTGGTTGTAGAAAATGGGTATGATGCTGTTGACTCTGGAGGAGCTTCCATCTACTAGAGACTATATCTACTTGTGTAGTAACCATAATGCAGCAAAAAATTGCTAACAGAGGGTTAGAAATGCCAATAAGGGTTGGTGGTCTTGCTGCAGGTGATAAATCTCTAATGGGGAAGAACAGTGCTGGCTTCTGGGGGAGGCAGCTTTTGACTGTGCCTTAAATAAGAGGATAATTTTCACTAATAAGTGGGGGGAGAGGAGAAAGGAGGGGTACCTGGCAGGAGGAAGAAGATGAACAAAGTCTTGGAGGCAAAGCAAGAACAACAAAACCAAACCACCATCAGAGAACGAGTTAGTGTCCAGTGCTGACTAAGTGATAATTCATTTAGTTCTGATTTGTCAATTTTTGATTTTAAAGAAAACCTAAGAAGAACATTTCTGTTATCTTTGTTCAGCTGGTCTTTTCATTTTCTTTAGTATTTCCATGTATCTCCCATGATTATCTTTTTTGTGCAGTTATTAAAAAGCATTCGTTGTTCTTATATGTTCTTCCAAATGATTTTTAATATTATTTTATCAAATCCTTTTCTGGTTTCATCAAATCTCTGACCAAGCGTTATCTCCTTGGAGAAGCTGGTTTTGATGCCCTCATTTGCTCCAGCCTCAGATCTGGATGGTGTCCCTGCTCTGGCTGGACCCAGAAGTCTCTCTGGGCAGGAACTTGTGTCTGGCCAGGGCTCTTCTAAGATCCTACCCACTCAAGGCCTGGGGTGGGCTCAGAAAACTGAAAGCAAAGAAGGAAGGAGGGAAAGAAAAGAGGAAGGAAGGGAAGAAACTAAGAACCAGCTCTCTGAAGATGAAGAACTGTAATCCAGGGTATTTCATGATATTAGGGAAGACATCAGGTCATAGGAGGTGAGGAGAAGGAACTGCTGAGGGTGAAGTCAAGTAAAAATAAAGAAACAGCAAGAGAGAGAAAATATAAAATGTTTATTTTATTTAGTTGTTGTATTATTTTTAATATGTGTAGTCAGGGAAGATGTTAGGACAAGGTCAAACATTACTCCTCTGATACAGCTGGAGCATCACACCTCAGAATTGGTCATTCATTGGGTCTTGAACTTCAGCATATACCAGAGTCACCTGGAGAGCTGGTTAAAACTCTCCAGGTGGGCGCGGTGGCTCAAGCCTGTAATCCCAGCACTTAGGGAGGCTGAGACAGGAGAATCGCGAGTTCAAAGCCAGCCTCAGCAAGGGCAAGGCGCTAAGCAACTCAGTGAGAACCTGTCTCTACATAAAACACAAAATAGGGCTGGGGATGTGGCTCAGTGGTCGAGTACCCCTGAGTTCAATCCCTAGTACCAAAAAACCCCCCAGAGTGTTGAGACACCCCCAGAGTTAGGTCTGGGTTATGGGGCCAAGGGTTCACATTTTTAACAAATACCCAGAGTATGCTGATGCCCCTAATACATATTTTGAGAACCACTGTTGGTTCTCAGTAGGATTCTCAAAATCCTTATCTACTTTTCATTTTCCTTATATAACTTATTAACCCTCACTGTATGCCAAACACTGTTTTAAGGACTCTCTGTAAATTGATGCATTTATTTTTACAACTTTATGAGACACCTCTATTTCATGAGATTTTATTCCCTCCATTCTACACATGAAGAAGCCTGAACTATTCAATCATGCTCCCCAACTCACAAAACTAGTTAAGTTCTAAAATCTGTTTAACTAATAAGAGGAACTTTCAGGGCTGAGATTATGGCTCAGTGGTAGAGCGCTTGCCCGCATGCATGAGGCACTGGGTTTGATCCTCAGCACTACATAAAAATAAATAAAATAAAGATATTGTGTCCATCTACAACTATAAAAATATTTTTAAAAAAGAGGAACTTTTAAGGCTGTAAAAAGCCACACTGGGTCTGTCAGTCATGAGACCTTGTACAAGCTTCTTAACCGGTTCTGCCTCTGGGGATTATAATAGCATGTAGAGGTTTTTTGGGAGGATGAAATGAATTAATTCACAAAGGATATTATAATTACAGTATGAAATGTACACAATTTTCAGGGGTCTACCCTCTCCGCTACAATATATGTTACATAAGGACAAGAAGTTTATCCTGTGGTTGTTGGAACCTCCAAAACTAGACCCCGAATACATATACCTTGTTGTGTTGTCATTTGCCATGTGACATTTTCTTTTTAGATCAACATTACTAACAATTTTGAGAGTCAGTTTTTATTGCATTTGCATATGGACATATAAATGTTTCTAATATTTCACAACTTGGTCAGGGGTTCTCACTACTGACATTTTGGACTGGATAATTCTTTGTTTTGGGAAATGTCCTATGCACTATAGGATATTTAGCAGCATCTTTGGTCTTTACCCACTAGATGCCAGTAGCAACCTCAAAATTGTAACAACTGAAAATGTCTCTGGACATGCCAAAGGTACCCTTGTGGGACAGAATTGCTTCTGTTGAGAACAAAGGATCTGGTAATTCAGATGTCTCCATCTGGCATGTCTTGTCTCAACTGTCCTGCTAGACCACAGGAAGTCTTAGTCCTACCAGGTTCCCCTTCTATAGCCTCCCAGAGAAAGATCTGCAGAATTGGCATGGCTCCTTGTTTTAGTTCCCCATAAGAAAACATTTCTTTTACAAGGAGCAACATGGAGAAAACCACTTGGGGCTGGATATGGCTGTTTTGTATAACCATATTTAAAGGGTTAGCCATCTCCCTGCACTCAAGGGTTCTTGAGGATGTCATCTTCTGGCAGTTGGAGCCTCAATCCCTCACTTCTCACATCCTAGCCATTTCCAAGGTGTCTGCCACCTTAATGTCCACTTCCATCAGAAACAGCATCCTCCTGAGGCCTTGCCTTTGTCTCTCCCCTGCCTAGAGAAAACCACAACTCCCAAAGAGTTGCACCTCCTACTCCCCAAGACACAATTACTTAATCAACCATGACGTGACAGCTTGTGTTGATAGGGGACAGACAGATGTGAATGGGGGGAACATGAGATTAAGGAAATAATTCTCTAAAGTGGGCCCACTGTGCAGACCCCCACATGCTTTCTTTCCCAAGAAGCAATTTACCTGCAGCCCTGTCTGGCTTAAGTAGACAGGATATGTCACATTCCTCAGCAAACTACCTGTTATCTGCAGGAGAAATGCAGCCCCCAAGTAATATTGATAAGAGGAACCCAAGTTACCCTGAAGGGGGAGAATTTTGTGTGCCTTTTCACAGACCAGATCCTGAAAATCAGGGAGATAAGGATAATTCCTCCTAATCACAAAATATGTATGAATTTATGGTCAAGCATCTAATTAGAACCAATCAGCATGGGCTAAGGTAACCTAGAGTTGTCATAGCAGTGGGGACTTGATGTCATCCTACTGTCAGATGACAGTAGGATGAAAGGTGAAGAGAAAGGTGAAGAGGTGGACCTAGGTGGGATTCTGGAATCCTCTCTGGGATCCCTAATAAAACTTGAGTGTAGGAGAGGCACACTCTCCCTCTCCTCTCTGAGAGGACCCATTCTCTCCCTTAAGAGTGTCCCCTTTCCCTTTTCCTATCCCTTCAATAAACTCATGCCCATTGTTTGAGTGACATATCTGAAATCTTTCTGACTTGATCCAAGAATCAATGTTTGAGGGGTGGCGGGAGTGTTTGTGCTGCATAAGTTTCCCCAAATGGCTCCAGCTCTGTGACAATGTGAAGCTTTAAAACGAGAACATGAAAAGAAGCTGTGCCACTGCACCCTTCCAGCTAGTTCTTGCTCCATCTGGCTCCCACAGGTAGTTAATTCCTTTTTTTTTTTTTTTTTTTTTGGTACCAGGGATTGAACTCAGGTGTACTCGACCACTGAGCCACATCCCCGGCCCTATTTTGTGTTTTATGTAGGGACAGGGTCTCACTGAGTTGCTTAGTGCCTCGCCATTGCTGAGGCTGGCTTTGAATTTGTGATTCTCCTGTCTCAGCCTCCCAAAGTGCTAGGATTACAGGCATGTGCCACCATGCCTGGCTGGTAGTTAATTCTTGGACAAGAATATCTGTGTACACACACACACACACACACACACACACACACACACAAACCTACATACTTGCACATACACATCACCTTGAAAACAAATGAAAATGTTTTAGGGAGAGTAGGGTCCACATTTACAGGAAATTTTTCCCCCAAAGAGTACATAATCATTAGATAAGCACCCCATGGAGTGAAACACTCCTTACAAGGCAGGGTTTTTCATTTGTGTTTCAAAAGGGATTGCTGCTTTACCTTGGCATAACTAAAATGCTCAAAGGATGCCTGCCATCAAAGATGAAAGTCAGACCTCCACCTCCAGAGAAACTGAAAGGCTGCCTTTAACTTTAAAATAACTGTCTCTTCCCCACCTACTTCTTGTTGCCATCAGCATTCTCAGAACTCCGTGGAAACAAAAGAAAAGAAAATTGATGTCCACATAAAAACTGGCACATGGTCATTTATAGAAACTTTACTCATGATTGCATCAGCGCCCAAACTCTAAAGCAAACAGAAGAAAAAAATCATGCTGTCTAGACTCATCCAGTTACCTATTATTTCTACAGCTGGAGATAAGCCTGGATTTAGACATTATTATCTGCTTATACATCAACTTACGCCATAGCATCTTCTGCCTTTATGCGACCATTGTAAGTACATGCCTTCATGTTTCCCACTGAAATCTAACAATTAAAGGAATACTCCTCTCCTATGCTGTAAATAATTATTATTAGTATTCAACTATGCAGAGACTTGTGCTCTCTCTGGGCTTGGTGCTGGTCCCAACCTCCTCACTGCTCTGGATCTGCTGTAGAATAAGAGTGGGTGGAGATAATTTCTCCAGATAAGCAATGGCCTACCTCCAATCCGCTATCAAAGTGCTGTTAAGGATCAGATGGAGATGGGAAGAGAAAACATGTTCAAGGAAACATCTAGGCATAATTGGCATTTGGTTTTCCTGCTGTGTGGGGGTGGAAACTAATTTGTTTGCAGGGATGTGGGGAGAGATAGTGCCTTAGGGTAATTGTTCCTCCTACTACTCTTGGAGTTTTAATTAGCAAATGAGTTCTTTCCCCTCCACTTCCCCAGCTGCTTCCTTTTACATGACCAAAGGTAGTTTTAAAATTTTCCTTGCATTCAAAGTTCATCTCTTAAACATATCGCTTTTCTTATTAAGAGACCTCCAGCAAAGACCCTTGGCCAAGAACTGTGTTTTCCAGAATCAACAATGATAATAAAGATCACCTGTTTGCTGCCGGGACCCTGTTGCAAACACTGCACATGCCAGGGTGGATCCATGACAGTTGAGTGTTCTTCCCAGGTTAATGTCCCATGTTCTTGTTCTTCTGTCTGGCTCATCTTGTCAACTGTGGTGCATGCCCATCAGCAGCAGGGCAGAAGCAGAATAAGATGGGGAGGGAGCGGGAGTGAATGGAGAGAACAAGTCTCATCTGGCCTTTTCTGCATTTTAAGCAGTTCACAGAGGGCAAAGTTGGAAAGGAGGGCTGAAATGAGCTCTGGGCATTACCTGTATTTCCTCTGCAAGCTTTACATCCTGCAGCCTGCTTAGACTTGCTCAGAGTTGTGGGTAACAAGAACCAGGGAATTTAGCCCCCAGATTTTTGAACCACCAGCCCTACGAAGACCAATAGATGCAATTTCTAAGTCCAGAGAAGCAAAGAGAAAGTGCTTAAAAACAACAGGAATCAAAGAACTCCGAAACATTTCCAAACTGGAGATGTGCCATTTGAAAATGGCAATTAGGAAATTCATCACTGAGGGAAATATAGATTAGAAAAAAAGTGTAAGACAAGATGATAGTTTCATGCACAGATTTATAGAACGTATATAAAGAGTCATAAGGAAATATCCTCCCAATGTGTTGCTTGTTGGTGAAATGTGGTTGTAAGATTTTAAAGAAAGGCATAAAATATTTTGACAAAGGCTTGGGTTTAATATAGAAAAACACATCACTTGATATCATGCTTCATACTCCAAGATGAAAACCCCAATTCTGCCCAAGATCCCTGGGTCAAAAGGTATTCTGGTTTCTGGAAGGCCTAGACTTTCATATCTCCCCAGAGTGTTCCTGAAATTAATTCAAATTCTAGAGATGCAAAGAAAAACCTTGGAGTTTCCGGTTTCCTAGGTGTGTTGACTGGCAGCTCTAAGCGGAAAACGGGAATAATTCTTTCTTTCTTTCTTTCTTTCTTTCTTTCTTTCTTTCTTTCTTTCTTTCTTTCTTTCCTTCTTTTTCTTTCTTTCAGAGGAATCACAACACATTTACTTCACAAACACTCATATTCAAATTCTTACAAATCAATAAGGGAAGAAAAAGGACAACATAATTTTCAATGGCAAAAAACTTTAACAGGCACTTCTCAAAAAAATAATATCCAAGTAGCCAATGGATGTATGAAATAATACTCAATTTCACTAGTCATCAGGGAAATGCAAACTAAATCCACCACACTATATCCGGAAACCACTGAATAGCTAGAGGGAAAAAAGACTGAAAATACCAAGATTTGATAAAGATGTAGAAACCAGGACCCTGTCAGCTGCTACTGAAAATCTATGTTAGTATAACAGTTGGAAAGTTGATTTTCAGTATTTATCAAAGATAAACATATGCATAAACATACTCTAATACCCAACTGTCCCACTCTTTGGTATGTGCCTAACAGTAATGCTTGTATATATTCTTTCAAGTCACGTAGACTATACCAACCTGCTTGACTCTGTCTTTGAACCCTAGCTTTTTCCTCTCTGTCTCTGCTCTATAGCTCTAATACTTCTCTTTCTTGGAATCTGATTTCCTGTGGGTATTAGGAGAAAGCCGTTACCATATATGTTAGTTAGCTTTTTGTTGCTGTGGAAAAATAACTTAAAAAAAAAACTTAGCAGAGAAAAGATTTATTTTGGCTCATGGTTTCAGACGTTTCTGTTCAAGGTTGGCCAGTTCCATTGCTTCTGGGACTGAGGTGAAGCCAAATATCAGGATACCAGGGCACCAGGAAAGTGTTGGAGGAGGCTTTTCACCTCACTGCAGCCAGAAAGGGTGGGGGGGAGCAGGTCAGATAAAATGTAATCTCCGAGGACATGCCTCCAGTAAATACTTCCTGCAACTATGCCCCACGGCCTACAGTTTCCACCTCCAATAGTCTATTCAATTGTAAGTCCACTGATGGATTAATCCATTGATGAAATCAGAGTCCTCAAAATCCAATCACTTCCCCAATACCCTACCTCTCAACATTGCTGCCTTGGCTACCAAGCCTTCAACACACGAACCTTTAAGGGACACTCCAGATCTGTAACTCTTCCTCGGAGCTTCTTTTTGTTTATACTTTCTGATTTCTATACAGTACAGACACACTTTTTATCTTACAAAGTCTGAACTTTTTTCTGGTCTCTGGATACTCTTATTTTAGGCAAATTTCTATCTTTAATAGAAAAATAAGATTTGTATGCTGTAGTATTTTTTCGACTATGAAGTTTTCTCTTCTGGTCTGTGAGGGTTACTGAGAAACAGAGAAGACTTTCAG
Organism: Xerus rutilus; assembly: GCA_028644305.1. Classification (NCBI taxonomy): domain Eukaryota; kingdom Metazoa; phylum Chordata; class Mammalia; order Rodentia; family Sciuridae; genus Xerus; species Xerus rutilus. The sequence goes on from CM053402.1 coordinate 69,522,131, forward strand.
AATTCTCTAATTCCCACTTTTCTTTGAGCACCTTCAGGTACTTATACCCAGACCTGAGATTTGGTTTGTCAATGTTGAGTGCGGAAAGAAGAGGAAATCTTGGGTCCCACAGGCTTGGGTGCAACTGAACTCAGCCATCAGTCAGAAGCCAGTGGAATGCCCTGGGATGGGGATGCTTCTCTCCTCTGAACACTGCTTCCCTGGCCCGCTATTGCCTGCCTCTCTGAAAGGGAGTTTTTTACATTGTATCACTTTGCTCCAAATGAAATGGCTTCCCGTCTTTCTTTGTTTCCTTCCAGTCTTCCTCCTTCCCTGTCCTCTTCTCTTGTTGGTCCATCAGAGTTGACACCAAAATCCCTATGAGGACTGAAATATTTGCTTTCCTAGCTGCTGAGGAAGTTGTGGCAAACAGCTGTCAGTCCTGGCCCCTTCTGCAATCACCTCAGCCACGCTCACAGCCCCTTCCAGGAGCAGTCCTCAGTGGCCATCAAGACAAAGTATAAAAGACCCAGGCACCTCACTCCAACTTGAGACAAGTCTATAGGGCCACCTCAGCTTCAGAATACCCCAGTGAAGTAGTCTGGGACATTTACTGATACTGTATAATAGCTCACCTCCTCTCTTGGCCCCAAACTTCCTTTACTCCCTGTAGGTGATTTCTCCTCTAAGGATACCTCAGGAAAATCTCCTGCACTCTAATCCTCATCTTAGCATCTGCATCATCAATAGCCAAGATTAGATTGATGCAGAAGACACGATTTAATGGACAAAGGAAATGCCCATAACAGGTTAATAGTTATACATGATAGTGGCCAATGGAGAGTCATAATTTACAATTCAAACACGATATTTGCAGGACAACATCAATGGAGTAAGAGTAGTCAGAGGAGGCTTCCTGGAGGAGGAAGACCTGGGACTTGTCCATGGGTAGGATTTCGATGGAGGAGGAACAACATAGGGCACTACAGGTGAAGGGAATTACTTAAGTGATTTGAGAATGAAGATCTCTAGTTTATGAAATAGTGAGTTTTATTTGGGCAAAGCAGAGGTGGATATGTGGCTTTGGGTTTGCATAAACTAACTTGTGGCTAGAGAGATTTGGAAGAACTCTAACAGCCAGGCTGAGGTGTTTGAACACCCACAAGAGGAGAGGAACAATTAGGCATATTGAACAACAGAGGGACATGATGGATCTTATTTAGGCAGAGGTAATACTGACTAATTGCCAAGGTTGGGTGGACAGACATGTCATCATAGTACTGAAAACAATACATTAAACAACTCCTAATTTTACTTGTCTTAACAAAAAGCAACTGTTTCTTACTTTGTTGTAAAGTAATACGGTGACTCGGGTTTTACAATGTGGGTTGCCATTTTAAGAACATTTGGTGGTTCCATTGCTGTTCCATTCCCACCCCCTTTGGAATGTTGGTAAAAATGACAGGACATTGAGAGAGGGTACCGAGGATATGTCACCACCCTTCTCCCTTTATGGGTGAGTGTGCTTGGGAGTATCATTTTACCCAAAAGTTTATGTGATGGGCTAGTGATAGGACTGAATTAGAGGAAGGAAATCTGTTGGGTGGTATGTTAGTCAGCCTTCCATTACTATAACAAATAACTGACATAGTCAATTCATAAAGAGAAAAGGTTTGCTGGGCTCACAGTTTTATAGGTTCATCTGTGATTGATTGGCCCTGTTGCTCTGGGGCCTGAGGCAAGGCAGCACTTCATGTGATAGAGCAAAACTGCTCACTTCATGGCCAGAGAGCAAAAAAAAAAGAGAAAGAAAGAGAATGGCGTCTCACTATTTCCTTCAACAGCATCTCCTCAGTGTCCTTAAGACCTCCCACTAAGGCCCTACCTCCTAAAGGCTCCACCATCCTCCATTAGCTCCATGGGCCCCTGGAGGACATTTGAAATCCAAACCATAGCAGTTGAAGTTATCCTGATCCAACAAGGAGGGCAGGAATTTGAAATCAGAGCAATGGGGAAGAGAAACACACACTAGGAGGGAATTGGCTTAAATAATCGAAACTGCCAAGGAGATTTCAACTCTGCCTGATTTGGAGCCAGGAAAAATGGTGGTAGGGATAAGGGAATCAGAACCGGAGTCTATAGGGCCTTCCAGACCACATCCCCTGAGTGCATCTGAAGCGCTGCCACCTGGGAAGTCCCAAAGTCAATGCTCTTTTCTTTGTTGCTTCCCAAATTATTCCACTTTCTAAATCCCATACTCAAGGAAAAATGAACTGCCCTGCCTAAAGGGATCGCACCATTCCACTCTGAGTTTCTTTCTAAGGCACATGGCTTGAACTGAGTTGTTCATAGTCTAACTTGTTGTGACCAAAAGGTGTGAATGGGGTGGGCATCTAGTATGTGACCAGGACTTGGGTGACCCTAAATGGCACTTTTGAGGGAATCTAGTTCTCATGGAACCAGAGCCAGCAACTTTGAACTTGTTAGCATGTTAATCTCGTTTCACCTCTTGCTTTGGGCATCAGGGTGCTTAGAGTCACATTTTAATTTTTGTTTCTCAAATTTCTTAAGGTGGTTTTACACACACACACACACACACACACACACACATATATACATATGACACAAAATTTGTCAAGTAAACATTTTTAGTATACAATTCAGCAGCATAAATTACATTTACAATGTATGCAACTTTCCAAACTTTTTCATGACTCCAAACAGAAACTCTGTAACCATTAACCAATAAGTCCCCATTTTTCTCCCCTAGCCCTAGGTAACCAACCTCTAATATTTCTTTCTCCATGAGTTTTGCCTATGCTAGATTTTTCACATAGTGAAATTTTAAAATATTTATCTGTTCATGTTTATTTACTTTCACTTAACATATTTTTTCAATGTTCTGCTATTTTTTTAGCATGTATGAGAATTTGATTCCTTTTTATGGCTCAATAATCTTCAACTGAAATGTGCAAACCATGGTTTTTCCATTTATCTATTCATGGACATTTCAGTTGTTTACAACTTCTGGTTATTATGAATAAGGCTGCAATAAACAGAGGTGTATAAATAAGTCTGTGTCCTTGTTATTTCCTTTGGAGTAGAACTGCTGGGTCACAGAGTACTTCTATGTTTAATTTATTGAGGAACTGCCAAATTTTTTTCATAATGGCTACCTTATTGTATGTTCCACTGTCAACATATGAATATTACCATTTCTTCATGTCACTTATTTTCTCATTTGGCCTTATATTTAATTCTTAATTGCAGAAATTATTTTTGCATATATCTTTCCCTCCCATTGCTATAATTTTATACATTGTCTCTATTTCTATTGTTTATCATTTCTTTTTCTTGGTGTAAATTTTTTTGGAAATAGGTAAGCTTCAAATCACACATGAAGGAATAAAAAACTTAACAACCAAAAGACTTGACTGGGCTTAAGCTATTGCTCACATCTTGTGTTTTGGAGCTTTACAACCCAATTTCTTTTCATCTCCCAGATAATCTTGTCATGGAGGATTTTCTGGCTTTCTCTGTTTTTCTTTTTTCTTTTTTTGAGTTTCTTGTGTTATGTCTGTATGGTCCAGTGAAGATTTCTCTGTTTCCTGAGCCATTTGACAGTTGAACTCATCTAGTCAAAAGAGATGCTAGTCTTTATTGTGTTTTTGAGTTAACATTTATATTCTCTTGAGAAGACACAGAACTCACAGTTTCCTGGTGTTCTTTATTGAGGATAAAATAATACAGCTGATGGAAATATCCCAACCAGCCTTGCCCCTCACCCTGCCATGCCTTATGCTATGACAAAACCTGAAAATTCTTTCTTTTGAAACTCGCTTAGTCAAATATTAGTCATTCCATTAATGATTTCAGGAAGGGCTAATGGAAGTCAATGACAGTGGAAAATAAAACTTGGTACTCTTTCTTGTGTTAATTGAATATGAAATAGAGGGACAAGATGACATTTAGTTGTTATTTCCAAATCTTTAAAAATTTTTTACTGCATATAGGGCAAGTACTCAACATCCTTTTAAGGTAAAACATTCTTTGGAAGGGAAGTTTTTCATTACAATAGAAGGTGTATATGAAAAACCTACAGTTTCATAGTTAACATTGTGTTCAATGGTGAAGGGTGGATCTTTCTACTTAATGTTAGGATAAGGATGCCCACTTTCACCACCTCTGTTCAATAGAGTACCAGCTAGAGCAATTAGGCAAGGAAAAAGGAATAAAAGGCATCTAAGTTGGAAAGGAAGAAGTAAAACTTTATCTACTTGAAGGTGGCATAATCTTATATATAGAAAACCCTAAAGGATAAAAAAGAAGTGTTAAGAGCTAATTAATGAATTCAGCAAAGTTGAAGGATGCAAAATTAGAATTCAAAACTGAGTTGTATTTTCATCTAAAGCAAGAGTAATCTGAAGAGGAAATGAAACAATTTCACTTATCATAGCATCAAAAGGAATGAAATATGTAAGGCTAAATTTAAACAGAGAGATTTAAGAATTCTAAGCGAAAACAGAAATTGCTGAAAGAAATTTAAAGGGACCAAAATAAATGGAATGACATCTTATGTTCAGGCAGTGGAAGACAATATTGTTAAAATAGTAATACTCCTTAAAGTGATCTATAGATTCAATGAAATCCCTATCAAAATCACAACTTCCTTTTTTGCAGAAATAGAAAACCCAATTCTAAAATGCATATGGAATCAATCAGAGGAAACCTGGAAAAGCTGAAAGAATTTTGAAAATAAAGAATAAAGTTGAAGGTTCAAAATTTATATAAAGCTACAATAATCAAAACAGTGTGGTACTGGCATCAGGATGGACATACAGACCAATGGAAAAGAGTTGAAAATCCAGAAATACTCCTGTAGATCTATAGTTGATTGATTTTTGACTGTGGTGACAATACTGTTCAAAGGGAAAAGGAATATCTTCTTCAACAAATGGTTCTGGAACAACTGGGTATCCACATGTAAAAGAATGAAGTTGAATTCCTACCTCACATCATAAACAAAAATTAACTCAAATGGATCAAAGACTGAAATGAAGAGTAAAAACTATAAAACTCTTAGAAAACAACAGAGGAAAGTCCTTATGACCTGGCTTTTGGCAATGGTTTCTTAAATATGAGATCAAAGGCACAATAAAATAGAAAAAATAGATAAATTGGGCTTGGTCAAAATTGAAAATATTTGTGCATCCAAGAATACGTGTAAGAGCTGGATGTGGTAGTGTATGCCTCCTAGTGGCTCAGTAGTCTGTGGCAGGAGGATCACGAGTTCAAAGCCAGACTCAGCAAAAGCAAGGTGTTAAGCAACTCAGTGAGACCCTGTCTCTAAATAAAATACAAAATAGGGCTGAGGATGGGGCTCAGTGGTTGAGTACCCCTGAGTTCAATCCCACCAAAAAAAAAAATACTTGTAATACTTGTAAGACAGTGAAAAGATAACCCACATAGTGGGAGGAACTTTTTGAAAATCATAAATTTGTTAAGTCTATTATCTAAAATATATAAAGAACTCTTTTCATTCAATAACAAAACCCAATTTTTAAAAGTGCAAAGGATCTGAAAAGATATTTCTCCAAAGAAGTTATACAAATGGCTCACAAACTCATGAAAAGATTCTAAATGATATTAGTAACTAAGAAAATTCAAATCAAAATCACGAGATACCATTTTATACCCACTAAGATAGCTTAATATAATCTCTCTCTCTCTCTCTCTCTCTCTCTCACACACACACACACGCACACACACACACACCCCTATGAAAAATAAGAAATGTTGGCAAGGATGTGGAGAAAATGGAACCTGAGATAATATAATGTAAAACAGTGTAATGGCTGTGGAGAAATGTTTGGAAGTTTCTCAATAAGCTACACATAAAATTACCACGCGACCCAGGAATTTGATACCTAATAAAATATCCAAAAGAATTGAAAACAGGATTTCAAACAAAAGCTGGTACACAAATGTTCACAGAAACTCTGTTCATAGTAACCTAAATGTAGAAGCTATACAAATGTCCATCAGCAGATGAATAAACAAGATCTGGTATCCCCATACCTATAACAGCTATAAAAAAGGGGAACGCTGCTACATTTGGATAAATGTTGGAAGCATTGTGCTAACTGAAAGAAGCCAGACCTCAAAGGCTACATTATATGATTCCATCTATAGGAAATGTCCAGACCAGGCAACCTTATAAAGGCAGAAAGATTAGTGGTTGCCAATGGCTGGGGGCAGGTGGGAAATGGCAACTGACTGCAAGTGTGTATAGTGTTCCTTAGGTGCTATTTGAGGCAGAAAAATGTTCTAAAATTGTGATGATGATTTCATAACTGAGAATATGTGAAAAATCACCAAATTATATACTTTAAACGGGTGAACTGTGTGAGTTATATCTCAACAAAGCTATGCAGAAGTTACCCCTGCCTCAAAATGAAGAAACAAGAAAAAAATTTAAAAAATTTAAATTCATAGGGACTACATCCTCCAGGCTCTTCAGATCTCATGTAAGACCCCTTGCCCTCCCTCACTACTGAGTGGGAGAAATCTTCTGCTTTCAGCTTCTGTTCTTGAATTGGGCTATTTTTGGTTTCTCCTGTTCTCAGGCTCTTCAGCTGATGTCACCCACCTCGGCTTCCTTCCACACATGACCCATGACAAGAGGGGCTTGTGGCTCTTTGGTGATCTGTCTCACCCACTTGTATTTTGGGATTCAAGGTTATATTTGGTCACCTACTTTTGTTGTAAATGTTGTCCAAGGCTTCTTGGTTTTCCTCTCTAGGTGCTCTGTTATTTCTGTTGGAATTCAGAAAAATTCAAACATTATTTTAGTGTAGCTGCCACAATCTTCCCAACATTCCTACAAGGAGAGGTTTGAGACAGAGCAATTTTTGATATGCGTGTCAAATATTTCCCCCAGTTTACATTTATTATTTGTCATTTGAGCAGCTTGAAAGGGTGGGCTGGAGATGAGGATGTGGAAATTTGGGGATGACTGTAGCTTCCTACACTGTATTTTATATGAGCTGCAGATGGCCTTGCTTTTAGATCACCCAGTGAACTCATCAATCTTTCTGTTTTAGTAGCCCTGAGGATCTATAAAATGATTAGACGTCTCAAGATGTTATTAGTATTTTCTCCTGAGTACCTTCAATGGTGCACTTCAGTTCACCTATTGCTCAGAGAATATTACTATGGGAACCTATTCTTCCATGTAAAGTGGTTAGCGTTGAAGACAAAGAAGCTGGACTAAAAACTTGAGTACTCTAACCACTTATTACCAAAAGGTACTTGAAAGAATTAAGGGAAACAAATGTAGGTACAGTGTTGCGCTCCCTCCATTACAGGGGAGAAAGAGTTTCACCTAGCTGGCCTTAGAAGAAGAAAGGGAACAGACATATACACACGTGTGCCTGCATACACAGCACAGGTAACAATGTTTGCACAAGATACAACTTTTCTTCTATCTTACCTGAATTAAATGCAAAAGTCAGGAGCCCAGTGCTGATATGGTGGCTCCATGATCATCAGGTGCTCCAGTTCCTCTATCTGCTGTGTTACCATGTTTAGCAACCTCATAGTCCTCACACTCCAGACACCATTTTTGTTCTCCAGATAGAAAGGAGGAAATAACACAAAATAATATGACCTTATTTTTCTCAGCTACTTTTCCGAAGTTGCACACAATTTTTCTTCTGATCTCATTGGCTAGAACTTAACTGCATGGCTATGCTTATTTGGTAGGGAAACCAAATAGGATTGCCTTTTTCTGAGTAATCATGTGCCTGGTTAAAACCAGGGATTGTGTAACTGAGGAAGAAAAATATTAGGGGACAAGTACTTTTATTTGCAACAACAAATAAAATGGGGGGATTGAATATCTGCTCATTTTCACCTTTCCTAAAAGATTGCTAAGAGTCCACTATGACTTCTATGTCAGTTCATTATCTTGGCTCTCCTCCTACTCCCAGGCCATCAATTCTATTCTCTGCTATAGCTTGGAACATGAATGTCCCTTCAAAGCCCATGTGTTGGAGGCTTGGACTCCAGAGTGATGCTATTTGAAAGTGATAAAAATCTTTTAAGAGGTAGAGCATAGTGGGAGGACTCTAGGTCATTGAGGGCATGCCTTGAAAGGGATTGTGGGACCATGGACTCTTCCTCATTCTTCTTTTTGTCCTGGCCATGAGCTGAATGGTTTTGCTCTGCCATGTGACGCTGCCATGTTGTGCCACCTCACCATTGGCCCCAAAGCAAAGGGGTCAATTCAATGTGAAACTTCAAAACTTTGAGCCAAAATAAATCTTTTCTCTTTATAAGTTGATTATCTCAGGTATTTGTTATAGTGACAGAAATCTGACCGACATATTATCTCTCTCCCTTTTTCTGACTTTATCAATCAAAGTGCTCTGGTTACAAGTAACAGGAAGTGATTACTTCACTCAAGAGGAAAAACTTAGAAAAGACTCACAGAATCAAGGGAAGGCTTGAGAAGCTGACAGAGAAGTCAGGAAGCAGGCCACTTAGCCAGTGGAGGGGTTGGAAAACAAATTCTTTGACAATACTCTTGGGAGGCAAATAGTAAAGTTAATTTCAGCTTTGTTTTCTTCCCAGCAATTTGCATCAAGGCTCTTGAAATTTTGAGTTGAGAAAGCCTTATTGATCTAGCTTTTCCTCACACCTGACCCTTTAATGGAGGAGGGAATTGGGTGGAGAAAGCAGAGATAATTCTCAAGAGAAAATCAATGCTGTTACCAACAGGAGAAATGGATGCTGGTAGCCAGAAAGAAAAAAAAAATGCAACTCACAAAACAAATAAACAACAACAACAAAACCCAAACCTGTAACTGCTTCCTATCCTTCTCCAAATGTAGAACAATGATGACTGTTCCTGTAAAGCCAAACGACCAGATGGAAGTAAAACAGGACAGGAACAGGCTTTATTCTGGGAAGGATGATCCCGGGCCACCCCCGCCTCACCCAGTCACCAGGCTTGAATGGGCAGAAATGGCGTTGGAACCTTGTGCCACACAGAATTTAAAGGGTCCCCTCGTCCGGAAAAGGAAGGTTTGAGGCCGGAAGGGAAAGGCCTGGGGCAGGAAGAGGTGTTGGTCTAGAGTCCAGTGTCCTCTGAGATTGATTAGGTGAGGCTAGTGAGGTCAGAATCCTTCCAGGATGAGCTGGGCGTCATGGCGGTTCTCATGTTGGAGGTTCGCTGTTCTTTCTGTATCGGCTACTGGAGGCTGCCATGTTGGCATGTTTGGCGTGTTTGTACTGCGTTCGGGGTGCACAATGGTGGGGGCCGGGGGTGGCGGATGCTAAGGGCGAGGGGCGGGCCTAGCCGCCCGTGCAGCTCCTGCAGGCCCCAGGCTTGGCCTGGCGGTGGCGGTGGCGGTGGCAGCGCAGCCCACGGAGCGAGAGGGAGCGAGACGGCTGATGGGTGGGGCGAGAGCTGGGCGGCTGATGGGAGATTGTTTTTCTTGTCTGTCTCTGACCTAACATCCCGGCCTTTTTGATGATATAGGACAGTAAATTTGGTCTGACTGCTTCGTGCAGGATTGGGGGCGTCGAGAGGGGGGAGGTGGCTCAGGTGTTGGTCAGGCAGGGAGGCAGACTCAGGGCTGGAGATGCTGGTTGTCAGTCATGCCGCTGGAATGCAGAGGCGCCACCTGGGGGTAGGAACAGAGGTTTGGGAAAGATTACTGATTAGCAGAGGAGGCTTGTCGTGAAACTTTGAGTTTGGTGGGCCCCAGCATGGTGGAAGTTCAAGGCTGGGCATTGGGGGTAGGTGCCTTTTTGAGGCGGGAGACATGGTACCATGGGGTGTGGCCTAGAAGCTTGGCCGCTGTTGGCGTGGTATGACTGTATGGGGTCCCGTCCAGCGGGGCACCAACAATTGAGGAAGCAGCTCTAGAAGTAAGACTGTCACCTGGTTGAAGAGGATCTGAGTTGGTCTGCAGATGTGCTGGGTCTGAGGCGGTAAATGGCGCCGGAGGGCAGTGGTCTGCATGTTCCCTTAAAAGCTTGTGTAAGAGGGTGAGATATGGCAGGTAGGACACAAGGGAAGGGGAGTTGGTTGGGAAATTTTGGTTGATTAGGGAAGGGCGTCCATAGAGCAACTCAAAAGGGCTAAGGCCAGAGGGGGCTCTAGGGGTTGCCCTAATTCAAGTGAGGGTCAATGGCAGGAGATTGGGCCAGGAGAGCCCGAGTTCGATGGCAAGTTTAGTGAGGTGATCCTTGAGGATGCCATGGGCCCTTTCAACCTTACCCAAGGATTGGGGTCAGTAGGGAATGTGGAGTTTCCAAGTGATGTTGAGGTCTCTGGAGACTAGTTGAACAACCTGAGAAGTGAAGGCTTGGGCCATTGTCTGACTGGATGGAGATGAGAAGTCCGAATCTGGGAATAATCTGCTCAACAAGGATGGAGGCGACAGTGTCAGCAGTTTCCCTGGAGGTAGGGAAGGCTTCTATCCAGCCTGAAAAAGTGTCAACCATAGTGAGTAGGTAGCGAAGCTTTTTGTGCCTAGGCATATGAGTGAAGTCAATCTGCCAGTCTTCACCCGTTTGGTGACCTCTCATCTGGTGCGTAGGGAGTTTGGGTTTGATGCCTCCTTGTGGGGACACAGTAGAGCAAATGGAACAAGCAGAGTGGACATGCTGGAGAGTAGTTCTCATTCCTGGGAAGTAGAAGAGAGGTTGTAAAAACTGAAAAAGGGGTTTGGGGCCAATATGAAGAGAGTTATGAATGTCCATCAATAAACCGTAAGCTTGCTGTTTGGGGAGGGCAATCCGATCCCCTAGGAAGATCCAACCATCTCCCCTGAGATGACCACCTTGGGTTATCAGGTCCTGTTGTTCCTGTGGAGTATAATTGGGTTTAGTAGCAGTGGACAGAAATAGGATAGGTGCTGTCGAGGATTTGGCTGTTAATCCTCGTGCTATAGAGTCTGCCATATTGTTGCCCATAGCTATGGGGTCAGAAGAATTCTGATGTCCTTTGCAGTGTATGATAGCCACTCGCGAGGGCAGTTGTAGCGCCTCTAAGAGTTTAGAAATTAGAGAGGCATTGACCACTGGTGACCCTTTTGTGGTCAAGAATCCGCGCTCCTTCCAAATAGCTGCATGAGAATGAGCAATTAGGAAAGCATATTTGGAGTCTGTGTAAATGTTTACTTGCTTATCTTTGG
>CM053402.1:69533416-69583680 GCA_028644305.1 Xerus rutilus
AGCCTTTTGCGAGATGGTTCCTTCAGGAAGGCAGCTGGCTTCTAAGACTGAGGCAGCGGTGACTACTGCATATGCGGCTCTGCGGCGTCCATCACGACCCATCGTGGAGCTGCCATCCACAAAAAGGGTTAAGTCAGGTGTGGAGAGTGGATAGTCAAAGAGGTCCTCGCGAGGCATTTGCAGGGCCTCCAACATCTGCAGATAGGAACAATTAGCATCTGAAGGGGGAGAGGATAGTAGGAGGAGTGTGGCAGGATTGAGGGAGGAAGAATGACAAAGGGTAATGTTGGGGTTCTCTATAAAGAGAAGGTGAAATTCTTGAATTCTTGAAGGGCTTAGAAGTGGGGGAGCTTTGTGACTTAAGAGGTCCTGTAGCCTATGGGTAGAAAATACAGTTACTGGTTGGAGCAAGGTAAGCTTGAGGGCTTCCTTAGTAAGCTCTGCTGCTGCTGCCAGTGCCCAGAGGCATGGCATCCATCCATGAGCTGTAGCATCCAGCTGCTTAGAGAGGTATGCCACTGGCTTGTGGGAAGGTCCAATCGGTTGGGTGAGGAGGCCAGTGGCAATGCCCTGCCTTGCATCCGTAAAAAGGTGGAAAGGATGATTAGGGTTAGGGAGAGAGAGAGTGGGAGAGGATATGAGGGCATCCCTGAGCTTATAAAAGGCATTGGCTACTGAGGTAGGAGAAGTAAGAGGCCCATGAGGAGTCTCCTTAGCTGCCTGGTATAAGGGCTTAGCCAAAAGTGCAAAGTTGGGGACCCAATGCCTGAAAAAGCTGGCCTGAAAAGTAGGTCCCAGAGAGCTTGAATTCTGTCAGTTGTCAGACCTTTAGAGGTTGGAGTGAGGAGTATACCTAAGTAGGTGACTGAGGTAGCAGTGAGTTGGGCCTTAGTTGGAGAGACACGATAGCCCCATGACCCCAGGAAATTGAGAAGCTGAGCAGTGTGTGCCTGGGAAGTCTCAGGGGATGGGCTGCATAGGAGAAGGTCATCCACATATTGAAGAAAGGTGCTATCCCCCAAGTCACAAGCAGTTAAATCTTGTGCCAAAGTTTGCCCAAAGAGGTGGGATCTGTCTCTGAAGCCTTGGGGTAAAACTGTCCATGTCAGCTGTTGGGACCTTAAAAAGGTAGGGTCCTCCCATGTGAAGGTGAAGAGGTAATAAGAGTTAGGGTGCAGGGACACTGTAAAGAAGGCATCTTTAAGATCTAGGACAGTAAAGTGGGTGGTTGAAGAGGGAATATGAGAGAGGAAAGTGTAAGGGTTGGGAACCACTGGGTGGATGGGAATAACTGCGTCATTAATTAGGCGGAGGTCTTGAACCAAGCGATAGGCTCCTGAGGACTTACGTACTGGCCATATGGGAGTGTTGCATGGACAGACAGTAGGGATGAGGAGTCCCTTGGCAAGTAGTCTGTCTATGATGGGTTTAAGTCCCTCCCTGTGGGTTTTGGCGATGGGAAATTGGGGACGCGAAGGATATTTAGTGTGCGGCTTTAACTGAATACAGGCTGGCTTGTGGTGAGAGGCTATGAGTGGCTTGGAGGTGTCCCAGATTTGGGGATCAACTAGGTCTGGGGGTAATGGTGTAGTGGGTGCTGTCAGATCATTAGAGTATAGATTAGAGGTAAGAGAAACTGGGCGGTGGCATTTTTGGGATGCAATTGGAGAGTGGCCCCTAATAATTGGAGAATGTCCCTGCCTAGGAGAGGAATTGGACAGGATAGAATGACCAGAAAGGAGTGTGTAAAAGGGTGTCCCTCCAGGGCACAGGCCAGCCTAGAAGTTTGGTTTGGGGAGGAGGGTTGGCCATCAATCCCCATAACCAAGACCTGGGAAGGAAACAAAGGCCCAGAGTGGGCAGGCAAAACAGAATAGGTAGCCCCCGTGTCCACAAGAAAAGTTATGGACTTACCTGCTACCTGGAGTGTTACCCTGGGCTCGGCGAGGGTGATGGGGGTCCCCGAGTCTGGGCTGCTTCAGTCTTCTGCGAACCCGAAGAGTTCAGGAGAGCGCTGCCTGGTCAGTCACATCCCCATGTAGAGGAGCCGAGGAAGGGCCAGCCATGGGGCAGTCACTTTTCCAGTGTCCTGTCTGCTCACAGGTGGGGCACGGCCCAGGAGGGGGCCGTGGGTTTGGGCACTGGCGGGCCCAGTGACCCTCGCATCCACATTTGAAGCAAGTCCCCGGTGGAGGGGATCGTGGGTTCCCCCATAAAGCTCTTGTTGGAGCTGTAGGCCTCAGGGCTGCTGCCAAGGTTTGGGTTTGGAGTGTTACCTTTTTCTGTAATTGGGCCTGCCTGGCTAATTCAGCTGACTCTTCTCGGGCATTATAGACTTTAAAGGCCATTTTTACCAGGTCCCAGATAGGGGTTTGTGGGCCCTCCTCAGCTCATTTGAGCTTTTTTCTAATGTTGTGGGCTGATTGAGTGATGAAATGGGTCACTAGCCCTGTAGCCCCAGAGGGAGACTCAGGATCCAGCTTAGTATATTTGATAAGAGCCTCTGTAAGGGAGTTGAGAAATAGAGCTGGATTCTCATCTGGATTCTGGGTGATTTCTCTGAGCTTATCAAAATTAACCACTTTGTTAGACACTGCCTGCATGCCTGCTATTACATATTGAATCATGTGGGTGCAGTGATGGCACCCCTGCTGGCCATCCTGATAGTTCCGGTTGGGTTCAGTTCGGGGAATAGCAGCTTCACCTGTAGGAAGAGTTATGTCTGTTAAATGAACTTGATCAGCATGGTCCCGAGCAGCCTGCTGGATGCGAGAGCATTCATCAGGGGTAAGAGTGGCAGAGAGAATAACATAGACATCATGCCAGGTAAGATTGTATGTCTGAGAGAGAGAGCGGAATCCCTTAATGTAAGTAGAACAGTCAGCAGAGAAAGACCCAAGGCGCTCTTCAATCTGGGAGAGGTCCTGAAGTGAAAATGGAGCATGAACTTGAATAATTTCTTCAGCACCTGCCACTTCCCTGAGGGGACAGAGAAGCCAGGGTCAGCTGACAAGGGAGCCTGGTGGGAACGGGTGTGAGTGCTAACAGCGGAAGAGGGGAGTGGGTGAGTGAAGGGATCCATTGGAGGGGCAGGAGCTGTGGCTACAGGAAGAGGGTCAAGAGCTGTGGCTACAGGAGGAGGGGGATGGCAGACAGGTGGGGCTGAGAGCAGCTCAGATGGATCAGTGAAAGAGGAAGAAGATAGGTAAAAACATTGGTAAGGGGGCGTGGGATTTTCTCGAGCAAGGATAACTTGAAGGACAGAACAGGTGGAACAAAGTTTGGGGTGAGAGCATACTTCCCCAAAAGCCTGAACATAAGGAGCCTCTGTCCATCTTCTTGTCCGGTGAAAAAAATTAGCTAAATCAGCGAGAATTTGAAAATCAAAAGTTCCCTCTGGAGGCCATTTTGATCCGTTGTCTAAGCCATACTGAAGCCAGACTACAGTGGAAAGGAGGATCAGACGCTCATGGCGTAGGTCTTCAGCAAATCCCAGCTCCTCAAAATTGTAATACAGACAGCCCAAAGGAGTTTTGGGGTCTGGAGAAGAGCTGGTGTTTCCTATGGCTCCTCAGCGTTCACGGAAGTGGGTGAGAACAGAAAAAGGCATCCCAAAATCCGTTCAAGTCCACTGGAAAATGGGGGGCCAAGCGAGGGGCTCAAGTGTCCTTGTAAACTCCTTGGGGCCCCAAACAGAATCGGATGGTTCACAAGGACTGGAGACGTCTCTCCAATTCCCGTGGCCTCGGGCAGAGGTCTATGCACACGTGTGACTTCCAGGAAGAACCCTGGTGCAGACAGGAATAAAGCTGGGGAGTCAGGGGAGATGGGTTGAGGGGAGCATACCTCACTTTTATCGGTCTGGAGGACGGAGAGCGGCTCCCGGTCTGTTCGGAGAGTTTGTCTCTACCCCAGTGCAGGGGGGAGCTTCAAAAACTCTCCCGGGTTTCGTGCACCAATTTGTAAAGCCAAACGACCAGATGGAAGTAAAACAGGACAGGAACAGGCTTTATTCTGGGAAGGACGCTCCTGGGCCACCCCTGCCCCACCCAGTCACCAGGCTTGAACAGGCAGAAATGGCGTTGGAACCTCGTGCCATATGGAATTTAAAGGGCCCTCCCCATCCAGAAAAGGAAGGCTTGAGGCCAGAAGGGAAGGGCCTGGGGCAGGAAGAGGTGTTGGTCTAGAGTCCAGTGTCCTCTGAGATTGGTTAGGTGAGGCTAATGAGGTCAGAATCCTTCCGGGATGAGCCGGGAGTCATGGCGGTTCTCATGCTGGAGCTTCGCTGTTCTTTCTGTATGGGCTACTGGAGGCTGCCATGTTGGCGTGTTCGGCGCGTTCGTACTGTGTTCGGGGCACACGAAGGTGGGGGCGGGGGCAGCAAGGGGCAGCCCGGCCACCCACGTGCGGCTCCTGCAGGCCCCAGGCTCGGCCCAGTGGCAGCAGTGCCGGTGGTGGCCGCGGCCGTGCGGAGCGGGAGGGAGCGAGATGGCTGACGGGCGGGGCGAGAGCCCGGCAGCTGACAGGAGATTGTTTTTCTCGTCTGCCTCTGACCTAACAGTTCCTTTGACTGTCCTGGCTCCCACCTCGTACCTCAGCCATATGTCCTCTCAGTGCAGACCAGCCATATATTTCACTATTCTTTCTTGGCACAAGCTATTCCTACTGCCCAGAATATCCTTCCAGGCCTTGTTCTTCTTCTTTACTGTTATGCCCAGATCACAGAGTCCCCAAAGACCACCAGGGACACTGTGGCACATATGTAAAAGTAAAGAGCCTTTATTCAGGCTTAAGTTTGGTCTCTCGGACTTCACTGACTCAGCGGGTGCGTGCAGAGAGCCCCGAACAATAGCTGAGCAGGGTTTTTATGGGGGAAAGGGACGGAGTGGTCACAGTGGACATGAGGTATGCACAGCATCATTACACAAGCACCAATTACAACTGCATAGCACCTATGGTGACAATATTGACCATTCAGAATCTGGAGGGTGTTCATTACATTTGGCAGGACCCAATCATGACCTTTGAGAATCTTTTGAAATTGACCAACTACAGGTGAGTTTAAAGGGCTCATGTGGGGTTTGGGCAAGGGGTGAGTGATTGGCTAGTTTGTACAAAGTAACTATGTATAGTCTCCTAGACCCTGACTCAGACCTCGGGAATGCCAGGTGTATAATTTTTAACCTCTTTTTATTGGCTGCTCTAGGGGTGGTCGAGAGTAGCTTTAGCCTTGAGCAATGTGTGGCTTTTCCTGGGATCCAAACTCAGGCCTACTAGTCTTTCTGGAGGGTCTGAAGCCTGTCGTGGAGTTTATTTAGCTTGGGTCTTTCATTTACCCGAGCCATCTTTACTGGTCTTCCTGTTTCTGGCCAATGCTCACATCACATCATCCTCAAGTTCTGCAGACTGTCCTGGCTGTGCCTCTTCTGGGCTCCCACAAAGGCTGCTTATGACAGATTTATTTCTATGTGTCTCCCTCTCCCTGTAGACCAGGAGTTCTTTATGTGTAGGGACTGAGTTGTTCATCTCTGCTGCCACAGCTTCTGCCAGGGCACCTCATACAAAATAGTACTCAATAAAATTGCTACAAATAAGTGAATGGCTCTAGATGTCTTGCTCCAGATTCTCTTCAGACTGCCAGTCCCCAGGTTGGAGCTACCCCTGGATATCTAGCTGACTTCTCAAAACTGACTCACTCCAAACTAAGTCCCCCTTCCTCTCCATAAATCATCACCTCCTCTGGATTTTTTTCAGCTCAGTCTCTGTTTACTGAACTTGTGCTCTGCTTTCTAGACAGGAGGGAAATGAAGATGCCCTCAAGGATCTTCTCTTGATCAGGGTTTTCCAACCTTGACACTGTCGACATTTGGGCTGGATAGTGTGTTGTGGGACTGTCCTGTGTGTGGGAAGATGTTGAGCAGCATCCTTGGCCTCCACCCACAGGATGCAAGGAGCATCCTTTTCCCAGTTGTGACAACTACAAATGTCTCCAGACATAGCCAAATGTCCCCTGAGGGGCCAAACTGACCTTAGTTGTAAAACACTGGTTGGAATACAAAGGCAGAGAGACACAGGAAGAAAAAAATTCCAACATGTAGTAGGTGTAAGTACAACATTCAGGTATGTTCTGAAAGGAAATGAAATTGAAGACTCCAAAGACTCGTCTGTCTACACCAATCAGCTAAATCTTATGCAGATGAAATAATTAAAAGACAATAGAAGATGGCATTTTCAGGGGAGACCAAAGGACTAAGGCTTGTTTAGTCTTTGTTATGCAAAAGCTGCTTTGCATTTGTTGATTGATTTCATTCGTATAACAATCCTTCAAGACAGCAATTAGCTCCCATATCCTGAGGGAAGTGAGCTGAGCCACTTGTGGGCTTCTCCGCATTTGCTAATGGAAACATCTTTCTCTCCATCCTGCATCTTTGTGGTTGCCATACCCTCCTGACATTCCAGGACCACCAGGGCTTCACCCCCGCATCACTGCCCATGCCTGGAGGATGGCAGAGCCACAGTGTCCCTCCCATTTGTTCTTTTTCTCCTTCTCCTGGTCCTGGTTTCCCCACTTATGTTTCATTGTGGTCCTTTACCCTAAATGTTACCCAGGATGAGTCCCGGTGTGTGACCCGACACTTCACCTTCTTTCTCCTCACTGTGAACCAAACTCAAATTCCAATCTCACTTGGCTCTAGCCTTATTTCTGATTTCCACCCAGGTTCCTGTCACCTCTTGCAGCCATCCTAGCACATACGACAAGCTCTGCTTAGAGCTGACATTTCTCACAGGTGCTCTCTGCCAGTTCACACCATCCTACAGCGGCCAGTGAAGATGATGGTCCTGTTTTTATTTTACAAATGATGGGGAGGCACAGGGAAGCCCCTTGCTAGTCAGTGACAGCCCTAGAACTCAAACACAGGCCAACTCCAGAGTCCAGGTTCCACACTATCCCTTAAACCAGTCTACACTGCCTCATCCTTGCCTTTGCTGATGTAAACCATTGTCTAAACACCATGTCTTGCTTCCTTCACCCCCCAGTTCAACATCTCTTAGGACTCAATTTCCTCACACCTTCCCAAAGTTCTTCTGGAATGCTCAGCCTTTGGAGATGGTTATTTTTCATAATGATACATTTCCCCCCCTGGATTTGTCTCAGACCCTTCTCACAGTTAGCCTGTGTAAGGAGCATATGCCATGGGCATGCCTGGACATGCAGGGGACTTACTGGGTTGCTGGCCATGAGGAACAGCAGGCACTGACTTGCTTAGTTATGCCTGCTTGCAATGATGGGGGCTGAAAAGAAGTCCAGCCCATGTAATGGACAAAGGAGCAAGGGGGGTGGGGGGGGCATCTAACAGCAGGCCTACTGGCTATGATTGATAGGGGGGCTTAACCCATGCACATGCACAGAAGGAAGGCCCAGTAGCAATTATACTATCTCACTGGAGATAACCAATGGACATTGACTTTTACTGGGTGTAACCAATCACCAGCTCACACAACCAACTTAGTCCACACCACCAACTTGGAACTGCTTTTAAACTGCTGGCCCTGCTACAGTTTTGGGGGCTTGCTCCAAGGACATCAGTGAGACCGGCCACCTTGCTGTTTGTCCCTGGTTCTGCTCCACCATTCCCTGGCGTTCAGCCGTGGGCCGAAGAGAACCACCAGACAAGGACAATGTCTGCTCTTTGGCTAAGAGAAGTCACCTGGCATTGGAGGTACTTTGGGGCTCGTGGTTGCCCTAGGATTGTGTAAATTAATTGTAATATTTAGTTGCCCTAGGATTGTGTGAATTGCAAGCAGGACTTAACCACCCTATAATAGTGTAACTTACCTATAGTGCTTGATTAGTGTGCATCAAATGCTAGTTGGGGTGCTCCAGCATGCCCAATACTTTTTGCATTAATTAATTATATTGGATGATTGTTGTGATTGAACATACACTTGCATTTAAAGACAATCTGCCTCCGAGTAATTATTAATTACGCATGCTGCTCGTGACAGCCTGTAATATGGAACAGAAATCACCCTGTATCCCCAGGCTCTTCCTTTTAGATGTTCAAGTACATGTTATGAGAATGAAGTCAAGGATGCTGCTTCTATGGCATCTGACCATCTTAACCATCTCTACCAGAGTGTCAAGGCCAGAGGCTAGAAGTTATGGTTTATTTTATTTTTTTTAATTCTGTAGTTGTAGATTAACAGAAAACCTTTATTTTATTTGTTTGTTTTATGCGATGCTAAGGATTGAATCCAGTGCCTCACATGTGCTAGACAAGCAGTCTGCCACTGAGCTATAGCCCTAACCCAGAAGTTATGGTTTAGATATGAGGTGTCCCCCCAAAGCTCATGTTGGACAATGCAAGAAAGTTTAGAGGTGAAATGATTGGGTTATGAGAGCCTTAATCTAATTAGTGCTAATCCAGCTGAATGGATTAACTGGTTGGTAACTGTAGGCAGATAGGGTGTAGTTGGAGAAGGTGGGTCACCGGAGCCATGGTTTTGTGGCATATATTTTGTCCAGGGTGAGCCCAGCATAGGCTCTCTCTGATTGTCATGTCCTGAGCTGATTTTCTTTGACAAACCCTTCACTCATGATGTTCTGCCTCAACTGGGGCCCAGAGTAATAGAGTTGGCTCTCTGTGGACTGAAACCTTTGAAGCCCTGAGCCACAGATAAGCTTTTCCTCCTTTAAAATTGTTCTTGTCAGGTCTTTTGGTCACTGTGATGAAAAAGCTTATGGAAACAATGGACCTCTGTGTCTTTGTCCCAGTACCACCAACACTGTCAGGGCTCAGGCTATTAGGCATTTGCAGGCTTCTCCTGGGTCTTAGGACACCAGCAGCATCCCACCAGGGGAAGCAGAGGGGACAAAAGGCCACCTCAGCCTGCTGTGGAGTCAGAGCCAGAAGAAGCCCTGGCTTTTGGTGGGCAAAGCAGCACTTGTATCCAGACCAAGTGATTTACTTATGAGCTGTCATGGACTCTCTTCTGACTTCTGCCTCCTCCTTGTAACACTGGGATGATACCGTCCTTCTCAGGGCTGCTGGGAGGCTTGGAGGACTTGTACACTTTAGGAGATCAGCCTGGAATCAGGTTCATTTCTCAGCGTCCTCCCAACTGCAGGCTCCATGTTCCCGCTCTTCCCTCGCTCTGTCCTTTCTTTCCTTTAAACTGAAGAAAATACACCTCTTATAGCACTCCTCCATCAACAAAAAGAGATTAAGTAAAAATCACCCCTCCTCTGGGAGGAAGGGTCTGAGAGTGACAGGCCCCATTGTAGCGCTTGTCTTTTTGGCTTCAGCACATCTTAGAGGCCCTCTGCTGGGGACATTGGAAACCATGAAAAAGAGCTCCTAGCTGTCTCTCTTGGCCTTAAACATCTCAAATTTGCCTTTTTGATTGTGGCAAGAGGGTGTGAGAAGCAGATTAATTCTGGTTTCCAGTCTTTCCCCCCTGATTTTCTTGGTGGTACTATCACTAGCTCTTGTTGTAAGAGCTGACTGATTTCTGTGCCTGCAAGCCTTGTAGATATCACTCCTTTCTTTCTACAGAACAGAAAATAGGTACATAGACAAGTCATTAGGTCAACGCCTTAGTGCAAATTTCTGAATTCAAAAAAATATGATCCCTGAGGGTATTGTATCCCACCTCCCTTTTACAGCTGGTGACACTGCCCTCAAGGCTGTGAGCAATGCTGAAGATCTCATTTTTCCTGCTTCCTCAACCTCCAGATTCAGAAGAGCTTCTCCATGAAGTGTCCTCAGAGGTGGTCAGTTAGCCACTTGTTTTTTCTTTGATGCATGCTTGCCCTAGATGTCTGAAGTCCTGTCCTCCATTGAAATCAATCTCTTTCCCGGAAATCAGGAGAAGGAGGCTCTGGGCATGGAGGGCAGGAGGGCAGAAGTATTTAAAGAGCAACCTGGGCATTTACACACACAGGCAGAGACAAAACGAATTTGAGAAACTATACACTGGGCTCTTAGTTGTGAGCAACAAAAGGCTACTATGAATGATTTAGACTGAAAAGAAATTAATGGAAAACATTTTACATGATTGAAGAGAACCAGCTTGAAAAATAGGCAGAGATGAGGGCGGGTACACGAAGGGCAGGACCCAAGTCATATGACATGGTCTGTTTCCTGCCCTGCTGCTGCCTGGATGCCACTGCCAGAAACCACCTGTTTCCGATGCAGCTGCCTCTGGAATCTGGAAAGGAGGTCACCACTTCCACCATCTCTGCTCCTTCATTTTATTAATTAATTAGCATCTGATTCAGGGTTTGGTCAGTTATATCTGATTGATCTAACCCAGGTCACAGCTCTGCTTTGGTTGCAGGGGAGGCATTTCTGCTTTTCTGATGGGAAGGAATCTCAGCAACCCACTGGAATTGAATGGTATGGTTTCTAAACGGGCAGTCTAGCTGCTGGGCAGCTCCATGAAACCAGTAAGGTTCACTTCATCCCCCAGGAAATTATAGATGAGGATCATGAATCCACAGGGAGAATGGCTTCTTTCTCAAGGACTTGTGGCCACGGCAAATCAGTTTTACCTCCTGTGTCAACACCTTTTGACATTGACTGAATGGAGAATTGGCAAGAGATCTCAATGTGGTGATCTGCTGGGGAGGTAAGGGTGCCACAGTTGCTAGGTTGCCTATGACATGCTTCTCACCACATTAGGTATTCAAACAAAAGCACAGCTGTTTCTATCTGGAACACCAGAGCATGTGTCTCCTGAGGACTATCCTAGTTTGTGGCTGACTATACATACTAACATTATTTCCTGGGTTGGGCATTTTCACGGCAAGTTCAGAGAAGATGAAGTTTAATGAGAGTCTGTATGTGTGTGGATTTTGACTTGTTTGCAAACCTAACTGCCTGAGAATCACTCAGATTCTTTGTCCCATGTAGGCCCACTGAACCCCAATCTCCCCTGAAGGATGGGGGATGAGGGCAGGTCAAGAAAAATTTTAGTCCACTAGAACCCCAAAAGGATACAGGTTTTACAGGCCTAGAAATAGCTGGCATATGTCTGTATTTTCATATTATTTGCAAGACAGTATTTTGTTTGACAATCTCCTCTATAGCATAACTCATCCCCTTTCTAAGAGGGACCTGGGGAGCTGAAGGAGTAGCTCAGCGGGATGCTTAGCAAGTCTAAAGCCCCAGTTTGTTCCCCAGTATTGAGGTGGGTGGAGGGAAGGACCTGGCCACTTTTGTGTGTATCCTCTAGTTTCTGACACCCAACAGACTTATTTTTTTGCAGTGCTGGAGCTCAATCCCAGGGCCTAGTATATGCTAGGCAAGCACTCTACCACTGAGTTACATCCCCAGTTCTCTAAGTTTTAATTCATTTTGAGCCAGAAGTATTTAAATGCACATGGTATTTGCCTCCACCTAACACTATCAGTAGCCTTGAAAATGGCATCTGTCATGGTTTCAGTGAGGTGATGGTGTCCTTCAAAAGCTCCTGTCAATGTAGGAATACTCAGAGGTAAAATGATCAGATTGAGTGTTATAACCTCATCAGTCCAAACTAGTTTGTATGCATGGGTGGAACTGTAGGAAGATGAGGTGTGGTCACTGGGGGGTGTGCCCTGGCAGGGTGCATCTTCCTAGGCCCCTTGCACCTTCTCTGTGCTTCCTTGCTGCCATGAGGGGAACAACTTCCCTCCATTACATCGTTCCACTATGATGTGCTGCCTCACCTTAGACTCAGAGCAATGGTCTATAGACCGAGAACTCAAAACCATGAGCCTCAAATAAACTTTTCCTCCTGTAAGCTGTTCCTTGTCTGGTGTTTTTGTCACAGTGATGCAAAAGCTGACTAAAACAGCATCTACTTGACAGCCTACTTAGAGGAGTGCTGCAGTCGGACCACTTCCCAAGGCCTGTGTTTGCTGTTTGGAAATTCTATCTACTCCAAAGGGGCCCACGTGGGCTCAGGACCTGGGGTTAGCCCTTGCCAACGCTGTTGCTGTTTGATAGCCAACTTTTCACAGAGGATGCATAAACATATCGCATGTAAGGAGCACTACACCTGTTACCTTATTTGATTCTTAACTTTTTATGAATTAAGGAGTATTACTTTATCTCACTAAATAGGCTTAGAGAAGTTTCTAAGTGGCACAACTGGAATTTGACCCAGGCACTGAATTTATGAAAAAATTAATTTATGAATAAATAAGATCCATTTTTTGGATATCTTTAGTTCAGCTTTAAACTGCCCCAACTAAAAACTGCGGATACAGCAATGATTAACCATCACTGCAGACTAGAAGACCCCAGGGCTTCTATTTGCATGTAGTGATCTGCTTGGCTTCCTGCCCATGCTCCCTTCTAACCTTCATGACATCACTTAATGCTACTTGTAAAGTGTGCTCTTAGCGCAACAGCCTGAGGAACAATTCTTGTGGTAATGATTCCTGAGGATGCTGTTGCCCTGGCCTTGCATGATCTGGCAAGACTCCCTTGCATCTGCATCCAGGTCAGGCTGATCAAGTCTGGTTGTCTAAATATCCCTAGCCTGGATCATCCTGCCACCAGAACAGCATATAGTACTCAGTAGGAATCTGAAATAGCTTAAACCAAATTATTATAGTAGGACCAATCCCTCACTGTCTGTTAATACAGGTTTACTTTTCTCACAAAATCTTTGGAGGCTGACTCACACCAGGGGTCAACAAAGGCAAGATAAATAGGGGCACTAGACACTGAGTTGAGAACTCAGACTGGGGCAAGCAGAAACCCAAGAACCCAAATCCTGGCAGACCAAGCAAGGATTAACAAAGCACTGTCACAAATGAATTACAAGAATATGGGGGAATTATTTAATGACACAAGAAAATAACACATTATGAAACAAGCTGGTTATAAGTAGTAGGTAGAGGATGACTTCACTTTTGATAAAAAATTAAAATGTATAAACATGCTTACAAAACCTGGAATGTTAAATACCAAAATATCAACATTATTACCTCTGACCAGTGATTAAATATTCTTCCCTTTGCTTTTGTATTTTTTTAAACATAATTATTTCTGAAACGAACAAACAAATAGCACTGAGGAGTAAACAGTTATTAAATGGCAGGAGTTAGGAATCTAAGAAGCCAAGTCAGGCACCCAGCAGTCAAGGTCTAAAACCCAAGAGATCCCACCAGGTTGACAGTAGCCAAGCCTAGAAGTGGAACATTGTTCTTTCCTTTTCCTATTGTAATGCTGTTTATCCAACTGTTTATTCTATACTTGATATTCTCTGCATAATTACATTTAATGAGATTATGAATATTAACTGGCACAACAGCAAAATGTTGCTAGCAACTTTGGTTTTGAATTGCTATAAAATATAACTACTTTGTAGTTACATACTACACAAAACACTAGAAATGAAGGGCTCCTATGACAAAAATCCCAACTGACTAAATTGCTGATTGCTATTTTTTCTGACCTTGGTTCATTTTCAGTTTTCAGTGCAAATGTTATCTTTCATGGATCTGGAAATTTTTTCCTCACAAAGAAAGTAATATTAATGTACACTGGGCACTGTCTCATGACTTGGTTTTGAGCTTACTGATAGTTGGCTTTGTCTTCTAAGTACTTTGAATAGGTGGAAGGGCTCATTAAACTCTAAATCACCTTGCAATAAACTGAAATGAGGATCATCATTCTTTTTTTTTTTTTTTTTTAGTCTTAGCTAAGTTACCAAATCAAAGAATATTACATTTTTATTGGTGTGAGGTTCAACAATCTCAATTCTCTCCCTTCCTCCACAATGTGAAGACTGCTTGGGGGCACTTTATTCAAGTAACAATGGTAAATAACCTTTATTTCTTCTTCTTTAAAAAACAACTGGAAAGAGGCTCATTGTTTTAAAACTGGGAATATATAAAAGTGATGTTTTTACCTAAAGTGTTTCTTAGGTATTTGCTAAATACTGCCAACATTTTCAGAAGGGGTTTCAAAATATGGTTAAGGTCCAAGAAAGAAAACTAAAAAATAAACTAAGACTGTTTTCCACATTACCACCACCTGTCCAGTATATTAAAGTTCCTTTCTATATCAAGTTAGCATAGCAATCCATACCATAAAAATATTCACATACCAGAAAGTACAAGAATAGTAGCACAATGACATTTTTTTTTTTGGTGTGCTTTTTAAAATTAAAATATAATTTCATCACAGCAGAGATCAAAAAAGAATCCAAGGCTACAAAAATTCCTTTTCTGGAGAAAGAAAAAAAATTTCAGGACAAAGTTATTCAAGATGAAAGGAAACTATCTTAGTGAGAGAACTGCCGGCTGTCTGATGATTTCTTGCTGATATTTTTGAAGATTTTGGACTTCTCAACTTTCTTGGTTTTCTGGTAGCCAAATCCACCGCCGCCACCTCTCTTTTTACGCTTGCCCTCATTGCTGTTCACGTCTACAGGTGAGAATGTTAAGGAAATCAAGCAACAAAGGTGATGAACTGCAATCTAACATCTGCATAGAGAAAAACCAGCATGCACAGCATTGTCCCCCAACACTGAAAATGTGGACATTAGCCTGTGGGACAAATCTACAGAGTAGGTGTGGCCAAAGTACCTGTGGACTAAAATTAGCAGGTATGATTTTTTTTGGTACCAAGAACTGAACTCAGGGGCACTCGACCACCGAGCCACATCCCCAGCCCTATTTTGTGTTTCATATAGAGACAGGGTCTCACTGAGTTGCTCAGCGCCTGGCCGTTGCTGAGGCTGGCTTTGAAATTGTGATCCTCCTGTCTCAGCCTCCCAAAGTGCTGGGATTATAGGTGTGTGTCACTGCGCCCGGCTAGCAGGTATGATTTTTAAAACAGAATGTAACAGTCTTATCAATGACTTCGCACAATGAATTCAAGACAAGTAGAGATAAGGAATTATAAGGACAAAAGGAACACATTAAGAAGTATCCTGTGTCACAAAAATGACTTTTACTTCTGTTCAAAGCTGATTCAGTAATGGGTATCCAGGTGAAGGAGCTGTTTGTTTTTCCTGTCCTGATACAGCATGTACTCATTATGGCAGAGATTTACTCAATGTCTACAATGGGAATAGTGACCCAACAGTTTTCTAGTCCCTCAGGAACTATTGCCTTAACAGTAAAGAACAAGCCTTGCTTGCCTTAGCTGGCTTAGTTTCTTTGCTGAAAATATGATGACAAAGCACATATTATAAAATGCAGCAAAAGCAATTGCAGGTATTATTCCCTTTGTCTTTTATCCTGAGCAACATTTTTTTTTCTTTTACAAACTTGGCTCGTCTTTGTTTAAGACCTTTCAATGGCTCTAAAAAGTTTAAAACTCTGACCTGGGCAACCACATGATGTCTGCTCTTCTACCTCTGTGCCTCTCCCTGGAATGCACAACTACTTCTGGCTCTCACTGTCACTCAAATTCCTTTGTCTTTCTGAAGCTTAAGTCATAAGTTGCCTTGTTCCTGGGACCCCCCATCATGATTAACCCCTGTTCAATGCATCCTACCTTTATACACCTTTGCTAGCACAGACAAGCAGATGCTGACCAGGACAAATACCCAAGCCTCTGGTGAGCTGCTAGAGCACAAACTAACCCCCTGTGGAGCCCAATGTCCCTCGATAAAGCTTTTGCCCCTTAGTTCCAGGATGACTTAATTTTAAAAAAAGGATACTCAGATCAACAAAAGGAGGCACCTTGAAACCAAATGACAAAGCAACCTGAGGCAAATTTAAGTTATTAACATCAAAGATCTGTTTCAGAGAATGAGAATCATATGCTCGAATGTAGGACTTGTATGCTTCCTGGGCTGACTTATGAAGAAAGTAGTTCTTTTCGATCAATTTTTCAAGCTGAAATAGCAACAAAACAAAACATTGGTTTTAATAAAATAAAAAAGCATATCTCAACTATCAGAACAAAGTCATCCTACAGAAGACATTTGCTTTAATACACTTGCTTCAGGTTTTGGATTACTTGTAAAATCATACTGTGGGAAGAACAATGCTGAAGTTCTCAGGTGTGGACTGAGAGGAGCAAGAGCACAGCAGCGGGTAACTGGACAGCAGGAAACCTTAACAAGCGCACACCCAGGGCTCCATCTTACAAAAGGGCGGCCTTAGAGCACAGGGACAACACAATAAAGGTTACTGTTTAGTCAGAAATACAAGGAGGGAGGGGAAGCATACCTGAGACTGAATGTCAGAAATTTTGGACCAGGAAAAGTCAAATTCATTTAATGGAACCTAGGAAACAACAGAAGTATAAAAAATTATTAAACTAGAATGATCAATATTCACATTTTTGATGAATGAAGAAAGTGTAAAGTGTCCCATAAACAGTGAGGAAAGTGATAGAACCAGGCAGCCATGGTTTCAATGTAGCTAATAAGCACTGAAAACAGAAGGATGCCCCGTGGAATTCCCTCAGGACAGGTAACAAAATCTGCTTTCTTTAGTCTCTACATGTCAATGCAAAGTTCCACATTGGCTCTGCTGAGTTCCCATGAACCATGCTAGGGGCCTTCATTTCTTTCTTCCTAAAAGGTTAAGGTGAGCAATTGAATAGGGATAATGAGCTGGCAAAGCACTTTTCTCTAGGGATCTCTATCACCCTGATTATTGGAAGCAGTCTGCAATTGTTAGTTAGCAGGATCATTAGTTCTTTCCCTCCATGTAAGGAGGGGGGCTCTAATTCCACATCCGGGACACCCAAGGTCACAACGACCACATGCTTCCACAAGAGGGATTTGCTATCAGCTATCATAAACAAATGAAAAAGCACAAGACTTGTGCTAGGTACGGGGGAAAAATAGGTGCTCAAGTTCTACACTCTGCCCTCAGAAAGCTTGCTTTGCAGTCCTATAGAGGAGACAGATAAATGAGCTCTTGTGCGGTGAGAACAGAGGGCAGGAAACCAGACAGCTTCCCAGAAGAGTCAGCAGTAGCTGAAACCAGAGTATTGTAGAAAACCAGGAAAAGAACTTCTAGAGAAAGTGTACAAAGGCTACAGGGCAACTTCATGAAACTACACCAAGTTTCAGCAGAACAGAAAGCCACCAGGCAAGACTGCCAGGCAGGCTGACAAGAAGGCAAGTGTCATGGAAGAGAAGACCTGACATGCATCCACAACATCTACAAACAAGACATTTAAGGTTTTTTTTTGGTACCAGGGATTGAACCCAGGAACACTAACCACTGAGCCACATCCCCAACCCTTTTTTATATTTTATTAGAGACAAGGTCTCACTGAGTTGCTTAGGCTATGTTGCTGAGTCTGGCTTTGAACTTGCAATCCTCCTGCCTCAGCCTCCTGAGTCACTGAGATTACAGGTGTGCACCACTGTGTCTGGCTGCCACTTAAGGTTTGATGGATTCTGTACTGGTAGGATGGAATGAGGCTAGATCTGATTGGTTGGGGATGGAGTGCGAGGTAAGCAGGAGAAATAGAAACCACTTTCCCCAAAAGGCAGATGGAGGAAAGGCCACAGACAATAGCCAGCCTGGAGGCAGTTTGTAAGAGAATGGGTTGAGGATTGAGGTTATACTTTGATGGTAAAGTGCTAACTATAAAGGAGACTAAAGACCAGGAAGTGAGAACAAGGGACAGAAAGCAGGAGGCAGCAGAGGCAGGAGTGAATGAGGATCTCCGCACATGAGGCAAGAAGGAAAGATACCAGGATGAAAGAGTGTAGAGAAGACTGCAGGAGGGAGGCAGGAGAGATGACTAGGTGTGAGGGAGCCTAGAGTGGTGGAAGAGTTTTAAACAGGGCTTCAGGAAATGGCAGAGAAGAAACAGATATAAATGGCATCGCTGAACAACACAGCGAGAAAGCTAAGTCATGTGGTAGATCCTTCTGTCTACAATTCCTGGGTAGGAGGCATGTAAAATCTTATTTATTTTTTACCTGCTGAACAACTGCAGTAAGAGGACTGCCCTGACTCAAGATCTCTGTGATACATTTAGAGGTGGCAGGCACTTGCTAACAATCCCCACTAAGAGGACTCTGTTCCCAACTTAAGATCCATTCCACAACCCATACAATTTCCCAAGCAAAGATCTTCACCTTGGATTGCTTCAAGTAACGAAGGAAACCCAATTCTTCTGGGCGCAAAATGAGCAAGGCATGTCCTCTTCCATTTAGACCTCTGGCTGTTCTACCCACACGATGAATATATTCCTTGGGTAGAAAAAGAAAAGCGGTGTTAAGGCAGTAACTTCCACATATGACTGTTAGCCACGTGGCTACATTTCAAGTATGTTACTTCCTTTAGGTATCTGCTGTTCTTAACATCACTCCAAAGATCTAATATTCCTAATTTAAGATCATGAACACCTCTCAAAGTCTCTTTGGGACCCACGAAGCCCTAATCACTTACTAATACTAGAGAAGTATTACAGTGTCAGCACAGTAGGGCTAAACCTTATAAATATGAAATGAGGTGCTTCTTGGAAACATGGAGACTAAGTGTACAGCCATTCTGAAGAGACCCCAAGGATGCAGTTACCTTAGGGTCATCTGGAGGGTCATACTGAACAATCCAGTCGACTTCAGGAATATCCAACCCTCTTGCTGCCACATCTGTACACAATAATATCCCTGAATCTGCATTGCAGAACTGGAAGAATGTCGTGGTACGCTTATTTTGCTTCTGCCGTCCCTAGAATCAAATAAAAAACATTCATTAAAGCTGAAATTCTGAGTTGCTGCTGGGAAGTCTAGATGCAGCAACCCTAAACTGGAGGTGCCATTTTATTTTATTTCAAGCCCCACCTCTGGACTATGTTCTATTTCCCCAACAACAGGAGGATGTTGTCTTTTACTTCTTAGCCCATGCCCTTCCACACCAGCACAGCTCCTTCTACATAAGAGTAGAAATCACCTAAGAGTGACTGAAATATTGAGAACTATGTTTCAAGGAGAGATTAATACCTCTAGTCCCACAACCTATGGAACTTCTTAAGTGTAACCTGTTCTTTTTTTCCCTTTTCAGTGCTGGAGATGGAACCCAGGAACTCCCACATACTAGGCAAGTGCTCTACAACCGAGCTACATCCCCAGCAAGTCTAATCAATTTTTTTTAATAATCTCATCACAGTCACTTACATGAATGGCCAAGACAGGTAAATCGATGTAGTTCAGTAACTCGTAGTGGTATTTTACAGACTTACAAGATGAAAAGAAGACCATGAGTTTCTTCTTTCGGTTCTTCTTAAGGAAGGTAAAGAGCAGAAGGAATCTCTTTTCAGAGGGACAAACAACATATCCCTATAAGTGGTTCAGATAAAGATACAAATTAATCAAGTGAACTTTCAGCATCACCAGCCAATACTGATTATGAGCACTGAGAAAAAGCATATAAACTGCACAGATTTTCTAATAGCATTTTAAAACAAAAACAACCAAAGGTTCTTAAGCCTCATCCAATGACAAGGAATATTTCATTCACCAAAAATCTCAAGCTTAAAGTTTCTGTTTTCACATGACCTATTTTCAATCTTTTACAGCTACACATCCCAGAGCTAGTATTTCCTTCCCCTAACTCACCTTGCATCCTTTGGAGGCTATTAAAAACCTTTTTGTAAAAAAATTTAAAAACTTACATTTAAAATTGACAGTGATTAAAAATGCTTGCCATGTGATAAGCAGTATCAACAGACTAGAGGGTAGATTAATTTATTAAGAGTTCATGGTATTTTATACCAAGTAGGGTCAAATACCCACCCAATTTCACTATATTTAAATCAAAAGCTCATTAACCCATTTGCTTTCTGGATGATTTCTAATACAAGGAAAATACCAGATAAGATCCTTAAAGTTTTAGGTTACTTATTAAAAAAGTACCTGCTCAAGACCATCCACTGTTGCATTAGCTTTATCATCATCAACACCAACATACAATGGTTCCTTTTTCAAAGAAATCCTTGCCAGGTCTTCAACTTTTCGAGTTTGTGTGGCAGAAAAGAGCATGGTCTGTCTGCGTGCTGAAACAGACATATGTAAAACAACTCAAATCTTCCAGGGCATCTCTGTATTTGTTTCATAATTACAAACACTAAGTAGAAATATCAAGAATAGGAGATGTGCTGTCACTATGGATTCTACAGATATCACAAAGGGTGTAAGAGAACATACTGCGAACTTCAGTCTGTGAGTTTGATAGCTAAGACAAAATGGACAAATTCTTTAAAAGACAAGCTACTCCACTTCACTCAAGAAGAAAACCTGAATTGTTGACAGTAAAAACCTTCACCAGCCATTACTTTATTTGTAATAACCCAAAGTTGTAAACAATAGAAACATCTATCAAAAGGCGAATGGATACACTGGTATACTCATGTAACAGAATGCTATTGAGGAAGAAACCGTAAAACTGATTCATACAATAGTATGAATGAATCTCCAAAGAATTTGCTGGGTGTAAGAAATCAGACCCCAAAAAGTACACAGTGCATGATTCCAATTATTCCTCTTAGAAAATGTAAGCCGATCTAGTGAGAAAGCCGGTGACAAGTCACCAGGGGGAGAAGTTCCGTGTGAGGAGGGGAGGGGCAGAAGGAAGGACTGCAAAGGGGCATAAGGAAACTTGAGAGAGACTTGTTCTTTATCTTGATAGTTTCCAAGAATAAACATGTCAGAGTATAAAACATTGTGCATTTTAAATATATACTGCTTATTATGCTAAGTCTATATTTTGATAATGCTTTATGTGATGTATTAACACATAAACCATATAATGAATGGGATCATGGTCTTATTAAGGATATAAGCAATTTACATATGACATTGCAAGACTACAACCAAGGCAAGTACACATCAGACAATACAGAAGGCAACAAGACTATGGCTACCTGGGAGACATTAGACAAGGTAAGAATACATAAGATGCCAGAGGAGTGCATGAGACTTACGTTAACACTGTTTAACTTGCCTTGTAACTTCTGAAACAGCAAAACTATATCAATCAGTAATAAGTTTGATACATATATTCTAAATTATCTCTTAAGAATAATTGGCACAAGTATGTCATATAGCCGTGGAAAAATTCTGGTATTAATACAATAATTTTCCTATGGGAATAATGATCTTTGACTGCTACTATGCAAGCCACATGTGGATGCAACCTACTTACTTGGCAGAAGTTTAATAATTTGCTTTAATTCTTCTTCAAACCCAACATCTAAGATACGATCAGCTTCATCAATAACCAGACATTGTAGGTTTTTATACATAAACCCTGGGGTATTCTAACAAAAAGGAAAAGAAAAACGGTCAGTTGTCAAATGTATGTTTAATGAGACAATAATAAGCACTACGTAATAGAGCTCTACCTGCATATGGTCCAGGAGCCGGCCTGGTGTTGCCACAATGATGTTGATCCCATTAGCAAGTTTCTGTGCTTCGGCAGATCTGTTACTGCCACCCATGATCAACCCGTATGTATGAACGTGGTGAGTCATCAGCTCCTTAAGAACCCCAAAAGTCTGCATGGCCAATTCTCTAGTAGGTGAGAGAATAAGGGCTCCTGTTCCTGAAAAGCAAAAAAACAGTAAAAGTCACCATGAGTCTCTAAAACGCACAGCAAACTTTCAGTGCTATAATGGCAGAAACTGATCAAAAGCTTACCATTCCTGGGCATGAACTTTAACTTAACAATGAGTTCAATCACAGGGATGAGAAATGCGAGGGTTTTACCACTTCCTGTTTTTGCTGCTGCTAAAAGATCCCTAAATATTATAAAGGGAAAGAAAAATTCAATCTACTCATTAAAAAAATATTTAATGAATACTCACTACATATTAAGCACACATTTTAGGGACTAAGGTAAACTACGAAGACAGACCCCTTTCCTGCCTTCCCTATTGCTGAATCAGCCATCTTGGTTATATGCTTAGGTCAGAAATAAGAACTGTTACAGAAGTGAACACTTTTCTTCAAATATTAGCAAATAACTTAAAGCTTTCAGTACAGGCTGGATTCATCAAAATCAATAGAACATACTTATATTTACAATCTTACAGTCCTAAAAAAAGACACTAATGTCCAAGGATCAATGTTATCATACCTGCCTTCCAGAAGAGGCCTAATACTTTTATGTTGAATTTCAGTCATGTTTGTGAAGCCCATTTCTTTTATTGCCTTCAGAGTGTTTTCATTAACAAGATTAGTTAGAGAAGCAAATGAAGTATCCTCAAAAGCTCCTAGGCAGAAGACAATTTATCATTAGTTACCTTTTTATAGTAAAACTTATCTTTTTATAGTTAAAAAAAGAGATATTCAACTCCAATCATTCCTATGTGATAATACAAAGAAAAAAACCCTATATATATTTTAAATCTCTCCACTGATAATGGCTATGTGATTTAAAATTTAGTTCCACACTGTAGTAAGGGGCAAAGAAGAGGAATAATTAAGGAAATTATATGAAATGAAAATGCTAAGGTAGAAAGTGGGGGGAGTCCAGAAAGAAATAAGTTAAGAAGTCTGGTATAAAAAGTGAAAACACTGAATAATACTATGAATAACACTGAATAAATACTATGTCTGAGTCTACCAAAAAAGAAGTCAACCAAAAAGACAACTGAGAAGAGACAACAGATGCAGCCACAATGTTAGAATGATCCCACATATCAAGTGGTATGGTGGTTCTCAGCAGGAACATAATCAGACACATGCTGGAGAGCTCCCCGCACTGCCATGCACAGGTATAAATCAAAGATTCTCAGTCTTGGCACTACTGATGGTCCCCAACTCATGACAGATAACTCGACTTGCAACTTTTCAACTTTACAACAGTGTGAGAGCATACCTATACAACTATTCTGGTTTTCACTCTCACTATGGTATTTCATAAATTACATGAGATAATTATAAGACAGGCTTTGTAAGAGTTCAGAGCATGTTTAATGTAGGCTAAGTGATAATGTTAAGTGTATTAAATGCATTTTTGATTTATATTTCAACTTACGGAAAGTTATTGGAATATAGTCCCATCTAAGAAACATCTGAACTGACATTGTGAAGAGTTCTGGGCATCTTTAATGTAGTCTAAGCGATGATGTTAGGTGTATAAAATGTACTTTGATTTACAGTTTCAACTTAAAGTAAGTTCACTGGATAGTTTTATCTAAGTACATCTGAAAAGACAATGTGAAAAGTTCAGAGCATGTTTAATGTAGATTAAGTGATGATGCTAGATACATTAAATGCACTTTTGATTTATAATTTCAATTTACAGTAAGTTTATTGGGATATGGTCCCATCTAAGGAACAGCTGAACTGACATATTGGGCTATGTAATTTTCTTTCTTTTCATTGCTAAGGATTGAATCCAGGGCCTCATTCACACTAGGCCAGTGTTCAATCACTGAGTCACATTCTCAAACAGGATAACTCTTTGTTGTTTGCTATCTGATGTATTATAAAAAGTTACACAGCATTCCTGACCTCTATTATCTAGATGCCAATAAACTTCCCCTAGTTCTGACAACTGAGAATGTCTCCTAGGGACAAGGTGACTGCCACTCCTGGTATGCCTGGGACATGAGATTCCTGTGATACAGAACTTTTAAGACTAAAACTGGGAAATTTTGGGGAAACTTCTGGGCAAACCAGGATGAATTAGTAATTCTACTTGGGAGGGAATACTGTTCTGGGTGAGAACTACTGCCATAATCATCATATTTCTTTCTTTCTTTTTTTTAAATGTCCCAGGAATTGAACTCAGGGCTTTGCACATGCCAGGGAAGTGATCTACCACTGAGCTACATCACCAGCCAATCTTTATAATTTTGGTCAAGCATGTCTGGGGTTGGACCTGAACATCTTAACAAATAAAAAAGCCCCAGCCAAATAGCTCATGTAGTTCCTAGACAATTCTGGTTAGGAGCAGTGAATTCTAATCTAAACTCTTGACTTTATAAAAGAACAAAAGCCAAAGGAGATTAACTTGGCAAGTCTGTTTCTCAATAATGTAAATTTTATCTTTCCCTCCTTATTAGTAACTGAGCCTTCATTAAATCTCTGGTGTCAATTTCTAGGCCATGATTTCCCTATCGTCACATGGAAGGAGCCTTAGAAAAGGATAAACCAACAAAACATAGGATCCCAGAAGCTACACATGGACAAAAATATGTTAGAAACAGAGAAAAGAAGAACAAAGGAAAGAACAAAAGTACTATAGTACCACAAGGCAGAAGATAAAGAGGAAAAAGCAGCAGAAAGAAATATAAAGAAATATAAAGCATTTCTCAGTTACTTTTTTCCAGGTAAACTAGAAGTCACAACTGAACCTTCAATCCCATAACCCAGAGACATGTTTTGTGTTGTTGTTCTTGTTACCAGGGATTAAACCCAAGACACATTACAATTAAGTCACATCCCCAGCCCGCCTCCTTTTATTTATTATTTGAGACAGGGTCTTGCTAAGTTACTTAGAATCTTGCTAAACTGCTAAGGCTGGCCTTGAACTTGTGCTCCTTCTGCCTCAGCCTCCAAACTGTTGGGATTACAGCCATGCACCATCATGCCTGGCCAGAGACACATATTTTTGAGAAGGTGTATCTGGAAAATTTCCTGGAAGTTACCTGTCAGTCCCAGGGGCAGGCTGGGTACTTCACTGTCCTCTTCCTCATCACCAGGCTTTTCCACACTGTTTTCTGTTTCTTCATGAGCTTCACTGCCTTCTTCAATTTTTACTTTTTTTGTATCTTTGTTTAAAATGAGAAAACAATTTTTTTTCTTAAAATAAAAATATCAAATAAGATCAACAAATGATTTGTGATGCAAACAGGTGTATTTTCCAAAGTCTAACATATTTGTTTTTGTCAGAATCTCTCCTTTTCATGAAAAAAGATGTCATTTAAAAATTCAGGGTACATACAGACCAAAAAAACTATTACTTTAGCCTTCTTTTTAAAAATACCTTTTAAAAATTTTATTTATTTTTATGTGGTGTTAAGGACTGAACCTGGTGCCTCATACATGCTGGGCAAGTGCTCTACCACTGAGCTACACCCTCAACCCCTATTTTAGGCTTCTTAAAGTACTGTAACATCTCATTTAAAAACTTTTTACAAGTTCAACTAAATAATATAAAGATACTAGTTATATGTTTCATATACTTCACTGGGAAAAAAAGAGCGTATGTGGTGAATGCAATTTTTAAAAACTCCTTATAAGCACTTATGTTCCCCCCTTCATGCCATTTACCATTTTCTGTAAAAGCCATCTTAGTTTGAAAGATGAACAGAAAAAACAGAGGCTGTTCATGTTCCTAGAGATAGACTACAAAGCAAAGGCAACAATTTACTTAACTGGGTGACAGGAACTAGAATGATGCTAGGTTTCAAGAGGTGAGGGAGGCTTTACATTTCACGACATGGTTCCAAATTGCATTTCCAGTCGTACTTCCCACAACTCTATTAAACATCCCTTCTGGCTCAAATGGGTTTACTATGATGCTAGGCTTTTAACAGAAATTTATGGCACCCATTGATGCTAGTTTAAACAGAAATGACCTAACCCAAAACTCCAGGCTCTGTAGCCCTACACTGGCCTCTTTCCTTGTACCTTACTGAAATCCTTCTGAGAAATGGTCAACTCTGTAAGACAAAGGTCAAATGCCATGGACATCAGTAGCTGCTCTCTATGGCTTATCACTGTTGTTTTCCTTAGAACAGTTCTGAAAAGTTTACCCATATGTTAAAACTCCCAATACTATGATTCAGTATTTGAGACTAAAAATGTTACTTCCTTGAGTATATTCAGGAGAATCTTGAAGCCATTAATAATTTTACATTAGAACTGCAATAACTTTACAAAAAAGCTAATTCCTAATCTTCAGTTTTCCCTATCTTGTTTTATTTACTAAACAATTTCTTATCATGTACAAATTTACTAGTTTGTAGACAGCAAGAAAAGAGTCATATGTTAAGAAAGTTCAAAGCTCCTTTCTAAAAGAAACCTTTTCTTCAGACAAGGTTCTAACTCAGGGGCTGGCAAACATTCTATAAAGGGCTAATAGATATTTTGGGCTTTGCAGGCCATATGGTCTCTATTGCAATAAAAGCAAAGTAAACAAATGGGCAATGTTGAGATCTAGTAGTTTTACTTAAAAAATTGGTAGAGGAGGCGGGTGTGGTGGTGCACACCTGTAATCTCAGCACTTTAGGAGGCTGAGACAGGAGAATTGCGAGTTCAAAGCCAGCCTCAGCAATGGCAAGGCACTAAGCAACTCAGCGAGACCTTGTCTCTACATAAAACACAAAATGGAGCTGGGGATGTGGCTCAATGGTCGA
Source organism: Xerus rutilus (assembly GCA_028644305.1). Taxonomy (NCBI): domain Eukaryota; kingdom Metazoa; phylum Chordata; class Mammalia; order Rodentia; family Sciuridae; genus Xerus; species Xerus rutilus. The sequence continues at coordinate 69,559,711 of CM053402.1, forward strand.
GTGCCCCTGAGATCAATCCCTGGTACCCAAAAAAACTTGGGGGAAAGCCAGACAACCCTTGTCTATCCTGCCTTGAAATCTCTGCTTGTCTATATTTCATTAAAATGCCCATTCCTTCACTTAGTTTATTAAATTCAATCATCACCTTTCCTTCTTTCTTCCCTCACCATTATCTTGTCTATGCTACTCATTTGGAAATTAACATTCTATTTGTTCAGAACTTCTCCTAAATGCTATTTTATATACTTTGCAATTAAGATTCCTTTTAAAAGGGGAAGAATTTATGGTAGCAAGGGAAAAAATGGGGCCAAAAAAGAAATCAAAAGAATCATTAATGTGAGATCCCTTGCCACAGAAAGGCCTGGGGAAACAGACCTTACCACCGGCCCAGGCCCAGATTTCTTTAGTAGTAGTTAACAATTCTGCAATTCTGTATGCAAATAGGCAAACCTAAAATGCTATACCATAGTATGTTCTATTTATCATAAACAGCCCAGATAATGGCCCCAAGCCAAACAAAAACCAAAACACACAAAAAGCACATTCCTATACTCCTAAATAAATTCCTATCTAGGTGTGGGATTTTCTTCAAGATTAGGGAATGTAACATGACATACTACTGAATATTTTGATCAAAGTTAAAACATATCCCCCTTCTCTAGCAATATGTTTCCTTCAACTACCAGGCTAGTCTCTGGTATGCTGATGAGTACAGGGGAATTCTTACATGTCACATACACACAATAATAACAGAGAGAAGATTGGATGACTATGAGGAATTATATGAATACAATGGCTCAAGTTGAAAGAACAAAGTACCTACCAGGCCCGGCATCATTCACCATTTTTCTCTTTTTCTTCTTCTTTTTCTTTTTTGTTTCTGAACTGGGAGACTGTGTTGTTGCTTCTCCATTGGTTAATGTGGTAGATTTCTGGGGGGATTTTTTAACTTTTACATTTTCCACTATTTCTTCAGACTTATCTCCATTTTGTGCTTCTGACAAGCCCACATTCACAGAATGCTTCAGGGATTTTTTAACTTTTATATTTTCCACGTTTTCTTCAGACATGTCTCCATTTTGCACTTCTGACAAGCCCACAGTCACAGAACACTTCAGGGACTTTTTAACTTTTTTGACTTTCATTGTTTCTTCAGACACATCACCATTTTGAATTTCTGATAGGTTCATACCTGAGGCCTCTGTTTAAAAACAGAACAGATGTGAGAAAGGAAGCTTATTTGTAAACAAAATTACGTAAAAAATTCCATGGTTTCTGACACTCAAATTATTTAGCTGCTTCTTGTATGTTCATTGTTAAAATGAACATAAAATTGGTGTTCTACTATAGGAAAAGTAGACATTCTTTAGGAAAAATGCTGGAAAACAAAGCTACATTTCTTAACTTCAAAGAGGTCAAATATGATGGGCACAGGCAATGGCAGTTACAAAATATACATTTAAAGTATCTGATAAATATAACAAATTGCTACACTGAAAAAGGCATTTACATGTTACTGACACAACTACCATGTCTCATAATTTTACAACATTCAACCCTAACTCTCCTAGACTTTAGTAAATTGAAATTTCAGTTAATGAAACCACTATTTGTCCCAACATATATCATGTACAAATACCCAAGAATGTCTACAAAAGTTCTGCTGTTTATATTTGGAAAATGTAAGTAACCCTATATTTTGTTCAAATTGTTACATATACGTACACCAGACAGTAATGCTAATTATACCATAGGAACTGTCAAGCCCACAAACCTGCTCACTCCAGAATTTCTTTCAATCAATTAATGTCTACTGAAAACCAACCGGGGTGAGACAATATGCCTCCCATATTTCCCCGGGCGTGTGTGTGTAGGGGGGGAGAATTTATATCCAATATGGAAACCAAAGGGGTAACACAATGACTTCATTATCTCTGGCACATTGTCAGGAAATATGGACTTCAAATCCTAATTCAGTTATAGGGCAGTACACACATATACAGAAGCTCTTCGAGCCTGAAGTTGGGAGCGACAATAATAATACACAGAGCACGAGAGGCAAATTTTTACGTGTGCAGAAGTCACTTTCCGAGCTGAAAACGAGGAAACCCTGCAGGAATGGAGAGCCAGGAGGTAGGCGATGGTACCAGGAAAGTTCCATTAAGAGAGCAAAATCGAACACTGTTTTGGGAATATAGAAATTAAACAAAAGACGGAAAAGGAGGGTGCATAGAAAGCTAGTCCCACGTGTCCGATTGGAAATGGGACAGAAAGGAGACGAGGTGGAGCCTGAGGTGCCGAGGGAGTCAAAATGGGTTAAGGTGAAGTGCAGAAGTCAGGTGTAGCCGGAAGCCCTGCTGGAAGCCTAGATGTCAACCCAGAGGCCTCCTTTTCTAACTCTGTAGGGAGGGACTGAGGCTCATAAAGTTCAGGGGCGGTCCTGGGGCCACGCGGCGCGGGACCCGGTAGGATGCTGCCTCTGGTTGCCTGCTAGCAAACCGCGATCACATGTGCCCCAGGAAGCTGTCGCGCGTCTAGGAGCAGCCGGGACTTCCCACCCAGCGCCTCCAGGCCCCACCAGGCGGCCAAACCACGCCACGGTCCGCGCAGGGCGTTCTTCCACCACCACTCAGCTTACTTTGTAACTTTAGATTTCGCTGCCGCAATTTGAGGTTCCGCTTCTCGATCTTCTTGCGCAGAAGTTTCATCGGCAGGTGAGACATGATGCCGGAGAAACGCCTCCACCGCGGTGCCACTGCACAGGTCTTCAGAGCGAACGTAACTTCCTTTCTAGCCTCACGTGCGCAGCTCAGTTAACTGGAAATACGTCACAGGACCAGCGGGGCGCAAATGCTTCCGGGGCGGAAATGGGTTAAGGTGCTGGCGCCGTAGTACCGTGGAAGACTAGATTCTGTACAGCGCCCTCTGGAGAATCGGAGGGATCATTTGTGCCAGACAGGGCTGCGCACTGGGGAGATTTGGAAGTCGGGGTACTTTGTTTCTTCTACGTGGGAACTGTAGAAACAAGGAGCGTCGTAGGGCACGATTAATCACTTGCCTCTGAAAATCCTGTTGCCCTCATGTTCAGAATATATTTAAGTCTTTAAGACTTCTTTCTTAGGCTTCCTATCACAGGGATCCCTTTCCTCTGACTGCAGTTTTCCAACAGTTATTCACTGTCTAGCTATTCTTATTTGAGCACATTTGTGCTAAGAGTTTGTGGTAGGTGTGGAGATAAAATAGTGGAGCTTATGGAACTTTCATGGAGACGAAAAATTAGAACTATGACGGACACGATGACCCATGACAAGGGAAGCACAAAAAGGGAGAAACATTCTGGTCTGGGAATGGGATCAGGGATGGAGTCTTCACGCAATCAATGCTTGTTATGAATTGGCACTGAGCTAGCGTCAGACAGAAGAAGGAAGTCGGGCTTGTTGGCACACGCCCGTAATCCAAGGGACTCCGGAGGCTAAGGCAGGATATTGCAAATTCAAAGCCAGCTTTAGCAACGTAGCGAGGCCCTAAATAACTTAGGGAGACCCTGTCTCAAAAAAAAAAAAAAAAAAAAAAAAAAAGGACTGGAGGTGTGGCTCAGTGGTTAAGTGCCCCTGGGTTCAATTCCTAGTACCTAAATAAATAAATAAATAAATAAATAAATAATGAAAAGGAAGAGGAATGTCAATTTTTGGCAACTTATTGAAAATATTAAATTTAGCAGACAATGCCTTATCCACCCTGTTCTTTTAATTTTCACCCAAAATCCTTAAATTTAAGACAAGTGTTTGTACAATAAAAAGCAGATTGTGAAGTTTCTTTTCATCAAATAAAAAGTGCTCCAATTTACTGGAAAGAGGAATCAATCTGTTTCCTCAACACCTTAAAATTGTGAGTCAGAAATAACTGACTCATCCTCTTCAATCACTGCTTTAGGATTGTTGAGTGATTTTCTACGAATTTTCAAATGCTATTTTGATATGGTTTACCACACTGAATAGGAACTTAAAAAGTGCTAAATTACTGCAAATAAGTAAGACATTGCCTCCTTCACATGAGTACCTGGTGGGAAACAAATGGCTGCTGCAACAATTCATTAGGAACATTAGGAAGGTCATAGGACTAGAAAATACAGAGTTTAGATACATTTTCCAAAAAATAATGAACATAACTGGGTGATCAAGTGTATGTGGGAATAAAGAGAAGGAAGAATAAAGGAAAGTCTTTCTTTTTTTGTTGCTAAAACAAAACACCTGAAAGTAGGATACTTGTAAAGAATAGAGACTTATCAAAAGCTAAAAGTAGTATCTTCATATATCTTAGTTGAATATGATAAAAAGCAAATGAAATTTACACATAGTTTGACTCTCCAGCTTATGACAGAGAAAGGTTCGTTGCAAATTTCCAAAAATTACTTTGCTTGGGCTTATGTAAAGATGAAGAGAGATAATCTATTTGACAGAGTCTCTGACTTGTATTCCCAAAGAGGAGGGTCTAGGGGTATGATCCAGTTTAGGACAGGCAGAGACACTGTTTAAAAGATTCGTGGAGTGTCTGATGAACCTTGAGGTATCTAGCTTAAGCCTTACAAAGTAGAGATGGAGAGGGTGCATACTATAAAGGCTTTTCCTCTGGGTATGAGGTGTGGACAAGACACAGGAAAATACCCTCTGTCAGGAAATTAAGCTTGTTGATTCCAGAAAAAATGTGTTACATATTCTTATGTGTTTCCCAAATTTGAGAGGAAGCAATGAAATAGGAATCACATATTTGGATTCATTCAAGGAAAAGAATTCCACTAAAAGAAAGAAGCCCAGTCCCCTGAGTATAGTGAAGGGGGAATTAGGTCCTGTAAGGTGGGATCTTCATGCCCTGGCCTGTCAAGACTGAACTTGATAATAACCTGAACCTTCAGGTTAAAATATCATTTTTAAGGCAAAATAAAATAAAAGATGCATTTTCTTTATATAATTTTATGTAGCAAATTGTTTGTCCTTTACCTTTAAAAGTTATTTCTTAATCACTATCCATAAAAAAACCATATTTCAAAAGCAATATTGATGATGGCTCTGTGGCAATTCTGGCCAAGGATCCAGTCACAAATCCAAGTGTAAATCATTTCTTCTTTTATTGCTGATCTTATCTGTCAATGGACATCTGATTACAGAAGAATCAATTGCTCATCTGTGTGCAGTACACACTGGAAATTTTTCATATCAAATATTTATTAAGGTATTAGGACATTCACAACTGAGTTGGCCTCCAGATTATATTATTTGGCCTATGGTTTTTCTTAAAAAGTTTCATATTTTAAACTGGTATAGTTTAAGATGATGTTGAGATTATTTCTATATTAAAATTTTTTAACTTCAAATATTTTACTGACTTGCAAATGGTTTGATGCTCACTGGGTGTTCGTTCACCTTTTAACTCTTATATCCTTCTATACCCTCTGTGCTGTGGAATTCTTTACCAATATTTCAGTTTGACTCCATAACTTCTGCCATCTTTAGTTATTAAAGCATCTGGTCTATTGAACTTGTCCATCTCATCTTTAATTGCAAGTTCTTTCTTGCTCTCCAGGCAAGCAAGACCCTCCAAATATTTCAAGGGGAGGAATGAAGTGTGGTCTCCTTGCTTTCTTCTTCCTCATTTTTGTGCTTGTTCCTAAAGCAGAAGAATATAAAAAGTCATTTCCTTTCTTGATCTTCCACGGCGAGTTAAAGCTCCTTTATGGTTGGTTGGAATGGCTTTCTTCTTTTACAACCATTTTTTTTTTTTGTGGCAGAGAGGTTAGTTTCTCTATTTATTATTTCTAGTCCTCATCTAAATCCTTATTAAATATTGTTGGTGGGGAAGTTAGTTTCCCTATTTTATTGTCTATTCCTCATCTAGCAACTTGACTAGAGATCTATATAGGTGGAGACTCCAGAAGTTTCTACTACAAGGAACTCAAATTTAAGAAGCTGTCATAAGCATTGGTAGTTCTTTTTGTGATTAACTTGTATCTTCTAGTTCACCCCACCTCACTGGCACCTCAGCATATCTTTCTGTCATGCATTCCTCATTGTCCCAATCCAAGGTTGCCAATAGCTCGATCTCAGGCACAATTTTGAGCCCTTTAGCCCCTTTAATGGTTCACTTTCTTCTAAGTTATTTAGATAAGGCTTTGCAATGGAGCAAAAGGTACTAGAAAAATGTACATGTTCATTTCTCTTGCTTTTTTTTAAAGCCGCCTCTATTCAGTCTAATCTTAACAAGTCTGCTGCTTGGTTCATTTTCACAAGCTTATTTTTGCAAGTAACTATCTGTGAATTCACAAGTGTGAGACTTCCTGGAGTGAGGGTTCAGGTGTAGACAAAGCAAGGCCTAAACTATGAACATGGCTGTGTTATCCCAGAGCTACCTGGGTTGCTGTGTTGCTGACACTTACCTCCTTTGTCTTGGGGAACTCATTTCTGTGATTATGAAAGAATGCCTCTTTATTCTCCAAAACATTGCCATTTGGTTTACCTTATGTTTTTGAGCAAGGAATAATCAACTGGCATCCCCATTGCCTATAAACTAGAACCAAGTTGTACAAATGTAGAGATAGTTGTATGAATGTTTTGCTGGCTTACGCTGGCTTATGTATAAAGTGAAGATAATGTTGGTTACTATTTTGTAGGGTCATTGGAAGAATGAAATGAGTAAATACATGTCAAGTGCTTAGAGCAATCCTGTCAAACAGAAAAACTCAATACGTGTTGTCTAATATCATTAAGGTATTTCTTTGGTTTGCTCTTTTGTGTTTGTAAAGAAAACCTTATGCAGGCTGGAGTAGCCATTGAGCTCAACACAGATGTGCATTTGGTGCCACAGGGAAGACATTTTTATCACCTTCATCTTCCCAGCATGCAGTGTGGTGCCTGGCATGTGAGTACTCAAGAAGAAAGAAATGAATGAATGAATGTTTTCAGTCTTACTTTAATATTTAGTTATCAGCATGCTTGCTTTGGTAGAGACATGTGAACCACAGAGTACAGATCAGGCCTGTTGGCCTGGAATTCTCAAAGGGCAAGGGAAGCATGAAATTTCTTGGAAGCACAGAATTCAAGCCACAAAGTATTGAGGACCTGGCTTACTAAATTGCTTTTCCACAGAATTGACCACTACTTAAAAAGCTTCATCATCTTGCATTTGAGGAACAAATTCCATGTTTTTCTACTTGAAGTAACATTAGCACTGCAGATCCTTCTACTTGCTGTCAAGGCTAGCAAGTAGGGTCAACTGAATAATGAGCAGATTAATCAAAACTTCAGATGCTGCCTCCAGCTCATAACTTATAGACTGACAGGTTCATAATCCTTAAAATCATAATTTTCCCTAAGGTAGAGGGCTTTTCTATAATAAGCTACTCTCTTTTGTAACATGAAGATTCTTAAAAAAGGGATACAATCTCTTTTCCTTCAATAGAGTGCTCCTCAATTTATAGCTATTCAGCTAGAAAAAAATGTCTTAAGAAGTCTTGATAAGGGATTGATTCACACATGGCAAAGAGAAATATCAGCGAAACTGCAGACTTGGATCACACTTTTAAGTTAGTAAAAGGACTTACAACCAAGAAATTGCCTAAAAATATGCATTTGACATTAAACCATTAATGGGTTTAAGGTTTCTGTACCCCTCAACCATTGTTTGAAAAATATATCCATAATCTTTTCCATTCAACACCCTATTTGCAGTCTTGAGAACTGGTATTTTTTGTGACTTAAACAATATATTAAATCATACTTTTTTATGAGAACTCAGAGTGAGATAAATGAATCCTTTAAAATCTCACTTGGATCATTGTCTTTGACCATAGACCTTCTCAGAAACTTAAGTACTAGCAAGTTATCATGATGAAATTGCAGAGGGGAGTGAGGGGAGAGGTAGGGCTGTGGGAATGGGAAGAATGAGACAAACATTATTATTACCCTATATACATGTACGACTACACTACCGGTGTGACTCTGCACCATGTACAGCCAGAGGAGTGAGAAGTTGTGCTCCATTTGGGTACAATGTATCAAAATGCATTCTAATCTGAAATATAACTAATTAGAACAAATTAAAAAATTGAGAAAAAAGATAATGTTGCATTAATAAAAAGTATTGTGATACTTACAATCTTCCAGTCCTGGCTTCATCCCAGTGGCTACTTGCTTTAACTCTCTAAGCTCTTTCTTCTAGTAAATATCATATGTCAAAGTAGCTCATATATTACCATATCCCAGTTAAAAATTGTTTTGATATTTTTCTTTCTACAGTGATAGGAGACTTCCTCTCTTAAACAGGTCCTCTTAATTCTTCTTGATAAGTCATGTTACTGCTTATAATTGCTAACTCATGCTTGCCTCCTTATACTCAGGCAAATGCCACCTGAGACAGACTTTTTACCTTTCCCATTCTGATTGTCTTGCTTTTTCTCTTAAATAACTTGTGATCCATCTACTCTTAATTTTAAAAATGTCCCAGTTTCATGGATGGATCCTAACTATGTACGTATTTTTCTCCTCAGAGCTGTCACTCTGGAAGTTTCTGTCCCATTGCTTCCATCTTGTCTGTTTGCTCCTTGGGCCTGTATCTGATGCCAAAATGTTCAGTAGACTGGGGTAGATTTATATGGCTTGATAAATATCTCCTTCTAAATCATAAGACGTCCACGGGGGAGAAAGACTAAACCAAACATCACTTACCATGAGGGAGACTTTAAGATATGATATTGAAGAGTTTTTTTTTTTTCATGTGTCACTTGTCCCAGGCTAAGCCAAAATCCATGCATGCTCAATTCCCTTAGATAAAATTGGGTAGTATTTGCAAATAACCTATGCACTCCTCCTGTACACTTTAACTCATCTGTAGATTACTTATATCTCATATGATGTAGATACTATAAATAGTTGTCATGCTATATTATTTAGGAAGTAATGACAAGAATAAACACTTCACATGTCCAATACAGATGTTATATTGGATGTTTTCAATCTGTGGAAACTTCAGAGTATTTTCTAGTGAACTTATCATAACGAAGGAAAAGTGTGTTTCGTGAGAACATTTGGGATGGATAAAAGCTAATTCAGTACTGCCACTTACCAGGAACTTTGGAAATTGGCAGGAGCATTTTTTTGGACCCCACATATGATTGGAGATATTTAGTGGGAGAGGAACAGAGTGTTAGACATCCTACAGCTTATAGGACAGTCCTAGACATAAAGAATTGTCTCACTTCACATATGACTTCCAAATAGTCTCTGAAAAGTCATGTATTTAATTACCTATCTTTGGAACTGAATTATATTTTACATATAAATACAATGTATTTTGCATGATTTACATAGAAAATAAGTGTTCCACTCCAGTCTTCACCCAGTGGCCACTGTTTTTACTTTCTGTACTCTTTGTTCTGGTAGATACCATCATATTTCTAAGTCACTTACATATTATTATATCTTAATTTAAAATTTTGGGCCTTTTTGACTTTATGTTATGATTTACCTCATATAAATCAAGTATCCTCTTAATTCTTTCTGATATAGTTGTGTTGCAGTTTTTAATTCAGTATAAGTCAAGGCAAGATTGTATTTCATTTGCAGTTTTAATGAGAGTTGTTCATCATTTTGGAAACTCATGTCACTGGCGGCAGAGTTGCTGATGGCATTTGAATCATCAACATGACAATCCTATATTGATCTGCATTTGGGGCTTTTTTTATTCACAGTGATTCTGTATAATGATTCTGCAAGTGTAAGATTACCCGATCAAATCTTTTCAAGTGATTAGGCATTTTTACATATTGAAATACATCTTTTAAAATCATTAATTGCTTTCCCATTATTTGTGCTTTATATTATGACTTGGACACTACATTGATGGTTTTTAAAATTATGTGTAAAGGGAGGTTATATGATCTGTAAATTTAATTTTAGGATAGCAGAGGTGAAATTACAAAATATTTGTTATGAAAAAAGACTTAGGTCTTATGTAGTTGAGCACAAATGTATGATCTAAAATTTTTCCAGAACAAGTAACATCCCACCTAAGGGCTGAATGATGAGTTGGGGATAACTAGGCCAAGAAAAAGGGTAAATGGGAGTGTGTGTAAATGGTGTTAGATGACATAGATGAGATGATTGTGGAGGAGGGCGCTAGGAGAGTTCAGGGAACTGAAAGAAGGCTCCTGTGGCTGGTGTTCAGAAAGCCAGGGGGCAGGAGCATCAGGTGAGGCTGGTAAGATGAGCAGAGGCCAATGCCTTCAAAGACTTATAAACCAAGTTAAGTTAAATTTTAATGTTAATTCTACATCAATGAGAATTCATTAAAGGGCAGAAAGTGATAAAATCCAGTTTTCATTTTGAAAAATAACTGCCTATAGTGTGGAGAAAAAATTAATGGAGAATGAGTGAATGCAGGATTAATATGAGCAAACTGTAGCCTAGGTGAGAGATGACTGTCACCTAGATTAGGGAAGAGGTAGCAGTTATGACAAAAGCAAATCTATTTGAGAAATATTTTGAAGGTAAATAGACTTTGGGATGAAATGAATTGCTTATTGGTCATGGGCAAGAGGGAGATGATGGTGCTGGTGATGAATCATAGAGTTTGGCTTATGCAATTGAAGGTGCAGATATTGATTATGTCACAGGGCCCTGGAGAAGGAAGAGGACAAGGTTTAAGTAGGGTCAAGATTGCAAGTCTGGCCTTGAAATGTTGAGAGGGAAATGCTGTTGAGATCATGAAGTGGAGGTGTTGAATAGGCAATTGGAACTTAGAAGACACTTATAAAATATCTAGCTACAGATAGAAACATGGGCCATGTAATTAAGGGGTAGTCTTGGCTGCAATTCATAGAGAAATAATGTGGAGTATTATGAGGAAAGCCTAGGATTGAGCCTTGGGGAACTTTAACATGTCGTGCAGGATTGTGTTTTCTAAAGTGTGGACCCCCGACAAATGGCAGCAGCATCATCTGAGAACTTTCTAGAAATGCAAGTTCTTGAACCCAACTCAGATCTACGAAATGCGAGCCCCTGGGGATGGGGTGAGCTATCTGTGTCTTAGCCAGACCTCCAAGTGACTCTAATCTCCTTAAAGTGTGCAAATTGCTGATGTTACCAATGGGAAGGAGTTGCCAGAGAGGATGCCAGGGAAAGAAGAGCACATGGTATCACAGAAACCAGGGGTAAAAGTGTCTCAAGAAGGTATTAGTCTATAGGAAAACCCTGCTGAGAAATATCCTCTCCCCTCTGTCAATTTTGATACTTTATAGTTGGCAACATAAAAACCCTGTAACTTGGCAACTCCAAATTTTTCTGTGCAGCTCAGCTTTTATAATTTCTATGAACAATGAGATTTCAATTTTTGTAATTGGCTGTAACCCTGACATGTTACAAAATATGCCAGTTTAGGGTAGGGGAGACTTTATTATTGGCAAATTTGCAATTTTGCATGAAATCAGAAAAGAGGAGAAATAGCAAAAGTGGAGGAGAATGGATGGAAAAGAGATGGTCTGTGTCTGGATTCAGCCACAAGCAGAGAGGGGAGCGGGCTAGCCTGCCTTGCTGGGATCCCCTGGGAGTAAGGACATCCTCAGTGCAGTGGTTCTCAACCTTGGCTGTCCTTAGGAATATCCTAGGGAGCTTTTACAGACCACTGATCCTAGCTTCATCCCAAGCCAATTACACCAGGATCTCTGGAAGTAGGCTGGCTTTCTCATTTTTAAAACTCCCCAGTTGATTATAATGGTCAGCCAAGGGTTGAGCATCTTTGAGCAGCTTCTTCTGTGAATAAAGCTTCTACTAATTGGGCCATCTACCTTTAAGGTAGATTTAGATGGATTGTTTTTTCCCCCCACATTTTTTATTGGTGCATTATAATTGTACATAATGGTGGGATTTATTGTTACATATTCATACATGCACACAATATAACAATATAATTTGACAATATCATTCTCCACCATTTCCCCTCCATAAAGGTATTGTTTATTAGATGAATTAGATGAATCTCACCTGGTTGGGCAGAGCACTTCCACTTTAATAGGTTATTGAGTAGCCCCCCTTTTGGGTTGCAATTTCTGTTGAAAATCAATTATATTCTTTTTATCTTGTTAAAGCCATTACTTTTAGCAAAATATTGACACTTAAGATACAACAGAAACGTACTTGTCAGTACTCAGAAAATGTAAATAAATACATTTCTGCAGATTTACAAGTTTGTGGGGCTGGGATTGGAGCTCAGCGGTATAGCGTTTGCCTCGCATGGATGAGGCCCTGGGTTCGATCCTCAGCACCACATACAAAGCAATAAAATAAAGACATTGTGTCCATCTACAACTAAAAAAAAAAATTAAAAAAATAAAATATTTACGAGTTTGTGTTGTGAGACACTAACCAGTGTTGTACAAGGTCTTTGTTTTTGGTTAAAAATTATTGCAGTGCTGGGAATCAAACTCAGAGTCTCATGCATACTAGGCAAGCAGTCTACCACTCAGCTACACATCCATTTCTTGGTTAAAATTTTCTAAAGAGAAACAGAGGATGATTTGTGTCAAGGTACTACATTTTTTTTTCTTTTTAAAGTTGCAGCAAATTGAGAAGTAAGAAAAACAGTTTTTTCTTGGGTAGGAGACTACGTAAAGAGAGATGGAATCAACTGTGGTTGAGACAAACTGTGTACGTTGAAAATGTTGAGTCATGTAGAGGAGTTCCTAGATAGACCTTCGTCTTGGCCCTGGCTGCCTTCCTTTGATTCATGGTCATTTCGATTTTACTTCCAAGGTCTATAAATCACCACCAGAGGGCCCTGGAAGCATTTCTCTGTGATTTCAAGGACCACAGTCTTTTCGGAGAGTACAGCTGATAAAATAGGTCCAGTGCAAACAGGAAGGGTGGCCTGGCCCCTATTTAAAGTCTGTTTTTCTCCTATGGACATTTTCACCCAGAATGTCGCAGCAACTACTGAAATGGCTTCGATGTGCTCTGAGTTTTATCAATTTTTTTAAACTGTCATGTTGAATAATCTTTTATGCCTTGGCTTCTTTTTGATGGGTTAAAGTTTCGTATACATTTGCTATTCCTTATGGTAAGAAAAATAAGGTTATTTCTTCTTTAAGGCACAAAGGAAAAAGTTGACTTTGGTTCTCTTCCTTATTACTGAACTAGGCTATCTGAGGATTTGTGAGGTTTATGCTATGTGGTGGGTTTCCTCAACACCCCATTCTTTGTACCAGACTGAATCTGAATTTTTCTTTAGATTTTCTGTTTCATGAATTCTGAATTATTTTCAAATTAATAATTGATTGTGGTACTTATACAACAACTGTTAGTTGTTTAGAGAGGATATTATCTATAATCATAAAGTATTTGACGTAGTTCATTTGGGCTGCTCTAGTGAACTCTATAAACAGGGTGGCTTGTATACAATTTATTTCTCACTGTGGGGACAAGGAAGTCTAAGATCAAGGCGCTGAAAGTTGCAGTGTCTGCTGAGGGCCCATTTCCTGGTTCATAGATGAATGCTGCTTTTTTTTCTCAGCATCTTCATGTGCTTGAAGGTGGCACATAAGTTCCCTTTGGCCTCCTTTACAAGGCATTTGACCCCATTCATGAGGGCTCTCCCTCATGACCTAATTATCTTCCAAAGGCCCCCATTAATACCTCGACTCTTAATAATCATTTTGGGGATCAGTTTTCTACATATGAATCTGGGGGGGCATGAACATTCAGATCAGATGGTATTTGTATTAATCTGGGGTAATTCATTTAGAATTTAGAGAGTTTAGAAATTTCTCAGATAGTAGTCAGACAATAGATGGTTTATTAATTAAGAATATTCTTATTGTCATTGAAATAATATCTTTTGGTAGGGAGGAATCTATACAATTTAAAATGAGATACATGAACTAATATGCTATTGTTTTGAAGAAATAAAAGATTATCTGTTAACACCAAACCCCCAAATAACCCATTTAGTAAATGGACAAAAGAACTAAACAGAAACTTCTCAAAAGAAGAAATACAAATGGCCAATAAGTATATAAAAGTTTCCACATCTCTAGCAATCAGGGAAATGAAAATCAAAACTGTCCTGAGATTTCACCTCACTCCAGTCATGGGAATAATCAAGAATATGAACAACAATAAATGCTGGTGAGGCTGCGAGGGAAAAGGTACACTTATACATTGTTGGTGGGACTGCAGACTAGTACAGACTAGTACAACCACTCTGGAAAGCACTATGGGGATTCCTCAAAAAAGTAGGGATTGCCACCATATGACCCAGCTTTCTCACACCTTGGTATTTTCCCTGAAGGTCTGAAAATCAGCATGCTACAGTGACACAGCCACCTCAATGTTTAAAGCAGCACAATTCATGGTAGCTAAATTATGGAATGAACTTAGATGCCCATCAATAGATGAGTGGATTAAGAAATTATGGTATGTATATACAATGGAGTTCTACTCACCCATAATAAAGAACAAAATTATAGTATTTGCTGGTAAATGAATGGAAATGGAGACTTTCATGCTAAGTGAAATTAGTCAAACTCAGAAATCAAAGGCTGAATGTCTTCTCTCACATGTGGAAGCTAGGGTGAAATAAAGGAAAGGGGAGGGAAGGGTAAGATAACGTAAAGAACCAATCAAATACAAATTAATAGATGAGTGAAAGGAAGTCTAGTAGAGTAGAGGACAGAGAATGGGAGAGAGGAGGGAGATGAGAAGGGAAAGGGGGAGGAAAAATGGTGAATTGTAAACTGAAATAGATTTCCATGCATGTATGAGTTTGTCATGATGAACCCAACTACTATGTGTAACTATAAAGCTCTAATAATAAAAACAAATAAAAAGATTATGTTTATGACTTCTATAGGTTTAACATTTTTTATATGAAGTATAATTATTCCCACATATTAGGAAGGATTTTTATAATCTTGTACCAAATGCAAATAGTTAGAATATACTCTATTAAGGATTGTATAAATATTGAGCTAATACAGGGGCTGGGATTGTGGCACAGTGGTAGCGTGCTCGCCTAGCATGCGTGAGGCACTGGGTTCGATCCTCAGCACCACATAAAAATAAAATAAAGATATTCTGTCCACCCACAACTAAAAAAATAAATAAAATTTAAAAAAAAAAAATATTGAGCTAATACAGAAAGTTCCCTGATCTTGTATTTAAGGTCGAACAGGATAACCACTTGGCAAGTTGGCAGGAGATATATGAGTAATACAAATATGGTGGGTAGACATTTCCTTTAAGATATTGTCCACTTTTCAGATTTTATACATACGTAAAATCAGAAACTATATTCAGTTGCATTAAAAATGTAGTTCCCCAAATCCTACAAATTTCTTTATACACATCTTTTCTTTTTTTATTGTTGCATTTTAACTATACACAATATTTGGACTTATTGTTATGTATTCATACCTGCACATAACATAATTTGTTCAATTTCATTCCACAGTACCTCACATATTCCCCCCGATGTGAAATAAGCTTGAAGTTTAATTGGCAGGATGCTTAAGACCCCTAGAGGAATATCTCATCAGGATTAAGGTGTTGAACTGACTTTGTTTCCTATAACTGGCCGTTGGAGTTAACCGAGTCTTGTGCCTTTGTGGTTTGCTTGCTCTACCTCTGCTATAATTTGGACCTGTGATGACTCTGAAAGGCTAATGTGTTGAGGGCTTGGTCAGAGCCTGTGGCAATAATGGGAATGAGGGAACTTAGGAGGTGGGGCCTGATGGAAGGAAGTTAGGTCATTGGGGGCATGGACTTGAAGGAGCTATTGGGATCCCTTCCTCTACCAGTCTAGTCTTTGCTTCCTGACTGCCACAAGGTGAACAGGCCTCTGCCACACACTCCTGGCACGATGTACTGTGATGCCACGGGCCCAAAGTCACAGGACCAAGTTCCCATGGACTGAAACCTGTATGAGCCAAAATAAACCTTTCCTCTTTGATTGATTATCTCAGATATTTGCCACAGCAACAGACAGCTGAGTAACAATGTCTATATGCATGTTTTAGATTTTCTTCTTTTAAATGCCTTCAATGGATACCTTTCCCCAATGCTCTCATATCACAGATTATGTAAATTTGCTGAGGTGGCTGCCATTAATAGGCCCCAAACTCCCAGGGGTGAACATATTATCTCAGATAGAATATAACAGTTTATTTCACTTTTTTAAAAAAATTAGTGAATTCCATGGCTATTGGATTTAGTGAATAGCAAAGATTTCAAGTATGTGGGGAAGTTGAGAGAGGAGGAATATTTTCTTCACCACTATTATGAATATATGTTTAATATTAGTAAATCTAAATGCATAAGAGCCAATCCAAATATTTGCTTGTGAATGTTACTAATGGTCATTGTCCTTAGACTGGAAGATTCTAGAGACATCTCCTATTTGAGAAAATGGACTCATGATCTACCATTTAAATTTATTCTTATCTTGGTAGTAGAGAATTTCCTTACTTATTCAGAAGTCATTTAGCTCCTAATATATATTTGATACTGAAAATTAGACAGAAAAATAGGTATTTGACCATCAAAAATGGGTCACTCAAGGTTCAAGAAAGAGCCTCTTGATTCCTGTTAATGTAGATTTACCCACACTTGTAAGGAAACTGATGACTGATTTCCCAATTTAGAGAAACCATAGATATTAGAGGTGGGCAGGTAAAGAAGTTCAAGGTGACAGGGAGGACCCTGAAAGCAGCAAGAGTGATTGCTGACACTGACAAGGACACTAAAAACATACTCAGATTTTAAAGACTGTAGTAACCTCAGGTTGTGATTTAGGATATTTGAGGTTAGAGCAGGCTTCTATCTCTCAACAGTTCTTGTGAGTGTCACTATGTGATACCAGTGTTTTCCAGTGATGCTTCCAGAATCTAGTAGTTCTTTATTCTCTCAGGGAGATCAGATGCGTGAGACTTGCCACACTCTGTCTCTCTAATTCTTCTTTGTATATGCTATGGATGTTAGACTCCTCTACATGGGCTTATTAGCTACCATGCACATTTGAAAAGCAACAGTTCAGTCTATAGTTTGGTTCCAAAATCAGACTGAGTCATAAAGAGAAAAGTAAATTATTCTCACCACTTTTTGTGCAAAAGGCATGAAAAAGTATAAAGTATTTCAGAAATATTTACATTAAAATGGTGACAATAAACACTTTGGCATGGTAGCTTCTAAGTAAATTTTGTTTGCATTTACTAAATGCAAAGAGAGAAACTTACTCTCTGATAAGTTACATTCCTTTACATTACCACTTAAGCAAGGCATGGCTGAACATGGTTTGTTTGTTGAGTTCTACTATGCTTACTATGCTGGGTGTAGTCTTTTAAGAACAACTTACAGACATGACAACATTTGGTAAGGTACTTGTCACAAGTGCCTTCGAGTATCATTGTGCAATCTTTACAACATCTTTAAGAAATATCAAAGTATTTGGAGGGAAAGTTGGTGACTCATTCTACTGCATATGTTGATTTTGAAAATGAAATCAGTTCTAGAGGCAAGTCCAGTTTGTTTTGTCTATATAATCACTGTATTTAATTAAAGAAAAGGTTACTTGTTGTCTTGAAGGTAATTGTTATTTTATGCATTGTCTCTTGCCAAATATGAGGCAGAGCTAAGTATAGGATTTAATTGTTTATATGCATGTTGTTAAAATTGTAAAGTAGAACATAGATACAGAAAAGTATATAAAATAGAAGTGTACAGCTCAATGATTAATTACTTGGATTGTTAAACTCTGTATAAAAGGCCAGATGGTAAAGACATTAGGTTTTGTGGACTTCATGGTCTTGTAAAAACTGTCCAACTCTGTGAGCTGGGCTTATAGCTCAGTGGTAGAATGCTTGCCTAGCATGCATGAGGCACTGGGTTTGGTTCTCAGCACTGCATATAAATAAAAGGTCCGTCGACAAATAAAAAAATATAAAAAAAACCTATCCAACTCTGCTATTTTTAATGCAAAGATAAACATAGACAAACTTCACTTACAAAAACAGGTGGTGCACTAGGTTTGGGTCATGGGTGTGGTTTGCTAATCCCTGATTCATTACAACTCAAACTCCAAGATTACTACTACTGAGGACCAGAACTATGATATTGCCATCATTTCAGAAGCATCTTAGTCTATCCTTCTGATCACTATGACTCCCCTCTAACTCTAATCCTGACTTTTGTGGTAATACTTTTTGTTTTTCTTTATAGTTTTATCAGCAAAACACAATTTCATTAATGGAATCAATAGTTTGTATTCTTTTTTGCACAACATTAGCAGATTCATCCCTGTTGCATGAAGTGGTAATTCGTCTATTTTCATTGCTGAAAAGAATTTCTTTGTGACTCTATTAACATTTATTTTCCCATTCTAATGCTATTAGACTTTTGATGTTTCTCATGTTTTGGCTTTTTGTTTTGTTTTGTTTTGTTTATAAATTAAGTTTTTGTTTCTGATTGCCAGTTAAATACAGGGTTTTAATTTTGTAGTTTAACAATAAAGGGTCATACACTGAAATCAACACATATAACTAGTATTTCAGTCTAAGTTTGTCTACATACACAGCTGAAATTAATTACAAGGTATGGCCTAACAGATGCTAGGGGAACTTCTTTAAAAGTAGTTTTTACAGGTATTAAACAACTTCTTGCACACTGAAGCCATCATACATACAAGGGCAAAGTCAGAGCTTTTATATTTGCATTTATTCATCATTTAACTTTTAAAACACTACTATCATTATATATAAAAATTAAACAATAGCAAGTAGTGAGCATATTATGATTATAGTCCTTTACTCATTCACTTCTGCACATATAATGCCTGCAGTGAATGTTATTTACTGGCTCCATTAAGAGTTTTGACACTGAACACCACCTCTGCGATGATGTTCATCATCCTCATGTGCTCCTCCATTATAATGGCGCCATCTTTCCTGATTTGGATCAAAGTCCACCAGTTCTACCTGATCCATTTCATCAGTCTCTTCTACTTCTTTCCTCTCAGGTAGGAGTTTTTCCAGCAAAGAGAGTTTGTCAGGAGAGAGAGCCATTTTCAGGAAAGTTTAAACTCAATGATTAGGTGATCCTTTTCATATACAATAAATTGGCATACTTTCATTTAGCACACATTTTATATCTCCATGCTTGACAATCTGAACTTGAGGAGAGGTGATGCCTATGGTTCGATTATCAAGAGTGGATATTGGCTTCTGAAAGCCTCATGATGCTTCCACCAACTGTTTGTCCATACACATGAAACGGTCCTCTCCTCATGAGTAAAAACAGCATGGTTCTTCTGATCTAACATAATGATAATATTTCCTGGTTCCAGTCCTGGCTCTTGGTCTCCTTCACCATAGAATGTTATCTTCTATCTATCTTTCATCTGTTGTCAATATGAACTTCTACAATATTCTTCTCCTGAACTATCTTCCTTCCATTGCTTTTATATCTATTCTTAGGACTGATCCATTCCCCGTAGCCCTGGCACTCCATGCACACAGACTGAATTTGCTGAACCATTCCAGGTCCTATCTGATGAATTCTTATTTACATTTCAAAACCTTGCAAGTTGGGACAGCACTTTACTGCTCCTTTCTTACCACTTTGGCCTTTTTTCCTTCATTTGGATTCTTATCAGGGTGGTACTTCAAGACCAGTTTCCTGTAAGCCTTTTTCAGTTCTTCCTGGGTAGCACTGGGTTTGACCCCCCAAACACCATAGTAAGTGGTTTCTTTCATTATTTTCTACAGCTGGTGAGCGGGCTGAGGCCGATGTGGGGAAGCGAGAATGAGTGCATAACTGTGCAGCTCAGGCAGCTGCGGCTCCTCCACCTCTTGCCGAGCGTTCTGGAACGTTCTCATGTTTTGGCTTTTATGCATAATCCTGAATGAGCATTCTCATACTAATTTCTGTGTGCATGTGTGTGTGTGTGCATTTCTGCTTGGCTCACATTTAGGGTAGAATTGCCAAATATGCTTTGTACCTGTATTTTAATAGATAATATCAATAGTTTTCCAAAGCAGTGTGTTATCTTTGCACTTGCATGCAGTGTACAAGTTTTCCCTTTGCGCTGCAGCAGGGATCCGCAAGCAATGGCCCACACCCAAATGTGGAAGGGCACCAATGACCCCTCCAGCACTGTGAACCACGGAGATGAGCCAGATCGTTGTCTTCCACCATCGTTTCTCCTCCGCTGGCAGCCACACTTCACTGCTGCCCAGGGCCTACAGGGTCACCACCTTGGGGACGCTGCTGTTGGCAGTGGCTAGGGCACTGAGGAGTGAAATCTGTCTCTCCTTTGGCCAGCTGCTCAAATGGAGACAGCCAACTTCCCCAGAACAAAAGGGCAAGCTGAGATTTCAGTGTCCCTGGGGCAGAGAGGGAAACTGACTGTGGTGGCTGCCCTTCTTCTCCACCCCAACACTGTCTAGACCTGCTGTCTTCTTCCAGGTTGTTTCCAGCCAAATGCAACTGAGGCAAAACCCATCCACTACCTGGGATGGTCCACTCCAGTCAATGTGGCAGAGCAGGCCAAGAGTTTTCTCTTGTTATATAAGCAAATGAATTCAAATACCCTCAGTTTTGTCTCTGACTGCAAGGCCTAAAAATAATTTATCATCTTGCCTTTTACAGGGAAAGTTGGTCAACCCCTGTTCTACAGTTTTACCAACATTAAATGTTGCCAATCTTTCTAATTTTATATATTCTGGTGAGTTTGTAGTTTTTAAGTTTGGGAGTTTCAGTTTTTATTTCTCTGACTTCTAATAGCATTGAGTGCCTTATTATGTCAAGTGACATTTGGGTATCATCTTCCAAGGAATGTCTGTTCAGGTTTCTTGCCCATTTTTCTTTTGGACTATCTTTTTCTTAAGTTCTTTATGTATTCTGGATATGAAACTTTGTCAGTCACATGTTGCAAAATTTCTTCTGCTGTGTGGTTCCTCTTTTTTACTTCCTTTCATGTTATCATTTGGTGAGAAGTTCTACATTTTTACTTTATTTTTTTTTACTTTTATACAATAGTTGTGTTTAATTAAAACTTTTCTTAATTTGATCATGAAAATATTCCCTAAAATTAGTTTCTAAAACTGTGGCTCTCAAACTTGAGTGTCCATTGGAATTGTCCAGGTGACTTGTCAGAACACAGCTGGCTGGCCCCACTGCCAGACCTTCTGACTCAGCAAATCTAGGTGAAGCCAGAGAATCTGCATTTCTACCAAGTTCTCAGGTGATCCTGACACCATTGTTTTTGGGTCACATTTTAAGAACCACTGACCCAGAAGCATTTCACATTTCTATCGTCAGTCCACCAGAAATGATGACGTGAGGGTCTGTTTTCATTGTTTTCATATGAAAATCCCATTATGTATTGACTCTCTTTACTGTTCTGTAAACCAAGTGTCAAAATGTGCATGAATCTGTTTCTGGGCTCTCTAGTGTATTCTGTTATGTTTGTTTGTTTGTTTGTTGCCTACAGTTGGGCAAGTGCTTCACTGTATAAATTGCAATGGCATTACCATGAATCTTGATATACGGTTAAGAAAACTTCTACCTTTTCTTTTCCTCACACATATGTTCATGACTAGAATATCAATTCTCTCTCTCTCTCTCTCTCTCTCTCTCATCCGCCCCCCTCCCCCACTGCATACACCCATATGCACACTCACCCTCTTAGGGCTTTGATTGGAAGTGCCTTGGCTCTATAGATTGGAACAATGGACATTTACAATATTGAATCTCATAATCCAATGCTTCTCAATTTTTTCCCTTATGCTGTTCCCTAAGGAAACTTTAAAAAATGTTTTCCCCAAATCCCTCTCCTCAACTGGAAAATTTTAATACCAGAGATATGCTGTATATCTCTGCTTTGCATATAAGAAGTGTATGATATGTTTATCCTCCCATAAAACCATTTTCACTCCCTTTGGGGAAATTTTACCCTATTATGAATATATGTTCCAATACTTCGTATAGCCTTTCATCTACTTAGATACTCTTTGATTGCTCTTAATAATGTATTTTAATCATTTTCTGTGTAGCAGTCAAATGCACCTCTTTTTAAGTTGATACCTTGATACTTGGTATTTTGGAATGTAGGGCTCATGCCCTTCTGGGTTTGCTGTGAAGCTCCCAAATGGGCTCAGGGAAACAGATATGGGCATTGCCATGCGGGGCACCTTGATCTCTTGGCTGCACATCCAAGTGTCTGCCACTTGACTGCTCCACCTCATCAAGTCCTGATTTGTAGGCTCCATTTATCAAGACAGATGCTTGAAATCTCTGGTCTAATTTCAAACCCATTTGTCATTCATGGCTATAAAAGAAAGTAATATATATGGCTTTAAGTGCAGAACAGATATTTGGAAAGGAGGGCCATGTCTTGGAAAGCATTCATAATTAAGGCATAAACAACAGTAGGTAATTTTTTCCTGGTTTACAAGAACGAGGGTGGAAATGTATCAGTAGATGGCACTATTTCTCAATAGATAGGAAAATCCCTATAAGGGTGAAATAGGTTTTAGGAAAAACATTTTTGTTACATTGGGATTAAGAATCATAAATAAAACTGAAAAAAGTTCTGCAGAATCCCTTGTGATCCACTTCTCTGGTGAGCTTAATTAAAGGCAATGAAGAAGCTTAAGCTTCTTCACCCTCTCTTGCTTTTGGTGGGCTCTTGCTCTGATGGTGTCTTTTCTCGGACCAGGCTAAGCTAAATGACAGTGTGATATACAGCTGGCGAGACTAAAGTGAAGTTTCCCAAGCGAAGATGTCGCTGAGT
The DNA here is from genome assembly GCA_028644305.1 of Xerus rutilus. NCBI lineage: Eukaryota > Metazoa > Chordata > Mammalia > Rodentia > Sciuridae > Xerus > Xerus rutilus. The sequence goes on from CM053402.1 coordinate 69,582,538, forward strand.
GGTAGAGTGTTGCCTTGCATGTATGGATCCCTACTGGGGTTTCATCCCCAGTACTGAAAGAAAAAAATAACAACACATATATGTATATATCACCCAGATGGAAGCCTGGGTCCATACTGGGTGTGTCCCTGTGCTCTGCCTGAAGGCAATGCTGGCTTATCACGGATGACGCTACATCTGTGAGAGAGACAGAGCACCAAAGCATCTCCAGAGTATAATTTGCAAGACCTGTTTGCAAATCTTGCCTCTGCAATGCCCTGGTCCTAGCAATTTGACCTTGGTAAACTATTTATTCTCACTGACCTCTATTTTGTTACCTAAAAAATGGAGGTAATATCTACATCACAGGATGTCATGAGGATTAAATGAGGCAGCATATGTAGACTCCTAAGCCTGGTGCCAATGAGTGATGACATGTTATTGATTATTCTATGCTCTCTGGAGCTTTGAAAGTGGCATAGAGAGTAGACTGCATGAGTCCTGAGTGGTAACTGATGTGTGCCCAGGTGAAGAATGTCATTAGACTTGGCCACTTTCCTTGTTCTCAAGTTTGACCCTGAAATTCAGGCATATGGTCTTCAACAGAAGAATACTTCCTTCCTAAGTCCCCTGAGGCGCTTTTAAAACATGCCAGTGCTCTAGCCCTAAAGATCTGTATCTAATTGGTCTGGGATGGGCCATGTCCCTAGGTGACTCCAGGTGTGTTGAGATTCCTGCTGGTGTGTGGTATGCCATCTTTACACCATGTCATCTGCAGAGGTGAGATCAGGTCCCAGGCTTGTGGTGGGGTTGCAGGTTCATGTTTGAGTATCTGTGAAATGTCAGAGCTGATGATTTCCTCCTGGGCACTAGTGCATGCATTCAGTCCAGGTAGGCTGCTGACAGGTATCTTTGTAGCAGATTCTGGCTGGGCAGAGGTGAGGTTAAAGTATGAAAGGTATTTCTTCTTTTTTTTTTTTATTATTTTATTTTTTTTCCCAAAAGTTGCATTTTAATACATGTTGGCAAACATAACAGAAAAAAACAAATTATCAGAAGCTGTACACACTATTCACTGAAAACATTTGTTGAGGCAAATAGAAAAAAATTGTTACAATCATAATTTTTCTAACTTTGCACAAAATTATAAGCAGATTACATTCT
>CM053402.1:69583780-69608984 GCA_028644305.1 Xerus rutilus
ACATAAACTAAACAAAGAATCTGCAAGGCTTAATAGAACAATCAATGATCTAGACTTAACTGATATATATAGAATATTCCATCCATCAACAAGGAAATATACGTTTTTCTCAGCAGCTCATGGATCCTTCTCCAAAATAGATCATATGCTATGCCATAAAGCAAGTCTTAGCAAATACAAAAGAATAGAGATACTACCCTGCATTCTATCTGACCATAATGGACTGATACTAGAAATTAATGACAGCTTTAAAAAAAGAAGCCACTACAACACCTGGAAACTCAATAATTTGCTATTGAATAATGCATGGGTAACAGAAGACATCAGGGAAGAGATAAAAAAATTCTTGGAGGTAAATGAGAACTCCGATACAACATATGGAAAGGTATTTCTTCTTAGACATGTTTTCTGAAATTCAGAAATAGATTCCCCTGAGCAAATCATGGTGATATTAGTGAAATTCTATATTTTTCTCAAGTTTTCTCTGTTTTTGCTTCTATTTGTAAGTATGACTGTGTGCCTGTGTGCTCTCTTTGCATTACCTGTTTTTATCTTTGTTTTTTTTGTCTGTTCTGTTTCTTTCCATCTATCTCTGTCTATGTATTTCTCTGCTCTGTACCTGTCTGCTGTTTCTGTGTATCTATTTTATTTCTGTCTGCCAGTCTCTCTTTTGTCCTGGTGGGACCTGATTTATGCATCTGAGGGGACTACCTTGTGTATTACTCAGGTTTGTCCAGAGAATCAGAACCAACATATATCTCTGTATGTGGGTGTATACATATGCATGTGTATGTGTGTGTACATAAAATATAAATATATATGTATATATATGTGTGTATAGACTTAATGCACAGTCCCCTACTTATGGTGATTCTGCTAAGGAGTTTTTTACTTTATGATAGTGTGAAAGCACACCTATACTACCTCCTGTTTTCTACTTTTAGTATAGTATTCAGTAAATTTCATGAGATATCCAGCACTGTATTTATAAAATAGGCCTTGTGTTATATGATTTTGTCCAACGGTATAGGTGTTCTGAGTGTGTTAAAGGTAGGCTAAGGCTAAGCTGGGACATTCCATTGGTTAGGTTAGGATGTGCTCATCATAAATCCATGAACATGTGCACATAAGTATAACAAATAAAGAATTGGCTCAAGTGATTATGGAGACGGAGAAATTCCAAATCCTCAGATGGCAAGCAGGAGAGCTGATGGTGTAAGTTTCAGCTCCAGTCAGGGTCTAAAGACAGATGATATTGCAGTGTGAAAACAGGCAGAAACACAGAATGCTTTCTGACTCATTATTTTGGTTAACTTTTGCTTCACTCTGACCAAAATACCTGACAGGAGTGACAAGGGAAAATTTATTTGGGGTTTATGTTTTCAGAGGTCTCTCAGTCCGTAGACTCAAACTGAAGCAGCACATCATGGGGAAAGGTACCAGTGAAGGAAAGCTGCTCAACTCATTGCAGGACTAGAAAGGAAGGGAGGGGAAGGGGTCCTAGGGACCAAAGGGGAGATATACCCTTCCAGGGCACAACTCCAGTGAGCCACATCCTTTAGCCACTCCTCGCCTACCAACAATTACCATCCAATTAGTCCATTCAAACTGAGATGGACCGATCAGGTTATGGCTCTTACAATCTACAATCATTTCACCCTCAAACATGCATGCATTAATACAGGAGTTTTGGGGGGACAGTTCATGTACAAACCACGACACTCATTATTTTTGTCTATTGAGACCTTCAACAGTTTGGAGGAGGCCCACTTGTATTGGGGAAGGTAATCTGCTTTACTCAGTGTACTGAGTACTGAATCAAATGCCAATCTCATCCACCCACTCCCTTGACACACTCAGAATAATGTTTAGTCACATATCTGGGCGACAAGTGTACTTGTCAAGTTGATGCATGAAATTAACCATCACACCATGGAAGTTCTTATGTCCATCACTCTAGAGCTTCTACTTTACAGAGTCTTAAACTGGCTGCCTGAGGGTTAAATTTAGTATGTGCCGTTGGTGTCCCCTCTTCACAAATATATTACATCCAGGGAGCTTCACTCAGCACTTTACCTATCTGGCCACTTTTCTGGGACATGGCTGGCTGGTCACAAGGCATGGAATTTATGACCCCCAACCCCTTTTCTACAGCTATTATGATAAAGTGGAGCTAAATATTGTTTATATACAACACTGAAAACATGAAAATATGTTTGTAATTCCCAGTGGCAATATTACTCAGCTGAAGAATTTATAATTTGATTACATAGCTACATGGTTTCCTCTTAGTCCTCTATTTGGGGAAGAAAACTTACTTTCTGGTGGACTAATCCAGGGAACTAGGGTTCATCCTTTTTGCCAGAGTGAACCTCAGGCTGTTTTGATTGCTTGTTTATCCGGAAAGAGTGTTTTCCCCTAGACTGTCTCCTCATCCTGGTTCTTCTTTATTTAGGTCACTTCATGTTCTTTTCTGCTGGAACTTTGCCTGACATCCCCAGACAGTTAAATCCCTTATCAAGCAGGACACACACCACTGGGATCTCTGGATGTAAACTGTCTTCAGAAAACAATTTGGAGATTGAAAATACAAGTTTGTCAAGACATAGATGTTGAAGTGCTTGAACAGAACTTAAAAGGTTTTTCGAACAAACTGTTTTATCCAACAGGAATAAAAGAAAAGGCAGGGCCATAACTATGTAAGAGAAATATAACACCCTAAGCTAAAGACAATGTAATTATACCAGTGTTTTACATTCTTTTCTGAAAATCTTTGGGACAAATTGTTATAATTTCTTTGTTTCTATATAGCACATTGAAATGTTTCCAACAGTGCTGTGTTTTGGAAAGTATGTGGCAAATAGCAGTCTGAAATCCTAAAAAGGACAAGTTTAAAAATGAAACAAAACAGTTTTTGTGCCCTTGCTTCCTGGCAGTAGAGGGGCTAGGATGGAGGTGGTAGAGTGGATTCTGGGGTGGGTGACCCTGGAGAGGTCTTGTAATAAGGATTCAAATGCTTCATTTTTGCCTGTGAATGTGCAATGGGTAACTAAAAGCAGAATAAAAAACCCTGGTGGCTTCACCTCCATTTTGCATCTATCTCTTTTACTTTGAGTCACCTTGGATTTCAAGAATAGGCCTGATTCATAAGCATCCTGTGATAAGTGGAAATTAGCCCCTAGAAAACAGTAACTTTCTTTTCTTTCTTTTTTTTTCGGGTACCAAGAATTAAACTCAGGGGCACTCAACCACTGAGCCACATTCCCCGTCCTATTTTGTATTTTATTTAGAGACAGGGTCTCGCCAAGTTGCTTAGTGCCTTGCTTTTGCCCAGGCTGGCTTTGAACTCGTGATCCTCCTGTCTTAGCCTCCCGAGCCACTGGCATTACAAGCATGCGCCACCATGCTCAGCTAACAGCAACTTTCATATTGCTGACAATCCTGAGGTTATGATGTACCAGACCATATCTAACCAAGGTCACCTGCTTTGGCAGCTTTGCAAACCCTCCAGCTATGCAATCCCTGAACCCTTGTCCTTATTCCCCTTTCTATAAAACCTCAAAGACATGATCAGCTCCCTGATCACAAAGATAATGATGTAGGTTCCCTTCTCTTGCCCGTATAGTTATACTGATTAAAGCTCCTTTCTTGCCCATTAGGTATGGAGTGAGTGGCTGGACCTGATTTTTTGGATCTTCAGAGTATGACTTGTGGCCTAGGACACCAGCAACAGTCTAAGCAGGGAAGGTGAGGCATAAATAATAGGAGCCTCCTGGGACCCCCTCCCTGAGGATGTCAGCAACCACCTCTGTACAAGAGGGTGCCATATTTCTATTGTGTAACTATGGACTTGCCCTTTCTTTTATCCCAGTTGGACAGAACAGTCTGCTTTAAAATCTTTTAAATTCTGTTTAAACACAGGACGATGCTTAAACTATCCTAGAATATATCCACATGCCTCTGTTCTCTGGGAGCAATTTCAGTATTCATTAAGTCATTTACAATCAACTCGGCAGACTCTCCAGGTCTGCAGTGGGAACTAGGGATAAACTGTGGCCATCAATTCTTCCTTAGTTCTTGAAGTTTCCCAATCAATTTAGATGTGGATGGCTTTCTTTTTTTCTTTTCTTTTCTTTTTTTTTACACTTCAAAGGAATACAGCTTTTAAAAACAAAAATTGAAGCAAGAAGCAAGGATGGTCCAGTAGCATTCTGTTTTAGGCTTGGCTGAGCACAATCAGGAATTTGATTAGTGGCACCAAGGAAACAGATGAAAGGAAAAACAAATGCTGTCTCATGAAGAAATGCCTGTTTGATTTGTTTTGTGGGAACCCATGCAGGAGGCCTATGGGGAAAATCTTCTCAACTAAGGTTGAGCCAGGATGTATTTGCTTTTTTCAAGTTATTGAGTGCCTGATAGAACCAGAACCCCACACGTGGTTGGACTGTTTCCAGGTGTTCCCAGTGCTCTATGAAACACAACCTTACCAGCATAACATCTTTTGCTGTGCTTCAACAACAGCATCCAAAACAACTCTTGCACTTTCCTTTGCCACTTTTCAAAACCAGAGTACACACGCACAGAGACTTATTTCTGAGAACTGGAGGGAGCCTATTTATTTGCATGGCAAGGAAGCAATAAGCTTATGCCATAGTACTGCAACTGCTGGGGGCATCTCTCACTTTGTTTATCATAAGCTTCTTGCAAAGATTCTCTCTTTGGCCAAATTTGAGTCAGGCTTTTTTTTTTTTAAATCTTCTTCTCAACCTTAGGCTTTGTCCCTGGACCACTCAGTCCAGTTTTAGCAAGAATCCTGTTGGATCAATTTAGCCAAACTCTCACTCTTGATATCTGTTCAAATGCCTCATCCGTCACTCCCAATAGCTTAGCATCCAAGTCTGCCATCAGCAAGAATGTCCCTGGCCTTGATGTTTTCCTTTAGTAATTGTCCATCCAACAACTCCTCCTACTCTCCTCCCTGGTAACAAATGCTCACTTGTCCTTGTTGTAGCCAGAGTTCAGAAAAATCTCCCTTCCTGACTGCAAAACTCATTGCAGTGGTCCCTTGAATAAAATCTTCAGTGTCCTACATAGGTGTCGGAACAATAGTCAGATAATTTTGTTCTTTGACAAGCATCAGCTCCACTTTGTGTCCCTGGGATCTTACAAGATACTAAATCATAGTGGGTTCTCAATTAATAATTCTTGAAGGGAGAAAGGAAGAGAAGATAGAAAGACATAGGTAGCTTAGTCGAGCACGACAAGCAGGGCTTTTGAAGCCCACAGACCCGGATCTGCAACCTGTTTGATACTTACTAGCTATGAGATCATAGATAAACTATCCATCTTCCTGTGCTCTACTTTCTCAGAGGCAAAGAATGGCGATGATGTGTAGCCTGTTCTATAAAGTTGTTGTGAGAAGCAGATGCAATGATGTAAAGTGTCAAGCATTTGGTATTTGATCAACAAATACTTACCATTGTTATGACTGTCATGGGAGAAGAGATGTCTCCAGAGAAGAGTCCAAGGCATTCCCAGAGGAGAGGGGGAACTCAACTCAGAACCAGTGGGGTTCTTGGCATACATGATGAAAAAGAATTTCAGCATGAGCCAGACAAAGGCATAGACAGTGGTTTATTTAGGAAGGCAGATAAATATTCAAGGGAGAATGAGGGCTATCTCAAGAGTGAAAAGCAGCCCTGATTGGGCTGGTGTTCCAATATTTATAGAAGGGCTGTGTCAGAGGCTGAATTGGAGGTGGATCCAATGTGGAGTTGCACAATTTTGTACCAGTTTTCCTGTGCTTGGTATTTCCCTCATTTTACAAGTGCATGGGCCAAGGTTTAATACTATGTTTTCTGCATCTCAGTGGCTTAAGGGTGTTTCCTTTAAGATTCCATATCTTTCCTTCCATATCCTAAATCCTTATCTCATGAATAGTATTGAAATAATGTCAAAATGCCCACCTAACCTGGGGCATGTAAGAAAGGTATAATTCCTTCTGGAATTTCTCTGTTGTTCTGATGCTTTCCTTTTTTTTTTTAAAAAGATTGAACTTTCTTCCTTCAAAATTCCCCATATGTTGAAGCCCTGACCTCTAAGCTTTCTCCTCTATCTGGAGAGAGAGACTTCAGGGAAATATAGTCCTGCCCTGGTATCTTCTGGGGGCTGGTTTCAGGATCCCTATGGATACCCAAATTCATGAATGTTCAAGTTCCTTACATAAAATGGTGTTTGCATATAACTATATGCAATAGTTATATAACTATATATAGTTATATGCAATATAACTATATGCATATGCCTATACTGTGTACTTTAGAGGACTTTTACTACTGAAAGCCATGCAGTTGTTAGCTAAATCCTTGTTACACTGTGTGGGTTAGGGAATAATTACAAGGAAAATATCTGTACATGTTTAGTACAGATTCAACTTTTTTTTCCCCTGAATATTTTCAATCTGTGGCTGGTTGAGTACACAGTGAGAAATGCACAGATGCAGAGGAATGATTAATTAAGCTAAAAAGGTGGGGGCCTAATCCAATAGGACTATTGCCTTTATAAGAAGAGAAAGAGGACTGCCAATCCTCCAACCCAGGCTGGAGCCCAGACCTAGGCCCAGGAATGCCCTCAACCCACCCATGTGAGAACTCAGGCCCAGGACCACCCCAGTCGACCCACTCCAGAGCCCAGGCCAGGTCCAGGCCCAGAGCCACCCCCAAAGATCTATGTAGGAGCCCAGGCCTAGGTCAGGCCCAAGACTGCCCTTGCTGATCTACTGAACCACGCCAGAGCCCAGATCCAGGCCCAGGTCCATACCCCAACCCCATCCGAGGTGTGTGAGAGCCCAGGCCCAGGACTGCCCCTGTGCAGAGTGAAGGCCCATGCTGTGGCTCCTCATTTACCAATGTGTCGCTCCCTGGCCTGCATCCATCTTGGGACGCCACATCCATAACCATAGCCCTCCCCATGTAGTAGCCTCCACCCTGGGAAAACAGACAGGGCCTAGAGATGGCTGCCCAGCACAGCACTGCATCTCTGAACAGGCAGCCCAAAGCCATTGTAAGTCTCACCCTTTTGGTCTCATCTCTGAAAGTGGTTGCCACCCCCACTGCTATCTTAAGTTATCTCCACTACCCCTGCCACCATCTTTAGTTGTAGTAGTGTCCATCTTGGGACACTTGCCAGGGTCTGGAAGAAAACATCAAGGTAAGGTACAGGTAATCTGCAGGGACACTACAAGATTATAGGGTAGAAACTGCAATACATCAGATCCACACTGCAAGAAAGGAAGACACATAATCAACATGAAAAAACAAGGGAAGAAAGTGCCCCAAACAAACCAAGATACTATAATAATAGGATCCATTGACAGCACAGTTGATAAAATGTCAGAGAAGGAATTCAGCATGTATGTAATTAGAATGATCTGCGAATTAAAAAATGACTTAAGCGAGGAAATACAGGCAAAAATTGATCACTCCAACAAAGAGATAAGAGAGCAAACAAAGGCAATCATTGATTACACCAATAAAGAGATAAGAGAGCAAATATAGGTAGCAAAAGAGTACTTTGAGAAAGAGCTAGAGATTGTGAAAAAAACAAAAACAATCAGAAATCCTTGAAATGAAGGAAACAATAAATCAAATAAAAACTCGATAGAAAGTATCACTTGGAAGACAGAACCTCAGATAATGAAGACAAAATATACAATCTTGAAAATAAAGTTGACCACACAGTGAAGATGGTAAGAAACCATGAACAGAACATACAGGAATTATGGATAGTATCAAAAGACCAAATCTAAGATTTACCAAGATAGAAAAAGGCACAGAGTTTCAAACCAAAGAAATTCATAATCTCTTCAACAAAATAATATCAGAAAATTTTCCAAACCTGAAGAATGAATTGGAAAATCAAATACAAGAAGTTTACATAACACCAAACATACAAAATTACAACATATCTACACCAATGTACATTATAATGAAAATACCCAACATATGGAATAAGGATAGAATTTTAAAGACTGTAAGACTGAGGAATCAGATTACATATAGGGGGAGACCAATTCAGATCTAAGTAGATTTTTCAACCCAGACCCTAAAAGCCAGGAGATCCTGGAACAACATATACCAAGCTCTGAAAGAAAATAAATGCAACCAAGAATCTTATATCTAGCAAAAATGAGCTTCAGATTTGATGATGAAATAAAAACCTTCCATGATAAACCTAAGTTAAAGAGATCAAACAAAGGCAACCATTGATTACACCAATAAAGAGATAAGAGAGCAAATATAGGTAGCAAAAGAGTACTTTGAATTTACAGCAAAAAGCCTGCACTAGAGAGCATTCTCGGAAAAAGGCAAGTTCTAGAGGCAGTGCTAGAGGCAAGTTCATTGAATTAACCTCATTCATTAAAAGAAGAAAAAGTCAACAAATAAAAGACCTGACATTATATCTCAAAGTTCTAGAAAAAGAAGAACAAACCAACACCAAAATTAGTAGAAGACAGTAAATAATTAAAATCAGGGCTGAAATCAATGAAATTGAAACAAAAGAAACAATTCAAAAATCGACAAAACAGAAAACTGGTCAATTTTATTTTTTCAAAGATTCTTTGAAAAAAAAAGATTCTTTGTAAAAATTCTTTGAAAAAAAAGATTCTTTGAAAAAATAAATAAAATTGACAAAACTCTTAGTCACCCTAATGAAAAGGAGAGAAAATTCATGATGAAAAAGGAAATATCATGACAGACACTATTGAAATACAAAGGACAATTAGAAACTATTATGAAAATTTATACTCCAGTAAAATAGAAAACCGCAAAGACATCAACAACTTTCTAGAGGCATATCACAAACCCAAACTGAGTTTAAATTTAAATAGATCACAATTACACAATTTAAACAGATCAATTTCAAACAAGAAAATAAAAGATACCATCAAAAGCCTAAAAACCAAGAAAAGCCCCAGAACAGATGGATTCACATCCAAGTTCTACAAGACCTACAAAGAAGAATTAATACCAATACTACTCAAATTATTCCATGAAATAGAAAAGGAGGGAACCCTTCCAAACTCATTCTATGAGGCAAGTATCACCCTGATTCCAAAACCAGACAGAGACATCAAAGAAAGAAAACTTCAGACCTGATGAAGTTTAAATATCCCTGATGAAATAGATGCAAAAATTCTCAATAAAATTCTGGCAAGTTGCATACAAAAACATATTAAAAAAATAGTGTACCATAATCAGGTGTGGTTCATTCCAGGATGCAAGTTTGGTTCAACATATGGAAATCAATAAATGTAATTCATTACATCAATAGACTTAAAGATAAAAATCCCATGATGATATCAATTAATGCAGAGAAAGCATTTGATAAAATACAGCACCCTTTCATGTTGAAAAAACTAGAAAAACTAGGTATAGTAGGAACATACTTCAACATTGTAAAAGCTATCTATGCTAGCTAGCCCCAAAGTCAACATCATTCTAAATGGAGAAGAATTGGAAGCATTCCCTCTAAAAATGGGAACAAGACAGGGATGCCCTCTTTCACCACTGTTATTCAACATAGTCCTTGAAACTCTAGCCAGAGCAATTAGACAGAGAAAAGAAATTAAAGGGATATGAACAGGAAAAGAAGAATACTGAAACTATACTACAAAGCTACAGTAACAAAAAAGACATGGTATTGACTACAAAACAGACATGTAGACCAATGGTACAGAATAGAAGACACAGAGAAAAACCCACATACATACAGTTATCTCATACTAGACAAAGGTGCCAAAAACATACATTGGAGAAAAGATACCCTTTTCAACAAATGGTGCTGGGTAAACTGAAAATCCATATGCAGCAAAATGAAACTAAACCCCTATCTCTCACCATGCACAAAAATCAACTCAAAGTGGATCAAGGACCTAGGAATTGGACCAGAGACCCTGTGCCTAATAGAAGAAAAAGTAGGCTCAAACCTTCATTATATCAGATTAGGCTGCAACTTCCTTAACAAGACTGCTAAAGTGCAAGAAATAAAATCAAGTATCAATAAATGGGATAGATTCAAACTAAACAGCTTCTTCTCAGCAAAAGAAACAATCAATGAAGTGAACAGAGAGCCTACATTCTGGGAGCAAATTTTTGCCACACGCACATCGGATAGAGCACTTATCTCCAGGATATATAAAGAACTCAAAAAACTTAACACCTAAAAAACAAACAATTCAATCAATAAATGGGCTAAGGAGCTGAACAGACACTTCTCAGAAGAAGATATTTAATCAATCAACAAATGAAAAAACCAACATGAAAAAATGTTCAACACTTCTAGCAATAAGAGAAATGCAAATCAAAACTACTTTAAGATTTCATCTCACACCAGTCAGAATGGCAGTTATCAAGAATACAAACAACAATAAGTGTTGGTGAGGATATGGGAGAAAAGGCACATTCATACATTGCTGGTGGGACTGCAAATTGGTGCAACCAATCTGGAAAGCAGTAGGGAGATTCTTTAGAAAACTTGGAATGGAGCCACCATTTGACCCAGCTATACCACTCCTTGGTCTGCACCCAAAGGACTTCAAAACAATATACTACAGTGACACAGCCACTTCAATGTTTATAGCAGCTCAGTTCACAATAGCTAAACCAATCTAGATGCCCCTCAATAGTTAAATGGATAAAGAAACTGTGGTATATATACATAATGGAATATATTACTCAGCATTAAAATTGAATAAAATTATGGCATTTGCAGGACATGGATGGAGTTGGAGAATATCATGCTAAATGAAATAAGTCAATCCCCCAAAACCAAAGTGGCATGAGCAATGTCACTCCAAGTGTTTGACAAAGTCCAAACCTGGAGGGGAACCCGGCAAGGCCTGTGCTCCTGGACAAGCCTCAGTTTACTTCTCCTGAGAACAATAATAATGCTGGGAATAATTACCTGGGGAAATAAAAAATTGTCCCATTCCAAAAAATGCTGTAAAACAAAAAGGGATTATGAATATATAACAAAGTGGACACAATTATGTCCTGATTTGCCTTACAAAAATGAAACTAATTCTACTGAAATAGCTAAGGCAAATAGGGAGTTCATGGAAAGCCTTCATTTACAAGAATTAAGGGCTCCATTATTAACTTCACCACCTAAACCAAAAACTTTAAGATTACTCAAAAATAGAAATTCCCATAAGGGAGTGGTTGCTACTATCCAGGGACCACCATATGTGGCTTACAAAATTGGAGGACAATTATGGTTTCTCCCCTAGAGGAACTGAAGTAAATAAGATGATTCTTCCACCCTGCACTGACCCTCCTTTATCCAATATCGGAATTTATGATGAAAATGGCAGAAATGTGGTAAATACTAATGGTAAATGGGTTGATGTACAAAGCTTGCCCTTTCTTAAGACTGGGACAATTTCATCCCTGGTGTTTGAAAAACAAGAAAGATAGAAATGACCAAATCAAGCAGCTAAATAAATATTATAGGAAATTACCTTGCAGACATTGTGTAAGAGAATATGAATAAAAATTAAACCTACCACTTGATAGACATAGTGGGAGACAAAAAATAGAATTCTGTACTTTTTCTTTTTTATTTAGCATGATAACCTTTACTTGTGCAGACATCTTGTCTCTCACCTTTATATAACTTTAAGATTATATAAGATCAATAGAGTTATGAGGAAATTCTGTAGGATGCCAATAGGAAAAGTGAAAGAACATGTACAAAAACAAAATTCATTGTAATAGAGTAAACATAGCTAGACATGGAAAAACAATGTTCTGGACTTCCTTGTAGAAAGATATATAAAAATAAACCTCATGGTCACTCGAGAGAGAGACCTTCTGATGTAGTAATTGAGTTTGTCTCATCTCTCCATTGCGCCGACTCTACACCTCCTTCAGGGCCCCTGGACTTGCTGGGGCTGGACCCTGGCACCTAAGGGCAAATGTTCTCTCTGATAAGTGGATGCTGATCCATAATTGGGGATGGGGCATGGAAAGAATGGAGAAATTTTGGTCGAAGGTGATGGGACATGGAGATAAGAAAGATGGTGGAATGAGATGGACATCAATGCCCTAGGTACATGTGTGACTGCACATATGATGTGATTCTATATTGTGTACAACCAGAGAAATGAAAAGTTGTGCTCCATTTGTGTACAATGAATTGAAATGCATTCTGCTGTAATGTATACCTAATTAGAATAAATTAAAAAAAAAGATACAGACCATATTAGAGTATCAAGGATGTGAATGAAACATGGGTCTTTCAAATGAAGGGAGCACAACTCTTGAACCATTAAGAGACACCTGTCCATCACTTAGGACTCTTAGGAGTCCCAAACCCGTGTTAGTAAATTTCTAGAATAGTTTTGATGCTTTAGACTACAAGTATAGCAGTAGTTACTTCTAAAAGTGATGAAAAAACAAGAGTTTCTCTATGCAGAAAACAAGTAAGTAGACTGGCAGAAGAAAGAGCCAGAGGCATTTAATTCATTAGTTTAAAAATTGTGGAAAAATTTCCCCTAATTTTTGTAATATCTGTCAAAGAGAGAGTTCTGCGTGTTTAAGAGTTTTACATTAAAATGTATCATAAAATAATGTATTGCATTGTACATTGTACATTATTATGCACGGATTGAGAAATCCAAGCACACAAAAAAATAAAAGGAAAAAAAAAAGAACAGAAAGAGGCATTGGACACATCTCTTTCTATTTCTCTCTCCTACAGAGGAAAGGTCATGCAAGGATTCAGCAAGAAAGGTGGCCATCTGCAAACCAGGAAGACAGGCCTTGCTAGAAATTCTGTCATAGTAGCCTGATCATACTAATAAAGATTCTAAGGCCCACTGACAATGCTTGGTTCTGCACCATGTAACCAACTCTCTCCAAGCTATGCTCACCCTGAAATTTCTGTACCCACCATTGTATTCCTTACTCATTCAATCTGATTTTCTATCAATGCCATGTGAGCCTTTATTCTATTTTTCCAGAATTTGGCTCTTCATAGACTATGATTACCTTTTATCAAAATATCTTCCAAATATAAATTAGTGTTCAACATTTTGAGTTTATAAATTCATGTGGTCAAAGCACTAGTTCATTTCATAAATAAGGCCTTAGATGATTAGAAAAATTAAAGAAACTTAACAGAGATTGGAAAGGCTTCATGGAGGAGCTATTGCATGTTAAGAACAGAGAGGAGTTTCATTATTTTGGATAAAGAGAATATAGAAGGTGTATTTTTTTGTGGCACTGTTTAGTCAATTTTTTTTTGTCACTGTGCCAAAAGAACTAACAAGAACAATGTACAATGTAGAGGAAGAAAAGTTTATTTGGGGCTCATAGTTTCAGTCAGTCCATAGATGGCCAACTCCATTGCTCTGGACCCAAGAAGAGAAAGCACATCATGGTGGAAGGGTATGGTGGAGGGAAGCAGCTCAGGACATGACAATCAGGAAGCAGAGAGAGCTCTCTATTCAACAAGGACAAAATATAAGCCTCAATGGCATACCCCCAGGGACCCACCTTCTTTAGCCACACCCTACCTGTTTATGGTTACCACCCAGTTAAAACATTTAAGTGGATTAACATACCAGTTAGATTAAGGCTCTCATAATTCAATCATTATACCTCTGAACTTTCTTATATTGTCTCACACATGAGCTTTTGAGGGACACCTCATATCTAAACCATGATAGGCACCTAACCTATAAATGCTTATAATTCAGGTTTTAAAAGACTAAATCTCTTTCCATGACTCCATTTGGATGAGGAAATATTCTAACTATTTATTGCTTGACAAACTGCCACTTAGTTTAATGGTTTAAAATAACAGTGATTATTTATTTCACCCATAAATCTGCAGTCTAGACAGAGGCTTACAGGGACAGCATGTCTCTGTCCTATGTGATGACAGCAGATCAACTTTATTGGTGGCTAGAGATCTACTTCCGGAGTGATGCATACACTTGGCTAGCAATTCTAGGAGCTCAGACAGAATGTGGGCAGAGCATTAGTTCCTTTCCACATGGCTCTCTCCACAGGTGGCTTGGGCTTCCTCACAGCATGGTAGCTGGGTTCTGAAAGTGAGATCTAGAGAGTCATCAAGGAAGTGGAAGCTGTCAGTCATAAAGGTCTGGATTCAGAAATATGCAGGACTTCACTTTTGTCTTAGTCTATAGGACAGGCTTTCATGAAGTCCAGATTACAGGGGAAGGGTATGCAGGATAAATAGACTTGATTTCCTAATGGGAGGCATGTCAAATAACTTCAAGGCCATGTTTTAAATCTGCCACAGCAGATGGTATAAACCAGAAGTACTCAACCTTGGTTCTATTTTAGAAGCATTTTGAAGTTAAAAATAAAAAAAAAAAAATCAATGTCTGTGACCACCTCAAGAGATTCTGGTTTAATTGGGTTGGGAGAAGCCTAGTAATCTATCTATCTATCTATCTATCTATCTATCTATCTATCTACCTACCTTTCTCTCTCTCTCTCTTTTAAATTCGAGGTGGTTCTGACAGGCAAACAAATCTTTGGGACAAAGTTCCTGTGTCCAAGAGTTGATAAAAATGGGCCATAGGGGGACTGGGGTTGTGGCGCAGTGGTAGTGCGCTCTCCTAGCACGCGTGAAGCACTGGGTTTGATCCTCAGCACCACATAAAAATAAAATAAAGATATTCTGTCCACCTACAACCCAAAAATAAATATTTAAAAAAAAAATGGGCCATAGGTCTAAGGCAGTGAATGAAGCTCCTTCTATTATCTGGAATCTATAGGAAGGAGACCAGGTCAGGAATTGAGTTGATTTAGGAATTTTCCAGCTCCACTGCCTACAAGATAAATTGCTTCCAAATGAGCATAAAGGAAAAACTTTCAAGTACATGGACTTGCCATCATCACACATGCTTTTTCTCTTATTACATTATACCTGCAGTTTGTAAATATTAAAAAAAAATCAATAATGCTGCCATATTGCCATAATCTAATTTGTCTTTTTTGATTGTGTGAAGCATGAGTAGGCGTCTGGCATCACACTTCCAGACCTTAGAGAATGATGTTAAACATTTATAGTGCACTTAATCATCTGTCAGAAATGTACAAAGGCATAATGTCTCATTAATAATTATTAAATCATTGAGTCACACCGAGGGAGATGTTCCCCTCTTTACTTACATAATGACCAATAACTACTAAAACGAGGGTCATATGTGATGCACGACTGGCATGTCTGATGGTGAAAATCTGCTTGAGGAAATTAATAAGAAATCTTACTCAGAGATGGGCTTTTAGACAGGAAGAAAACATGCATATGGATTGTTGCAATGTTCGTTCAGGACAAATAGATGCTCCTCCCTGTTCAGAGTCAGGTTAAAATTCAGTCAAATAATTGCTGGGCGTGAAGAGATGTGAAAGCAAATGATCTTGTTTGCTTTCAGAGATTAGATAATTCATTTCAAAATGCCCAGCTTGGGGCTTTTAGTCATAAGTATATGTATCATTTTGTGCATAAAGAAGATACATATTTTGATTTGGAATGAGATCAGAATGGAAAGTGTCATTGGAATTTTTTAGGACTTGGGTGTTATTTCCATTGCTGTTCATGAGGATATATACAAAATTTTATGGGAACACCTTATAAGAACATAGGAATAGGCAATGTTATTTTAGTAACATGTAATACAAAAATTGAATTGCATCTGTGCAGATTTTACCCCCACCTCCTATATTCAGCCTTGATAATTTAAAGTTTTAGTCTTTAAAAAAATTTACAGGCTATCCTTGCCTTTATGGCAGCTAACATGATATTAATTCTTCTGATTTTTTATTTTCAGTCTTAAACTTTTTTTCACTCTAGCCAAAGTCAAAGATTTACAACCTACACAGGTGACAATTGCATGATCCAATCAAGCCAAGTGGAAGCTCGAGTTTGTATATACTGTGATGGGTGTCCCAGGCAGTTAGTCTTGCCTAGTCTAACATTCTGTGCCACCAGTATTCCTATAGTCAAACTTTCAGAATCTTTCATATCTTTCTCATTATTATACTAGTAAAAGTATTAAATACGCAATGCCACCTTCTGTTCTCATCCTCCCAGTTCTGGGCCAATAATCAGTCATTTATTTCTTCCTGCCATTGTCTGTCCTTCTACATGGTTTTTAAGCACAGCCTCACTCACAGTTCTTGAAACCATTGTGTTGGTTTTTACTTTGGGGGAAAATCATCAGAGCATCTTGCTTGTGTTACCATGGTTTGGGAAAGAGGACAACATTCAAAATGCATCTTAAAATTTGATTAAGGGGCTGGCGTTGTGGCTCAGCACTTGCCTCACATGTATGAGGCACTGGGTTCCATCCTCAGCACCACATAAAATAAATAAATAAAGGTATTGCGTTCATCTACAACTAAAAATTTTTTGATTAAGATTTACTTTCATTTAAGTTGGCCTGAACAAATAAATAAATTTGTGCCTCTCCTTTGTCCAGAAAGACTTTAAAGTCTGCATAATGAAGCATTCAATTTTTTTTCAAACATCATAAATACAAGTAGAAGAGAATATGAAGGAAAATTACTGATGGAGATATAAAAAGGAGCCAGGAATAAACTCAATACAAAAATGCAGATCATACATATCATCTGTTACTTTCATCATATGCAGGACTTGAGTTACTCTGTAAGCATTGTAGAAACAGAACAAAAAGGGACATTTGATTGATTATACTACTCAGAGTTCATGAAATTAAAAAAACATCCATTCTAGAGAGATATTCAATTCCAGTTCATTTTTAAACATTCCTTTTAGAAGTCTCCTTCTATATATATATATATATAAAATAGTGTCTTCAACCATTTCAGCCTAGATACCTGGGATTACATTAGAGTGCCTCTTCTTTCTGTGTGGACTGATAGTGTGACTCCCATAGCCCATGCTGGTGAAATCTTACATGAAAGAAGAGTGAAGAAGGGATGAAGGGTTAAAAGACAGTCTTAGCTGACAAATTTCTGTTGATCTAGTTTAATTAGGGGATGGACATTACGATGTCTGGATGAAAGAAAGAAAAGGGTTTTATGCACCCATTCAAAATTTTTTCTCCTCTTAATTGAGTTTTTGACAAATACCAGAAGATGTTTAACGTTACACTTCCTGGCAGATACTTACAATGTGTGTATGTTACATCTCCAATTGAGTTTAGAATCAAAGGCTTTAACAGATCGTGGCTGGAGTAAAGTTGACTTAGCCTGTGGAAACTGAGATACTGAAAGGGAGCTCTGCTGGGCTGACACCCATTTCACTTCTCAGTGAGGGGAGTAGAAAGAATTCTGAGTGTGCAGAAGCGCAGACTGTGTCTTACTACTTCTGAACATTTTTCCAATTACTGTTGCAGGAACATGAGAATCAAAGAAGATGGGCTGATGAATGATAATAGTCAAGGTGAGTCATTGCCAAAGGCAGAGGGAGTGAGGAAGTAGGACCGCTGATTTGTGCAGATTCCAAAGTACATCTAATTGGAGCTTTCTGACAAAGCAATTGATCCTTTGATTGATGCTTTGAGCACTAACATGTGGTAAGCACCAAGCTCCATACTGGGTATGCCAAGAGAAAAAAACAAATGGTTCAGTTCTCACTGTTTTTTCATTCTTATCTTCCACAGGTAGACTGATATTCTTTTTGCTTTTCACAGATGTTTTGGAGCTCACAATTTGTTTTCCAGCTTCTCAGCGGCAATGACCTTCAAAGATCAGGGAATGAGCCTACTAATATGGTCATGTAAAAATTTCAGTGCTATGTTCTGGTAATACCAGAGGTTCTGGTGTTAAAAACAGCATCATTTTCATTCTCTATTTTTAAAATTGAGTAATAAAACAACAGTTAGGAATTACTGTTAGCAAGACAGATATGAGAGAGTCATTTGAACTTCCTCAGTAGAATAAGTGTTGAGGAGTAAGTTTTATGCTGAACGATTTTGAGACCTAATTACTGAATCTGAATGGCTGTTTTTTTAAATGTCAGTAATGGTAGAAAAAGCCCTTTATTCTTAAGAACCTGCAAGGAATGGATAGTACAAAATGCTCTTGTTAAAATTCCCCTTCTCCTCTTGAAAGACATAATCAAAGACATCCTGGGTCGCCATGATTTGAGGAGCTGTATACATTTACGAGGAATGGCATGTAGGACATTAATATCTTTACCACAACACAGAGAACTCCAAAGAGTAAGGGAACACTCAAGCTGGAAGGCAATGTCTAGACCAACCTCTTCATTTTGCAGATGAAGCTTCTGTGTTCCAGCATAGGGTTGGTGGGCTGTGGGCGGGACAGGGGGAGGTTACTTACAAATGTCTCAAAGGTGATAACAGAGCAAGTACCAATGCTCATTGACACATGATGGGGGTCATGACTTGATGAATCCAATGTAAGTTGGAAATAGCTAGGCTGAAAATGGACTGAATGCACCTCACCTAATGAACATCAGAACTTAGCAACACAGCAAGCACCCTGGGGCATGTTGGTTATTTCCCCTCTCAGTCCCATGGCTGAGTGGAAGCTGTGGCTTGCTACTGCTGCCCAGCATCAAGAGAGGGGTTCTTATCACATAGCACTAGCTTGGAAAAAGATCCAGATTCTAAATTCAAAGTGATGTTTCTACTGAATGTGTGTTACTTTTGTACCATTGTGAAGTTGGAAAATCGTTAAGTTGAACTATTGTAAGTTGGGGACCATCTGCATTGGGTTTTGGGCTCCTCTTCCTCAATCTAGTGTCCTGTCAATGTGTCTAGGAGGGTGCTGGCTGCCCCATTCCTCCTTGCTCCCAGAATGTCCACTCTGTTGTTTCTATAGCGTGCCTGGCAGCAGGAGATTGATGGGGACTGCTATGGTAATAATCTCCCTGCTCTTTGCCAGCGGATGTACTCTGGCTAGGGACATATAAGGGGAGTTTTGCTTTGAAAAGGTTTCTCCACCATAATAGGAAGTAGGCCCTTGGAAAGAGCCTTCTTTTGTGCTTTCTTTTCTGACACTGTCACAGGAGGGGGAATAGACTTTGAGCTGTGGCAGCTTCCTGTGACTGTAAGAAGAAACGGTTAACACGGCATTGACGTTGGCTGACTGGAAGGAGGAAGTCAGCCTTGTCCTCACTGATATCATCAACCTCCTGAGCAAACCTGGGACTATGTCTTGCCAATAGCTTATCAGGATTTGCTTTTGTTTAAATCTGTGGAAGGACGGCTGGTGTGAGAATAAACAAGTGGTCAGGGTAATTGTAGAATAGTGAGTGGGAGGAGATGAAGAGAGGAGGGAAGGGGAGACCAAACCAGGTAGGGTTTTATAACATGGGAAGGACTTACATGTCTTACTCTGTGGATTGGGTTGGGGAACATTGGACAGTTATGAGCAGAAGCCTGATGAATTCTGGATTATGTGTGACTGTGTTGCTCTGGCTGATAGGTTATGAACAGACTCTGGGAGGTAGGTCTTCATTGAATTTTGATATGCTTTTTCTTTTTTCCTTCTCTTTCCACTTCTAACAAATATATATGTCAGGCTAGACTGTGCTAGACTCTGAGGATAAATGC
This sequence comes from Xerus rutilus, assembly GCA_028644305.1. NCBI lineage: Eukaryota > Metazoa > Chordata > Mammalia > Rodentia > Sciuridae > Xerus > Xerus rutilus. The sequence goes on from CM053402.1 coordinate 69,603,387, forward strand.
TAAACAAAATAAGTATAGCCTTAGCTCTCACAGCACTTATAAATAATGGCCATAGAGATAAGTAATCAAGCAAATGTAGTACAGTTTAGCTGGATTAGAGCAGAACTGAATGAAAAAGACTGAAATCATTATCAAGAAAGTATCTGTGATTGGAAGCCCCTCTAAATATACCACATGTTTAAGATGGATAGGAGATATCATCTAAGGAAATTTTTACTGAAAATATTATTAAAATATTTTATATTCACCAATTTTTGTGGTCCTATAACATCTTGTAGACTCTGGGCCCTACACTAGACCTGGGTAGAGTGGTATATGTGGCTCTAGACCTAGAGGGCTTGTCTGTTAAGTGGGATGGCAACAGAAAAGCACACTATTATTATGTAGTGATAGGTTTGGGTAACAGTGATAAATATGAAGGTTTTTTCAGAGGAGAGAGTTCCAGGTATTTATAAAGCTGTCACAAAGACTTCTTGAGATCAAAGAGTACTTCCATTTCTTGATGAGGCAATGGAAAGGCACTGTAACAGCAGATGGGACCAGAGATACTGCTCTGGTCATTTTTATAATGCAGTTTGCTGCAGCAGCAAGGCATAGTGCTTTCCTTCATGGAAGTGTGTGCAGGAGCAGTGTAGAAACCTCCACAGGGGAGCTGGTGCTTGGGCAGAGTTAGAGGATGGATAGGAGCTAATAGTCTGGATTAGATAAGGATCTGTTTATTATTTTCTAGGTGGGGAAATAGGCATAAAACAGTTGATAAAGACAGCTAAGGTATAAACTTTTGTAAAGAAAACCCTAGAAATGGTTTCTAATCTTTTGACCTTCAGCACAGCCCATGAGAAGGCCAATAGATAAGCATAGGGCACTTTCTCACCCTAGAAGGCACAACAGAATCTGAGAGTGGACCTGAGAACTTTTGTTTGTAAAAAGGAAACAAGCATTAGAAAATGCAAAATTACTGGATTAGATCTCACTGCTACAATTAGTTGTAGACCTTTTTGTTGAATTCTTTGATTCAAAAATCAATTGTTTTATGAACTAGGAATTCTTTATTTTTATTTTTTTGATACCAGTGATTGAACTCAGGGCTACTTGACCACTGAGCCACATCCCCAGCCTTATTTTGTGTTTTATGTAGAGACAGGGTCTCACTGAGTTGCTTAGCGTCTCGCCGTTGCTGAGGCTGCCTTTGAACTCCCGGTTCTCCTGTCTCAGCCTCCCAAAGTGCTGGGATTACAGGAGTGCGCCACTGTGCCCGGCTTAAAAATTCTTAATACAAAATTTTACATATGAGGGATTCTAGGAAGTAAACTTGAATTTAAGAGTGAAAGAAAAACTTTTCTTTCATAGGTTACTGTCTTCAGGAGTTGCCAAGTGCACAGATGGAACTGAATTAGTGAATTACTGCTTTCTCTTCTTGTCTGTTCTGTAGATTTTGAAGATTATTGCATGAGGAAGATACTCTCTTTCCTTATAGGTATTCAGGTCAATAACTACTGAAAACCTGCTATGTGCCGGACACTGTGTTGGGGAAACAAAATGTATAAGCCACAGTATTTCCTCTCAGAGAGTTTACACATAGTTAATTTGAATGACAAACAAGAAATGCTTTGATGTGCAGCTATGCATGCACTGCTATGCTGGTATTGAATGAGATTGGTTTGGGGGAAGGGGACTATCCTGCAGGAGCTGATACTGGGCAGAATGTGTAGGAGTCCCCCAGGCACGGCAGATGGAAAGTAGGCAAGACAAAACAAAAACAAAAAAAAACCCCACAATCTTTTGGAGTTTTATGCAATCCAGTATTAACTGAATTGGTAAGGATTGTGTATAAAATTCATTTTCTTTCCTAGTACAGTGTATTCCATTCATCCATATTAGCAGGATTCCCTTAGCTAATGTCTCTTTGTACCTTTATGGATCAGACATAGAACTAATCTATTTTCTCATTTAGTTTAAAAATGTAAACATATGAAAAGAATAACATTGACTGTGTTTCACATCCTCTTTCTAAAATTTGCAGAGCTGAAATTCCCACACTTTATCAACATTAACCTATCAAGTTAGTTTTTGTTTTGTTTGCATGGAATATTCATTCTTCAAGGATATAGCTTTGGCTATACCAGCAAGATTCAATTCCATTATGAAATGTATTTCCATTTGAGGTTTCCTCTTCATACTGGAAGCTTGCCTACATTTTGTTTAGCAGTAACTTCTCCATTTCCAACATATTTGATTTGTGGCCACAGGGAAAGAAGGGTCAAGCCTCTTTAGATGGAAATTTCAGAGCCTCAGCATATTTCTGGTCTGGGATGCTTATGTATCTAACTCTCTGAGGTCTGTCCGATCTCAGATCTTTAAGTGTGCCTGAGTCATACTACATGTCACAGTAAGGCTGATTCATTAAAAAAAAAATCCAGCCACAAGCCGGGCACGGTGGTGCATGTCTGTAATCCCAGCACTTAGGGAGGCTGAGACAGGAGAATCATGAGTTAAAAGCCAGCCTCAGCAACGGCGAGGTGTTAAGCAACTCAGTGAGACCCTGTCTCTAAATAAAACACAAAATAGGGCTGGAGATGTGACTCAGTGGTTGAGTTACCACTGAGTTCAATCCCTGGTACCAAAAAAAAAAAAAAAAAAAATCCAGTCACAGCCATACTATTGAACACATTGCTGTGGTAAAAATGAATGAGATAGCTGTGGATATTCTATCAGAGAAAGTCTCTTAGATGTGTTGTTGAATCAAAACAGTGAGCTGTGGGTAATATATGACACCATTTGTGTGAAGGTTACTACCATAAAGCAGTGCTATGTATCTTTATGGGTAACACATATATAAATATAAATGCAAGGATAGGTTCTGGAGGGAGAGGTAACAAAATGCAGTGGTGGTTATCTGTGCAGAAGACAGGATTGTGGGTGATGGCCCAATGGGACTTGGTCCTCATCTGTGACAATTAAGAATTTTCATTACACATGTTTTGTTGTTGTTTATAAGGAGATTGTACTATGTAATTTTATAAACTGAAGAGAAACCATGTTGATGTGACTACTCCAAGCGGCGATGCTGGGCCTGGCAGAACAGGGGTCAATGGGGGAAAGGTCATGGGGGCAGATGAGCCTTCTCAAAGGCTGGCTCTGCCCTCTCAGCTGTGTTGTTAGGGGAATCACTCATCTCACCTGAGCCCAGTGACAAGTTCTTGTGAGGGTTACATTTGGTTATTGATAAGATGTGCCAGGCTCACTAAAAACAAACAAACAAAAACACCCTACTTTCTTCATGTTATAGTTGGGATCCTGCCTTTGTGGTTCCAGCTTCCAATACTGGCCTGGGTTTTTCATGGTTAGACACCCACTTGGGGTCTTTTAAGGATAGATTTTAAAAACTTTATTTCTTTTGCTTGACTCATATGGACCCGGAGAACATTATGTTAAGGGAAATAAGTATAGAAAGACAAACACTGCATGATCTCATTGTTATGGCTCAGATATGAAGTGTTCCTACAAAGCTCCTGTGAATGTAGGAGTGTTCAGAGGTGAAATGATTGGATTATGAGAACTGTAACCTAATTGGTTCATCCTAGTTTGAATGGACTGAGCGGTGACTGTAGGCTGGTGGGGTGTGGTTGGAGGAGGCTGTCACTGGGGTGTGCACCAGAATGGTTCTTCTTCCCTGTGGTCCCTTCGCCTTCCCTTGCCATCTGCTTTCTGGCTGCCGTGAATGGAGCCAGGCTCCTCCATCACATCCTTCCACCATGATGTTCTGCCTCACTTGGGCCCAGAGCAATGGACTCCACACCATGGACTAAACTTCTGGAAACATGAGCCAAAATAAACTTTTCCTCCTCTAAGTTGTTCTTGTTGTATATTTTGGTTACAGTGATGAAAAAATTGACTTATACATTAACTCGTAAGTAGAATCTAAAATGGTTAACCTCGTAGAGGTTGAGAGTACAGTAGAGTACCCTGGAGGCCCAGGAGAGTAGAGGGGAGGGGCAGGGGTCAGATGATAGGTTCAGTGCTATTGTTTGATTGGAAAAACAAATTCTGGTGTTCTTATTTTTTTTGTTTCCAATCTCAGAAACTCATGCCTCTGATTCAAGCTTCCCGGAGACTTTGGTTGAGAGAACCCCTTTTCTGGTGCACCACTACTTACAGAATTCTTCCTGTTTAGTTAATCCCTTCCTTGGGGTGAAGGTGGGAGACTCCAAAATCACTGGTATCATTTATAATCTCATCTCTGATGAACACGAAGAAGAATGTTTTCAGTTCCTGGAATATTCTGGGGCTTAATTCTCTTCTGACAGTTCTCCTCCTGCAGTTGTTATTTGTGTGGAAGATTCCTTTGTAAATCAATAAGAATTTTGCCTGAAAGCAAGCAGTAAAAGGAGACACAGGCAGTGACTGCAGATTCTTGCAAAGCAGCCAGGCTTTTCTAGGGTAGGGGCATCATGCTGGCTTCTGTAATATAGCAGGACCACTGTCCTTCAGGGAAGACACTCCCAAGGTAATACATAGTGGTTCCACGAACATCTGTGTGGGACAAGAGATATTTTGTTCTTTATACATATTTTTTTTTCAGTAGAATACCTTTCCCTATTGAATCTTCCAGGATGGTGGGAAATACTGCTTTCTAAATGCCTTTTCTTTCCTGCCAGAACATACTGTCAACAGTGCTATTTTGTTGTATGTTTGTTGATTTAAAGAAGGTATTTAAAACCCAAGTTTCTTATTGTCCTCATTTCTTGCTAATAATATTAGAAATGGAGATGAAGGCTTTTCAGGATGTCTTTGGAGAAATGAACATTCGTTCCAAAGAGGTGTCTACACGGATGACTGAAATGATCAGCTCCACCCATGAGTGCTTCAGGCAGCTGCTGAATGGTGGAAGTGTAGATTCTGGCCTCTTGGCTTTGGAAGCATCTTATTTTCTTCATCATTTCTTGCCCCACTGTCTGAAATTTTTACTGTGGGAGTCTCCCCGGGTTGTGTGTGGGGTGTTCCAGTAAATGCAAGTTGTCTAGAAAGGGGAATTGGTCAAGTCAGGGATTCTCAAATAGATTTTAGGTAACACTGCCCCCAACCCTCCCAAAAAGTTGTTGGGGTGGGGAAGGCTAATGGACAAGCGAACGTGGCTTTAACCGTCCCCTGTCACTTACTGTAGATCTTTACAGTAAAGGTTGGAGCTGTTCTCAAGGAAGTTGTTCATGTTTGTTTAACCAGGTGTTTTTCATGATACTCAGTTTTCACGCAGACTCTCTTACTGTCTTCAGGAGCTAGTTTTCTTAGGATATTTTGGGTTGTTAGTGACACCTATTAACAACCTACTGGAATTAATTTTTATTTTCCTCAGTTGCCCTAGGAAGTTTCTGGGCGTTTAGGACAAGGAAGGCAAGGTGTTAAGAAAGATGCAAGTCTTAGAGTTTGCCTCAAAGAAAGTGTGTGTTCTGAGGGATTGGAGGCAAGATGGCGGCGTAGAGAGAGGCACCTTCCAGTCTCGCTAAACTACAGACCAAAATTTTGCTTCACAAACTTCTTCCAACCAACTTTTCGGCAGTGGATTACAGCCATCAGCACAGAAAATTTAACTTTAGAGTG
>CM053402.1:69609484-69633737 GCA_028644305.1 Xerus rutilus
CAAAAAAAAAAAAAAAAAAAAAAAGAAAGTGTGTGTTCTGTGTGTCCAAAGGTAAGTCTTACATGCCCCTGTTAACTGATCAGCAAGTAGGGAACCTTGTAACACGATCTCTTTCAGAACTGGAGCAACGTGACCATTATTATCATCTTTATTAACGTTAAGAAAATTGCATCCAGCTATGGACAATAGCTAAGCTGTGTCAGAGTTTGCTAGGAAGCTGTGGATATTTATGCTACTTATGTGGAGGAAATTTCAAATGGCATTATACAGCAAACCAAACTTCCTTTCTATCCCCTTCTCTTCCTTCTCTCTCTCTCTCTCCCCCCTCCTTCCCTCTCTCTCTCCCTTCCTCTCTCTCTCTTTTTCACCTCTTCTTTTATTTTTTTCTTTTCTCAAACAGTTCACTGTCTTTTTCATGCTAGGGCCCCTCTTTGCTTCCTGGTTAAGCCCCCCAATCACTATTTCAGTTAACGAACCATAAACAGTACAACATCACTTCTGAACTTTGATATCCCTTGGACTTAGATCCTTTAAAGTTGTATGTGTTGATGGATTCTCCCCCTCCCACGGCCCCCCCTCCCTGCTTCCTTGATTTCCTTAAGTAGAGTCAGTAGAGATAGTGAATAAGAGACTAGGTCTGGGTGTCATATAGACCATTCAAGTCCTGACACTGCTGTAGTGCACCCTATATCCTGACGGATCCAACCTCCTTATCCTTTGATTCTGTTAGGGAAGGTGTAAATGCTAAAAGTCAAAGCAGCTAGGGTTGGCCATGTGATGTTATTCTGATAAATGAATTGTTACTTTTTGACATTATTTAAAAATAGGTGGGGACAAGGGTACAGAAGATGACTCACCCCATATGGGGTGCTGACTGCATTATTGGTTTCTCTTATGACCATTTCTTCTGTTTCCATGGGCACACTACAGAATTTGTGATCTTTTTTTTGCTAAAATGCTATTGAAACTTTACTCCCTATACTCTCTCTGGTTCTTGCTGTCATGAACTGAGAAGATTTCCTCTGCCATGCTCTTCTGTCATGATTTTCTGTCTCACCTTGAGTCCAGAAGCTACGCAGTTGGCTGACCATGGACTGAACCTCTGAAACCATGAGATGAAATAAAATTTTCCTCTTAAAAGAAAAAGAAGAAAAAAAAAGAAACTTTGCTCCCTACATAGTGAAATTTAGCCTAAGTTGATGTCCACATTACTTCTCCAGCAAGTCTTTGAGTCTAAAGCATCAAACGGATTTTGGAAGGAGGTGCATCAGCCATAGGCCTAGAGCTATCTGCTGCTCATTTCCAGGTAGGATTGGCTCAGGACTCAGTATGACCTAGGGAACAGGGGTTCCAGAACAGTGGGCCAAGATGGGGCAGCAGTAAAGTTGTTGTGGATTATGAGGGTGAGGGTCTAGAGGAAGCAAGGCCATCCCTGGAGCAGTAAGCCACATGTCAAGCCTGAAGAACAGAGTGACAATGCAGAATGGCAAAGTTGACACACTGCAGAATAAATCTGGAGTGTAGAGTGCATGTGGTAACTGCATGGCCATCCTGCTCTGAAGTGGCCCTTGAGGGCTGTGTTGAGTGAGCTGTGCCCTGGCTCAGGGGACACATGTTGTAGTAGACGATGGCACCAATCCTGTAAACTCTGCCTCATTCAGGTAGATTGTTACCCTGGGACATCCACTGAAAGATTTTCCTAGTCCGTCTCAGTTTATTGACAGCACACAGATGTATTGTTCTGTCTTCTTGCCTGTTTGTCTGGATTTCTTTTTCTAGCTCTGTAGAAGCTGGTGCCTTTGCATGTACCTTGGCTTTATTCCCACCCCTTCCAGGCATTTAAATGATCTTTTTATCATCCTAGTCCAGAGTATGTCTCCTTAACCCTCTGCCAAAGATCACTCAGTGAATGAAGCCAAATGCGGTGGCTTTCGAGCTATGTTGATTCCTAATGTCAGAACGATTGTCTGAGCACAATGTATTGAGTGTTTTCCTTGTCATTGGGCCATGAAGGCAGCTTGTTTCTGGCTTCAGTGGAAAGTTGGCATTTGTAGGTTGATGACTGGCTTCTGTTTTTTTTTCCCCCTCACCATAAGGTAAGATCCTGGATACTTTTAAAGATTAAGAGAAGAGGGCTCTAATTATTTTTCATTTTCACACTATGGGCCTGTGGTCCGTGTTCTTCATAACTGTGTCTTATAAAAGGCTGTCTGAAGCATAATTCAAATTTGGAACCATCACTGTGGGAAAGACATGAGGGTGCATGCATTCTTGGAACAGATTAGGATAGTGAGGATAGTGAGTGTCTTTATCTGTTGTACTGGATTTTATTTTGCACCTTCCTTTTTGCTGCTTGCTCTCTGTTTTCAGAGCCTCAGTGTGCAATTGTAAGCTAGGCATACAAGGTGCTTAGGTCATGCACTGCAAAAGGGTGGCTGCTTTAAGGGGGCTTTGTTATAAAGATGGACCTTAAGTTATAATAGTTTTACTTATGATGCTTTTTGCTTTACAATGGTGTAAAGTGATATATGCTCAGTAGAAACTGTACTTTGAACTTTGAATTTTGATGTTTCCCCTGGGATAGTAATATGCAGCATGATTTTCTTTTTTTTTTGGTGGTACTGGGGATTCCATCCAGGCCCTTGCACATGCTAGGCACGTGCTTTACCAGTGAGCTGTATCCCCATCCTTTTTTATCTTATTTTGAGACAGGGTCTCACTAAGTTGCTTAGCTGGCTCTAGTTTGTTATCTTCCTGTCGCGGCCTCCTGAGTAGCTGGCATCATGGGCATGTGCTAGCACATCTGCCTTACAGAATGATACTTTTTAATGATTCTGGGTACAGTCATAAGCGTCCGCTCCCAGTCAGCTTCTCCTTCTATCATGAGGGAGATGAACTGATACTTTGCAGTGTACTGTGTGGCTGAGCTAGGATGTTTGGTAGGGTAGATGTACTAAAGGCATCTTTGACTCATGATAATTTTCAACTTACAATGGACTTATTGGGATTCAACTCTATCAAAAGTCAAGAATCATCTCCATGATATACATTATGGCTTTACGTACTTTTTTTTTTAAATTCTGGTAGATGGCAGTAAGTGTCTTGTTCTAACAAACATGAGAATTTCCTGACAGAAGGCAGTGATGTGTCTTGAGGAAGGGGTGCATTTTTTTTCTCATTTGCACAGATGGCCCAAATGAACTAGTTTTAAGAAGCTTGAGACTGAAGAATTTTCCTTGCATTAATATATGAAGGCAGGCAAGTGTCTATGTGGCCCTACCCAGGTATGGTCAGAGTGGAAGCTCATGGAGGCTATGGGGAGAGTGGCTCTTAATGGAAAGTAAGCAGGCAACACTGGCTTGACTACCTTCTCTTTCAAGAAACTGGAGATGTCTTCCCCACTACCAGGAAGGGATAGGGAAGGAGAAGTGATCTCCATGAGAATGAGACCCAGGCCCTGCCTGCCTATAGCACCCAGGTGGAATGGTGGCTCCATTGAGCCAAGGGAGAGTGAACCTACTTGGAAACCTTAGCAGAAGCTCTCTGAGACACAGCTTGGCATATATCAGAGAACATTCCCCTTTCTAAACAGGCCTTGCCAACTTTGACACTGAGCATCTTAGCATGGACCAAAGGAATGTCAGGGCATTCTCAAAGTTCCTGGATCCTGCAAGCCATTCCCTCTCCCCTAGGACTCTGTCTGATCATCTGTGCCTAAGTGTCTCACCAAGTAGTCTGACATATGAATAAAGCAATGTGAGATTTCTTGTATCCAAATCCAGCTGAGCAACTGTATATTCTCTACATCTGAGAACAGATGATGTGTTTAGCTCAGAATCACAATATTTCTAAAACAGGTCTCTTGTGCCAGCCACTGGAAGCAAGTGTGACTTAGATAAAAATCTGTCTTCAGCATCTTTTCATTTTCTTTAAAAAACACCCTTTATTCTTCTTTTTCATCCACATTTTTACTACAGGGACCCAGCAGCCCTCTGGTACATGCTGGTTGCCTCAGGTCCCTCTTGTAGGAGGAACCCCATATTCTCTTCTCTGCCATACTCTTACCCCTACCCAAGGATGACTCTAGCAACATCCCTTCCCAACCTACCCTCTGGTTACAAATACAGTTGATGCATAAATGACTTATGGTAAATTAATAGGTTATCTTACCATCAAAGACAAGAAAACAAGTCTGAGACCAAATTAGCAAAGCCTGTGTATTTATAAGCCTGCAGCTTGGAAAGGAGCCATCCGCTGTTACTTTCTTTTCTGCAGGGATTTGAAGGGCCTTGAAGGTTTTAGAATAAAAAAAGAGGAAGTCTTAAGATATTCTGTGATTGGTGAATATTTAATTAGAGTGCCTGTCTGATTGGTCTTTAAGTACATTTGGTCTTCATGGTCTTTAATTGGTTCGTTATCCATTTTTATCCAACTGGGGAATTTTCAGCCTGGGCTGACTTTGAAAAGCTTTTCTACCTTTTCAGGGTTATCTTAGGATGTATTTTAAGTCCTGAGGGCAGAGTGGGATAACTGAGCTTGACAGAGGCCAGGCAGGGCTTCATTCCTTTGTTCAAGAATGTGTTCTTTTCAGCCACAGTCAGACACTGCAGAAGGCATTTCAGTCAACAATGGGATGCAATACCATGCAGATCCCATACATTAACAAAGAAGCTGCAAAATTCCTCTCACTGCTGGGCACAGTGACACATGCCTGTAATCCTAGTGACTCGGGAGGCTGAGGCAGGAAGATTTGTGAGTTCAAAGCCAGCCTCAGCAACTTATCAAGGCCTTGGGCAACTTAGCGAGACTCTGTCTCAAGTTAAAATATAAAAGAGGGCTGAGGATGTGGCTCAGTGGTTAAGCACTCCTGAATTCAATTTCTGGCTTAAAAAAAAATTTCTATCACCTAGTGACTTCTTGGCTCTCATGACATCATAGTGCAATATATCACTCACATGTTTGTGGTGGCACAGGGTAAACAAGCCCATGGCACTGCCAAGCATATTCATGTATAGCATGTGCAATTCTGTGCAGTGCACAATACTTATGATAATTACAATGATAATCAACTGTTACTGGTTTGTGTGTTTACTGTATTTTTTAATCATTATTCTGGAGTGTATACCTTCTACTTACAAAAATAATGTTTACTGTAAAATTGTATGCACCAAGTTATGCTGGCAGCAGCCTCATACATCTTGTGTTTACTGCATCTCTTAATTGTATCATTTTCTCTTGTAGTTGATTTAATCTTATGTTAATATAGTTTATTCAGTCTTTAAAAAAAAAGAATGTAAGCCGGGCGCAGTGGCGCACATTTGTAATCCCAGCATTTTGGGAGGCTGAGATGGGAGAATCGTGAGTTCAAAGCCAGCCTCAACAACAGTGAGGCACTAAGCAACTCAGTGAGACCCTGTCTCTACATAAAATACAAAATAGGGCTGAGGATGTGGGTCAGTGTACCCCTGAGTTCAACCCCCAGTACAAAAAAAAAAAGAATGTATTCTTTTTACTTCCAAGAATGCTGTTTCTCCAGAAATAGTTGGTCACTAGTGAGATTCTGTCCTTCCTTCTGTTCTATTTTAATAGCAGCAGTAGCAGCAATGACAAAAATAAGAGAAAGAAAAAAAACTACAGTTTACTGAGTACTTACTTAGTACAGACACTATCAATTACATGCAATAATTTCCATTTTAATGGAATGAAAATTGAGACTCGAAATGGTTGGCTGAATTGAACAAGCATCTACAGCTAGTCATCCATGAGAGTCAGAACTGAGATCTGTGCCTATTTGATTTCGAATACCATGATCTTTACATTGTACCATTTCCTTGTTGTCTAGTTGGGTAAGGAGTTTCATTAGGATCTTCTAAGTCATATCTCCTGTGGGAGTTGAATGTTAGCAGCCCATGAGTACCTCTAGCTGTGCATGTAGAGACTATATATTCTGGGAGTCAGCATTCTTCATTTCAGCTATGGTTATGTTGGAGAAAATGGCCAAGGGTCACTAGGAGGAGGTGGGTGTTTCCTAGAGGGCTCTAGAGTCTGGAAGGGACAAAGAGACTATTACAATCCTATTGCTAAATGTGTTTGCTACTGGAATCTGCTACCAACATCTTCCATCTTCAGGCAGAAGGTAAAGAAAAATGTTTTAAGACTTTCAAAAGAAAATAGAAAAGCAGTAGTGTTGCATACTGAAGTCCTAGACTCTTCCTCCTTTAATATACAATTGAGTGCTTTTCTTCTCAAATTTTCTGCTTAGTCACATGACTCCCCATAGTCCTCTTATGGACTTATTGCCTCAGTAGTTTGACATTAAGGTAGGATGGTAGGAAATTTCATTGAAACGGCCTCTCGGGAATAGGAAGAAATGACAGCAACCATCCAAGAAAAGGTAATGTTCTCTTTAAGTGTGTATCTGATAGGACTTTATTGTACTTTGTGGCATGTTATAAAAATCCCTTTTTCTGTTCTCTCATCTTAGGGATCTGACATCCTAAGATTCCAAGCATAAAAACCTTACCCTGGGGCTTCTTTCCCAGCCCTATTAACTTGCATACTTCTCAGGGAATAGGGATAGATAGACATTGGAGGATATTTTCCAGATGTCCTGGCTTCTCCTTCACCACCAGGATGATTCTGTCTGCAAATGGGGTCTATCATTAGTACTTGAACACTACCCAAGGAGACTGATTTTGGTTACAGCTCAGGAAGGGGCCCCTCTGCGTGGAACAGGGAACTGGAATCAGGTGTTCAATCAGTGGAGGGTTTTAGTTACAGAGTAATTAGAAGTTCTTGCCACTCCTACTCAGATGCCTAATGAATGCGAATGGGTGACAGGAGACCAATAAACAGATGTCTCTGTTGTTTGTGAATTTTATCGTAGAGGAGAAAAAAGGTTATCGTGTAAATCGGAACTGAAAGCCCATACAAATTATGTGTTCCTTTTTAACCACTGCCAATCAATTAATATTCTTCTCCCAGTGTTTTGCTCTGTCCTTTTGCAATCCCCTCCCCAGAACTCTTGAGTCATACTAGGAAGGTGTAAATGATAGTCCGTATGGAAGCATGGCCACCCTCAGCCTCTTAGTCATGAGCCGTAATCTTAACGATGTTGGAAGTGTCCAGATCCAGCCACTCTCTTGTTTCTCTGGCCATCTGTGATAGAGAAGGGGAACCTCATGGCTACATTGAAAGCTATCTGGAGATTCTTAATTTAGAAAACTGACCTTTCCTTACTCCTTCAAAGTGCTCAGAGTAGTTCTTTACTTCAGATTCCCTGACCACTGAGATGTCAATGAAACTAGTTCTGACCCCATCCCCAAGTTAGTGAGACTATCATGTCACTCCTCGCCTCTAAAGGGATTCTAAGCAGGGTGGCTTACATTTTTAAAAAATATTTAATTAAAATAATTTTGAAATTTATTTTTTATTTTGTGATTATTTACAATGAGCTATAATAATTTCATATATTTATGGGGTACAAAACAATCTCAATATATATTGCTTAAAAGAAGATATCCGGATGTCCAAGTATATAAAAAAGTGTGGATCGTTGCTAATCATCAGGGAAGTACAAATCAGAACCACATCAAGATGTGTCCTCACCCTGGTTAGAGTGGGGAGGTTATATACGTGCTGGCTGCCTTTGGCTCTAGGCCTCAGCTCTCCTGGGGCAATTCAGTTTCCAGTGTGTGCTGCTGCTACAGAAGTGCTGTTGTGTTGCACAGGGCATCTTCTGAGCTCTAGGACTCAGCCCCTTTTCTTGCTGCACAGCCTCTTCTCTAGACCCCCACCAGAAGGCCCTCATGTAATAACTGACTATATTAATCTGCTCAGCCGGCCATGCCAAAGAAACAATAGAAATGTATTTTCTCAGTTCCAGAGGCTGGAAGCCCAAGATGAATGTGTCAGCAGGGTTGGTTTCTCCTGAGGGCTCCCTCTTTGGCTTGTAGCTGTTATCTTCTCCCTGTGCCTCCACATGGTCTTCCCTCTGTGTGTCTGTGTCTTGTTATCATAAGGTCACCAGTCATGTTGGATAAGGACTACTGAAAGACCTCACTTAACCTTAATTACCTCTGTAAAGATGCTGTCTTCAACCGCAGCTGCATTCTTAAGTACTAAGGGTTACATTAGTTTGGTGAATGGTCACAATTCAACCTATAATATTAATTTTAGTGTAGATTTAGGGAGATGGGATTGATATAAAGATGCAAACAACTTATAACCTCTTCACCCTTTTTACCAAAAAAAGAAAGAGAGAAAGAAATAGCTTGCTAATTCCTGAACTGGATGATCTATTTGTTTCCTTCTGGGTAATTATAATTCTGGCAAGTTAAACAGCATGCTAAGATTATATTAATTTGGGGCCTATTTCAGAGCCTAAATATTATTGCCAGGAATGAGCTTGGAACTCTATTTGCTCTTCTATAGCTTCATATTCAAGATTCAGTTTATATTCCCATGGATATAATATCTGATACAGAAGAAGACAGAGAATCTACTTCTCATAATACCACACCCATAATCACTGTGTAGCACCTTATTGAGCTCAACAAATCTGAGGTGGGTCCTGGGCCTATTCCTGAGTGAATCGCCATGGCCAGGAAGATGGAACACATGGATTGGCTAGCTCATATCATGTGACACACCATGGATCCTAGAGTGGATTTGTTTCCTCAAAGCACAGAAGCTCAAAATCATGAAACTTTTGACACATAAAAGAACACTTATGCTGAGCACAAAAGCCACACATTTTTCTTATAATTGCATAATAATCTTTCAGGCTAGTAGAAAGTTTCTTTGAAATTTTGGAAATTACATATAATGAACACTGGTGATTGAGGGAAAAAATACCTAAACCAACATAATTACTAAAGAAAGTAAAGAATATGGAAAGTTAAAATGATGTTTGAGACCACACACTAAAATTTAAAGTTCACAGTGACTTTTCTATGAAAGCCAATGGAAGGCCAATGAAATGGTAAATCTTCTTTATCACCTTCATCATTTTAAGTTCAGCAGAGATTTGCAAGCAAGTTTATTAAAGAAAATTAACAATTGCATGGTGAATTCATCTCTCTCACACCTTTCTTCTCCAGAAGAACTGTCAACCTCATTTGATGCAATGTGAAATACCATTTGCTTCTATGTAACTCTCTTCTGTAGGAAAAGCATAGTATTTTGCACACTCTGATTAGTTACTGATTTATTGGTGTTTGTGGCCAGTAATTTGTTCCTGAATGTCTGTTAAGCCCATCTGTTAGTTCAGTGGTTTTCAAATTTGAGGGTATATCAGAATCCCCTTGTGGAGGTGCTAAATCACAGACCATTGGGCCCCACTCCACCCCTAGGATTTAATTCAATAGATCAGGGGTAGGATCTGAGAATTTGCATCTCTAGCAAGTTCCTAGATAGCACTGTTAGTCCAGGAACACTTAGAGAACCACCATAATAGATGCATTTTAGTGCATAAGAAGTCTGCTTAGCTTGACTGCATAACACCTGGGATGCCAGGAAACATGAGTAATCAAGAGAGAACACTGACTAAACCAAAGTTGATTCTAGAGTTTCTGCCTTCTATAGAAGAGACGAGGGGCGGGGGAGGGGGGGGAGTCATAAACCACATCAGTGAGGAACAAAATCTCTCTACAACTTCTTTCCCTTTCAGCAGACACCAGGGAGAGGGAGGAAGGCTGAGGCCATTGCCATGGCCCACTGAGCTGCAAACACCTTTGTAAGACTTGAGATGTACAGAGACCCGGCAATGAGCAGAGTGCTGTGGGCTTTTTATTGTTGTTTTTATTGTTCCCTAGTGGAACGTGGATAGGAGCAGAGAAGGGATGAGAAACAAACACGATAAGAAGGAAGCAGAAAAAGGAGTGAGAAATGCCACTATCTATGGGGTGGGAAGCTGGAGTTTGAGTTATGGGTACCAGGGATTGAACTCAGGGGTACTCGACCACTGAGCCACATCCCTGGCCCTATTTTGTGTTTTATTTAGAGACAGGGTCTCACTGAGTTGCTTAACACCTCGCTGTTGCTGAGGCTGGCTTTGAACTCGTGATTCTCCTGTCTCTGTCTCCTGAGCCACTGGGATTACAGGCATGCACCAGGGCGCCCGGCTACACTATTTCTTAAAGGGACAGATAGCAAATAGTTTAGGCTTATTGGGCCATATAGTCATTATTGTAATGATTCAACTGTACCATATACCTAGAAAGCAGCTACACACACTATGCAAACAAATGAGCATGGTTATGTTCTAATAAAACGTTATTTATAAAATAGGTGGTGGACTCATGTGCTATAGTTTACCAAAATTGATCTGGTTGAATTATTCTTTACCTAGTGAGAAAATCTAGGTCTATAGAAGTCAAGTGACCTGCCAGTAATGGGCTATTCAGTTCATGGTCAAGCTGAGAGAAGATTCTTAACTTCTGACTTTGACAGAAGTTAAGACTGTTGTCTTACTCTATGTTATTACCCCTAAACCTCATATAGCTTGACGTATGTTCAAAATTGAGCAAGCCTGTGGTAGTGCAAAAGCATAGTCTATAATCCTGAAGCTTCTGCTCATAAAGCTGAATGAGATAAAACATAACTAATATCCAGTTGGTTTCAACCAGGTGGACCAGCCTTTTGGAGATTGCTGAGTGTTCATCTCTGTTTACCAGAGAAATTCACAGCAACAGGTAAGCCCTTTTAAGGGACGGGTTAAACTCTAAGCATTTTTTGGCCAAGATTATTTTCATATAGTCAGAGTAATTGGATCTCCTTATGAACTTTTCATTGCTGAATGATGGAATGAGAACTATGTCACCATCTATCTCATCAGCTCCAAGCATTCATGTTTTTTCTGTCTTTATTTTTCTTCTAAATTCTCTCTTCCAATGCCTGTTCTTCAATTCCTTTTCATAGATTGCATTTGCTGTGAACCTTATTGATCTAGTTAATTCTTTGCTCAGATCTTTCTTAGCATATAGTTGGGGTACATAATAAAATTTGCATGTTATTTTGTATAGTTTTCTTCACTGGTGTGCATGTGAGTACTTGCATGAAGGATTTCTTTCCAAATGGAAATCTGGAATGTTGGCTTCCATTTCTTTAGTTTGCCTCTCCTGGAATGGTGCTCTAGTTGTAGGAGTGGATTAGTAAAAGCTATCTGACAACTCACTGGCCCTTGGTGTGCATGTGAAACAGAGTAGTGAGTATGAAGTGATGACTTAGACACATGCTGAGACTGTTTCCGAATGGGAGCAAGAGGATATTAGATGGCACAACATTGGAATGATTGTAGTCCTTGCACTGGAGTACCAATATGATGGATTCCAGAGAGTACCCATGGTATTACCAATGCCTTCAGAAAAGCTGACTCCTCAGATATAACAGCTTCTATGGAGAAATTAGTTCATATAGTTCATAGAGACAGAAAGATGCAATATTATGCAACATCTCAGACAAGTAAGGGAAGTTTGCTTCCAAACATTTGCAGGTGTATGAAATATGAGTTGGCAATTTGAAAAGGTCAAAACAAGTTCTCAGAGTGCCTAATGATTCCTCACAGAGAATCTAAAGCAAGAAGTCAGCTCTTACACAGAAGTTGTGGGCTGGTCAATTTAGGGCCCAGAAAAGAACCCAGGACTCAGAAAAATATCATCCATACCAGAAAAATATAGTCCATTCCATTAGCACACTGATTTTGTTAAGTATTTGGCAAATAGTTAATGATTGCTATATAACAATAATATTATTAGCTTATTGATAAGAATGAAATTAAGATGGATTTCAGAACCCATTCTTCTTTGTGGTCCATTAGATACTCATGTTACAGTAAATTGTATTTGTTCTTGCCGAAGTGTTGGACCAGACATTCAACAAGTTTTATTATAGCCTTTTGATATCATTTATCAATGAAGATCTCTAGACATTCTACATCTGAATACATTCAGGTGCCTTGATTAGTTGGTCTTTACTTGATTTTTTATAGTCATGGTTTTGGTATCTAAAGTTCAGATAAGCTTCCTGCAGAATTCTATCTTAACAAGATGTATTTCTGCCAGGGCCTGCTATCTATTACACTAGCACATAAACAGACCACTATCTTGACATAGTTTTTCATGGCTTCTTTGGAGAAATTCCAGTTGACAATCTTTACTGCTGAAGAGTTATGTCCTCTGTCTATAGAAGGCTAGAAAACAATTCTTCCCGTTCCACTCATTCAGCCCCAAATAACATCATTCAGTTCTTCACTTTTCTAAAAAGCATCCTTTCTTTCAGCTGGTTTTGAGAAAGTGAGATACACTTTTTCCATGAATTTAGCCCTTGGGGCACATTAATACAGATAATGAATTGCTCCAGAAGTCTGGCCCTGAGGAAAGTACAGTCTTGATTCCCTTTGCTTCTTTGCCAGCTGATATTATGCTCATGTTGGAATTAGACACTCCATATCCACTTCATCAACATTGTGGCACCATCTTCTAGGCCACCGTCTTTGGAAATAACTTTTCTTTTTTTCCCCCTGGGTGGGGGGCAACATTAGTGAAGTGGCTACTGTGTGCCAGACATTGTATTTGATAGTCACAGTAAGCCCGTGAGATAGGTTTTCTTAAATTTGATTTACAAATGAAGATACTGAGGCTCAGAGATTTTAAGTAACTTGTTCAACACTGTCTGCTTTGGGATCCTTTGCCTCTCCTAATACACCCTAAAACTCTATCCTTCATGCACAACACAACAAAATTGGTGTAGACTGCTGTCCAGTTATTTTGGATGATGCTTCCTCGTTTCCAAGTCCATGGTGCTCAGATGTTAGTGCTAAGATTTTCTTGTTTTTACCTCTCCCATGTATGTTGTGTTTTAATTCACCTAATTAACAAATATTTGCTAAAGCTGGGTGTGGTGGGGCACGCCTGTAATCCCAGCAGCTTGGGAAGCTGAGGCAGGAGGATCTCAAGTTTAAAGCCAGACTCAGTAGCTTAGTGAGGCCCTAAGCAACTTAGTGAGATCCTGCCTCAAAATAAAAAAAATAAAAAGGGATGGGGTTGTTGCTTAGTGGTTAAGCACCCCTGGGTTCAATCACAGTACCAAAAAATTATTTTTTTGCTTAGTTAATGTTTAAATATTTATAGACCAGTGGCATAGCATAACTATTGGGTACAGGTCTATGGTGGCAAATTATCTGGGCAATTTTGGGCAGTAATTACAAAAAATACAATCTTGAATGTCAAATGTTGAAATCCTGAAAAATCAAAACCCCTAAAGTCTCAAATTATTAAAGATCAAAATTCTGAAAATAAAAATTAAAAATTCTTTAAAGGGCACTTATTTATACTTTAAAAAGGGGATTTATTTGAACATACAAAATTGTGATAGAATACTTCACAGGTCTCTACACAATAAAATAGGCAATGATAATATGCATATTACTGCAAACATAAATACTCAGGTACATCGATATAATGGTAATGTGCAGACAAACTGTACTCATAAGAACTAAAAAAGCAAATTGTATGAACATACATCCATATCCTTATGGTTGGCAATTGTGTGCACCCTAGCTTTATAGCTTCAGGCATCTGAAAAACAGTCTTTTGATAAGATTGATCAAAAACAGTGATGGGTCACCATCATACATGCAGTAGCTCAAACAGCCAAGATCTCAAGAACTTTCAGAAAGGCAGTTGTACAAAAAGAACATCTCTTCATTTTTTGAGGAAGCCTGAATGTTTTTATGACCACGTACAATGCTTACACATAAAGTGAGATTCTCTTTCCCCTTAAAGCTGCTTACTATCTTCAGTGCCTTATTGTAACAACATCATTGTAAGGAGACCTGGTAAGGGTTCAGACATGTTCTTTGAGAGGGAGGGAGCCTCCCATGCTGGGTCACATGAGCTTAGCATAGATCTCTAGCGATGAGGTTGTGGCTACTCTAGACAAGATTTGGCAATAATAAAAAATAAATAAATAAAACAGCTAAAATAGACTGAGCACTTCTTACATGCCAGGCTTTAAACTAAGAGCTTTATGTGGATTATCTCATATAATCCTCAACAACTCTATGAGGAATCATTATCTGCATTTTACAAGAGAGACTCAGAGGGAAGAGCTAGAATTTGACACTGCAGTCTGACTGCTGAGCCCACCTGTACTGAACCTCAGGTTCTTGCTGGAGTATTTACATGTGCTGCCAAACCAACATTCCTATATGGCTGTCCATTAGAATCTGTCAGCCTCCCTTGACCTACTATGGCTTCATTTTCTTTATTAGTTCATGGCGATGTGATCTCAACTAGAAATAGACATTTTTGTTTTAACTTGGGGGATGTGTGTTTCAGCAGCTTGGTTTGGATGAGTAGTGGGACACCCAGCAGAAACTGCTGTTTGCAAAAGAGATGTACAGGAGTAGGAAGTACACTGAATTTGGCCAACGTGAATATTGTATTTTTCCAGATAATTAACTGTGGCAGCTTGTAAGTAAAATATTTGCCAGTGCTCATGAATATCACCCAGTGTAATGTTATCTTTTGATTAAACAACATATGTTCTCTAATAATTGCATATGTATGAGGGATAAAAAGAAAGGTGCCAAGATACTCATTATTCTGAATTTCTCAGGTTGGGTGGACATCATCCAGAATTTTACGTATTTCAGGGTTTTTGAGAAAGAAAGAAAGTCTAGGATTCTACCAATTATGCATTGTTTTTCTAATCTAGCTACAAACTATATTGTTAATAATGTTAGTAATAGGACATGGAAAGAGCATTGAGTTAAATTGAGTAAAGGAAATTGTGTTAGTCAGTTTTTTGTCACTATAACAAAATGTCTGAGATCATCAACTTATTAAAGGAAATGCTTCTTTTCTTATAGCTTGGGAGGCTCCAGTCCATGATCAGTTGATTCCTTTGCTTTAGGGCCTGTGGCAAGGCAGCACATCATGGCAGGAGAATGTGGTGGAGTGAAATGACTCACCTTATGGCCAAGAAGCAAAAGAGAAGAAGAGGAAGAGACCAAGAGCCCATAATCCTTGTCAAGGGCATGCCCTCAATGACTTAAAGACCTCCCAATAGGCCACTCCTCTTAAGATTTCACCACTTCCCTATAGTGCCACCTTGAGGACCAAACTTTAACACAGGGGCCTTTAGGGGACATTCAACATCCTAACTATAATAGTAAGAAAAGTAACAATATAAAAAAACTGGAGTTTAGTTGAACTTTTCAGTGCAACTGACTTGCTAGGTCAGTTGGCCCCAAACTTCAACTGTTTCAGCACCACCCAGTGGGCTTGTTAAATAGAGATTGCCTCCATCCTGAGCCTCTGATCCAGGAGGTCTCAAGTAGGACCCAAGAATCTTTATTTCTAGCAAACTTCTGGGTACTGCTGGTGCTTTGGACTGCAGGCTGCATTTTGAGAACCACTGAGATATGTTAAGGTCTGGATTATGCAAGAGTGCATAAAGGTACTGGTTGACTTGAGGCCCCACTGTGGTATGCTGCATTCTAACATACTCAGAGAGATTTATATACATTTTCATTCTTCAAAGGTAACAGTGGTTTGATGAAAATAGCATAAAATCAACTTGAAGTTATCCAACAATTGTAAACTCGAGCTTAATTGGAAACTCATGAGAAGTTGTTGCTGTTATTATTATCATTATAATTATTTTGCATGAGGAGGCAATATCAATGCAAAAATGTCTTATGGGGTGCCAATGTAGGTACTCACATCCTCAGTTGCTTATTGGTTCATTGATTGAAGTCTATCTTCACTTGCCACTTTTCTCAGCAACTCTTTAGCTCCTTTTGGGCTTATTGTTATTTCTCAGAAAAACACTTCTGAAGTATTGGGACCATTGTGTAGCTTTTTATTTTAAGTGATATATTAGTACCCTGGCACAATTACAAAGATTACAAAATAACTCAAAGCAATTCAAACATGAGAATATGAGAATTTAACTGTCTGTACCATGGATCATTGAGTGGTGCCCTATGATCAACAAATATTATTTCTAGACTGAGTGTTAAAACTATGCTACATAAGATCCAGCATGCCTAGAGAAAGCATGCCTTAGAATTTATGGCGTCATTCCCTTAGTTCGTTTGTGGGGGACTGAACCAGGGTTAGCTTCCTGGCCTCTTGCGTTATATCACAACTTTATTTTGCTTTTCTGGCCCAGAGCACCATGAAGAATATGTCAACCTTAATCAGCAGGTGAATTGTCCAGGCTGTTGGATTTTGAAGTGAAGGCTCTGAGCAGCTGTGAGGCAACCTGAAGACACTGAAGAAATTAAAACTGCCATACTCTGCAGGAAAATGGATGGAACTTGAGAGCATTGTGTTAAGTGAAATAAGCCAAATTCACAGAGTCAAGGGTTATATATTTTTCCTCACATGTGGAAACTAGACAAAAACTAGGAAAAAAAATAAAATTGGCAGTGGGGAAATCATGAAATTAGAAGTGAGACTAGAAGAGTAGAGGAAGAGGATCAGAGGAAGAGAGTAGTAGAGGGAAAGAGGAGCTTTTAGGGAGTGAAATTGGTCAAGTTATGCTGTGTGCATGTATGAATATGTCAAAATTAATCCCTCTGTTATGTGTGATTATAATGAAAAAATTTAAAAAATAATTAAAATATATGCCACGCTGGCATACTATTTCGAGTTAAAGGGAATTAAAACATACCAGTTCCAAGAAGATCACTCTCACCTTTATTATGTTTCTAAAAAGCAGGTGACAAAATTCTCATGTCCTCCTTCTCCAGAAAGAGAAGGAACGATCTTAACATCAAGAGTTAGGACTCGCCCAAAGGGGAGGGAAAGAGGAGATGAGACATGGGGGCAGGAAAGATGGTGAAATGCGATGAACAAAAATACCCTAGTTACATATATGTCTGCACATATGGTGCAACTCTACATCATGTACAACCAGAGAAATGAAAAGTTGTTCTGCATTTGTGTACAATGAATCAAAATGCATTCTGCTGTCATGTATACCTAATGAGAATAAATAAATTTAAAAAAAAATTGTGAGTTGCCAACCAATAAATAGGCTAAGGAACTGAACAGACACTTCACAGAAGAAGATATACGACTGATCAACAAATATGTGAAAAACATTCAACATCTCTAGCAATAAGAGAAATGCAAATCAAAAGTACACTGAGATTCCATCTCACTACAGTCAGAATAGCAATTATAAGAATATAAACAACAATAAATGTTGGCAAGGATATAGATAAAAGGTACATTCATACAGTGCTGGTGGGACTGCAAATTGGTGCAACCACTATGAAAAGCAGTATGGAGATTCCTCAGAAAATTTGGAATGGAACCACCATTTCCCCGGTTATCTCCCTCTTAGGTTTATACCCAAAGGACTTAAAATTAGCACACTACAGCGATGCAGCCACATCAATGTTTATAGCAGTTCAACACACAATAGCTAAACTATGGAATCAACCTAGGTGCACTTCAACAGATGAATGGGTAAATAAATTGTGGTCTATATACACAATGGATTATGACTCTGCATTAAAAAAAGAATAAAATTATGGCATTTGCCGGGAAATGGATGGAACTGGAGAATATCGCGTGAAGCGAAATAAGCCAGTCCCAAAGATCCAAAGGCCAATGTTTTCTCTGATATGTGGATGCTAATTCACAGTAAGGGGGCACTAGGGAAGGATAGAGGTACTTTGGATTAGACAGAAGAGAGTGAAGGGAGAGGAAGGAGTATAGGGGTAGAAATAATAGTAGAATAAATGGGACATTATTACCCCATGGGCATATATGATTATAGGACCTGTGTAACTCTACATCAGGTGCAACCAGAAGAATGAGAAGTTATACTCCATTTATGTATGATGTGTCAAAATGCATGCTACTGTTGTGTATAAGTAAATAGAACAACAACAACAAAAAAGAATGAGAAGCCGAGACTGAGGGAAATCTGCAAAACAGATCTTGTTAGATTAACGCTTATCTCCTAGACACTTCTCCACTCAATTAACCATCTCAGCCCAAGCCCCTTTGTCTTGTCACAATTTTACAACTTACTACTTTTTGTCTAATTCAGTGTATGTATATGTTCATCTGTAACTTCACTTTGGGTCTTCATTTCCTTTGGAAGGCTTTGTGCCATGGAAAACTTGTATCAAATTAGTTTACATTCTTTTGTTCATCTGTCTTCTGTCAATTGTATTCTCAGGCCTAGTTGAAAAGTCCTAAAAAGATCAAGGTAAAATTTTGGCTCCCCTACCACACTGCATATAATTAATAAATTTGCCTGGGCCAGTGGTTCTCCATTGAAGGCCATTTCTTTTTCTGACTTGTGGAGTCAGTGACAATGTCCGGAAACATTTTTGGGTATTTCAATTGGGGATTGGCATTTCATGGACAGAGTCTAAGAATGCTGTAAAACAGCTTAAAATGCACAGGAAAGCCCATACGACAAAGAACTATTCAGCTCCAAATGTTATTTGTGCTGAGGTTGAGGAAACCCTGGCCTGCAGCATCTGGGTACAGAGCTATGATGCCTTCTAAGCCACTGCAGCCTGAGGTGTCTGTTATAAAAGGACCCATAAGATGGTTTGGGAGTATCTGGTGCTGTCAAGTCAGCCAGGTGGAAGATGTGAACAGGTAAGATGGTCAGTTTGAGGCCCTTTGTGAGGCAGGGTTGTGGCTCTAGTCAGTCAGGGTGGAATCCCACCTTGCAAGCTATGGTATTCACTTTGAAGTCAGATGCAAACAGGCCATTTCCTGCTACCATCATGGGGCACTGCAGAAGTCATTAAATAGCAGTCTGAAGGAGGAATGATGATTTCTTTCCCTTCAAACACCACGTTCAGTTAATTTACTCTGACTGAATGTGGAGCGACCTGGTGCTGGACAATGTGTGGAAATACCTGCCTATTCCTCATTATTTCTAATGGGAGTTTCAAAGCCTCTCACAGATTTAGTATCCTATTTCGTCTGACTTGTATAACACCTGTCAGTAGGCTGCTTCCCCGCTATGCCATTAATATTTAAATGATGCGATTTAAAGGTCAAACTGCGCCTACAGCAATATTAAAATACAGCATTTCGTTTCTCTAGATGGTGGTGCGAAGGAGTTGAAGTAGAGACTTGCAGGAGTTAGTAGAAAGCTCATAGGTGGGCTGAGGGGAGACAGGAAGCCACATATATTTTCGTTGCATTAATATAATTAATAAATTAAGGACCCATTTTTTTTCCTGGATGGAAATCTATCTTGTTGGATTGAGTCATTGCAAAAGTTAAACTACAGAAGTTGAGCTACTAATCCTCAGTGAATGGGGCAGTTGCCTTACAAGGCACCTTCTATCCCTCTTCTACCACCATTCATCTGCCCCTTCTCTTCCCTGTCTCCCTTCTTAGTCCCCTGTCCTCTCTACCCTTCTGGTCACTTCAAGTCTCCTTTCCTGGGAAAAGCCTTGACTCAATCTTTCCATCTGTCTCTTCTGCTGTGCACCTCTTTCTCTGCAGAAGGAGTTGGTCTCCACTGTTATCGCTTTAGGAATGGAATTTTTTTTTTTTGGTACTGGGGATTAAACTCAGGGATACTTGACCGCTGAGCCACATCCCCAGCCCCATTTTGTGTTTTTATGTAGAGACAGGGTCTTGCTGAATTGAAATTTGCTGTGGTCTGAATGTTTGTGTCTCCCTAAAATTCCTATGTTGAAATCCTAACACTCAAGAATATAGCTAGGAGGTGGGGCCTGTAAGAGGTCATTAGAACGTGAAGCCAGAGCCCTCATGGGTGCCCCCAAAGAGCGAGAGCTCCCTTATTTCTGCCACATGAAGACAAGAGATGGTGCCACCTTATGAGGAAGAACCCCTTGCTTGACATCCAACTTGCTGTTGCCTTGATCCTGGACTTCCCAGATTCCAGAACTGTGAGAAATAAATTTTTATTGTTTGTAGGTATTCCAGTCTATGGTATATTGCTATAGTAGATTGAAAGGGATTAAGATGAATTCATTAACAAATTTATAAAAGATGTAACATGGACATGGAAAAGAATGTTTTTCAGTTTTTGGCATCCTTCCATTAGGTCTTCTTTCCACAAGATTGAGGTATCTGGCTCATGCCATGCATGACATAGACATGCATTTGTCTCTTCCAGCTGAGGACACTTAGTAGCCTCACCATGAGCAGAATCTTGCTTTTTTGAGCTTTGCTGTTTTATAATTCTCTCTGTAACCAAGCTTGGTTTTATAGTGGTCTATTGAATCTCTGGGATTTTTAATGCTGCCCCTTAAAGGACTTTCTTTTGCCTAGTAAAACAAAATTTGCTGTTATCTAAGAGTTTTGTCCGAAGACAAAAGTTGAGGCAATATTTGCAAACATTTCAGAGAACTTGACTGTTTTGTGATTATAGCCCTTCTGCTACCTCTTGTCTTTATTAAAATGTCTGTTATTGGTTTCCTGTTATTGCTGTAATAAATGATCACCAATTTTGTGGTTTAAAATAACGAAGATTTTTTTTATCTTATAGTTCTATAGGTCAGAAGCTTGAAATGAGTCTCACTGGGCCCTAATCATGGTGTCAGGAGGGTATTCCTTCTGGAGGCCCTAGAAGAGAATCCATGCCTTTCCCAGCTTCTGGAGGTACCTACAGTCTTTAGCTCCTGCTTGCCTCCAGCTTTTACACTGGGCAGCCACATCAGTATGTCGTCTGCTTTTGTTATCAGAATTGCTTCTCTGACATTGACTTTTCTGTCGGCCTCCTAGATAAACCAACATCATCTCTCCATGACAAGATCCTTCACTTAACTATATTTGCAAAACTTCTTTTGTCATGTAAGTTGACACATTCACAGTTACAGAGATTTAGGAGGTGGACATCTTTGGGAGATCATTATTTTGCCTATCACAATACGAGGACAACTTTTTTAAAAAAGATTTTTTTCCTATGTAATTTTTATTTTGCTTTTCTTCTGTTTCTTTGGTACATTTTTATTGTAAAATAAAACAAAGTTGCAGAAGATTAAAATTTTTAGTCTAGTAAATTATTACATAGCAAACACTTCTTAAAATAATTTTTTATTTCTTCTAATTAGTTATATGTGACAGTAGAATGTATTTATGTACTTTGATATATCATACATAAATGGGGTATAATTTCTTATTTTTCTGATTGTACATGTTGTAGAATCACATTGTTCATGCAGTTATCTATGCACATAAGGTAATAATGTCTGTTTCATTCTACTATCCTTCCTATCTGCATACCCACTCCCTTCCCTTCAGTCTCCTCTACCTAATCTAAAATAAATCTATTCTTCCCTAGTGCCCCTGCCCCTTATTGTGAATTAGCATCTGCACATCAGAGAAAACATTCTGCCTTTGGTTTTTGGGGCTATGGAACCAACCTAGGTGCCTTTAAATAGATGAATGGATAAAGAAAATGTAGTATACATATATACATGATGGAGTATTAATCAGCTTTAAAGAAGAATGAAATTATGGCATTTGCTGGTAAAGGGATGGAGTTAGAGGATATCATGCTAAGCAAACACTTTTTAAATTCTACTCAGGTAAATAAAACTTTGCAAACCACCCTGGAAGTTCTCTCTGACTGCTGTCCCATACACAAACTCTTTCCTTCCTTGAAATGCAGCCTTGCTTCATAGTAAACATGAGTTTGCACTTTTTTCTTATGGATGTATCACTCAAGTGTGCATCTAGACACTGTCGTTTACTCTTGGTCATTCAAAAACTTGACAGCCCTTTGGAATCTCTTAATTTACAAGTTATTATCCATCATTTTATTTTACTTATAAATTTAGCTTGGACTTGTCAAGCTTCCAACAATCTAGATTCTGTGGATTGCATGGGGAAGGCACAGTTCACATGCCCTTTATCCCTGTATTGACTGCAAATTGCAGAGGCTGCATCAAATTCAACTCTGATCCTTTTGACTAGAGGAGTGGTGCATTCTTGCACCAAGAGTCACATCATGTCTGTTTTCCTCTTCCTTGACAGCATTGTTTTTGCTCAAATGCCCAGAATCATTAACTCATTGGGAGTTACAAGATAGTGGTGTTACAACATAATGGTGTTATGTTGTTTTTTATACTAGTATGAAGGAGGGAAGGATCTGTGGATCACAAGCATTTGTGGATATGGTGCTTACTCTACCTGATGCTTGCTGAGTAGTATGTGAACTACAAGAAAACCTCTCTCACTGTGTCCAAATATAGGACCTTCTGAGTCCTCTGTTTGCTGCTTTTAGAGTCAGGGCATGGAAGAGCCATCAGGAGAGCCTCAAGTGTATTTTAGAATTTAGGTTTAAGGGATAAATACAGAGGCTGGTTGGTGCTGCCTTTAATAGCAAGGTAAGGAGAACAGGCTTTATGGAGCAGCACATCATGATTTCAATGGGCCATTTGGACCTTGTGGAGGGAAGCTGGGCTAAGCTCATCCTGGGGTAGCCCTACCTAAGAGGGCTGTCTGCTTGGGTCAGGATTCTCTAGCAAAATCAGGAGTTATGGGGAATCTGGTTGGAAGAGTTGCTGAAGGGCAGTCCCAGGAGCTCAGGCCAGAGGGCATTATCTGCCTGTGTGGAGATACCTGTAGGAGATCATCAGAAGCCTCCTTATCTTTTGCCCTTCTTCACTGTGCTGACCTGGAGGAAGTATGCAGAAGTGAGAAGGAGAAAAACTGGAAGAACAGAGCATACCCACCTCATTGGACCCCCATGATTGTCTACACACCTGAGGGTCTATGCTAAGCTGCCGGTAAGGACAGGAGCTCAAGCAGGGATGAGAGATTAATGTCTTGATGATAGAAAATAGGACTATACTGTTTATGTTTAAAATGATGCTGTTCATTAATGCCTGAAAAAGACAGAAAATCTATATGATCTTCCTCAATTGTTGCCAGTGGTGGAGAAAGGAGCCTTGATAGAGGATGTTTGTAGGTAGCAGTGAAATAATAAAATAATTTTTTCTTGATTGAATCCTGCCAATTATTAAGCTGCTTCCACTTCAGTTACCTAGAGCTAGTTACCAGAGTTCATCTCTCTGGTGCTTGGAACCAAAGTGCTTTATACAATACACTTGAATATGCTTCTTAGAAGTATTTGTGTTGCAATGCAGAATAACTGCTTTAAAAAAATAAGGTTCAATTTTTCTGGCATTCTTTAAAAGATAGAACATAGAAATAAGAGAGTCTTTATAGAGAAGAATGTTTATATTCTTTCACAAAATGAAATGCACTCAATTCCTCCTGTGCTTTGAGCCTGTCATGTCATTGTCCCGAGCTATGAGGATAAAGGAACTGATGGGAAGACCTGACACCCCAGCCAGTTGTGGCTGTCTTCATACAGTAATTCCTATGGTAGTTTGTTTGGGCTGCTAAAACAGAATACCACAGACTGAGTGGCTTGTAAACAACAGAAAGCGTTTGTTCATGTTTCTAGAGGCTCGGAAGCCCAAGATCAAAGTGCTAACAGATTTGGTGTCTGGTGAGGGACATTTTGTGTCCTGGTTCATAGATGATGCCTTCCCTCTATGTCCTCCCATGATGGAAAGGTGAGGGTCTCCCTTGGACCTCATTTGTAAGAGTACTCATCCTATGCCTGAGAGCTTCCCCTTCACCACCTAATCACCTCCTAAAGGCCCCACTCCTTTTATATCATCATCTTGGGGGTTGAGATTTCAACATACAAATTTTGAGGGGATACAATTAGACTGTAACAACCTCATTCCAGATCACATAATGGCTCCAAAATCTAGGTTTTTTTAAACCTGTAAAATGGAAACAACATAAGCTTATAGAATTATGAGAATTTAATGAAATGACACGTGTGAACTAGCTCTTTAAACTGTAAAGGGGTGTATGAATGGGAAGGTTTTTAAATTTAATTTTTGAATAGATAATATATTTTCATTTTAAAATACTAAAAAATATAAGTTCCCATTACTCCTGCCCCATCTGTCTCCGGCAAGTATGCATTGTTATTAGTTTTTTTAATGTATATGCAAGCAAATACCAACATGCTTTTATTTTTCTCTCCTTTTACTCAGACAGAATACTGTGTTAATTTTCTGTTGCTGTGACAAAATGCCTGATATAATCAACTTATAAAAGGAAAAAAATTATTTTGGCTCATGGTTTTGAGGTTTCAGTCCATGGTCACCTGGTTCCATTGTTTATGGATCTGTGGTAAGCATGTGGTGGGGCAAAGCTGCTCACTTCAGGAAGCAAAAAGAGAGAGAGAGAAGATGGGG
>CM053402.1:69633837-69684532 GCA_028644305.1 Xerus rutilus
GTGCCATGTAAACATGCTTGATGCTGGGATAGTCCCGCCCCCCCCCCCCCCCAGGTGAGCACAGGCTAGTCAGGCATCTGCTGTAAGGCTGCTCCTAGGGATGCAGGGGCTGTGAAATAGCAGAGCAGTAGAGAAATGTTAAGCTGTTACTGTGGGAGGAAGATATGCAGAGAGGGCCAGAGGGAGTGCCTAAGAAGTGAGCTTGAAGAAATGGCAAGCAGGCCACAGACAGGTCTTTATTGCTCAGCTCAAGCTTGTAAACAATTCCAAAAGCTATGGGGTGCCACTGAAGATTTTAAGTTGATGCAGATTTGAAATGTGTGCATTTTCACATAGAAAGAGCACATTGCAAAGGTGCAAATAGAGTGAGGCAGGGACTTTGGGCATGGAGATTATGACCTGTTAGAGAGGACAGAGTGTAGAAATTAACAGTGAGGGGGGAGAGAGGGAAAAGTCTGAAATGACTTCTTTCTTTCTGGATTACTGGGCATGTGGATGGTAGTATTTTTCTTAAACTGTACTCACAGGAAGAGAAATGGATGCTCTATGAAGGCTGAAGCGTCCAGTCTGACAGTGAACTTGAGTTGCCCTGGATAAATCCAGATGGAGATGTCCACCAGGCTATGTGACATGTGAGTTTGGCTCGAGAGAAACTAGGGCTGGCAATGGAAAAAAAAAAAAGTCTCCTCTGCATTCTTTTTGCTATTGCATTTATTTTTCTGGGGTGGTTCTTTTCTTCATTTCTGCATCTTCTCCTACCTTTTTAAAGCTGCTTTTATTCTAGCACGGAGATTGGGCTGGCCAAGCTACCATAAACCCGGGATGGCATTTCTCACCCAGTAATAGTCCTTAATGACTATTGAGACTTGTGGGCTGAAACAAAAGCTGGCTCCTAACATGTAAAAGTAAGAAGCTAGCATTTTTAGCCTCTGCAGGATGCTGGCTACAATCACATGAAATGAAAAGATAGATTAAATGTTTCCTCCTTTGATTGCAGGAATAATTAAAAACTATGTAGCTGTTTATCAGCACATCAGCAGATCTCCTGACTAGGATTCTTCAACTGTGTCCTTTCAAAGCATCAGTGACAGATTCTGCCTCCCTCTCTCACTCACACATCCACTGTTTCTTCATCTAATGGAAGTAATTAACTGTTATCCCTTTCCTTCTGTATGGATGTCTACAAATCTATAGGCACAGGGTTTGGGAAGAAACACCGGTGGTGAAGAAAGCGAAAGCCCTCTCTCTGGATCTTCTCAAATACCGTAGAATAAGCATTGTGGAAAAGTCACTCCCAATTCATCAGTTTTGGAAATCATTAAAGAAGGAAAAAGGCTTTTAATGAAGTGAATGAGTCTTGGCCAATTCAATATCTCCTTTGAAAAAAGATCCACACATTTTCCTGCTGCTATAGAAACCATCTCTTTCAAGGGGATTGCAAATAAAAACAGGGGCCTCCGGCCTCATGTGTAGGTTATATGTGTATTCTCTTTTCAATATGAAAATATAATAAGTTTGCTGAGGTGTCTGGTCTGTTGATCTTATTCCAATTTTTGTGTCTGATTGTAGTCATTGGGAAAACCTAAGTCAGTCTTTCTGGGTTAAAGGATAAGAACTGTAGAACTTGAAACTGCCAAGATTCATTTTAATGTGAATCACAGTCTTTATGCT
Source organism: Xerus rutilus (assembly GCA_028644305.1). Taxonomy (NCBI): domain Eukaryota; kingdom Metazoa; phylum Chordata; class Mammalia; order Rodentia; family Sciuridae; genus Xerus; species Xerus rutilus. The sequence continues at coordinate 69,635,509 of CM053402.1, forward strand.
CCTAAGAGCAAATGAATCATGAAAAGGAATTTAAAAGAATTCCTCTTTCCCTCTGCCTGGCTAAAGCAGTGCCACAGAGCCGTGAGGGGTTTCTCGAAGATCTTCTGCTACAACAAGGCCATTGCTGTTTGGGGTCATCTTGTCTATCACAATTTGCTATAAGAAGAGAATCAAATATTTTATCTGAGCAGAAGTTGCCTTCAGGTGGTGGTCTGCCCTTTGCCTATCAGTCTTGACTTTTGACTGGCAGATTTTGCTGACTAGCACATCTGTGAGAGAGTCTGAATCAATGGGAGCAGAGTGCTGGGAGAGCAGGACCCTTGGACTTGCTCTTGATGTTAGCAGACACCCCTCAAACACCAACAGTGGCAGTGAGGCATTCTGGGACTTCAAGGACTTGAAAGTCTTTACTAACACTGAGATAAAACATAATTGATTCTACGCATTTATTTCATTTAATTTTAAAATCTTTTTATTGGTGCATTATGATCACGGATTGTGACACATACATGTATACACATAATAAAATTTGGTCTATTTAATTCCCCAAGACCTCCATTTTCCCTGCTCTTCCTGTAACCCCCATTCTCCTCCTCTACTCACTGATATCCCTTCGATTTTCATGAGATCCAACTTCTTTCCCCTTTTCTCTGCAGTGTTCACAGATGAGAGAAAACCTATGACTCTTGAATTTCTGAACTTGGCTTATTTTGCTTCACATACCTAGAGTTTCATCCATTTTCCTGTAAATGACATATTCTTCTTTATGGCTGAATAAAACTCCATTGTGTGTATACACTGAAGGATATTGAAAAACTCAACCCCCAGGGAGAGAAGGAAAACAATGGGCTCTGGACTTTCTCGCACTTTCCCCTCTCCAATTGTTCCCCTGACTGCCCAACCACCACATTCTGCTGTGACCCAGTCTCACTGAACCTTACAAAATTCAGACCCTTATTGTAACTAGTTGCCATTTTCCTCTTGCTAATGTGCCCCTTCACTGTCTAATGAAGCATTGCTGATCTGTTGAGGCCTGTCTCTGTTTCTTTTTCTTTCTCTTTCATTTGCTTTCATACACCACGTTTTCTTTAACCATTCATCAGTTGACAGGCACCTCGCCTGATTCCAACACTTGGCTATTGTGATTGTGAACTGCTCTGCTAAAAACATGGGTCTGCATGTATTGCTGTAGTATGCTGACTTTTATTTTTTATGACAAATACCAAGGAGTGACATCACTGGGTTATATGCTGGTTCCCTTCCTTTAGAGGAAATAATATGCTAATTTACAATCCCACCAACACTGTATAAGTGTTCTTTCTCCCCACCTTCTCACCAGCATTAATTTATTTGTATTCTTGATGATTGTTATTATAACTGGAGTGAGTAGAAATCTCAGTGTAGTTTTGATTTGCACTTTCTTGATAACTAAAGATGGTGAACATTTTTTTCATGTATTTGTTGGCCATTTGTATTCCTGTTTTTAAGATGTGCCCATTTACTGAATGGATTATAATTATTAATCTTTTCTTTTTTGGTGCTTAGTTTTTTGAGTTCTTTAAATGTTCTGAATGTTAATCCCCTGTTGGAAGAGCAACAACAACAACAAAAAAGAGGGTGGGGCAAAAGGACAGTCAGTGTAGGTAATGAAAGATAGGGTCAGATCCAGATGAGGGCTGGTTCAAAAGGAAAGGAATTAAAATGTTAATATCTTCAGCACCTTTCCCTCTCTTCCAACCTATTGGAGGTTATCTGCCTTCAGGGAACTGTTCCTCCCTACAAAGAGTTGTTAATGAATTAATGCTCCCTAGGCTACACTCTTCCTGTCTCTACCCCTGGAAGGCTACTTTCCCACCTTTTGGCTCACCTTTCGATCATACAGGCAAGATAAGAGGGGAAGGAGGCATGAGGCATAGGAAACCTACAATATATAAAATAAAAAATAGGGCTGGGGATGTGGCTCAATGGTGAGTACTCCTGAGTTCAATCCCCAGCACCAAAAAAAAAAAAAAAAAAAAAAAAAAAGAGGGAGGACTGGTGTCAGCCTCAGCAACTGCGAGGTGCTAAGCAACTCACTGAGACCCTGTCTCTACATAAAACATGAAATAGGGCTGGGGATGTGGCTCTGTGATCGAGGACCCCTGAGTTCAATCCCTGGTACCCCCCCAAAAGAGGGAGGTCACCTCCACTTCCTCGGGCACTTCCAACTTGGATCCCTACTCTACCTTTGCAGAGGAATCTGTCTGTCTGTCTGTCTGTTTTCTGTTCTATCCTTTAAATAAAACTTTTTGCTTTTGCCTCAGCATTTTTCGGGTGTTCAATCTTCACACCATGGGAATGGGACTCAGTCTGATTGTCATCACCAGTATCACTGGTAAAGATTTTCTTCCATTCTGTAGACTCTATCTTCACACTCTTAATTGTTTCCTTCACTGGACTTTGCACATTTAAAATGCACCTCAGAAAGACAAATGCAACTCAGGAAAAATGGTCACCTGTAAGATGCTGCCCATTTATGCTTGGATTTACATAAATTTTCCTCTTTTGCATTTCTGTAGACTCCATCTTTTCTCTCAAGGAATATTGAAGTTCTCTATTTATGTTTTTATCTCACCCACCAGATTATCCACTGATTCATTCTCTTATCTATTCTTGTGTGACAATGTCTAGCTCAACATCCAGCACATAGTAGTTCTTTAACTGAGTGTCTTTCAAACTGAGTGAAATGAGTTGAAAAGACATAACCTGGTACTTGAAATAAGTTCCTCAAGGTCAGGTACTATATATGTTTGGAATAGTGATAATAGCTAATATTCTTGAAGCATTTGTATTTATTACACTTTGAATGCTTGTTTCAATTTCATAAGGTACATTGTATTATTGTTCCCATTTTTTTTTTAGATAGCAAAACTAAGAACGATGTTTTACATGAGTTTGTGCTTTTAGTAAATGGTGGATCTGAGATTTGAACCTAGACCTCTTAAGTTCAGAGCAAGTAGCCAGAATTATGATGCTCTACTGCCTCCCAAGTCCAAGCATAGTGCCTTGTTTAGAAAAGCTATTAGTAGATGTTTGCTAAATAAATAAATCTCATAGAAATTCTTGTTGCTCAAAGTCACTGAATATGTGCTGCTTGATTTTTAGAAGTGACCAAGAGTTAATTTCTCAGGGTTATGCTGATTGATATAAGGAGACGTCTGTTGCGAACACGAGAGATGTTTACACATATTTGGGTTCTCCTGCTTCCAGGCACATGGGAGAATTCACTTCCCAACTGCTCTCTGTAACTCATGGCCATGTGACTTGCCTTAACCAATGAAATATAAGCCAAAGTGATATGCGTCACTTCCAGGAAGGATCTTCGAGGGCTGATGTGCTTTTCACCATATGCTCTTACTTCTAAGGTGGTAAATGTGGACATAAATGCCAAGATGGTAGCTTTGTCAGCTTGAGTCTGTGTGTGACCTCAACAACTGAGCTCCATAACCACTCACGTTGATCTCTGTAGCATGAAGGAGAAATTGTGAAGCAGGTTCACTGTGTGCTGACTACCAGCTTATCTGGGTCTGTTGAGACACAACACCCACACCACAAGAAGTTTAGGTAAAGCAAATTTCTTACTTACAGAGATAGCAAGAGAGCAGTCAACTATGATTCAGGGTGGGCCAGTTGACCAAAGCTTGGGAAAGTCTCCCAGAGTAGATGGAATCTCATCTGCTCATCCCCTACTTGCCCTGCTGCTGGGGAACCCTGAAGCCAGCCCTGCCTGGGTTTTACATCAGAGGCCCCCAGGAATCACTGGCCTGAATTTTCAAAGGTCATCCTGTTGCTAAGCGGGTAGAACAGAGCCCAGCCTCTTCTGGCCAGTTCCCTTTTATCTGAGAAGGCTGCATTCCCTGCACATTCCCCTTTATTCTTGAGAAATATCAGGCAAGAGGAATGAGATATGGGTGATTCTCGGGCCACTTGGATAGTGGTTCAGCAGAAATAAACTTTTTTTTTTGTCGTTGCAAATCATTGACATTAGAGCATTAGAGGTTGCTCATCACTGTAGCATAACCTCACCCTTTTGATCGGTACAAGTGTCAAATGATTGTTCTTTAAATTCAAACATCTGGAAATAACTGAAAGTGGTGAAGGGTGAAGGTATGAGAAGTCTTCAGAATATGCTTGATGCTTCAGCAGTTATTACATTGTTTTTCCTACGACACTCTTTTAAATGTTAAGGGCAAAGGTCATATCTTCACTTAGAAATTTGATGGACCCTACTAGACATAATGTCTTTATCTTTTTTTTTTCTTCCCCCTTTGGTACTGAGGAATGAACCCAGGGGTGCTGTACCACTGAGCTACATCTTCAACTCTTGTTAATTTTTATTTTGACATAGTATCTTGCTAAATTGCTTAGGGCCTCACTAAGTTGCTGAGGCTAGTCTCAAACTTGAGATCCTCCTGCCTTAGCCTCCCAAGTAACTGGAATTACAGGTGTGTACCACCCTATGCCGTAACTCTTTTTGAGAGTGTTTTAAGAGTGGATTTCGGTATGTGTTTGTTCAGGCTCCCTAGAAATAGACCCAGAGATGAAGATTTTTGTGCAAGTGCTTTATTAAACAAGGGCTTCCAGGGAAGACCAGCTGGGGAGTAGAGGAACAGGACAAGGAAGGGGAGGAAGCCAAGCCAGAATGTGGTCGCAGACTATAGCATGATCCTTCAGGGAACTCTGAAAAAAAGTGTTATATTTCTGTGTTTTTCCATCTGGAGGTGAGGGAGTTGGTCCCCTGCTCCTTCACTTGACAACTTCTTAGGAAACGTAAACTCCTAAGAACTGACTTTCTGGTAGAACAAGCACATTTTTTCAAAATGAAACACACACACTGGCTGTTGAAAACACAATGCAAGGTGGGGAGGGCAGGAACAGGGAAGGTTGTGTGCAGAAATAATTAATTTTGTGCCGTTTCTTAGCTTTATTTAAACTTTTATTTTAAACTCTGCTTAGATATCTGTCAAGGAGAAATGAAAGACTGACCTCTTCATTTCTTTGTGACAATGAAAGAGAAGGCACACAGAGGTGCAGAATGACTGCCCTGTCATCAGGAAGCTGGTCAGGATGAAAGATGAAATTAGTACTTACGACTTCTGAATCTGGTGTCTGAGAAGTGTCACCAGCTTCTGAATGCTCTTGGCATAAGAGCTCACTATTCCAAACCATAAGTGGCTTTAATTAATAAAATCTGACATGCAGAAATCTAAATGGACCACAATGACAAATTAGGGCATGTCTGCTCGTGTTTCTAAAGCATTTACTGAAGCTACAAAGGCGAATACAGGCTTTCCAGGAAACAGGGTCCACAACGTCAAAAATAATAAATAATACTTTGCAGGTGGTTAAAACTCAAGGTTTATTGAAAGAGGTTAGGAGTGTTTTTTTCTCTCTTTTTAGATTTTTTATAATACTTGTATGGGGGTCATAGGTTTATCATCCTAAATGGAATGTAAAAGACATAACATGACCTTTCAAAGTCACTCAGTTTTGATCACACTGCAACAAAATTGGGACTCCACCTAAGTGTGATCAGAGCTGTTCATGTATTATCCCGAGCAATCCAAGAACATATGGAAGGAACACACGGATGCTGACAAATGTATAGATCTCATCATGATGTTTGTGTGACTTCTGTTTTATACATCTGCCATAAAGGAAGAATAAAGCCTGTGATTATCTTTATCTTAGACTGGCAAATGAATGTGTAAAAGTTGAGAAAAAGGCAGACAGTGTATTTACCAGAAGCTCATAAACTACCAGAAGCTGTAAGTAAATGTGTGAGAATCAATTTCTTAGTGCTTGAGAATGTTATCAACATTTCAGTTGTAACTGCAAATAATGTGAGATTTTAAAACAAATACCAAATATGTTTGTGTTTGGAAATGTTTTAGACTTTGGTCTTTATCAGTAACTCTAAATATTGGTCAGCAAAGCTCATTTCTCCAAGCTAAATAAGTGCTTAACTAAATAAGTGAGCACAAAAGAGCACTAAATAAGTGCTCACTAAATAAGTGCCCCAACCCAGGGGCACTTAACCACTGAGCTACATCCCCAGCTACATCCCCTAAATATTCTTACCCCACAAAAAGTTCTGACATTTTACTCCCCAAATATTATTTTTTCCTTCTGGCATACAACTCTTCTGCTCCATCATCTTTTCTATAATAAACACTTGTACAAATGAGCAAATAAATGTTACTCCCAAGCTTCAGAATTCTGTAGGCTGTGTTGGCTCCAACTTAAAAGTTATCTGGATTTTTCAGTAGACTCATTTTCAATGTGTTATGTTTCACTGTTTGGCTCTCCTGTTGTTGTTGTTTTTGTAGGGAGGAACCCAGGGGCACTTAACCACTGAGCTACATCCCTAGCACTTTTCTACATTTTTAATTTTGAGATAGAATCTTGCTAAGTTGCCCAGGCTGGCCTGGAACTTGCCATCCTCCTGCCTCAGCCTCCCAAGTTGCTAGTATTACAGGGGTGCACACCCATACCTGGTGTTACTTTTTAAGAAGGAGGAGCAGCAGAAATCAAATCTACTCTTTTTTCTTTTTTTTTGGTACCAGGGATTGAACTCAGAGGTACTCGACCACTGAGCCACATCCCCAGCCCTATTTTGTGTTTTATGTACAGACAGGGTCTCACTGAATTGCTTAGTGCCTCGCTGTTGCTGAGGCTGGCTTTGAACTCGCAATTCTCCTATTTCAACCTCCCAAAGTGCTGGGATTACAGGCATGTGCCACCGTGCCCAGCTTCAAATCTACTCTTCGCTATAATTATTTTTTTTTCAGTAAGAGAACACAGGTGTGTAATTGCTTTTCCCCCCTCTTATTGTGGCCCTTGGATTCCTCTCTCTTTGTGGAGTTTTATTGGGTGAACTCTAGGGTACTTGCTATAATAATATTGGTTTTTCTTACTGCTCAGTTCTGAAGGTCATGTTTAAATATGATCCCTGGTAGGATCAGCAGAAAGCAGTGCATTAAGGCTGATAGATACAGGTAGATGTGGGTGTAGTGATTTAAATTGATGTCTGTAAACTTTTTCATCTTCTTCCCTTGAAGAGGTGGAGATGTATCTTTGTCTTCCCCCTTTCCCTCCAAGTGTAGGCTAGATTGGGCAACTTGCTGATAAAGACTACAATGAAGTAGGAATTATAGGGACACCACATGACTTAAGAGACAAGGTCATAAAAGGTGCCGTGGCTTTTCTCACTTGCTTTTTCTCTCAGATTTCTCTGGGGCATGGCAGCTGACATATGTCATGAGTATACTCAAGCAGCTCTGTGGAGACAAGACCGTGAAGCAAGAAGTCTGCCTTCTGCCAGCAGCCATTGAATGATCCATTTTGGAAGTGGATTCACCATCAGATAACCACAGCCCTGCTGATATCTGGATGACAACCTCATGAAAGAGACTCTGAACCAGAGCTACCCAGCTAAGCTGCTCCGACATTTCTGACCCACAGAAACTCTGAGACAATACATGTTACTGTTAAAATTAGTTATATTATTATGTTAAACTTGATGCTGTTTTAAACCACTAAGTTTGTGGGGGTAATTTTCACACAGCAACAGATAACCAATACAGAGGGTATTCAGGAAGTCAGAACATGCACTGAGTATACGTGTTTCTGTTTACACATTCAGCCATCAGATATAGAGAATTCTTTGTGGGAAAAAAAGGAGAATGCATTCCTGGCAGAGAGAATGAAAATCAACTGTGCTGGATGATCTCCATTTGCTTCACTTTCTACTCTTTCCACCTTGCTCTGTGTACATACCCAGAATAGTTCTCTATGGACTGCCTCAACTGGCCTCTCTTGTTCTTGGTTTCGGTTGGATTTGGCCTGCAGGTGATACCAGCATGAGATAAGGGGATTGGGAGAGAACCAGGGAATTTAATCCTGTGGATCCTTCCCTTCTGTCAATGGGTGATATGATTGGATCTGGAATGTCTCACAAAGGCTCATGTGTTGAAGGCTTGGTTCCCAATGCAGCAATGTTCAGAGGTGGGGCTTTTGGGAAGTGATTGGATCAGCATGGCTCTGCTCTCATCAATGGACTAATTCACTGATGGATTCATAGCTGAGTGGACTATTGAGAGGTAGTAGAAACTGAAGGAGGTGGGACCTTATTAAAAGGAATTGGTCTTTGGGGCATGCCCTTGGGGATTCTATCTTGTCTCCTGTCCCATTCTCTCTCCTTTCTGCTTCCTAGCTGCCATGAAGTAAGCAGCTTTGCTCCACTGGTTTCTCTCTGTCATGTTGTTATGCCTTTTTACAGGCCATAAAAATAGAGTCTACTGACCATGGACTGAAACATCTGAAGCCATGAGCCACAATTAACCTTTCTTCCTTTTTGTTGATTTTATCAGGTATTTTGTCACAGCAACAGGAAGCTGACTAACAATGAACTATAAGTGATTGATTTCATTCCTTGATGGCCAGCAATCCTGTTGGTGGTTTTTTCCTTCTCACTGCCACTTTGTGTGGAGGAATGGCAAAGGCTCCCTGCTATTGCTAGCCTTGGATTGCTTTGCTATCTTTTCTGAGTTTCTTAATTCTGTTCAGACCACTGAAAATGGTCCTCTGTCACCTCTTATGACTGTGCTATTGTTTCTTGCTGGGACGCTGGCAGTCAGTTCCATCTGGATTTTCTCTGGTGTTCTCTGGTGCATGTATACCCAAGTGGAGAACATTGCTTTGGCTTTGAAGGTTGTATATTATTACTATTACTAATACTTCTTTATTTTCCATTCTCTTATTTTAGGACTAGAAAAATCTTTCTGAGTGCAATTTTATGTTGATCCCCAAAATATAAAACATACATTAAAACAATAAAGAAATCTACTTAACTTAAAGTGGGTGGGGAGTACAGGAGTACATTCATATGATGCCTATGTCTTTTCTGTGAGAATCTTCTGGGGCTCTTCTAAACAGTCGTAGGTAATGTAGAACCCAGTTGGAAAATTAATACTTCAGTATGTTCTCGATCTTGGGGAGGAAGAGGATGCAGTTTCCAGATATGGCTGTGATATGATTTCTTCCTCCTCTGTCCTCTAGTCTTCCTTGCTACCCACCACCTCAGAACTTAAACTCTGAGCTTTTTCCCCCTAAACACAAACTCTACTTGATTGCAATAGCTGTGAAAATTATTATGTGCCAGGCACTATGCTATAGTTTAGCGCTAAACTTACAATGCAGTTATTTTTAGTCCTATTTTATGAATGAAGAAATGGAAGCTCAGAAAAATTAAGACTTTCCCAAGGGAATACAATTAGCAAATGAACAATTTGAGGCTCAGATATACATCTGTCTGATTATGAAAGTTCATACCTTAACAACACCCCTGGTTTTCCCATCTTTATTTTGAAACTGATTTTAGCTTCATCCTGAGTTGGAACCTTAGTTTTTCCCCATTCTCTTTTTTCTATATCTATTTGAATTCTTCTATTCAGGAACCCATAATTGTCTATGTCATTACTCTTTTACCAGTACCCAAAGTTTTCTTAATTCTAATTCTTTGAATTTTGCCAGTCTTGGCAATCTTCCTGCAACTTCCTGCTGTGTTCTAGTTTCAATATTTACTTCCAGCACCAAATTTTAGTTATGCATTACTATAGAAAACTCAGATATATATGTATGTGTGGGTGTGTATACACACATAGATAAGACTGAGTATAACTTTCTCAACCTTCCCCTCACTTCAGGACAATCTTTTGACTTACATCCTGTCTGTTGATTTTCTGTTATGTCCCCTTTTATCCATTTGGCCATATTCAAATTTCCTCCAATTTTGTAATCTTGTTAGGGGACAGACAGATGAGGATGGTGGGAACACGAGGTTAAAAAAATAATTCCATAAAATGCGTCCACTGTGCTGACCCCCACATGCTTTCTTTTCCAAGAAGCAATTTACCTGCAGCCCTGCCTGGCCTAAGTTGACAGGATATGTCACATTCCTCTGCAAACTACCTGTTAACTACAGGAGAAATGCAGGCCCAAGAAAAATATTGATGGGAGAAATTCAGGAAACTCCTGTGACCGGATCCTAAAACTCTGTGAGATGAGAATACTTTCTCCTAACCATAAAATCTGTAAGAATGTATGGTTTGAACACAATTAGGACTGGTCAGCATGGGCCAAAGTGACCTAGAGTTGCCATGGCAGTGGGGACTTCAAAGTCTGATATCATCTTGCCATCAGTCAAAAGTTAAGAGATGGAACTGGGTGAAACTCTCTAGAAAATTCTCTGGGATCCCCAATAAAACAGGAGTGCAGGAGAAGCACACTATCACTCTCCTCTCTGACAGTAGCCACCCTCTCCCTTAAGACTGTCCCCTTTCCTTTTTCCTATCCCTTCAATAAACTCATTCCTGTTACTCTGAGCAACATGTCTGAAACCTTTCTGACTTGGTTATAGGAACTAGTGTTTGAAGAGGGGGTCTTTGTGAAGCCAAATTTAAGGACAGGTAGTTAGGGCAGCTAGGTAAATTGGGTCAGATTGAGAAAATGGAGTTCGATTTGAGTCCAGAGGAAATTGGAAATTGACCCTGGGAGGTTGGAATGCTCATGTCTCCAGAGCCTTTTGATACAACCCCTCCCCAAAAGTTGTTAACTAAGCAACTCCTGAACAGACAGGGAGCTACTAATCAACACCCCTTGGGCTGCCATTCCCTTCCTGCCTAACACTCCACCTAGGCCCATCCAGCCCACCTGCTCACCCCGTGAACATTCTACAGACATCCTCCAATCACTATGCAGGATGAGAAGGAATGAACAAGATAAGGGAGAAGAATGCAGGATAACAAGGGAAACCTTAATGAATGAAGGGAGCAGGACTTCCTCATCCCACAGATTCTGCTTTTGGGTCCCCTCTATAACTTGGGAGAAGTCTGTTTTACTGTTCTTTAATAAAACTTCTTACTTTCTACACTACGCTTGCCTCAGCATGCTTTGCTGGTGTTATACTTCATGATTGGAGGAAGAAGGACTCGTCCAGGTAACCAGAAACTGGCAGTATCATTTGCACTGCCTCCGTTTCTCAGAAGGTTCCAGCTCTGCAACAATCTTAACTTCTTATTTGCTTAGGTAGAGGTTTTTCAAACAACCAACTTGGTTGTCCTCGTGTTTGCTGGGAAATATCCTTCAAGATGGCAATAGCTCAAGCAGAATAAAATTTATTTTTGTCCCATGGGTAGTTAGGAGATGGAAGATTCAGAGCTCTATGTTGACTCCTGTTGGCATCCTCAGGAGCACAGATACCCTCCTGAACATTGAGTGTGGTCTCTGTTCTAATGGTCTACAGTGTCTGCTTCAGATCTAGCTATCACATTTACACCCCAGGAAGTAGGATGTAAAAAAGGGGAAAAAAGGAGCATGTCATTCTAAGGATGCACCCTTGAGTCACATACAACACAATACCTTATGCTTCACCCAGGAGTTAGTCCCATGTCTAACTGCAGTCTGATCTGGACTGCCATGTGTCCAACTAAATTATCAGAGCTTCTTTTTCTTTCTTCTTTTTTTGTACCGGGGATCAAACTCAGGGGCACTTGTCCACTGAGCCACATCCCCAGCCCTATTTTGTATTTTACCAGGGCTTCTTTTTCTAAACAAGAAGATAAGAACAACTGGTGGTCCACTTCGTGATACCTGTGTATAGCCAGACGCCCTCTGCCTTTATTCTTGTACTCAAGGAAACAGGGTCCTTCCTCTTTTCCAAGGCTGAAACTTCTTTTCCACTGCCAAACTGCATTCTTGTTTTTGGTATTATGTTAGATGTGTTCACTTTTCTTTGTATTTCTGTCAGCAGACACTTCCCCTGCATCTATCATTTATCACATTTTATTTCTTTGAAGCTGAAGTTATCCCACAGAAGTTATTGATTGTGTCTAATAAATAACAGAAAATTACTCTTCTGCCTACCTCCTACGCTTTTGAATCTTTTGAACTTGACTTAATTAAAAAAAGTAACTGTATAATCTTTTTAGATGCTCTATTAATGTTGCTATTTAAAAGTCTGTATATTGATTAAGAATACATTATTAGTGTTAGGAAATAGAAAGCCTAGTCTGTTTCATTTTGGCTGGGCTATTCAGATCTAAGAGATTACTTGAAATCTTAAACCAGAGAGAATGCTTTACAGGTACATTTCCATTTCAAGATGGAAAATTAGCAGGGGCTATGATCTATGCCTAGGTCTTAATTTATAAAAATGATGGAATCAAAGTGATGAGAGGCCAATCCCATTGAAAGAATTTTTATTACTTAGAGGTTTCCCAAGAAAAGGGGCCTTGCCTTGCAGAGCTACGTAGGGAAGTGTTTTGATCAGGAGGCAGGAGTGAAGGGAATGTTACCAAAGCTCGTCCTTGTCTCCAATGCCAATTTAGTAATGAGTGTAAGGTAAAAAGAGCCCTCCCTATACCATTTGGGCCCCTCCCCTCGCTAAAGCCGAGGCAGTTCCCCAGCCATTTCCCACCGGAGAGAACAAAGCCTGGCCGCTCAGATTACTACATCAAAGAAGGTCACCACCGAACCACGAATGCTTATCTATCACGCCAGTTTTGAAGTGACCAATCCATACCCCACCACGCGTTCATAGCGGGCCCTATAAATTCCATGCCCAGCATCCCCCCTGCCCTTTTCTCCTCTTTCTCTCCTCCTTCCTTCTCCTGGGCGCCCACCTGCACAGACCCCCACCATGAATAGAGATCCCTTGGCTATGTGGAGCGTGTTGCCTCTGGTTTGGAGTGAACTCCACATTTTTAATCTTTCAATGAGGACACGATTTTGAGAAAAAGGAAAGAAGAAGTCTTATTGCTTCGTTAGCAAGGGGGAAACACAGGGGACTCCTGTCCCTGAGTCTGTGATTCTGCCCATCCTGAGTCTGCGATTCTGCCCATCCGGAGCAGCAGAGAGTTTTAAAAGGAATTCTTCAAGGGTTGCATTCCAGCTGTGCTTTGGTAGGGGGTCCCAGGACTCCCTGATGATGTGCTAGACATTCACTTCTTAGATACTCTGGCAGATATCTCCTTCCAGTAGTGAGTGTATTTAAAGACAATTAACTAGGGGAATGTTAGGAGATGTCTTCCTAATCTTGTTAGGGAGGAGGAGGAGAGAGAAGAGAAAAAAAAACTGTCTTTTTAAAAACAAGTCTCAGAGCAATGAGGGCTATATTCAAAAGGTAAAGTGGACCACAGGAAAGCATGGCCCATTGTGACTTCTCTGTGAAAGCTACAAGAAGTCAGGGCAAAGAGTTTAGGACAGGGTAGGCCATAGGGCTCTTCGTAGTTGTCAGGTACCTGGTCCTCTGGTGATTAAGGCAGATCTACGTTGCTGATTGAAATGCAGGAGCCAGAGGGAGAAGTGTTTTGGACTAAGGACCCTGGTTTGTTTAGTTTGCATATGCAAAACAGGTGCCTGGAGGAGTCCTTTGTCATCTCTAAGAATTGGCTAGAGATAACAAGCCCTGGGAGGGGCAATCTCTCTGGGGAGCAAGGTCTTTAAGATGTTACAACATCCTAAGACACAGAAAACAGAAAACACCAGCATCATGTTGGTTCTCCTAGTTATCTCACTACTCCCTCTTTTTGTTGTTATTGTCAGTTTGTGCTTTCTCCTAAGTTCAAGTGTAAGCCTTCTGCTTCTCTCCTTTACAGATGTCCATTCTAGTGCTGACCATGTGCACTCTTAGGGTTTTAATTAGTGTCCCTTGCCACCAAGGATAAACTTATGGACTTGGCTGAGCTGGTGTTTCTCTCTGGACCTCTGTTTTCTTGACTACAAAGTGGGGTGGAGGCTTCCTTTTCCCTTGAATTTATATTTATACCTATCTTCTTAGAGTCTATAATCAGCCCCTGCAAAGGGACTTCTTCCTAAGACAAGGAATGGAGGATAATCTCCATGATGAAAATGTTTTCCTTGGAGAACAGAGGAGGAAAAATGGAACACCTGTGGGTCAGATAGAGAAGGGGAGAGAACAGGTTTCAAAACTCATTGCTATCCAGTTGAGCACATTCTGCCCATGCAGGCTAAGCATTAAATATTGGCATCAGGAAGAAGAAACAAGGCTGTGAGCATAGGGAGGTGGGCCCCCGGGTAACTTCTTGGTCAGTAAAGCACAAACAGCAGCAGAAGATATTTACTAAAAAGATTACAATAAGGCTGTTTTAAAATCAGGACCTACATGACTGGGGTCCATTCCTCTCCGAAGAAGGAAAGATACCCAATTGATATTTTGATTGGACTAAAGGCTGCATGAATGCCTCATGGCCACTTAGTGCTTTATCCAGATTGGGCAGGGGGGCTAACTTGCTTAGGCCTGTGGATCTATATAAACCCCTAGACTGTAGTCACTCTTCAGTATCCCTGTCTTGGCACCTCTCCCTCTTTTGGAGGTCTGATTTCTTTCTATTACTCAAATATTGTTATTTTGCTCTCACCCTGTGTCCGTGGACTTTATTCTTCAAATTTATGGGACAAAGAACTCAACTCCACTCTCCGTGCTACAATATGAAAATCCCAAACCCGAAATCCTCCAAAATGTGATACTTTTTGAGTGTCAACTTGATACCACAAGAGGAAAATTCTACACATGAGCTCACGTGACAGGTAGCAATCAAAACACAGGTACATTAGATCATTGTAAAATATTAGCTTCAGCCTATGTGTATAAGGTATACATGAAACAAATGAATTTTGTGTTTAGTCTTAGGTTCTATCCCCAGGATATCTCATTATGCATATGCATATATTACAAAATTGAAAAAACAATCAGGAATCCGAACTACCTCTAGTGCCAAGTATTTTGGATAAGGGATACTCAACTTGTTTATTGGTCCCTATGGTCATTCATGGAGGGTCTCCATAATGTTAATGCCTGTTATTTCTCACTATAAGTCACCCACAGCAGGGCAACAAGTCTTTGTTAATTGTCTTGCTTATTTCCTCCTCTATATTTGTTTTCTTGCTGTCCTCTCTGCCTTGCAGGTCCTCATTAATAGGTGTGGGAATGGAAAATAATGCAGTCTGAGAAAAAGAAAGATAGCCATGCACTGACACCTCTTACCTCCACCAATAAATGTTTTTCCCATGCTAATTGCACTGGCAGCTCCTACCTCCCCCTACAAATGTCTTCCTGATGCTAATCCAGGAAGGAAGGAGCGTATCACCACACCGAAGTGATAAACTGATTATCTCATTGATTGATGAAACAAACCCCAGATTCCTAAATGCCCGCGAAAACTGATAGCCTATATAAACCCAGTCCCTTTCTTTGTTCAGCGGCTCATTTTCCACCGGGAAAGTGGGTCCATCCCCGTAGATGTAGTTCTGTTCCTGAATAAAGCCTGAAAATGACTTGTGAAGTTTGCTGCCGTCCTGGTCTTTTGCGCTAACATTCACTCCTTCATCTTCCCTTTTATGCTTAATCCTCAAAGCCCAATTTTTATATTCCTGATTTTCTTCTCTGATTTTACTGGCCTGAATTGAGCTCTACTTTTGGGGTTAGATCAGTAATTTAATCCTAGTTCTTTTATATGTGTTAACTTTTAAAACTGAGTCCCATGCTTTGAGTGGTTGGGGATCACTTCTTGGGATACTCTGCCAGTGTGATGTGCTTATGGTTCATTTCCTGCCATAGATCTCTTACAGTGTGCTTCTTTTCCTCCTGTACAAACTGAGAAGGACTTTTTATGGCTGACTACTGCTTCACAATTCCATTCTTTTACTCATACAGGCCCCTATGTTGGCATACTCCTTCCATCTCCATAACTGTCTTGTCTCTCTGCCTCTTACTGCTTTAAGGCTCAGTCAGTTCTACAAGCCTTTTAACTTACCTGACTTCCAAGGCTGTAAGCCCATTGAAGCAGTGACTTGCGGTATTTAGTATACAGCAGGTGCTCAAGAGCTGTTTTGAGTGTAACTGAATGAAAAAGAGGCCCAATTGGCTTTTTTATATTTTCTATTCTCCTCCATCCAGGCCTCACAAACCCTATTTTATCTTGAAGACTAATGTTTTACCAGCAGAGAGGGACAGAGTATGCCATGAATTATGGATTCCATCTGATCCTTGTAGAGACAATCTGAATATTTTCCCTGTGGGTGCTTGAGTGAACCAAATTAGCCCCATGCTTGTCAGCTTCCTCCTTCTCTTTGTGCTGCAGATGAAAGTATAAGAAGTGAAAACTGGAACTCTCTTGACCTTTTCAAGTCTTCAAATAATGATTTTCTAGACAGATAAGACTAAATTGGTATTGGATCTCAGCTTGGGAGCAGGGAGGGTGGCTGCTTATGGGCTGCACGCTTGCTCACTGCTTCATTTTCTTCTGCTCCATGGAAGAAATTAAAACTCTAATGGTCAGATTAGGTGGTTCCAAGCCTCTGCCCCTTGCCTGCTGCTGCAGATGTGAGAATTAGGCTTATCTACCGGTTCAGGTGAGGAGGTCGATAATTCGAACACTCGAAGAAATAACTGAGGTAATAAGATTCTTAAACTAAAGGGCGTGTAACTTGTTAACAGGGAGGGAGCGAGGGAGAGAGAGAGAGAGAGAAAGAGGGAGAGATCCATAACCATAACACACACAAAAGCAGCAAAGCAAATCTTTCACCCTGAGCTTCCTAGCCACAGAGCAAAGGGAATCACGTAGAGGGTGGTGTCAAAATTATTTGCTCCGTAGGGTTGCCTTCCTCTCTGATCTTCCTCTATTAGTCAAGCCTGTGAGCTGTCATCTAACAGGGAGCTGCATGCTAACCTGTAGGCTCTCTATCATTGCCTTGTATTAACGTAACTTTCATCAGGCTGGCCAGGAGCT
Organism: Xerus rutilus; assembly: GCA_028644305.1. Lineage (NCBI taxonomy): Eukaryota > Metazoa > Chordata > Mammalia > Rodentia > Sciuridae > Xerus > Xerus rutilus. Next base: position 69,652,359 of record CM053402.1, read on the forward strand.
GCTGGACCACAGTCCAGGTAAATCTTCAAGGAGAAAGATGGCTGACAAGGTCCAGAGGTCAAGAGCTATTGCTGAAGTTCTGTTTTCACTGAACTAATTGGGGGAAAAATTGAGGTCACTGGCTGATTTCCCCAAAAAGAGAAATCTGTGATTGGGAGGAAAGATCCTCAAAAACACACTCATCTTACTTCTCGGTGTTGCCCAGGCTAGCCAGCAATAACCCCTTCTAAGCATCCTTATCAAAGGCTATTAGTTAATCTTCACTTACTGGGTACCTTAATGTTTTGAGGGAATGAGAATTGGAAGGTCAGATAGAAAACTTGAGTCATCTGACTTCATTCGGTTTAGAGGTGAGCATCATTATAAAATGCACTTTTCCTGTACCTGCTCCTCTGGGTCAGTAATCTCCTTATGGGGTGACTTTTAACCTCAAATCATATAATTATGCACTTTTTTGGACAAAGCATTAGGGAAAATAGACTAATATATTTCTTCCCTGAAGACTTACTGAAAATCAAGCTTTATTATTATTATTATTATTTTTGTGGTTGAAAGATATTTAGTATTATTGCATCTAATTCTCATAACAGTGTGACTTTTTCAAAAAATGAATGGAGCAGGACTGGTTTTGTGCAATTACATAGAAACTGAGAGTCACAGTGGACTACTAGATAAAACCTAAATAAGACTGTGAGAACAATACAAAAGATGATAGTATGTTTCTCTCCATCTGTTAATCTCTTGCTCTTTCATAATATCTTTCTCTGTCTTTCTACCTCTCCTTTGTTTATAGAAGGAAATCTTCCTAGATATTATGTGGTGTTTTGGTTTGCTCTTTTTTGTCCCTGTGGCAAAAATACCAACAAAAACAATTAGAGGAGGAAAAGTTTAATTTTGAGTTCACCATTTCAGAGTTTCAGTTCAGCTGAAAAGGTCGGCCAACTCCATTGTTCCGAGCCTGAGATGAGGCAGAAAATCATGGCAGAGGGCATGGTAGAGGAAAGCTGCTCAGCTCTCTGTAGCCTAAAAGCAGAGAGCGGGCGTGTGTGGGGGGGTAGAGAGGTAGACAGAGGAGCCAGGGACAAAATATAACCCTCAAAGACACATCCCCAGTGATCTACTTCCTCCAGCCACACCCTACCACCTAGTATAGTGGTTCTTACAAATTCTTGATCCAGCAAATGAATTAGTCCATTGATTAGGTTATAACTCTCACACCGTAATAATTTCACCTTAAGTATTAACACTGGAGCTTTTGGGGGCACCTCATATCAAGTTATAACACATGGCCACTTTCACACATGACTCTTTCATTTCACTTAAAGCATCTCTTCTTTTTGGGCAAAATTAGGTTCAGAGAAGTATTTACCACTGATCTATAACTTCGTTAATGAAAGGTGAAGCTGTCATTTTTTTAAAGTATTTTTTTCATTGTCAATTGACCTTTATTTTATTTATTTATATGTGGTGCTGAGAATCAAACCCAGTGCCTTACGCATGCTAGGCAAGCGCTCTACCGCTGAGCTACAACCCCAGCCCTGAAGCTGTCATTTATGTGCAGTTTTTGTGATTTAAAAATAATCCTTACATTAAATATTTAAAATGGTAGAACCCATCTTTCTATTCAAGAAGCTGATTAGTTCTAGCCTGCAGAATGTCCAGAGTTTCATTTATGAGAGGTTCCTTCTCTCTGTCTCAAGAACAGACTCATGGGCTTCTTTCTAAGCTACACTTAAAAATAGGCTATTGGGAAGGTCTCAGACAAAGTTATATTGAGGAAACAACTCTTGTGAGAAGAAGCTGAAGGAGTCAGGGCATCTGCAGCCTGGGAACGGAATGATGAAGTCGGAATGTCCTGGTTGTCTGTCTTGAGGCATTTAGGAAGCTGTTGTGTTGATCTAGATCTTGGCCTAATGTTTAGGAGTTCTGGGTGGGGAGAGCTGAATTTATTTTTGGGAGACCCATTCCATGAGAACTGCCTGGTGAAGAAGTGAGCCCTCTGTTTCTTGCAGTATTCAAACAAAAGCTGGATGCTTACCTATAAGAACGTAGATTAGCTTGAGTGACCCTGTGTGCTTGCATCTTAGGTGAGGTTTCTCCCAGAAGCAGACCTGAAAAGATCAGGGATTTTCTTATATTTGAATTCTTACACAAGATAAATAACAAATCTCTACTTAGGGAATATACACAAGCTTGAAAATACTTCAATTGATGCCACTTGGAATGCATTGTAGATTCGGATAATAGCATCACTACAATTGAGAGGAAGGAATTTTAGTTTTACTGTGGTTTCTTTGTGACTGACCTCATAATTCAAAATATTAATGTTGTTATAAATAAATAATTTCAAATTTAGGCAATATAATACGTGGCTATGTTATGACAGTGGTTTTTTAATGGGGGGTAATTTTGCTCTGTAGGGAACATTTGGAAATTTCTGAAGATACGTTTTTACTGGGCTGACTGAGGGAGGTGGGGGTGCTCCTGGCATGTGGTGGGTACAGGCCAGGGATGCTGGTAAACATCTAACAACACACAGGACAGTCCCACAACAAAGAACCTTTGAATCCAAATATTGATATGCCAGAGTTTAAAAGCCTTTCTTTATGAAGATCATGAACATAATCACAAGACTAATAAAAATTGTCCCAATGACAACATTGCGTGTATTCATAAAAAGGACAGACCTCAAATAACTGTTAAGGGAGTGAGGATGATGTGTTTTGAAGAAACACATCTGTTTTATGTGGCTCAAAAAATGGTTTTGGTGAAAACAGATATTCTGTCAGCTATGAGAGTAGAGAGTTCCAAGAATGTTGCTTCATAAAATGAGCACGGGAGAAAACCAGCATTTGTGAATCGGTGTGTCATTATATATAGTACATGATGTTAAGTATTTGTAACTAATGAAATAAATTGAATATAGTCATTTGGCAATTGTAGCTACTCTAAAAGTTGATACACTGAAGTGGACCAGAAACTTTGTTCCTAGTGCTGGAGGTGGAACCTCACACATGCTAGGCAAGCAGCCTACCACTGAGCTATACTCCCATCCCTATAAACAACTTTTGGGTATTCTCATTTGGAAAATGACTATGTGCTTTACATTCTGGTTAGCTTTTACTTAGACTTTTATGGAAAAATCTAATTACAGAGTTTGAAAATCTTTGTATCTGTGTTTGGTCATCATGTACATTTCTTGGTTGTGATATGAAATTCTGTCCACTTTATGAATTTGGAAACAACTTCCAATGGCAACTTCCCATTTCATATTTTTATTTGTTTACAAAAATTACATGTTGTAAAATTCAATGTATTTTATGGGTTTCGACAAATACATATAGTTGTGTAACCACCACCTCACCAAGATCAGAAACACGCCTACTCTCTCCCCTGAGGTCCCTCATACTTCTCCTTTATAATCAACTCCTTTCCTCCATGTTCCTCTTTATTTAAATTTAATCCTTACACTTTTTTGAAGTAGAATGTTTATTTTCAAAATCAATTCTTTTGTAGAGACCCAGCCTCTAAATCAGACTCACACAGAGTTTCTCTGGAAAAAGTAGGGCATAGAGTCTTGAGTCCTTCTGTTCTGCTTCCTGCTGTCCCCAGTCAGGGCCTTGGAGCTTTGGGGGAGGGACTGCAGAACAGGCAGCACTGTTGATTCAGTTCCACGATGCATCCCATGTTTGGTGAGTGGACTATGACTATTAGTGAACCAGGCTAGTAGTTGTGGAGAAAGAAATGAACAAGGTAGATAGGGCCCTGCCTTTGTTGAGCTTTGGGTCTGGTACAGACTTCAATCCAACGTGTACAAATTCTGTTGGTCTCCTGTATCCACAGGTTCTACATCTACAAATTCAAGCAACCTCAGATGGAAATTTTCTTTTCCTTTTTTTGGTATCAGGAATTGAACCCAGGGCTGCTTAGCCACTGAGCAACATCCCCAACTCCCTCTTTTAAATATCTTATTTAGAGACATGGTCTCACTGACTTGCTTAGGGCCTCCCTAAGTTCCTGAAACTGGCTTTGAATTCACAATCCTCCTGCCTCAGCCTCCTGAGCTGCTGGGATTATAGGTGTGCACCACCGTTCCTAGCTCATTATTTTGTTTCCTTTTATTATGCCTTATAGTTGTACATGATAGTTGGGTTCATTTTGACAAAACTATGATGCATGGAATTTAGTTTACTCCATTTCAGTCCCCCATGTGCCTGTTTTCCCTTCCTTTCTTTCTCCCACTATTCTCTATTTTCTGCTCTACTGGTCTTCCTTTCACTCATTTATTTATTTAATTTTGATTGGTGCTTTATAGATATGCATAAAGGTAGAGTTCATTGTGGTATATTTATACACGCACATAGTGTAATTTTGTTAAATTAATTCTACATTTCCTCCCCTTTCCTGTCCCACCTCCCTCCCTCTAGATCTCCTTCTTTTATTCCATGTATTTTCCCTATATTTTTTGATATTCTATTCCCTCCCCTTGCCCTCTGATTTTTCTCTAGCTTTCACATTTGAGAGAAAACATTTGAGCCTTGATTTTGTGAATGTGGCTTGTTTCACTTAGCAGGATGTTCTCTAGTTTCATCTATTTTGCAGCAAAAGCCATAATTTCATTCTTCTTTATGGCTGAGTAAAACTCTATTGTGCATATCTACCACATATTTTAATCTTTTAGTGTAATTATGGGCATCTGGACTGGTTCCATACTTGGCTATTGTGAATTGTGCTGCTATAAACATTGAACTGACTGTATTACTATAGGATACTAATTTTCATTCTTTTGGACAAATACCGAGGAGTGGGATAGCTGGGTCATATAGTGGTTCCATTCCTAGTTTTTTGAGGAATTTCATGTTGCTTTCCAAAGTGGTTGTACTAATTTGCAATCCCACCAACAATGTATGAGGTATTTTCCCCCCACATTCTTACTAGCATTTATTATTTGTATTCTTGATAATTACCATTCTGACTAGAGAGAGATGAAATCTTAGTGTGGTTTTGATTTGCATTTTTCTAACTGCTAGAGATGTTGAACATTTTTTTGTGTGTGTATTTGTTGGCCATATGTGTTTCTTCTTTTGAGAAATGTGTTTGTTTATTTTTCCCATTTATTAATTTTTTTTTTGTTTTTTGGTGTTAATATTTTGAATTCTTTATATATTCTGAATATTATATTTTTGAATTCTTTATATATTCTAGATATTAATCTCCTGTCAGAAGAGTGCTGGCAAAGATTGTCTCCCATTCTGTAGGTTCTCTTTTCATACTCTTATTTAAGCATTTCCTTTGCTGTGCAGAAGCTTTTTAATTTGATGGCATACCATGTATTTGTTTTATATCTTGAGCTTTGGAAATCTTGTTAGTTAGTGCCTGTACGTACATGATAGAGTGTTGACCTGTGTTATCTTCTAGCAGTTGCAAGGTTTTTGGTCTAAATCCTAAGTCTCTGATTCACTCTAGTATAATTTTTGTTCAGGATGAGAGATAGGATCTAGTCTCATTTTTATATATGGATATCCATTTTTTTCCCAGCACTATTTGTTAAAATGTCTATCTTTTCCCCAACATATATGTTTGGCACCTTTGTCAAATATCAGATGGCTGTAAGTGTGTGGGTTTGTCTCTGTTTCTTCTATTATATTTCCTTGGTCTTCATGTCTATTTTGATGCCAATACCATGCTGTTTTTATTGCTATAGCTCTGTAGTATAATCTGAAGGGTATTGTGATGCTTCCTACATCGTTTTCCTTGCACAGGATTGCTTTGACTATTCTGGGTCTTTTATACTATCAAATAAATTTTTTGATTCTTTCTCTAGTTCTGTGAAGAATGTCATTGGTATTCTGATGGATATTGTGTTGAATTTGTATAGTGATTTTGGTGATATGGACATTTTGACAATATTACTTCTATCAGATAGGAAATAATTAGAACTTGATTAGACTGAGAGATGCCTAGGATTAGGACACTTCTGGGTGTGTCTATAAGGGTGATTCCAGAGAGCACTGGCATGTGGCACAACACCCTGAATGTAGATTGCACTGTCCATTAGGCTGGGGTCCTGGGTGGAACATAAAGCTGAAGAAGGAGGAAGCTGTAACAGATAGAAGCTTGATTTTTCTTGAGCAGATGTGTCTATTGCTGTTGCCATCACATGTGGACATTAGATTCCAGCTTCTTTACTCTCCAGGGATTCTCCAGGGAGTTCCCAGACCTTCAGTCACAGATCCTGGTTGCATCATTGGTCCCTCTTGTTCTGAGGTGCCAGTTTCTTAGACTAAGCAACTACTGGTTGCTCTGGCTCTCCAGCCTACAGACAGCCATTATGGAACTTCTGATCTTATAAAGCCAGTCTAATAAATTCCCCTTTATAGTCATATATATACATATCCTATTGGTTCTCTTCCTCTAGAGAATCCTGACTAATATCTGTACTGAATATGTATAGACTTTTTCTTATCATAATTCCCTAAATACAGTCTAACAATTATGAACATAGCATTTACCTAGTCCTAGTACGTATTATAAGTAATCTAGAGATGATTTAAAGTATTCAAGAAGATGTGAATAGATTATCTGCACATGGTGTGCCATTATATTTAAGGGACTTGAACATCCTGGGATGTTGGTATCTGTGAGGTGCTAGAACCAACTTTTACTAATCTCCACAGATACTGAAGGATGACTATAAAACATAAAACTGAAGTTTGCCTTGCATCCGAAAGGAAAATTGCATGGTGTTTCAGGAGACAGAGCAAGCATGGTGTCTTCTTTGAATGAAATGCCAATCATCACTCATTTTTAAGCTGAGAGAAACTTCCAGAGTGCCTTGAGGTAGAAGGTACATGTGAAGAACTGTGGGAAAGTACATGTGGCTGGACAGCCGGGGAGGTCCTGAAGATGTGGACAGGGATTAAATGAAAGAAGGCCAATTTATTTATGCCATAAAAAATTTAAAAATATTTAGACTTCATCTCAGTATTTGAAGCCACAGAAAGGTTTCGAGTAGGGGAGTGGCATGATGAAATCCTCTCTTTCTCTCATTGCCTACTGAATGCAGAATGAGTGTAGCACATTGGTGGGTGGGGAGATGCAGAGGTGGAGGGAACAGTAGAAAAGTTGCTTCAGCAGTGTGGGCAGGAGTGAGGAGGCTGGGTCAAGGACGTGGAGGTGAGAATAAAGACAAGCAAATGCCTCATAGGTCTGTGCTGGAGGTAAATGAATGCCAGCCCGTTGTGGGCTGAGTTGAGAGTGTCAGGGAGGCCCACCAGATTTGGGGCTAAAGCAACTGCACTCATGGATCTATAGGAGGATCAGGTATAGGAAGAGAAACCAGAGTCCACTTCTGGATAAATTAGATGGCACAGGGAAACATCCAGAAGGAAATGTCAAGGAGGCAGCAAGATCCAGGCCTGGAGTAACCACTGGTTACTTGTTCTTGGGAAAGGCCCAACATGCTGTAACCCTTAAGCTTGGAGTTGGGGCAAAAATCTATCTGGAATGTGGTCCCTGAACTAGGAGCACTGAGGTAGAAAGTAGGTTACATTTGGATTAGGGTTGTAAAAGAAATATGATCATACGACCATGGGGGCTCAGGGGAGCAGTTTCTTTTGTGTTAGGGAGTGAGGAAAGTCCAAGTTGGCTCTATGGAAGGTTTTCCTAGAGGAAAAGTAGGAAGAACACCATCCATGGGAGGGAAAGCAGTACGTGCCTTTTGTAAGATGTGAAGATGGTTGGTCCATGCAGGGACTTCAAAGTAGCTTGGTATGTGTAGATGGTAGAGACTATTTATCATGGGCTGGACACAGGGACCTTTGGAGTCAGGGCGTTGAACTTGCATGTATTGTATGAGATAAACCAGGAAGGGCTGTGAGGAGAGGAGAGATGCCATTGGATCTGTGGCCCAGAGTGCTGTGGCCTGGGCCGAGCACTAGGAGCAGGAGCGGGTTCCGGGAGGATGCTGCAGTTATCCACGGGAGCAAAGGAGGCTTCTAGGACTGTAGCTTTACGGATGAGGAGGAAAAAAGGTGTGATTGAGGGATTCAGGAGGCAGAACACACTGGTCGTGGTGACAGAAGAGATGGAAAGGACAGGAGATCATGGTGTTTCTATATTGAGCTGAGAACTAGTCGTGACACTCTTAACTACAACTGTAGGCTCCAGATGAGACAGAGTCATGGTGAAGCCATGAATTCTGCTTTGTGTGTTGTGTGCGATCCTAAGGGGCTTCTATGGACCTCTGGGGGCAATCCATTCCACTGCTCTGTGGTGCGTGGTAACTGACCAGTCCATGCAGCATTGCATCCAGTGTTTGTTTGTAAATATCCCTTTAGACTGTGGATATTCTTTTTTTAATTTTTATTTTGTTGTGGTGCTGGGGATGGAACTCAGGTGCTTGCACATGCTAGGCAAGGGCTCTACCACTGAGCTGCATCCCCTGTCCTATAGGTATTTTTGAAGAAAAGAACTAAGTCTTATAATACCTTTTTTTCCAGTGGGTATATTGTACAGCCATCTTTCAAAAAAAATTTTTTTTAAAAATTTCAACCCACAGGGAAAAAAAACTTTATATAATGCAAATGCATAACATCTAAAATATACCTGAAACAAAATTTTTATAAAATTCTCACCTGTAACATAGTGCACTTTTGTCTCTTCTCTCTCCTCCTTGATCCTTCCTTTCCCTCCTTCTCCTTTCCTTCTGTGGGAAAAAAATCTCCTTTTCCTATATTCATTTAAAAACTAGTGGGTTGCAGTCTGCAGTGTGGAAACATCTGAAGTTGAACTCAGTGTGTTGTAAAAATCTTGGAATTTGTGGTCTGGCAGACTTGGATTTGGATTCTACTCTGTCATTGAGTAACACTGTGGCCCTGGGCAAGTCACTTAATCTGTCAGAAACCCAATTTGTAAAATAGAGATAAACTCTGGCTCATAGTAAAGATCAAATAAGAAGGCAAATGCATACAGATGGACCTAGTTGTTTGTCTTGCTGCTGTAACAAATTACCACAGAATTAGTGGCTTAAAGCAACCTAGGTTTGTTATCTTACAGTTCTGGTATTCAGTAGCTCCAAATGAGTCTTGATGCGCTAAGACAAAGGTATCAGCAGGGTTATACTCCTTTTGGAGCCACTGGGGAGAATGTTCCCTTGCCTTTTCTCACTCCTAGAGGCCACCGGCATTACTTGGCTAATGGCATCTTCCTCTAACTTCAAATCAGCAGTGTAACAGCTTCAAATCTCTTTCAGGCTCTGAGCCTCTATGTTCTTCTTCCACAGTCAAAGGATACCTTGGACTCACCTGGAGAGTACAGGACACTCTTCTCATTTTCAGGTTAGCTCACTGGCACACTTAATTCCAAATGCTTTGATGACTCCTTGTCTTTTAACACATCACAGGCTCTGGGATTAGGATGTTGATTTCTTGGAATGTTATTGTTCTGCCTACTACAGAGTAGAACCTCATGGATATCCAATGAAAAGATGATGACATTGAAGTTGTCTTTTAATTCATGAAATTAAAAAAAGCCGATGAGACATAACACAACCACAACAAAAATCTATCCTTTTAGTACACATTCAGTCTTAAGTCAGCTTCCCATTTTACCTTTGGGAAACAGATATTTAAAACTGGCAACACAATCTTAAATCTTATTGCTATTAGACTATTTTAAGCAACACTTTTGAAACCTAAGGCATCACTATCAAAACATCTTTCAAAAATGCTTTGGTTCTATTGAAAATTTGGTTAACATAAGTTCGAGGTCAATGTTTAAGTCAATAATAAACATGTTGATCAGGCCAGGCCTCAGGCCAGTCTGGTGGAGTTCTACTAAAGTCCTCCCTATACTGTGAAACTGAATCAATATTTTTATTTAACATGAGAGGAACAGAGAAGACTGGAAAGAAGATGAGAAGAAAGAGGAAGAGGAAGAGAAAGGGGAAAGGAGAGGATAAAGAACACCAAACACACTTGGTACCTTTGCACATAGTAGATGGTCAGTAAATATTTTGTAAATAAATGACAAAAAACAAAATCAATATTAAAAAAAGACCAAGCTGTGCCTTTGAGAATGACATAAGACAGATGCTTTTTCTGAAGCCCGATGTCTTGAAAAGATGTACAATTACAATAAGATCAAATATCTGTAAATGCTAGCATTACTCTACATATTTTTAGCATTTCTCCTAGACTACACCTGGCGCTATGCACAGGGCTCCTGCTGTTTCATACTGGAAAATCTGTTCCCCTGATGATGAGATTAAAGAGCTAAATCCCTGGAGGCTTAGCTAGCTTGCAAGTCTGCAATCAAGACAACACTCAATTCCCCAGCATCTTGACTGCAAGATATGTGGAAGGAGGGCCAACAGCAGCATAAAAACCTCCACAAGCCCTTGGAGCAGCTTAGGCAGCAGAGAGAAGGGTTGCATAGAGCAGGGAGTGGAGAACCTGAGGGTGAGTTTATCACAGTGCTTCCTCCTGGCAAGGAGTGATAGGTAGTGCTGGGTAGATACTCAGCCATGAATGGGTGAGTGGGGTGGGGGGAGGAGACAATGAAGGGTGACTGGAAACCATGGGGAGCCTTATCTGACAGACAAGCACCTGGCAGATCGGGGCTTAGTATAAAACCTTCGCTAGGTTTCATTAAAAAATTATCTCTTGCAACCAAGTCTCCAAGACCCTCCCTTACCACCTAAAATATGTCACAGCCCCCAATCACCCTGATAGCCATTACCCTCACAAAACTTGATGGGGGCTATTTAAAGGGTAATGAACCAATGAAGAGGACAGGAAATTGAGGCAAAACCGGAGTGATGTACTTGTGACATGTTTTTTTCCCCCAACACTCCTACTCTAAGGGGCCACACCATCCTCCCCTCTTGGAGGCTATCCATGCAGCTCCTATGTCATCACTCAAAAATCAAAAGGTGGACTTGCACCAGACTCTTGAAATTTCCTGGGACTCCCAGTAAAACTTGAAGGCAGGAGGGGTGCACCATCCTTCTCCTCTCTGATACAACCCACTCTCTCCACTGAGAGTGTCTCCCTTCCATTCTTTTAATAAATTCATGTCTGTCACTTTGAATGACATGGTGGAGTTCTTTCTGACTGCATTGCAAGAATGGGAGTTTGAAGGAGGTGTCTCCTCACTGCCTCGGGCTCATTGAAGGCCCCATCCTGTAATAGCATGACAGTCACCTCAATAGCCAGCTAAAAGAAGGCAAAGGACATCATGGCTCACTCCAGTGCTGGGCTTGCATGCGTGGAGCACCATCTGCATGACATATTGACTTCCTCCCACTCCATCTGCCCTGGATCACTCATAAAGAATAGGTTTCCTATTTTTCCTTTGGATGAATGACTGACTCATGTAGTTGTCAGCTCACATCTAACATCACATTAGTTCAGGTCAGGCTGTTCTGGAACATGAGGTTGTTTGTTCTCTGAAACCATGAGCAGTGGCCTGGTAGAGCACATTTTTGTAATCCCGTGCCTTCCTCAGAGCAGATCCTTGGTAAATTTCTGTTGAATTTCAGAGGCAATAGATTCAAACTACTCCTTCTTTTTTCTTTCTTCTATAATTTCCTTTATTAGATATTCAAATTTTGTATAATTCTACTTTTTTCTACAAAATTGATTTAAATGTATATTGAATGCAGAGATATAATCTAATTTTTATCCTTTACTAATTTTTTTATATAAATTGATGTAAATCCTGATTTTAGAAGAATATATAGTCATTATTATTTTTCTAAACTTTTCTTAAGTATTTCATATTATTCCAAATGGCCATCTGGACCAGAAGACCCTTAAGTCTTCTAGTTTTTACAAAGAAACCTTTCATTTGTCCTTATATTACTAACTTCATATTTCAAGTGGACACCATTTTGTTCTGACATCTTAGAATGTAATGGGCTAATCCACATTTAGTCTATTAATATTCTTAATTAATTTATTCATTTTCAGTTTCTAGGACACTTTATTCCTCATTTAAAAAAAGATAAGAGGAGGAATTTCTGCATATAATAGAAAAATTATAAATTACTATAGCCAAGAGAAGAGTGAATTTTGTAGTTATAATTTATAGTTACCTCTTAGATAATAATGAATAATATGCACAGTCACTCTCCATTAGCTAGTTGCTTTTTCACTTAGTTTTGCTGGATGGCATACTACAGCATCCACTACAATTATATTTGTACTTTATGTATTCATGGATATTGCTGGAGTGGTTTGTACGTTATTAGTGATTCAGCTTCTAACCCTCAGGATTTTCTACTTTCCTTCCTCCTTCCCTCTCCCTCTTTTCCTTCCTCCCTCTCCCCCCTCTTTCTTTCTTTCTTCCTTCCTCCTTCCTTCCTTCCTTCCTTCCTTCTTCTTTCTTTTTTTCTCTTTCTTTTCTTTCTTTTTATCTCTCTCTTCCTCCCTCTCTCTTTCTTTTTCTTTCATCTCTTTCTCTTCCCCTCTCTTTCCCTTTTTCTCTCTTTCTCTCCTCTTTCTCTCTCTTTCTTTTCTTTTCTTTCTCACAGGAGTTGAGTTCATCCTGACAAACTCATATATGCCAGGAAACTGATTTCAGTTCATGATTCCCCTTTTTCCCTCCCATCTTCTCTTCCCTCTCTCATTCTCCTTTCTCTAATCTACTTGACTTCCTTGTATGTGTACACACACACACACACACACACACACACACACACAAAGAATTAAATTATGGCATTTACCATAAGTGGATGGAAATGGAGAGTATCATGTTAAGTGAAATAAACCAAACTCAGAAACTCAAAGGTTGAATGTTTTCTCTCATATGTGGAAACTAAAGTAAAATAAAGGAAATGGGGAATGAAGGATAGGATATATAAAGAACCAATCAAATAAAAATTAATAGACGATTGAAAGGAAGTCAAACTGCTTCTTAACAATTTTGTACTCATTTTCTTGACTCTTGGCTGAGTAATTTCATGGTAAAGAACTTTTTTTTTTTTTTTTGAGAGAGAGAGAACAAGATTTCATAGTGGTAAGAGCACAAGCTTTGGAATTAGATCATGGTCAATCTCCACTTGGGCAATTATTTACAAGCTACATGATCTCGAGAAAATTATTTAAATGACCCGATCTTGGTTTACTCATTTGTAAAATGGGAATAATATTCCTACCTTATCAATTTATTTTGAAGATTACTTAAGCTCTAGAGGAGACACTGATTGATCCAGGGGAGTCCTTTCCAGGGGTCAAATGTAGTGGATTGTCTTATATGATTTTATTTTCTCTCTGGTTGTGGCTTTCTGTGGTGTCTGTTCTGGTTCAGGATGCAGGAAGATTAGTCAGAGAGAGAAGCCTCTGGAAGGCAGAGTTGGCAGAGTGCAGGCCCAAGGTGAAAGGAAACTGGGCATAGGATTGACCACTCAGACACACCATGGACAAACAAAAGCAAGTTTATTGTCAGGAATCTGACAGGCTGCCTCGCATAGAGAGAGCAGCAGCAGCTTCCCTCTTAGAGTTTCCTTTTGTAAGCAGGATCATGGTTCAGGGAGGGGGCTTTGTTAGGGGTGGGGTTAGTCCTTATGGTTGGCATAGCAGACATTACCTAATTTCACAAAAGTGCTTCCTACATCTAAGGGCCATTTCTGGCAAGGTCCTGTTTCCCAAGGGCATAAATGGACAGGTGTCTATTTCTTAAGTCCATTTCTGCACTTAAAAAACAGGAACCCACAGATATTTTTAATAAGAAGAAAGCATAAGAAGGACAGCAGTTATAAAGTGGGAGTGGGGAAAGGAAGATGGCTATAGTTATGCCAATAGTCTCCCTTTTTGATTTGATATTGGAGTTGAGGGTGGCTGATGGATAGAGGTCTGTTAATCTTATAGCTATTCTTGCTGGCATGGGGACTGTGTTAGGGGCAGAGGTAAGTCCTGGAGGGGAGTCTTCAAACAGGTGTACGTATTCTTCCTGGAGCATCTGACTGACTGCTTGATTGGTGAAGGCTCTGGTCCCTTCCATGATGGTTTCCTGTAAACACTTAAAGACACACAGTAACAAGAAAGCCAGGCAGAAATGGCAGTGCCAGATCCCAGAAGGGTTAAAGCCCAAGTGAGGATAGGGTTCTACAGGTTGATGAGAGAGGGAGAGGCAGGAGCAAAGAATGGTTTTACGCTGGTACTTGGGGGAGAAGGCTGTATTGGCTCATAAAGAGTTAGTTTACAGCCCGGTTAGTGAAAACCTTTAGTCAATCTTGTATACAAATTTTTAGCAATTTACCAGACAAGGTCCTATTGAGAGCACTGTGATGAATGTAAGGAGAGGGCCCATAAATGGGAGTAGCCAGGGAAGAGTTTGGCCCAAACAGTTCAAGGGAGATGGCTGCTGCTGTTTCCAGCAGTGTTTTGATGTTCTTCTGCAGCTTGGCCATTCCTCCTCGGACCATTCTGGATTTGTTGCCAAAATAACAGCATTCCTTTCCTAAAAAGACACAAGTGTCTTCCTTCTTTGCCATTAGTAAGCTAATGGCTTTTATGTCTCATGTGTGCTGTTAGTGGAATGATAGACTTTGGTTGTGGGGTTAGATGTCAGTTTGAGAAGGAAAATTAAGATATCAAGGTCAGTTTAATTTTTGTAGGCAGGGGCAAATATGCACTTTTGCAAAGGATAAGTTTCAGAAGTTTGGAGACATTAGGGCTGTGGGATTGACATAAGTGTACATCTTAAGTTGTATTTAAAAGAATTACTGTTCTTCCTCTAAAATGCCCAGATATGGCTATATTTTGGTTATAGCTATTTTTTGCTAGGTGTTCAAGACCAAGCTGGTCAAACTTACCTGGTTTCTATATGCTGTTAGGAGTCAGCTGAGTTCCCATAGGGGTCACTCTTGGGGAACTTGAGAGCGGCTTTTTAGCTCTTTTAGTGCCATCTGCTAGGTAGGATGGGTTAGGTTCCCCTTGATGAGGTGCCTTCCTTTGGAAGCTTTAGGGATGTCTCCCTTCTCCAATGACTCTCCTCTTTGTAGTAGTGCACTGATTGGCTCTCCATTCTCCAGTGGTCTCATTAATCTCCCTGATTGAGAGGGCATGTGGCCCAGAGCTGTAAATCTTCTTAGAGAAGTTTTCTTGTTCCCTGACTTTAGGCTGACTCAGAGGGTGAGAGCCAACTATTGGTTTTCTTGGCCGTTTTATTTTAAGTTCAATTTTCAAGTCTTGATCTTAAACATCCAGCAAGCTAGCCCCACCAGTCTTAAAGTAAGAGTACTAGGTTCTAACTTTAATGTCTGTAACTTTATAGTTACTTACCCTTTATATTTAATTGGGGTTTGTTTTAGCACTGGAATTAGCCTTATATCTTATCTGTCTTGTAAGTGATGTCTTATTATCTTGGATTAATCTAGGTTGTGTGTTCTTGAAGCAGTACCTCTGCAAAACATTAACAGGCAACAATTATAGAGTTTACAAAGAAAATACAAAGTGAAATTAATAATGGTAAAAAAATGTTCAATTTGTGTGATAGTGAAGCCAGAATTAGGCAAGCAGGGTATCTAGGGTGACTGGTCAATAAGTGGTACTGAGGGAAAGGGCCAATAACAATTCACCTCCCTATGGGCCTTAGAACACTCACCAACTCCGCTCTCCCACACCCATTCCTCCAGGGTGTTTCCCCTGCCTCAATAGTCAGACATTAGCAATTCAGACTGGAGGGCTGAAAGAAAGACTTGGGATGGTTAATAAGAAAACACCCAGGTTCCCTTTATTTGCATAGTAAGCCTTCACAAGCCAGTTTAAAATCTCCTCATTACCGTTCCTGTGCTCAGATGTACTCAATGCACTTAAAAAAAAGAAAAAAGAAGGAGGCATTCTATTTTAACCAATTCCTCCCATAAACTCCTCTGGGAAACGGGCATTAGAAGCCAACAACCCTCCTGAGATTCCTTTAGTCTGCAGTACAACAAATAAGCACAAATAGACAAAGACATACACTAATTCTTTTTTCAGAGGCTTTTCATAATCAGGAGTTATAGTGGCAGGGAGGAAAGCAGTAATGCCCTTTGTAAGCCGAACGACCAGATGGAAGTGAAACAGGACCAAAACAGGCTTTTATTCTGAGAAATACACTCCCGGACCAGTTCCCCGCCCAGGCAACAGGCTCGAACAGGCCGGAGAAAAGGCCCCGTCCCTCGTGCTACACAGGGTTATAAAGGCCTTTCCTCATCTGGAAAAGGCAGGCTTGAGGTCAGGAAGAGGTGTTGACCTAGAGTCCAGTGTCCTCTGAGATTGGTTCGGTGCGGCTGGTGAGGTCAGATCCCTTCGGGGATGAGCCGAGAGCCATGGTGATTCGCATATGGGAGGTTCGCTATTTTTTCTGTACAGACTACTGGGGGCTGCCATTTTGGCGTGTTCGGCGCATGCGTGTGAGGACGGTGGGCGGGCTGGCCCCAGGCGGTGAGGGGGAAGGGGAGAGAGACGAACATTCGAGAGGGAAGTGTTTCCTGAGCGAACTTTCTGGCAGGTGCCCGCGCAGCGCGGCGGGCGGGATCGGCTTTCTGCATCTGCCTCTGACCTAACACCCTTAAATCTCAATCCTCCAACGTTCTCAAGCAGAGGGCAAACTGGGACCAAACCACTTTGCAAAAGAAGACCAGAAATAACTTTGGCAAAGAAAGGTAATGAGAGATGGGTTTTATGGACCATAATGAAGCTCAAATTTAGGGAGATGTCCCTAGGAAAATGAACAGTTTTCTTCAACACAGAAGAAAACTTAAGTTTTCCCTCACTCAGGTGGGAGCTTCTCTCTCAATAGTTTGTAGCTTGACCACTAGTCTGCATACTGGGAAATTACAAATGATCAGGAAAAGTGTATCATTTTCATGTGTTGTCAGGCCTAACCTCAATTGCTGCCATAAGAGGAGAAGGCCTTAAGAAATCACCTGCTAAGGAAGAAAAATCAAGGGGACCCCCCTGCCGAACTTAAAACTGATAAGAACAAATTTAAGGAGATTTTCAGAAAATCCAAATAAATATGTTGAAATGTTTCAGAACTTATGCCAGATATTTGCCCTCACCTGGGAAGATATTATGCTATTACTTAACCAGACTTTAGCCTCAACTGAGAAGGAGGCCACCCTACAACAGCTAAACAATTTGGGGTGACTTACATCTTGCCCATGCACCAGCAACACAAACTAGAAGTGAACATACTTATCCATCTAGAGCACAATTCCTAGAAACAAACTGGGATTCAAATGATGAGCAGAAAATTATTATAGAAGGTCCTCAGGAAAGTTCTGCTATTTTTATGAAAATAATCAGGGAGACAATAAAAAACACACCACTCTAAATCCTGAATCCATAGGGCCACCAACTTTTAAAATATAAATTATCATTCAGTTGGCCTCAGACATTTGAGGGAAATTACAAAAATTGGCATATGGCCCTGATAAATTCTTAGATGAGACCCTGCAGCTTGCATCTTTCATATTTTTATAATAGGGATTGTTAAGTTGGGCCAGGGTCCATGACGTCCAATTAAAGGGACCGGTCAGGGCAGTTGCAGTCAGCAGCTGCGGAGCAGCGGCAAGCCAGATGCTGACGTCACCAGTAGACATGCCTCCTGTCAATCAGTGGGTTTTCCTGACTTATCCAGGAAGGACTCTGGTCTTCTCTTCCTGCCCCCAAGCCCTCCCCTTTCTGACCAGGCCCTTTCAAATTCTCTGTGCACAGAAGCCCCAGCGCCATTTCTCCCGGACACACTCTGATGGACAGGTGGATTCGGCCCAAGAGCGTGTATTCCAATAAAGTCTTGCCGAGCGGCCTAATTCATCTCCTCCCTGGTTGTCTAATCTTTACAGGGATCATAAAGAAAGGAAACAAAGTGAAGAAAAAGGGCCTATTAAAAATCATTTAGAACCTTAAAAGGCAGGAACTTCTAATGCCCTGCAACAGCCCCCCATGCAATACACCCATTTTAGGAGTTCAAAAGCCAAATGGGGAATGGCATTTAGGCCAGAACTTTAAAATAATTAATGAAGCAGTTGTTCCCCTCCACCCTGTATTTCCTAATTCATATAGCCTGTTATTAGGGATTCCAGCTGCTGCTGCTTGGTTAACTGTGTTAGATTTAAAAGATACCTTTTCCTGTATACCCCTAGATTCTCAATTACAATATCTATTTGCCTTTGAGGAACCAGATAGTGAATCTCAATTAACCTAAAAAGTGCTGCCTCAAGGATTTAAAGATAGCCCTCACCTGTTTGGACAAACCCTAGCTAAGAGCTTAGGAGAATTTAGAGGTAAAACATCTGTAATTGTTCTTTAATATGTAGCTAACATCCTTTTATGTGCCTCCACCCAGAAAGAATGTCAAAAGGTCACTACAAAACCCCAAACTTCTTAGCTGATATGGGTTATAAAGTCTCAAAGAAGAAAGCTAAATTATGCCAGCAACAGGTTCAATATTTAGGATTGCAAATGTCTCAAGGAACCCACAAGGGGCTGGGATTGTAGCTCAGTGGTAGAGCACTTGCCTTGCATGTGTGAGACACTGGGTTCGATCCTCAGCACCACATAAAAATAAAGATATTTGTGTCCATCTACAACTAAAAAAAAAAAAAAAAAAAAGGAACCCACAAGCTAGGATAGAAAGAATAACCCCCATTGGACAATATCCTTTACCTTAGACAGTAAAGCAACTCAGAGGCTTCTTAAAATAACTGGACACTGCAGACTTTGGATTCCTAGGAATGGGAAAATATCTAAGCCTCTTTACAGCCTCCTTAAAGAAATTCTACACCAAGGAACAACTGCCCTGATATGGGAACCAGAGCATACTAAAAGTTTTAAGACATTAAAAATGGGCCTTACATTAAGCCCCTGCCATCAGTGTACCTACTGAAAAAAATTTAACCTGTTTGTCACTGAGAAAGGAGGAATAACCCTAGGAATGTTTACACAAAAGAATGGACCTGCTTAACAGCCAATAGATTATCTCAGTAAAGAGCTTAATATGGTAGTTTTGTTCTCAAAATAATGAAAAATAAGATATAATTTTCATCCAAACCTCTCTGATTACCAACTAGGAAAAAAAAAAAAAAGTTAAAATGCCTTAGGCATGAGGTTCCTGTTCCTAACAGCAGTTTACCCCAGCTTCTTCCAAATCTCTACCAGGACTTACATTGAAATGTAAATGGAAGAAGCCTGCAGGATCAGTAGGAGACTAGTCTAAGACCCAAGGGAGAGGGGGAGTAAAAAAGTGTCTTAGTTTGGCTAGCCTGAACCAAAACTCTATGGTACTTTACTAAAATGGTTACTAGCCACATCATTTTTTCTAGGACTCTTGCTTTTTCTTAAATTCTCTCTCTATTTTTTTGAGCTCATGATTTTAATCCTACACATCTAGGTTAATATTTTTCTGATTAGTCCTATTTTTTATTCAATGATGGGAGTTTTTTTAACATCTGAAAAATTGCAATGGAAATTCACGTGCAAAAAGCTACAAGGCCTTTGCTATTGTGTTATGTGTGCACATTTGTGTTATGTGTTGTATGTCTATATGTGTGTAGGCCCATATATCATGTACATGATATCAAAATTTGCGGAGATAATAAGTACTCATGAATTAAAGTATGAAAAGAATGGATCCAAGTACCTTTAATTTATGTAATTTAAGAAAGTTCAATTTAAATTGTGTAAACAAATAAAAGTAAATATGTCTTTAAAATTACTCAACTCACAAGTCTTTCTAGGTGGTCAAATAACTAATAAGATATTGATGTCCATAAAATGTCTAATATTTATTGTTTCTAGGACTTTTCTTCAACAAGGGAAAGATGACTAATACTGTTCAATACATTTGTCTGATATCTTGGTTTTTATAATAAAACTAAGTAAATTAGATTTGACATGGGATTATTCATAAATGTGTTTGTAAGATATCTGATTAATTTATGTTAAAATGCTAACTGTTAAGTTTAACATCAAGTACTTTTAATTTCTTGAATTCCATAGGGTAACATTGTTGGTGTTTTCATAAATGGTAAGTGAAAATAAAAGGGTTTAAAATTGCTTTGTCATCACTAAAAACAAGGTTACTAAGTTTAAATTTCCAACAGGTATAGTTCTACATACACTATGTTTTCACAAAATGGTAGAGATGTGATTCTATATACAAAGGTTTATAGAAAATTTCTCTATATAAACCTCCAAAGTTTCAACTGTTTCAATTAGAGTATGTAAAATAGCATAAAATATTTCTTCTAATTAAAATGGAGTAATTTGTCTAAATTCAGAAATTCACAAGGACTGTTTTAGAATGTGAACAGAAAAAGGGGTTAACAGATAGGAAAGAGAAAATAGAAAGTTCTAGGTATAAAAACTATATTTAATAGAAGGAAAAGAAAGTATTTCTAGGTAATAAAATCCTTGTGTGATGAAATAAGTAAGAGAGTTTAAGTAAGTGGTGAAAAATGTCTGTGTAAGTAAAGGACAAATTTCAAGTTTGTATGTGTAAAACCATATGACCAAAAGGAGGCAAATTAAGCTGCTGGGTAAGGCTTTATTGGGATGACGCTCATGGGCAAATTCCCCCATGCAACAGAGCAAGAAGGGAAAATTGCGCATGTGTTCCGCGGTACAGAAAACTTTAAAAGGCCCAGTCAGGAAGGGGAGGGCTTAAGGCAGGAAGAGAATGTCAGGGGATCCTGCTGAGGTCAGAGTCCTTCTGGGGTGAGTCAGGAAAAGTCTGCTGATTGACAGGAGGCACCACTACTGCTTATGTCAGCGTCTGGCTGGCTGCTTCTCTGTGCATGTGGGCTGCTTGCTGCTGCGTTCCCCGCGGCTGCCCTGGTCGCCCCAAACGGGACACCCTGAACCGACCTAACAGTATGTAATAAGTTGGTTTTATATTTATTATATATATAATATGAGACATGAAAACATTTTGCTACTTTTCCACACAAAAGGAAATTAAAAGCTCTCTCAGCCTTTCTTTAATTCATGTTTTGGATGTAATATTATATTGTGTTAGCTATTATTCATGTGGGCTCAAGAAACAATATATGAAAGCTTTGTAAAATAATATTTAAGAAACAGAGATCAACTTCGGAACTAGAACACTTCAACTAAGATTTGTGAGGAGCCCCACCTTACCTGAGGTAAGGCCCTGTCTCCCACCTTACTATGTGTTAAAATGGCTTCAAAGTAGGCCAGACTTCAGTTCATTTACAGTTGAGTTCAAAAGATTGATTTTGTTGTAAAAATTACTAGTATCTCAAACAGGGGATATAATGTATAACTCAGCCAAAATTCAAGATAGCTATTATACAGACTAAATATATTTTTACTCTTGTTCATTTCATATTGTATTTTCCTTATAAACTCCATGACCGTTGCCTGTTAATGTCTTACAGAAGTACTCCTTCAAGAACACACAATCCAGGTTAGTTTAAGATAAATAATCCATCACCTATAGGACAGATAGTATTATACAGATCCCAATTAAATAAAGAGGGTAAATGAAAGTAAAGTTATAGACATTGAAGTTGAAGCCCAGTATACTTACTCTAAGACTAGTGAGACTGGCTTGCTGGGTGTTTAAGATAAAGACTTAAAAATTAAAGTTAAATTAAAAAGGCCAAGAAAACCAATATTTGGCTCTTGCCCTCTGAGTCAGCCTAAACCCAGGGAACAGGGGACTTCTCCAAAGGGCTTTGTAACTCTGGGCCACATAACCTTCTGATCAGAGACATTAGTGAGACCACAGAAGAACAGAAGTCCAATCCGCACACTTGCCATGAAGAGGGGCATCATTGGAAAAAGGAGATATCCCTGATGCTGCCAAAGGAAGCCACATGATCAGTGAGACTTTGACTCATCCTAGCACAAATGGCTCTAGCAGAGCTAAGAAGCTTCTCTCAAGTTCCCCAAGAGTGACTCCCATGGGAACTCAGCTGACTCTTAATAATAGATAGGAACAAAAGTCATTTTGACCTGCTTCATTTAAACACCAACCAAAAACAGTTAAACCAAAACACAGCCATTCTAGGGCATTTAAAAAAATAGTTGAATGTAACTTAAGGTGTACACTTGTATTATCCTCCAAGAATAAATAAGACTGGAGGCTACAAAAGAGAGATTCTTAGATATCTTAGGTATCAGTCAGTGTAGATAGGTAAATAAAAGTCAGGTCAGATCAAGGAGGTCAATTGGGGTCTGAGAAGTTGGAGAGGTATTGAAATGCTAATGCCCTCAGAGTCCTTCCTCCACCCTCATCAAGATAACCTGCCCCTGCTCCTACTTTTTGCTAAGGTAACCTGTCCCAGGGATGTTCCTTCCTACAGGGAGTTGTTAATTACACCCCCTTTCTGCCCAAATCACTCCACCTGGGCCCTTCCCCCTGTCCATCTACTTTTCACTTTTTGGCCATCTCACTGATCATCTCCAGGACCTAGTCATGTACACAGAAAGGAAAGAGATAAGGGCAAAAGAGCAGGAGAATAAAGGAAGCCTAGGACAAATAAGAAGGCAAAACACCTGTACTTCTTGGGATACCAGGATACCACCTATGGTCTACTTCTCCCTCCAAGGAGAAGTCTATATTACCCTTTTTAAAATAAACCCTGCTTTATATGCTTGCCCCAGCAGGCTTCTCTAATGTTCAAACTTCAACATGTGAAGAAGCAGAACTCATTGCCAGTAACAGCAATATCAATATTATTTTGAATTTTGGTGGAGTTATACATTTTGTCCCCTGTTTGAGATCCTAGTATCCTTTACAACAAAAATCAATCCTTTGAACATAACTTTAAATAAATTGAAGTGTGGTTTACTTTGGAGTCACTCTAACATGTTGGAGGCAGAGCCTTATCTCACTCAGGTAAGGTGGAGCTCTTTATAAATCTTATGTAAAGTGTTCTAGTTCTGAAACTGATCTTTGTCTCTTTCTTATATATCATTTCATAAAGTTTTTATTGTTTTATTAGCCCATATGAATGTTAACAAACAATATGAAATTACATTTAAAACGTGAATTAAAGAAAGAGCTTTTAACCTTTTTTGTGAAAAAGTAATAAAATGTTTTTGTGTTTTATAATATTAACCTTTGAACAGATTAGGTACTCATTAACTTAAAATACATTTAAATTTTATCCCAGTGTAAAAAGTAACATAAACTTTATAAATTTTATTGATAGCAGGTCTAGTTATAGAAGAGTAAATGATATACATAAATCCCAATAAAATTGTTGGCCCTATAAGTCTAAAATTACTGAACAACTTTAGTTTGAAGAATTCCAGCTTGATAAAATGTTCTTTTAAACCTTTTACCTTAAAGACTTGTATACTTGGAAGATATGAATATATTTAATATAATAGCACCAAGATTACATTGATATTGTTATATTAATTATGTTTAGCTTTTAAAGAGAAACCTAGACTCTGTAACATAGTATAATACTTCAAAATAACAGCTGTTGTTTAATCAGTTGTATAAATTTTAATTCCTTCAAGATTACTCAATAAACACAATGTTATGGGTTAATTAATGTTTTAAGAAATCCTTGTCATTTTAACATATAGATTAAACTTTGGTTTACATCAGCTTAGAGAGAAACCTTAAATAGCTTTGACTGATTGTTCCACACATATATATAATCAACTTAGTTACATCATACAAGCTTGTTGAAATTTGTCCTTTACTTACACACATGTTCTTTATCACTTATTTAAATGCTCCTGTTATTTATTTCATAATGACTTCCTTATCCATAAATACTTTCTTTTCCTTCTATTAAATATAGTTTTTATACCTAAAACCTTCTTATTTCTCTTTCTCATCTGTTAACCCCTTTTTGTTCACATTCTGAAACAATCCTTATAAATTTCTGAATTTAGACAAATTACTCCATTTTAATGAGAAGAAATACTTTATGTTATTTACAGTACTCTAATTAAAACACGGTTGAAACTTTTGGGCTTTTGTATATAAAAATCTATTAACCTTTGTCTATAAAATCACATGTGTTCACCATTTCATGAAAACACAATGTTCATGTATGTTTTGGGACTTTAAATTTTTAGTAATATTGTTTTTAATGATGACACAGAGCATTTTGCAACCCTTTCTTTTTAATTTACCCATCTATTACTCTTTGTAATTTAAAAAGCTAAGAGCACTTAATGTTATACTTAATAGTATTTTAACTTTGTAGATTAATCAGATGTCTCTAACAAATACATTTATGAGTAATCCCATATATGTCAAATCTAATTTACTTATTTTATTGTAAAAACCAGTATCTCAGACAAGTGTATTGAACAGTATTAGCCATTTATCCCTTGTTAAAGAGAAGTCTTAGAAACAATGGATATTAGATATTTTATAGATATTAATGTTTTATTAGTTGTTTAACCTCCTAGAGAGATTTGTGTAATTTTAAAGACATCTTTATTTTTATTGATTTACCCAATTTAAATTGAAGTTTTGAATCATGTGAATCAAAATATTTCAATCCATATTTTTGAATTTTTGTTTATAAGCACTTTATATGGTTCTGATACACACACATGTAGACAAGATAGTACACAAAACAAACAAGAAAAGGCCTTATAACTTTCAAAACTTATTAGATTAAGAGCAACCTTTTATAAATTGCCCTTTGAGCAAAGTAGAGTGTAAAAAAACTTCTATAGTTGGATAAAACAGATCTTATCAAAAACTATAATTTAGGTGCACAGGATCAAAATCATGAGCTCAAAAATAAAGATTTTTTTAAAAAGTAAGAGTCCTAGGAAGAACTGATATGGCCATTAATTATTTCAGTAAAGTATTATAAAAGAGTGAGAAAGAAAAAGGTGGGGGGAGATTGAGAGAGAGTCTTGAGACCATTTTTCTGTGTTGTAGCCAAAGAGGAGTTAACTAGACCTTTTCTGGTTGGTAATTAGGCCAGGTTTGTATGTAGAAAAGTATTAGATATTCTCTCCCCTTATTTTTGAGGAATGAGGCTGTTATGTTGTATTCCTTTCTGAGACATGTCATTGGCCGTTGGGCTGGTCAGGGTTAAGTGAGGACATTTATTAACTAGTTGTGCCTTTAAAATCTCTTCAGAAGGGCAATAGTTGCCTGCTGCTTGGATATTTACCATCACTGTAATCTGGGGCTCCCTGGAGGTATTAGGGAACTTGAGAATCTGGTTGTACTTAGGAGAGGAGTGCTTTTCCTTGGGGACAATCCACCTTCCAGTGTGCTCATTGCTCACGCTTGGGACAGGGCTTGGTGGGGGGCCTTTGGTTAGGGCAGGCTTTTGACCAGTGTCCAGTCCACTCACATTGGAGACAGGGCCCTGGGGGTATTTTGGAGCGTCTGGAGAGTTAGTTTGGGGCATAAGCCACCGGAACTTTCTTTTGGCTCTGAATTGTGAAGGCCAGAAGCTGATATTAGTCTTTAAGATGTTTTTCTTTTTCCTTTTTGGCTTCATCCTCCTGGTTGTTGAAAACTTGCAAGCCTTATCTAAAAGTAAATGCTGAGTGGACTCAGGACCCTTCTCTAACCTTCTGAGTTTCTTGCAGATGCCCCTACAGATAAAGTTACTATGTAGAATGAGCCTGCCATTAGGACTGTTGACATCCAAATCTGTATATTTAGTGATGGCCTCAGTAAGTCAGGCTAAAAATTGTACAGGATTTTCATTAGGTCTTTGGGTAATTTCCTTTATCTTTTTTCAGTTTACTTGGGTGTGAGAATATTTTGACATTTTCTCAAGAAGACAAGTGACCATAGGCTGTAAACTGATTTGTGAAGGAAGGATGGGGGAAACTGTCTTCCTCCAACAGAAAAACAGAGATGGAGTAGTGTGTAGAGGCCCAGATAATTAATGACTAGCAATAGTCTTTGGCTGATTGTTCAATTTTGGGAGGCCTAATGGTCAAGAGAATGAAGGAAAGAAATAAAAGAGAGAAACTGTGTAAATTCCACAGGGGAGAAGTCAGAAAGAGAATTTCTTGGAGAAAGAGGGACTGGATCCCAAGGAGGACCTATATAGGGGAGCAGGATTGGCATAGAAAGTAAAAAGAATAGAGGGAGTGTTTAGAGCAGAGAAGAGAGAGAGCTTGCATGGAAAGGATTTCCTTTTGTTTACCTGAGTGCTCAAAAGAGTTGTAAAGATCCCGGAAAATGTTGGGATTGAGGTGCCATTAAGTGCCCATTTGGATCCATTGTCCAGTTCATAGAAGGGCCATGACTGAGTGGAAAGTTGAATCAGTTGAGCTTTTTTTTTTTTTTTTTTTACTGGAGACTGAACTCAGGGGCACTTGACCACTGAGCCACATCCCCAACCCTATTTTGTGTTTTATGTAGAGACAGGGTCTCACTGAGTTGCTTAGTGCCTTGCCGTTGCTGAGGCTGGCTTTGAACTCGCGATTCTCCTGTCTCAGCCTCCCTAAGATTACAGGCTTGTGCTACCGCACCCGGCACAGTTGAGCTTTTTTATATCTGGAGCCAAACAGAGGGTGACTAAGTGGGTGAGGAGGCAGCTGAGGGGTGAGTCAGATGGGATTTTGGATTAGAAGTTCCCCATGGCAAGTTCTTAGCTGGAATGGTCAAAGATAGGCATCCCCAGCTCTAGGCCAAACCAGAGTAGAGGGAACAACAGTGAAGGGGGGTTTTCACCACATGATTCACTGGCCCTGGGCTAATCCTTTCCAAGACCAAGAGAAGGGGGTTGTCACCCACTACTTCTCCAGTCAAGCAAAGGCAAAAGCCCATAGAGAGGCTAACTGCTGAGGTTAGCCTGTGTGAATTTTGGCGCCTGGCCAGGGCTTTGTGAGCTCTGCTGAGGACCTCAGAACCAAGACTTGAGAGTGAGCTGGCCAAGGGGAAGGAATGGGGAGGTCGAAAGTCTGGTGCTGAGCCAAGATTTAGGTTAACTTTTGTCTCTGGAGAGTCTTGGTGCTGAGCCAAGACTTAAGTTAACTGTCTCTAGGGTAGAGACTTATGAGGAGGAGGGGAGGGAAAGGCAGGGTCACTTACCCAAATGAGGCCGGTGTATGGATGTGGGAGAGTGCTCAGTGCATGAAAGGGGTGTGTAGTGGTTGTCCTGTTCCCCTTCAGGCCAGGATCCCGAGGTGGATTAGATCCCCTGCAGGGGAGAGTAAGGTCAATGGGAGAGCCTAGATCTGAGTCATCGCGCCAATGAAAGGAAACTGGTTGCTGGACTGACCGCTTGGACACACAATGGCCAAGTGAAAGCAAGTTGATTGTCAGGAATCTGACAGGCTGCCTCGCATAGAGAGAGCAGCAGCAGCTTCCCTCTTAGAGTTTCCCTTTGCAAGTAGGTTCATGGCTCAGGGGAGCGGGGCTTTGTTAGGAGTGGGGTTAGTCCTTGCGGTTGGCATAGCAGGCATTATCTAATTTCACAAAAGTGTGTTCCTACTTCTAAGGGCCATTTCTGGCAAGTACCTGTTTCTCAAGGGA
This sequence comes from Xerus rutilus, assembly GCA_028644305.1. NCBI lineage: Eukaryota > Metazoa > Chordata > Mammalia > Rodentia > Sciuridae > Xerus > Xerus rutilus. The sequence goes on from CM053402.1 coordinate 69,679,809, forward strand.
ATAAATGGACAGGTGTCCATTTCTGCCCTTAAGAAATAGGAACCCACAGATATTTTTAATAAGAACAGCATAAGAAGGACAGCAGTTATAAAGTGGGAGTGGGGAAAGGAAGATGGCTGTAGTTATACCAACACAAGGCAGTGTCATCTGCTGGCTAAAGGGGCTTCCCTGAGTGTCTCCTTTTACACCCCAGGGAGGATTTTTGCATCTTAAAAGAGTGTTTCTTAGAGTGTCACCTTTGATGTTTTGGCTATCTTTATCAAGTCTACAGTCCCTGGAGAGGAGACCCTGATGGCAAGATGTTGTGAGTCTAATTTTCAGGATTGGGCTTTATGAAGGCTTTGGAGGGGTTGGTGGCAAGTGCCCTGACCCAGGCTGAAAGCAGGTGTGGGCAGTGTGTAGTGTTTTGCCCCTCTCTTTATCCACTTCACCCAGTTCCCTCAGCCTTCAGCCTCTGCTCATCCCTTCCCCCAGTACATCCCCTCCATGACACCCTGCTCCCAATGCCCTGAAGTCACATCTCCAACAGCATGTCCATTGTGATTGGTTTATGAGAACTCAGACAGGGACATAATAACCTGGGCATCTCAGGCCACGAGTGGAGTCCCTGGTACATCATGGGAGCTGGTTGGCTTTTTCTACCCTACCTGAGTTAGGATGTTTTTGGCTGTAGGTAACAGAACCCTCAATGAATGTTGGCTTGGTGTATGAAGATGTTCACCATTAACTTACAAAACAGTTAAGAGGTAAGCAGTTCCAGGCTTTTTTGGTGGTTCAACAATTTCCACTGGGACCCAGACTCTATATCCTTCTGCTTTGCAATCTTGTGCAGACTCTGTAGCCTTAGCTTTACCCATGGTTACAAGATGGCTGCCCAGCTCCAGGGCCCTGTGTGCTCACAGCATGCCACAAGAAGGGTGATGCCAAAGAGTTGTTTTGGAGAGACTGTGAATTTTTATCCTATACATGAAGGCTTCCCATGGACTTCTCCTTATGGGTCATTGGCCAGAACTGTGCCTGCACCACCACCAGCCTCTGGCTAAGAAGAATTGTTTCCTCATTGACTTATCATGATCATGGTTCCTGCCCTGGATGTGGAATTCTTATTTCCTCTCTGCGAAGAAGGAGTCTCTGCAAATTTAGCAGGAAGATGAAGGAAGACCTGGGGATTGATGGTGTGCTATCTGTCTTACCTCCCATATTCTCCTCTCCAGCTTCTTTGCCCACCTGCCTCTTCCCCAGGTTCCCAATCCACTGCCCACACTATGACCTTTGTTTTCTTCTAGAGGTCAAAATCTTCTCTAGACTAGTAGTTCTAAAGGATTAAGAAAAACTCCTTGCCATGTGTTTCCTTGTTTTGTCTGTTCTATCTCCCATAGTACAGCATAGTCTTTAAGGATAAAGACAGTATCACATTCATTTTTATTTCTAGTAGCCAACACGGATCCTGGCAGATGACTTGTGTTCAAAATAGGAATGCTGAATGAAGCAAGTACCTGGATTCTGAATTCAATAAGAAAGTTGTTTTGAATGGGGCAGCAATGAGGATCCAGTTTAGTAAAGAACTCACAAGTCAGGAGTAGAAGAGTGAGTCACTTAAATGCAGTGAATGTCTATCATGTCTATGCTCCCTGGGTCACTACACAGGAGAGCTCAGTACACATTTGTGGCATTGAATTGGACTTAAGGAGAGGGAGAAAGTGTGAGACCTTGATCTGTTCCTCTGGGGACCATGAGGAACAGAGGAACAGATGCTATGAGACACAAGTGCAAGGCGGAAGATGAGGACCTGTGGCTGGAGGAAGGGCCAGCTGATTTGGGAATAGCTGTGCTTCTGCTTCTAGACTTGGGGGACTGGGCTGCATGAGACAAGGCCCCAACAAGAGAAAGAGATCTGACCTGGAGGTCCTTGGGGGGACCCTGTCCAAGACAGCCACTTGTAGGGACTTTAGGACTCCACAATGCCAACTGTGTCTGGTGGGCTGAGAGGTTGGGGTTTAGGAGGAACCAATGCCAATCTGTTGGAGGAGTAGCACCTATGATCAGCCTCTGCAACACCTGTACATTTATAGGGCCTCAGAGATAAAGAGCTGGCTGTAAGTGTCTGTATAGCTGGAGTAAATCGTTTTTTGCCCTCAACTTGTAGAGAAGGCAGAGGCATCGTTTTTTTTTTTTGTTTTTTTTTTGTTTTTTTTTTTTTTATACTGGGGATTGAACTCAGGGGCATTCGACCAGTGAGTCACATCCTCAGACCTATTTTGTACTTTATTTAGAGACAAGATCTCACTGAGTTGCTTAGTGCCTCACTGTTGCTGAGGCTGGCTTTGAACTCATGATCCTCCTGCCTCCTGATCTGCTCGGATTACAGCTGGTGCCCTGCAGAGGCATCTTCCTAAGTTGAGGAGAGAGACAGATGTCCTAGGAAGGTAAATGGAGAGCATGGCCTTGACCCCTCCCCTGCATGAGGGAGAAGTTCTTCCATTAAATTTTAAATGCAGTTGAAAGTTTAGATACTACTTTCAGATTGAACAGCTTCATTTGGAAAACTGTTCTGGAAAAAAAGATCTGGAGTCTAAAAGTAGAGGTTCATAATTTTTTAAAAATGACTAGAGTGACAAGAAAAATAGAAAAATTTCAAAAAATACTGTATAAGGAAAAACAAACAAAAACAACAAGCAAATTGAAAAAGGGCAGACAAGGAGGAAAATTGTGTGTGTGTGTGTGTGTGTTTCCCAAGGCATTCCCTCTTTCAAAGAAAGATAATGATTCACAAATATTCCATAATCATGCTACTCATTGGATTAATAACAAAGCATACAACATAGAACAGTAACCTGAAGTGTTCAGTGGAGACACCTTTTCTTCAGCTGTGTCATAGAATATGAAACAGAGAGTAACATAGTCATTCTCCTAATTGATATAGAATAAGATACTGAACCACAGGCTCATGAGCCACTTGTACACTTAAACCATTCTTTAAGAAATCAATTAATTGTAATGTAAAATTGCATGATAGAGCTCAGAGAAAAATTCAACAATGAGTTTCCTAAATGCTTTTTATCGTCAGAAGCAATACAAGGAGCAAAACTAGAGATTTTACTCTGCAAACATGTTCCACAAAGAAACAGGTAATTACATTTTTATCAACTGCACTTGCTGCCTTTTTTAGATGGTTGTGTTTTATCCACCTTTAAAATGTTTTACCTTATCTACTGTTTCGGGTAAGAGCAGCAAATAGAGCAGTGATAAGCTCCATAATTACAGACATGGTAGGGTCTGGAAGGTTTGCGTGGTTGGAGTCAATGGGCAGTGTTATTATCTGAGGTCATCACACTGGGTTAAGTGTCCTTGGTGATGAATTTTCTGAGGATCTCGGTGTGTCTTCTGCTCTTTAGTGCAATCTAGTGGGAGGTGGTGCTGGTTGCAGGGCAGAGGCAGGGGCTTTGGAAATGACACTCCCAACATAAGCCCCATTCTCTACCTGATAACAGTGCAATCTCAGACCAGTCACTTTAACTTACTTAAAGCTTGGCTTGCTTCTGCTGAATAATAATCTTATCATTGCCTGCCAATGACTACTCTGAAGGTTAAATGTAATAATGTGTGTAAAGTATGGACACAGTGCCAGGTAAATGAGACCAGAGACCAATAAAATAAGCAGAGTAATTTTAGAATGATGATGCAATGATACCAACCAGAAAGATAAAAGAACAGATGTCATTAAAAGGATAAAAGGATAATTGGAAAAGTATCCCAGTTTACCGTGTTGAGTTGGCATTGTACAGAAATTAACAGCCATATTGGTCTAGACATGTTAAGCTTAATTTTTTCCCATTTGTACAGGGGGTAACACACTGTATTAAATATGTAAGGTCTTATCTACATGGGTTTGATTACAGAAACTAATATTCTCTAAATAAAAAAAAAACGATAACTGGCTGTGAAGAGACAATGATGAAACAATGTAAATTTTCTGCAATTATTGTGACAAAGTGGAAATATGTCACAGTCTCAAAACACACTATTTTTCCCTCTTCAAATAGTTTTGTAACTACCACAGACTTGATATTGCCCTTTGAATTTTAGGAAAGAGTTAATTATTTAGTTAAACTACTTAAGACTATTCCTTCTGAAACGACATATGCTAAATGCTTGGTGCATTAAAAGAGTCAGCAGAATTTGCATTGGTCTTGGTTCTCCGTGGTCTGCTTGGCTCAAGCAGAGGATGCTGTTCACATGACTTTGCTGATAGACTCCTTCCAGTTGTGCTGTTGGTACTTCAGTTGTATTTGAATTACCTGAAAGAGGCATGGGCATACTTCTCTGAACATGAACTGATTGCTCCAGATAGATGCCTGTTTCTAGACACGGAGATATATTTACAAATCTCTCTCACTTGCATGCAAAGAGGAGTGAGGATAGCTCCTTGTAGAAAGATTGAGTGTTTGTGTTACCCTCAAGGCTGCAAAATTCTAGAAATATCCAACTGCAGCTTATTCTCTACCGAACACGCTTATCCTATGTTTATATCTGTGGCTGTTACTTGTAGAACTGGACATTGTTTGGAGTTTTGAATTGGCTGCAATTCAGGCCCAGCTCTGAGCATCCCCAGGGCTGATGATTTGCATATGGAGGAGCTGGAGTTACTAAAAGGAAGCATTTGCTTGTTTGCTTGTATTTCTTTTCCTCTTGGCAATTCTGCTAATTCAGTTCAGGTTCTGTGG
>CM053402.1:69685032-69702003 GCA_028644305.1 Xerus rutilus
GCGAAAACACAAACACTTCCATAATATCAGAACTAAGATGCAGAAAGCATGCTTGACCACAGGTTCTCTGCAGTTTGACAAAATAGATCTTAGATTTCTCCCTTTTCATCAACCTGGGAGATGGAGGATGGAACAGATGGTACCTGCAGGGTGATGTCCTTGGTCAACAGTCACTTTAAAGTTTCACTGGAGATATGAAAGAGGAACATTGAGCAATGGATAATTTATGTGGTAAGTGTCACAAAGGATGTTGGGCAGAAGCATAACAAGGAGCAACAAGAATACATGAAGTAAATGGAAACCTGGGTTGTCCAATGCAGGGATGTAAACCCAGGTTTGCTCCTTTGGGGTTGGGAACTGGTTAGTCATAGTTCTTGTTCATTAATCAACAAATGGAGCTCAACTCTCTCTACTGTTTTAAGTGTTATAAGGATTGGCTGAATCAATATGTATAAAATACTTAAGCAGTATCTGGCACCCAGAAAATGCAACACAAAAATTTTAAAAAACGCTATGATGAGGGTGTTCTGCCTGAACCATTGGGCTATCCAGGAACCTAATTTGTGATGTGCAAAAAAAAAAAAAAAAATGTTATTGGGACTGCTGAAGAGAGAATGCTGTCACTTTGCTTCATTGAGCTAACATACAGAAGAATCTGGAGTCAAGGCAGTGACAAATCAATACTAGCATCTAAGGGCTGCTGACGAAGATCAGAATCATAATATAGGGCTGGACCATGAGTCAGGGGTGGACTGTCGATAGATTGGAATCAGAGCCAGGCTGAATGGAGCTGAGGACAGTGAATAAGCTCCATGTAGGCAGAGATCTATATCATTGTTCATTGTTATATGTCCAGAGCCTAGAACAGTGCTGGTAATAGTAGATACTCTGTTAAGTATTTGTTGAGGGAATGAAGTGTTAAGTGGGCCTTGGCCATATTGGTCTGCTATAAAGGAAGTGCACCTGGACAGGCAACCACTAGAGGGAAGCAGCCTCCAAGGCCCAGGGAACACCAAGTTTGGATGGTAGGAGAAACCTAAAGCAGGATTAAAGCAATGGAAAATAATACTTCCAAATAAATAAAGGACTTCAATGCCCAGAATTTTTGAACTAGAATAACAAATGCTGAGGAATAGCAGTTAATGTTATTCTCTCTCTCTTACTCCCATTCTCCTTCCATTTGTTTCTTTCTTTTTTCCCACATTTTTTTTTTATTGGAACATTATAGTTGTACATACTGAGGGGATTTGTTGTTACATATTTGTACATGCACACAATATACAACATAACAACATAATTTGGCCAATATCACTCCACAGCACTTTCCCTTCATTTGGTTCTGCTCATCTACCAGTCAACACTGAAATAAAGTGATTGCCACCCAATTTTAATCTCACTTATAGGCAGAGTAAGGACACAGTCAAGTGAACTTTGGGTACAGCTGAGACATTTCAGTTAGCTTCACTTATTAGTGAAGAGTGCTTAATCTTGAAATCTGATAGTTACTGAAGCAAATTGAGAAAACCCTTTGGTCTGGAAGATCCATACTAGTGGCATCTGTTCTTCAATCTCTAGAGTGGCCTGTGATCTCACGTGGGGAAGGAAAATGACCAGATAGCCCTCTGTCCTGAGAGGGGGTGGAAGTGGAGACTCCTTGGAAGATTCAGACTTGCAAAATGGAACTGAGAAAAAGGTAGATGGGGACAGGGAAGAGGAAAAATCTGCATTCCCAGTGAAGCCAAGTAGCAGAATTCCCTCTTCAGCAGACCAAAGGAAAATTTGTGAATTTTTAGTTTATATGAGGTTAGTTACTTATTGTGAGTTTTTATCTTGTTTGGTATATGATGACAGAGACGTGTGGGATGGTACTGCTGGTGATGGTCTGTGTGGAGGTGTGAGTGAGTGTGGGTTTGTGGTGTGTGTGTGTGTGCATGTGTGCACATGTAGACGAGAATACAAGGGAGGGGTCTACATCATCAAATGCTGCTAAAGTTTTTAGAGATCTTCGATGTGGGTTTCCATGGAAACATGAGCGGCCAGCTCTGAAACAAATGGCAGGATACTGGAGAAAAGGGCAAAGATAGTCATATTTAATGTCTTTTTATAATCTAGCTATTTTAGCACATTTGTGAGGACAAGCAGGCTAAAAGAGTGATCAAAACACTCAGAAGTATTTTATATTTTAATAAAAAAAGGCAAAATTGGTCATTCTGTTTCTGTTTTATATTGCTTTCACACAAAATAGAGGTTACTTCTAAGATTCTCCCTTTGATTTCTTACTTTACTCCAGCTTGTGTACCAACCAATTCTTGTTAAATATTTATGGACAAGATTAAAGACTTTATAAAACTTAGCAGCTGGCAGCTGTCCTCGCCTAAAGGATAAAGTAGAGAGTTTTCATTTTAATTGGATAACTATGTGACCGAAATATCTAACCCCCAAGGGAAATACAAGTATTAAAATATGTAAAGCAACTTTTAAAAGAGAAAATGGCCTTTTACATTTTGCAGTGTGTTATTTCCTCTGGTAGTTCCATGTGAAGGTGAAATGATGGTTATTCTGTGGTTACTTGAGGTTGGAGGCGCTTTCCAGGTTGCAGGGTGCGTCCTCACGACTTGCAAGGGGCGGGGCACACAACTCTGGCCTATCCTACCACACATAATTGCTCGTCATATTTCACTTCTAAGAGTCTTCCACGCAGCTGCCAAGTTATAAAATGCAAAGTAAACTGAAAAGTGCAGGAGGTGGGGTCATCTGCTCTTTCAGGCATCTGACATTGAATGTAACAAATGGAAGTCAAGAGAGGATTTTTCTTTTTTTATCTTTTTTTTTGGTATCAGAGATTGAACGCAGGGGCACTCCATCACTGAGCCACATCCTCAGCCCTATTTTGTATTTTACTTAGAGACAGAGTTTCATTGGGTTGCTTAGTGCCTCACTAAATTGCTGAGGCTGGCTTTGAACTTGTGATCCTCTTTCCGCAGCCTCCCGAGCTGCTGGGATTACAGGTATGAGCCACTGTGCTCGGCTAGATTTTCCATTTTTGAGCCAATAGTTCTCTGGTGTTTCACAGCCATACTTTGTGTTGAGTGTGGAGCCTCTGGTGTTGCTCTGAGAGACTCAGCTGAACTTCAACAATTCAACTGTCCCTTTGCCAATATGTTCTTCAACTGCTACATGGGTGTTGTTCACGATACCTCCTGAGATTCAGTTAAGGCCTAAATGTCTAAGTCAGTGTTGGCAGGCAAAGTAGCCCTGACCAAGTCCTCTTAACTCACTATTTTTGTATAGCCCTGTGAACTAAAAATGGTTTTTACATTTTTAAGTGGTTGGAGGAAAAACAAAGAATAATAATATTTTCTGTATGTAAAAGTTATATGAAATTCAAATACCATTGTCCATAAATATATTTTTATAGCAGGACAGGCAAACACATTCATTTTTGTATTGTCCATGACTTTCCACACTACAAGGACATAGTTAGCACCTTTGAAGGAAATTGGATGGATCAGAGCTTAAAATATTTACTATCTGGCCTTTTGCAGAAGAGAGTTGCCAACCCTTTATCTAAATGGTTCTGAGTTAACTTTAAAAAGCTAGTCATCTTTCTTGTTTGGTAACATTCTTAATAGTAATACTGATTGTGTTTGCATAAAGTCTTTGTGAAATTTGTGATCATATTAAAAGAGAAAAATGTGGTTTTCTTCAAACAAGTCAGACAACTACATGGCCACTTTCTCTAAATGATTTCTCTTTCCTCAGATTTACGTATGTAGAGTTCTATGCTCCCTGAAGAGTGGGATAGGTGAGTAATGTAAAATATGGACCAAACATTTAATTTTTTCCATTGTTTCTTTTTACCTTGTGCTATGACTTAAATATTTCTGCCAAAGTGCGTGTGTTGGAAACTTAATTTCCAACGCAACTGTGTTGAGAAGTGGGGACTCTAAAAGGTGATTAATCCACTCAGAGACCTCAAGAACGGATTAATACCATTGTCATAGGAATGGGTTCATTATCATGGAACTGGGCTCCTGTTGAAAGGATGAGTTTGGTCTTGGCTTTCCACCCTTCCACTATGGGATGATGAGCAACAAGGCTCTTGGCAGAAACAGACCCCTTGACTTTGGATTTCCCAGGCTCCAGGACTTTAAGAAACAAGTCTCTATCCTTTGTAGCTTTCCCAGTCTCAGGTATTCTGTTATCGCTGAATAAGACACCTTGGGATGAGGTCTCTCATATTTACAATTCTCAAAAATAGATCCTGGGAAACTCAGTTGGCTGAAGTTCAAATGAAACAAATTATTAGCAGAACAACTGCAGAACCAAGATTTATCGATCCTCTGCTTTGTGCCAGTCTCAGTGTTAGGCATTTGTATACACGGTTTTATTTATTCCTTTTAACAACCTCAACTCCCGGGAGGGAGAGACTGAGATGTGGAAAGGTTAGACAGCTGGTGAGTGGAGAAGGATGGATTTGAGCCTAGGTTTGTCTGACTTCGAAGTTGATGTTTTTACAAAGTCAATTTAATATTTACAAGAAAAACTCTCATCCAAGTAAGGAACCAAAAACAATGCCAGAAGACTTGTAAATTTTGGATCATAACAAGGTCCAGGAACTTCTGTCAGTCTGTTTGGATATATTTCCTACAGCCAGTGCTGGCTTAATACTCCCTAAATTTCTTCCAAGCTCTGTTTTCAGTAGCCAGAGATCTCCTTTATGAGATTCTGGCTTTTATTTTTGTTTTTTAACATGCTATTTCTTTTGCATGGAACATTGTCTGTTGTCACTTTGTTTTGTTGATGTTTCAGCTGTCTTTATGGTCTCCAGAGAGGAGCCAGGAGTCTTCAAGGCTTTGCAGACCATCCGGTCTGTTAGGAATCTTCCGGCCTCCACCAGATCCCACCTTCCTTCATTCCCCAGTTTGTAATTCCTTAGATTGAATATTCTGCTGTGGAGTCTCATTAGATTGTATGCTTGAAATCAGAAATGGTTTCTGAAGACTTTATACCCTTGCAGCACTGAGCATAGTACTTTCTGAAGGCAACGGACATTTGTTGATTAGGATTACCTGGAAAACAATCCCATTCTAGCAATTTACCTCATCATCTATTTTCTGAGTGCCTATTCTAGGCCAATGCCTACAAGAAGCAGTCAAATAAATTCACAGTTGTTTATGCAGAGAAGAGGAAGATTTGAACTGAGACATAATATATAGTCACAATGTTTTTTCAAGGAGACTCTTGAGTTCACTGGGAAGAAATCTTTGTTACCTGAATGACTGTTCTTATTACCATATCCCAGGAGGCACTCACTGGTCCTACCCTGCAGATCTGACAAGGGTGCTACCATTGCTCATTAGCTCTAACGTTCCAACATCTGTTCTTGACACCTTTCCTGACCTCTAGGGAGCTGTAAGAACACTGGGTCTTGAGGTGAAGAGTGTGTGCTCTGAAGTTGATAGATTTCAGTTTTAAGTTCTACCTCTGTCACTTATAAGCTCTGCAACTCTGAGCATTTACTTATATTTTTTGGACCTCAGTTTCCTCACTTGTAAAGTGAACGTAATATTGGCATTTGCCTCAGAGATCTTCCGTGTATAATGGGAAAATGTACCGAAAGCACTTATATGACAGCAATCATACTCATGACACCTAGAAAACAAGAAAACTACCCTAGGCTACTTTTGGTAACAGAAGTCCCTGTTAAATCAGCAGATGACATTTTCATTCACTCTAGGTGGCTGCTGTAGACATTTGAGAGGGAAGAGATACAGGAGAAAACGTAAGAAGTCCTTTTCCTTCCTGTTCTCACCTGCCCTCATTTTCCCTGCTTCTGGGTCTTTATTGTGGCATTAAGTGGCGTTAAGTAGCTTTAGTCATATTAGTCATCTATTTCTTCAGAAAAGTCATTGACATAGCAGTGCTGGGTGGTTAAACCACATATTAATGAATCTTCTGAGCTGCTCAAGGTGGGTCAGATTTCTGCCATGGTCCTGATCTCTTCTCTCTGTGCAATATGGGCTGAAGATGGGGTGGGGTATGGCTGTTCTCTCCATCTGGGCTCTATGTGTAAAGTGATGGTACAAACCACAACGACCATTTGTCATGTGCTTGACACCATTCTAAGCACTGTAGAGTCATTATCCTATTTAGCTGTCATAACCATGTCTGTTTTAGAGATATGTAAATAGATGTAGAAAAGTTATATAACCTGCCCAGGATCACACAGCTAGCAGAGCCAAGAATCAAACCTGAAGCCATCTGTCCCCAGGAGCCAAGCTGAGACAAACTTATGTGGCTTGGTACTTTTTAGTTACCAATAATTCCTTCCAAAATGTCCTACAAAAAGTATGTAGCCTTCAGTGATGTACTTTAACCTGGGAGTTATAGTTCAGATCCTCAGCTTTGTTTTCTTAGAGAAAAAATCCAATTGCGAAAAGATCAGACTTGGAGTCATTTAAAAACTAATTTGATAGCTGTAATTGTCCTTAGAAGTAAAACCCTTTCGTAGTTTGTACTCCATGAACTTTATTTCTGAGTGTAAAATGGTGGGGGAGGTGGGAAGTTGGAGGTGGGAGTAGAATGAGCTGTGAAAATAAGTGGATTTTCTCTGATGTCTAATCCACTAATTATGTCAAACAAAATTGGATCACACTTGTAATTCAGATTTTACTGTTTGCATTAAGAAATGCTGTTGGCAGAGTCATGAGCAGGAAAAGGGAGAAGGACATTGAAAATCATTACTTAATGTGGACAGAGTGGGTGGTAGCTTTATTTTGAGGGGGGCAGTCAAGGTGTTGCATTGGACTATTCAATTTAGCTAATGTGGTTGCAGCTGCCATGACTAAAGTAGTGGCAGAGAATATTAAGGAAAATATCGTGGGACAGTATTTGAATTTAAGTCATAATGACTACTCTGTTTGCATACAAGATGAGAAATTCTTGTCATTGTGTTTAAAGAAATTTTGACCCTCAAATTGACTCTAATGATAGAAATAAACATTGAATAAAAAGTCTTGGACTGACTAGTACTTGCATCCTCTTTGGGGTTTTCTCAGAGCCCTGGTCCATCTCCTCCCAAATGATATAATTCTGAGAAAGCATGAGGGTAGGTTTCCTCTACCTTACAAGAGAGGTATATTGGGAATAAAATAGTCCTGGGGGCATATGAATGGGAGAAGCAAGGTTTTCTAGAAAGTTTTACTATGGCGTTGTCTCTGTCCATACTTTGACTTCATTCATTTTTTCCTCTGTCCCTTTATATATATATATTTTTTGGGGGGGTACTGGAGATTGAACTCTGGGGTGCTCAATCACTGAGCCACATCCCCAGCCCTATTTTGTGTTTTATGTAGAGACATGGTCTCACTGAGTTGCTTAGTGCCTTGCTGTTGCTGAGGCTGGCTTTGAACTCATGATTCTCCTGTCTCAGCCTCCCAAAGTGCTGGGATTACAGGCTTGTGCCACTGCACCCAGCTCCCCTTTATATTTTAATAGCTTTATAAGATAATCTTTCAGAAAGAGGCTTTCTTTGAAGTGTGTCATTTATTCTGAAGCCCAGTTGACACTGTCCTCCAAGTAGGATAGTATATTTCTGCCATCTAATCACTGAGCGGGCAGCAAACCAAACTCTACTCTGACTCTGCAAATAACAGACTCTAAAGTTGTGCAGTTGTTTGCCTACTTGTTCCTGAGCTCACTTCTTCCTTTTTAGTTGGGCAATTCTCTTTCAAGTCCAAGTGAAATTCATTTTGTTTGAAGCCATTCCCAGAAAATGCAAGGAAATGTGAAGTGTAGGTTGACACTGGTGTGGTTCTAGGAAGAGACCGTGAATACTATTCCAATGAAGCCTGGTGAACCACAGAGGCTGGGGTGTGACGCTGATGGAAGAAACTGGGGACAAAGACCCAGAGACCTAACTTCCTTTGAATTAGTGGAATCACCTCATGACACAGAACAGGTGGTTGTTGTTCATTTTATAACAGCACTATTGTGACATTCATACATATACATATATATATGTATATGTAAATTTATTGTGTTGATGGTATATATTATTGTGTATATATAGTCACAGACTTGTGTAACCTTCAACACAATAAATATTCTTTATTTTCATCCTCCTTTCTAATCCCATACTCCTGTTAGTCACTTTCAATCTTTCCCTGCTCTGCAGCCCTGTGATAACTAATCCATTCTCTGTCTCTATAAATTTTCTTCTGCTGGACATTTCATATAAATGGAGTTGTATGGTGTGTATATGGCTTCTTTCACTTAGTGTGTTTTCAAGGTTCATCTATGTTGTAGCATGTATCAATACTTCATTCTCTACCACATTTTATTTATCCAAATTCTGTTGATGGATATTTGGGTTGATTGAAATTTTTGGCTACTATGAATGAAGCTGAATGAACACTTGTGTACAAGTGTTTTTGTGGACATATATTTTCACTTCTCTTGGGTAGACAGTTAAGGAATAGACCTGCTAATTCTTAGGGTAACTCTGTGTTTAACCTTCTTTGTAAATTCCAGGGTGTTTTCCAAAGTGGCTACACAATTTAGCACAGGTTTATTTGTTTACTTATTTATTAATTTACTTATTTTTGTTTTTTTTTTTATGGTGCTGGGGATTGAACCCAAGACTTTTCATGTGCTAGGCAAGTATTCTACCAACTGAGCTATATCCCCAGTCCAGCACAGGGGTTTTTCAAATGCAATTTTCTTTGCTTCTATACCCTATCTCTTTCTTCAACTCTTATTTTAAAAATCACTTCCTCAGGGACACCTCAGTTGACCTAGTTTTGGTGTCTGTGTCATATGCCTCCATCACAATTAATATTATCTTCTGTGTAATATTTCATCAATTATTTCTTGTGTACACATTTTATTAACTTGAGACTCCATGCCTCAGTTTATCTACCTATGTATTTATTTGTAAACAAGGACATTAATATTTAAATTACATGAGAGAATCCTAGAGATCAAGTATCTGGAAGCTTGAGATCTGAAGCACAGTAGGGCTAAAAGTGGCAGTTACTATAAATACTTTCTGTATGGAATATATAATCAGAACCTCAATTATGCATTCAATCAGCATGAGCCAGATGCAATGGCCACTCCTAAAGTTTCCTACTAATATCTAGTTGATTCTTGCTTTATGCGTTTTATTGCCTAGGAACTTTTACCAGCCAAGAACCAACAGATGTGCAGAAAAAACATAATGGAGGGAAGATGTAAACAGAGAAATTTCTGTTAATTTATTTGAATTGGGAACTGGCTAATATTTTATTTTAGAAGGAAGGATTTTTGGTCCAGTGCAAGGAACACTAGGACTGAATAGGGCATACTTGATGAACCATAATGATTTTGGGGACTGGTTTTTGCATAACTGTTTGTCTCCAATAATTCTGGAGATATAGCAAATATAGCCAATCACTATATTTGCTTTGGATTTTTTCCCTCAAAGCCAAGGTGAAGACCCATCTCTCAGAATGGCAGCGATGTGTTTCTCAGCAGAGTCTAGGTCTGGTACAGAGACAGGGAGTATGATGTGTTTTCTGGAGGTGAGGCTTGGCCTGTGTTTGAAACCTTGGTGTAAGCATCTTGCTCTAGGCTGTGCCAGAATAGCTAGAGATTCAAGCTGAGATGATGATTAGGGGCCAGGAGTGGATGCAGGGCTCATGGCAGTGCTTTGTGACCTGGAGAGTAGGATCTGTGATTTTGTGGTCCATAGTTAGGGCTTTGGGGTCCACTTCCACTGCTAGAGTCTAAGGCTTTGCTATGCTAAATATTCTGTGAATGCAGAGCAAGGAGTGGGAAATGCTCCCTTCCCTCAGTGAGCTGCCATAGGAGAAAAGATGGAGTCTATTAGGAACTGGACTTAGGAATCTCCCAGGTAGATGGCAGGGTCACTGGTGCAAGCACACACACATACATAGGCACACGTGCATGCACACAATCAGTGTCTGGCACCATTAACGTGTCTTCTCTTTGCTCTTGTGACCTCTTTCTTTCTTTTGATTTTCAAATCTCATACTCAGTGCCTGCCCAGAGCTCCCCTGAGGGCACCCCAGGCTATGCACTGGTCCGAGGCCTGAAGCGGGTGCTATGGGTGCCTTGCTGCTCTTGTCCTCTGATGATAGCCCTTCTCTGCCGTCTCCCTCTCAGCCCTGGGAACCTGCTTGTCAGGAGGGTGACCCTGAACTGCTGGCAGACTCAGTTCTCTTCTTGCTTCATGGTTGGACCAATGCCAAATCACACTGGAGCTCTTCTCCAGCTGAGACCACATCCTCACTTGTTGCCCAGTCCTATACCGCTTTCCTTGCTCCTCTTCTGAGAACACGCTCCCCACAGATTACTGGAACAAGAATTTCTATCTCAGGCCCTAGAGAGGTGTACTTGGAGTCCCATGCTCATGTCTTCCTTCTGTGCTCTCTTCAGCTAGGGCCCAGCCCTCCTTAAAACTGCCAAGGATGCAAATGGGTCATAGTAATAATTAATCATAAATAAATCCTCCTAGTATGTTTGTAGGCTAATGTGTTACTCTTTCTTGACGATATAAAACTTTAACTTCACTAAGCATTTATTTTTGGGACTTGCTCATTGCTCATATAGCAATTCTAATGGGAAAATTCCAGCAAAATTTAATGAGTGTGGCTGATAGTGCTTTCAGGGAGGAGAAGAAAGGGTTACTTTCAGTTAAGGGGGCTTTTCTGTCTCTGCTATGGCTTGATTATGATTTTTCCTCCCCAAAACTCATGTTGTTTAATCCTCATTGTGAGATAACATGGAAACTTATTCAACTATGGTGTTTAGATGTAAGGACTTTGGAAGCTGATTGATGAGACAAGGTCATTAGAGTGGAGACCTCATAATTAAATCTTAGTGGTTTTCTGCAAGGGCAGAAAGAGTGAGAGAGCAGAAAATGCATGCATAGTCCTTGTCTCTTGCTATGTGATTCCTGTCCCGTGCCTGAACTCTGCTAGCTAGAAGGCCATCACCAGATGTGTGGCCTTCATCTTGGACCAGAAACATGAGCCAAGATAAATCTTTTTCCTTCTTCACTTGTTCAGTTTGTGTTATTGTTGTTAGCAACAGAAAATAGATTAATACAGCGTCTACAAAGATTTTCTGAATATCCTCCCCTTTATCTCTCTACCCATCAGGGAATTGATCTCTTCCTCTTTCATCTCCTCAGTTTGCATAACTAATGAGAATCTCTTTATTATACTGACCATATTGCATTTCATTCGTTTTCTTGGCTGTCTTACCCAAAGACTGGGAGCGTCTAGAGAGCAGAGGGCTTGTTAAATTCATTTCTAGATTCTTAGTGCTTGCCAGAGTACCTGGCATCTGGTAGGAACTCAAGTGTGTCATGAAATAAATTAATAACACTGATAGAGGACCATTTCCTTCTCTTCCACTTTCATATACACCAAATCTGGGCATAGATACAAGTAATACATACAGACATTTATGGAAGGATGAAATGTGTAAAATATTAATTGAATGGTTTTCTTCATGGTATTTCCCAGATTTTCAGACTGAAAAATAATACTCTCAGCTGACAGAAAGAGAACCAAAAGGTAAGAAGTGAGAAATGGAAAGATGATCAGTCTTTGGAATAGGTTTTGTGGTGGGATGGGGAGTGGTCAGGACAGACTCAAGATAGATTTGCGGGATCTAGGAGCAGAGAGGACTGGGCTGCCTTTTCTAGATGGGTCCTCAGCCAGGAGGCAAGACCTAGAAGGAAGGAGGACACATGGTTCACCTAAGCAGTGTGTCTCACATGAGAATCGAGGGATCCCTGGAAACTAGACTGGTCTGCAAGCAACATATTACATATTGGACCCCTAAGGGGTCCAGTGGGTGGAGTAAGATATGACTCAGCATGTGCATGACCTTACAGACTATGTTAGTCAGTTTTCTGTCTCTGTGACAAAATACTCATGAGAAATAATTTGAAGGAGGATTTATTTTGGCTCATGGCTTCAGAGGTTTCAGTTGATCCTCACTTGACACCGTTGCTTCTGGACCTGTGATGAGACAGAGCACATGGCAGGAAGATGTAATGGAGCAAAGCTGCTTATTTCATGGTGGCCAGGAAGCTGAGAGAGGGGAAGGAGCCAACATTTAATATAACCTTCCAGGCCAGGACCCCAATGATTTACTTCCTCCAAGAGGCTCCACCTAGTAAAGTTTTCACCACTTCCAGGTAAGTTATGAATCCCTTAATGGAGCAATCCATTGATAAGCAGAGAACCTTTGTGATCCAATCACCTGGCAAAGGCCACCCACCTCCCCCAATAGTGCTTCACTGGAGACCAAGACTTCAACACATGAACTTTTGGGGGATGTTTCAGATTCAAATCATAATATGGACTGAGGGCTAACTAGCTGGAATAAATCTCTAGAAGATGGATAACTTCAAAAGCACCAAAATTGTATGGCCACTCTTGTGGAACTAGGGGTCAAACAAAGTAATGTAGTTGAATTATGAAAAAAGAACAAAACTTAAAAGTTACATTTATTGCATAGCTCAACTTTGGACAAATTTTATAAATGAGTACAACTGAAAACTCTGGGCAAATGAAGCTAGAGTTAATAATGGACATGGAGTTTAGAGAGATTTAGGGTAAAGGAGGGCCTGGGCTTAGGGTATGCTCTTGGGATTCCAAGGGCCCAGTGAAGTCAGGGGTCAAATCCCTGGGATATATGCTGATTGTTTATGAGGATATAAGGAAAGAAAATAGTAGGTGATCTCTTTACCCAGCCTTTCTCACTCCAAATATACCACCCACAAGCATCTTATAAGCATAACAGGAGACCCAGACATTTTAGAACGCCAGCCAGAACACTGACAAAGAGGCATCCCCAAGCACTGACGTGCTGGGGATATTGAAACTGCTGTTGTGAAAACTGAAAACCGTGCCAAGTACTCACTTGCCTGGAGTCAGAAAGGCAGCCTGGAAAATTTCACTTGATAAATCTAATCATTATTTTTTCCCCTGGATACTCTTGGACAGATTCAAGACTGCTTGGAGAAATGAATATCAATACCTACAGATAAACACCTGTATATAGACATAAACACACAGAGATAAACATCCATATGCCAACACAAATACATAGATATGATCATTTATTGAATACTTCCTATTTTGTAGTTTCTATATATGATTCCATAGACATTATCACCTTTTATTCTCCATTCAACAATGAAAAAAGAGTGTTATTATTTTACCTTTGCACAAGAGGAAATTGAGGCAGAGTACTGGTTAAAAACTTGTCAATGATCAGAGAGCTAGGAAGGAGTAGGATATTTTTACAATTGTGCTTAATCAAAGATGACCATTCTGTAGATAGCTATGTTGGATGAATTTATTGAATAATCCCCTCATCCTCTATCCCAACCCTATTCAGCTTTATTTTAATTCATTTAACAGCATCATTAGTAAGAACCACAAGGAGTTGATGCTAACATAGTTTAGTTAACAGGGAGACAGTCACTCTGGAGAGAGGCTGTGTGCCTCTGGGTGTACATTTACAGGGCACATATGCTCTGACATGCTCATGTGTTTCATTGAAGAGAACTAAGAAATTATTTTGTCTAATACTTTAGCTTCCCAGATGTGGAAATAGCATTTCAGAGAGGAAAGTGATTTACCCAAGAATCCATGAACCAGGTCTAGAATGACCCTAGAGATGGAACTTCCATCTCTGGCTCAGCCTGGAGGGTAAGAAGGTGCTGAATGAGAGGACAGGGAGCTGTCCAGCTCACTAACTTGTTGAATTGGCTTTCCACTTTGTCATTCTACTTCAGTGTCACTTCTCAGAACACCAGACATCTCTGTGTTAAAGTGGGGTCATGGATACATTTTCCTAAGCCAAATTGAAATGGATTTTGGATTATCTCCTTTGTTCAGAAAGATCCCCTCTGCATTGGTTACTCTGACCTTTCACAGACTCCTAAGAGCCCTACATCTCCTCTGCTTGAGGACGTTCTGAGAGTCTCCCTTCCATTCTTGACCAGGCAGGTCTGCAGGTACTTCATTAATAAGCACCCATCCTTCCCTTAGCCTGGCCCTGTGCCAGACCTTAAAGCACCACAGGTTCTACCCTGCTGCTGCTCTTGGAGTCAGCCAGCCCTCACTTCCCTTATGAGAGTGAAACTAGGAGGGCTTAATATATATTTATAGTCAGTAAAAATTTTTTAAAGAAAAATTTTAGGAAAAATAACCCTAAATAAGCTTATGAACCTTTGGCCTGAACTTATATTTAATTTTTAAGAAATAAAACACAGAGTTCCTTTTATATCCCTCTCAGTTCTAATCCTCTGAAAGGCACGTACTATGGTGAAGTTTGTTACTGTTATACAGATATTTCACATTTCTAGTACATATTCATATGCATATAAAGCATTAAGTTAAATACATTAACTCATACTCTATATAATTAAAATTCATATTTAATATAATTTATATCTTATAATCATAGAAAATTGTATTATATTCTCTATAAACTTTAAGCTTAACAAATATAATTAATTTAATCAAAATTAAATCATACACTTACATAAATATAAGGTAACATATACTATATGTAAATGCTACATATATATTAACATTTGTAGCATATATATTACATGTTAATTAAAGTTTGCCAAACTGTAGCTAAAGCTCTTCATATCATGGTGCAAGTTGCCTTTTATTCAATGCTATATATTGTTATTTCTCTTCACTTTGATGTGTGTTGTTTCCCTTCATTCATTTGAACTGTGATGGCATCTTCCATTATAGGAATATGTCATGACTAATCTCTGGCTGTCCTGTGGCTTGCTGAGTACAGTTTATTGAAACTTCTCATGATTATAAACAATGCTGCTGCACACATTCTGTGGTTGTCCCCTAGTGTACATGGGTGAGTGATTTTAGGATAGATACTGAAAGGGGGGCACTTTCACCTTACCAGTACTGTCAAGTTGCTCTCCAGAGAGCTTGTGCTTGTGTTCCTCACATAGGTGACAGGAGTCTTCCATTTCTCTGCATCTTTGCTGTCAACTCTTGAACTTTGTTGCCAATTGGCTGGATGCAAAATGGTATTTCATTGGCATTTTATTTGTATCTTTCCGACTAGTCATGAAGGTGACAGTCTTTTCATGTTTATTGGTCCTCTGGGTTTCCTCTTCTGTGAAATGCTTTTTCATAGCTTTTGTCTATTTATTCTCTTGGGTTATTTATCTTTTCCTTATTAATTTGTAGGAGCTTTTTATATTCTGGGTTTTGATCATTTATTGTTTTTGAGTATTTGTAAAGCTCCCCCTGGTCTGTGAATTGTCTTTGAATGTGGTTTATAGTGCCTTTTATAATGTAGATGTCTTACATTTTGTTGTAGTTAAATTTATCAGTTGTTATCTTTACACTGCTTGCATTGCACATCCTGTTTAAAAAAATCCATCTGTCTTTGACACTGACATTGCTCTCTTTGAAAAGTGGCATGTCTGTGTGGAAGGAGGGAAGAGGCTTTCTTATTACTTTTTCAATCATTTCTCAATTATAACAACATTCCAATGAGCAGGCAATTCCAGGTTCAGGGCTAATAATTCCAGATTATTTCCTACCATAGTTTTAAGTTCTGGAGTGAGACTGCCTGGGTTTGGGTCACTCATTTTGGGCAAGTTATGTGAAGTCACTCAGTGAAATGGTACTCTACTACTCACTTTGTGAGGATGCTATAAAGATTGAATTAGTTTATACAATTATACTCTGACCTATGATTTTTAGAGTTTATGATGGTACAAAAGCATATCCATACAACCATTTCTTTTTCACTTTCAGCACATTCAATAGATTTAACAATATCTTCAGTACTTTAAATAAAGACAGGCTTTATGTTAGATGATTTTGCCCATCTGTAGGTTAATGTAAGTATCTAAGCATGTTTAAGGTAGGCAAGGCAAAGCTAGGGTGTTCAGTAGGTTAGGTGTATTTAATGACTTTTCTAACCTACGCTATTTTCAATTTATGATGAGTTTATTGGGATGCAACTCTATTTTAAGTCAAGAAGTGTCTGTATATACAAATCCCTTAGAGCAGTTTTTGGTGTGTTATAAGAGCCAATAATTATGCATTGTTATTGATAGTGTTATTTTATCATTATTATATTCAGCCTCCTGTTGGACTGGGTTTCCTCAGGGTACCTGGGACATGCTATCTGCTATTCTCCACACATTTTTGTGCATAGACTGAAATGACCTTGGTTGTCTTGGCCAGATGCCACCTTAGGACATGTGTTTTCTGGGAGGTCAAGGAATTAGAATGATAATGGTAAACTCATTACATTTGGTGCCCCTATTTGCTGGTATCAAACATTTCATCTCATATACTTTTCAGAAAAAGTAGAGAATTAAGTTTCAAGAAGATAAGTACTACCTGAATTCAGAGAAAGTCATTATAGTTTTTAATATCTAGAATAAGATGCATTAATACAGGTGGTCCACAGGGACTTTGTAGCATATCTGTTGTGGGTGTTTTCTGAGTGTCCCTTTTTCCTCCTCTGCTTTAGTCTTCCCTCATTCTTGTGTGTCTTGTACAGACTACCAATCACAGCATCACCTCCCTCCCACCCAGAGAGGTGAGCATGTTACCCAAACTAGATTGTTCCTCTGGCTACACTAATTTTTCTAAGCAATGGGCATGTGAACCAAGCTCTGCCAATCAAAGACATTTCTTGGGAATATTTTTGAACCTGACAAAGTGGAGAGAAGTCTTTTCTTTTCTGGTGGATAGCTGGAGAGATGAGTCTGTGGTGCTGAGCCCTAGCTTTGCTTGAGTGGTACCAGATTTTCCAACTCAAATGTCCAGCCTCATAGAGAAGTCTATCAGAGAAGAGGAAGCTGGTCTCAGGTTGAAGCAGAAAAGAGATAGATGTGGCATTGGGATTATTGGAGCTCCTCACTTTCTAAGCTGT
>CM053402.1:69702503-69723159 GCA_028644305.1 Xerus rutilus
TCTCAAACTTCTCTACCTACAGTAGCTGCCTATACATTCTCATCTGCTAGGTGTACAATCTGACTCAGACTCCTCAAATTATCTCCTCTGAGAGATCCTCTTCTTATTTTTCCTCTGAACTCCAAACTTGAATATTTGGTCCTCTGCTCTGTTTCCACCTAGATTTCTAATGCTACCTCAAATTTAGCATATCTAAAACTGGGCGTGTGAGTCTCACCTTTTAACTGCTCTCTCCCACCTAATTCCCATCCTAGTAGATGGCGAATCACAACTCTGCATGTACCAGGAACAGAGGCCAAGCGGGGAAAAATCTGTAGCTTTTTTCTTCTCCTATCTGGAAGAAAGAGCCAGCTTTATTAAGGAAATATGCCAGAATCCAGCTATCTCACATCCCCTCAACTGCTATTTCCACTGTGTCATGTGATGTTATTTTAACCTGCACTAGGGGGCAGCCCAGGTCCCTGTTTCCTCCCTTGTCCACCTGTTCTCTACAGAGTGATCTTTTTAGAATGTAGGAGATTGTTTTAGTTAGCTTTTTTGCTGCTGTGACTAAAAGACCCAACCAGAACAATTATAGAGGAGGAAAAATTCATTTGGAAGCTCACAATTTCAGAGGTCTCAGTCCCTAGACAGTTGGCTGCATTCCTCAGGGCTCTGGGTGAGGCAGAGCATTATGGTGGAAGAGTGTGTTAGAGGGAAGCAGCTCATATGGTGATTAGACAGCAGAGAAAGAGAGACTCCACCCTGCAGATACAAATATATATCAATAGCTGTGCCCTCAATGAGCCACTTCCTCCAGCCACAGCCCACCTGCCTCTAGTTACCCACCAGTCAGTTAATCTCATCAGGGATTATTTCACTGATTAGGTTAAGGCTATCACCTCATCATTTCTCCTTCAAACCTTGCATTGTCTTACACATGAGCTTTTGGGGGACACCTCACATCCAAACTATAACAGAGATCATATATTCTCTCTTTTCAAAGCCCTTCACTTCCTCCTAAGTGATTTCCACATCCTTATCATGAGCCCTTGATATCCTTTCTCATCTGGCTCCATCCTCACTTTTCCTCCTCCTCACCTTCTTCATTTAGCACCAGCCACCGTGCTGCTGTTTCTGGAATGCACATAGCACTTCTTGACATCCAACATAGCACTTTTTGATACCCAGCATGCTATTTCCCCCTCAATAATTGACGCTTCCTGAGAATAATGATCTTGTATGTTTTGTTTCCTGCTTTATCTCCATCTTTGAGAGAACAGTGTGTGGCACAGGATAGCTACTCAGTAAATACTTATTGAATGAGTGAATAAACATCTGGGTGAATGGTAGTGTGAAAACACGAGAGTTCAGTCCCTTTACAGAGAAGTGGCCTGTCAATCCGTTCTATCCTTGATGCAGAATACTTCCCCAAGTCTTGGAGTCACAGCTCTCAGCCAAACAGGGCATGAGAGCCAGTGTACTTCAATAGAGCTGTTGAGTTTTTACTCTATTTACCTTGACTGATGGTTTGGTTCAAGTTATGCTTTGTGGGAAATTCATTCCCTCCCAGAGTTGCTCCTGCCAACACAGGGAAGACAATCATTTCTTCTTGGCATGATTTTCAACTCAATCTTCTCTCTCTTCAGGAGCTCGATTGTAACCATACTATGGTTCCAAATCTCATCCTGGTCAAATCGAATGTTACACTTGTAATTTAACTGTTCTTCCCTTCCTGCATCCCGTTCTCCTCATTTTCTCAGCTTTTCCTTTATGGAAGATTGATTTGTGTTGCTTCCCCATTAGATCTGTAAGACTATGAGTTTGGAGTCTGCATTATGGAGCATTGGATTTCCTCATGGTGTGTATGTGTTTGTGTCTCTTAAATTCACATAAATGAAATAGCTAGAACACATTTCTTTGTGCTCAGATATGAAATATTTGGAGTAAAAATCAGATGCAGCTGAAAGTGTATGACTTATGTTTTCATTCTCGTTGTAGATCTAATGAGTTGTATCATCTTATCAAAGACCTTTGCCCTTTCTGGACCTTATAATAAATGACCCACAAGGAAGCTTTCTCCTCTTACAAGTTTTTTCTTTTTAACTTTTAAATTTTTTAATGGTGCCAGTGATGAAGTCCAGGGCCTTGAACTTGTTAGGCATTCTTGCTATGACTGAACTATACCTAAAAAGCATCTTTTACAGACAAGAGAAAACTGATCATTTTACTTTACAGGAAATTGTATAAAATTTAAAATTAGTAAAAATTTGATTAAATAAAATTATTATTTTTATTTGCCACCTTCAGGGGACAAATCAAATGAACTTTCCACTTTCCACAAAACTGGCTCTTGCTTATTTATTTATTTAATTATAAAATATGTTGCATTTCCTGTTCATAACAAAACTGCTCTCAAACATTCACAATGATAAGATCTAGAGCTGAAAGAGGTTGGCATTGGTTAGGACCAGATTAGATGTGATGAAGAAAAAAGTGGCCACTTCCATGAGATGAAAGTTTGCTTCCTGTGCTCACATTACTGCCAGGTAAGCAGCGCTGATGGTTTTGGCATTGTCTGCTTCCAGGGACCTGGGTTCCTCTTTTCCTGATGTATCAACTCTAGGTTGTTATGCTTATCTATATGATCAGCATGTCTTGCCATAGTCTCTGTGTTCAGGCCCTCAAGAAGCGTTAAACAGGCCAAGAAGGGCATGCTTTGGCCTTTGAGAATATGGCCAGTTGTTGAACTAATCACATCTGCTCACATCTCATTATTATTATTATTGTTATTATTATTATTATTATTATTATTATTATTATTATTATTATTGGTACTAGAGATTGAACTCAGGGGTACTTGACCACTGAGCCACATCCCCAGCCCTATTTTGTGTTTTATGTAGAGACAGGGTCTCACTGAGTTGCATAGCGCCTCTCCATTGCTGAGGCTGGCTTTGAACTTGCGATTCTCCTGTCTCAGCCTTCCTAAGTACTGGGGTTACAGGCGTGTACCACCATGCCTGGCTTTCACATCTGATTGTAGATAACTAGTCATATGCTGCTATCACATTGTTATGCCTATCTGCAAGGAAAGATGCCCTTATGCCATGTGTATAGCTGAAAACTGGAGATCTATTACAATGAGAAAAGCAATGGGAAAGTGAATATTCTGGAACAGCTATCAACCTTGCTATCAATATGAACAGTTGAGTCTTATGGACTTGTCAACTGCAGTCAATAGAAGGGAAAATACATGCCAGGCTTTATGGCCCAGTCATGGTGGAACTGAACTAAGAGCTCTGGTCTGGTCACTATAGTTTAATGGACAGAGCATGAGTTTAGAGCCTAACAGAACTGAATTAGAAAATTTTTTCCCCCAATGACTGACTATGTGATAGTTTGGTAATTGACTAACTTTCTAAACTCTCTATATAAAATGGGGATAATTTCTTTCTTGAAACCTCTCT
Organism: Xerus rutilus; assembly: GCA_028644305.1. Lineage (NCBI taxonomy): Eukaryota > Metazoa > Chordata > Mammalia > Rodentia > Sciuridae > Xerus > Xerus rutilus. The sequence continues at coordinate 69,705,953 of CM053402.1, forward strand.
TGAAGGTTGGCTGGGATTATAAATGAGCTTATGTGTCAAAGATCCTTTCAGGGGATCTAACACTTCATACCTTGACCTCCAAGTTACAATTTTATGCTACACAAAGACATACTATAACACATAGAGACACTATGGAAAAACATCTAAGGTATTTTTCATGGTCAACTCAAATCTCTTATATCTATTTTTCTGTACAATGAGAGTTAGTATTCAATTGTGATTTAAATGTACTTTAAGAGATGGGCAGCAAAAAAAGGAGAGATTTTTAGATAAAGTTTCAATTATCTAAAAAGTTAACTGCTATCTTTCATGAGCTGGACATTCTAATTAACTGACTAGTATTATTTGAACAACACATTATGTACTATCTATAGGTTTACCACTAATGTTTGTCATTTTTCTTTTTCTTTTCTTTTCCAGGTTGTTTTCATCTCCAAATCCTAATGTCAACATCTATGCTTTATTTTTCTTGTAATGATTTAGGAGTTTAAGTGAATTTAGTTTCCAAAGTTTGGGGAAAAATTAGATTGGCTATTTTAAAAATCTGAGTGGAAAAATGTTCATATCTAGTGGAGACTTTTTCTTAGATCATTTCAAAATTCTGTTTTTTAAAGTGAAAATATCTACAAGAACATACATAGATTGCTTGAGAGAAAACTCTCCAGTCTGAAAAGAAATCACCCAAATCCAAACCATATGTGATATTTAAAGTAGCATTTTGAATATTCATTTTATGGTGTGCAACTCAGATCCCCAGAACGTTAAGTTTCACAAAGTGAATTGAAATGAAGACAGCAGTATGAATGTCACTTCCCTAATGTATAATATTGCAGTTTTACCCGGCATCTTTCTTCTAGATGGCATCACTAGAGAACAATCATGCTTACAGACATGGCAAACATGCCCTCATTCTAATTATATAAGGCACTTTGGAAGGAAAACAAATTTTAGCTCAACATCTTTCTGAATGAATTTTAATTCTAGTAATGGGACACTATTATTCTTGTCCATTCGTTTGGCTTAGCTTGTTTTTGCAAGATCAGCATTTCACTTTGTTTCTGCTTATTCTTGAGCCCTGGTTGAAATCACCTCTGAAATGTATTGGATGTTTATTTGCAGTCTGCACACTCACTCCTTTTGCTAAAGGTCCTGCTGTCGTGCCAAATACTTCTTTCTTTACTGTCATTCATCTTGTTAGTATCTCTCTCAACAGATTTGTCTCAGAACAATCTAAATTATCTTCAATTTCTTTTAGTAAAGGAAAGAAAAAATTGGAGTGCTTTACAGCAAGTAGTTTGCCTTAGTTTATGGATGCATTTTACATCCTTCTTTTGGCTCACCTGGTAAGTCCATTTTAGCATTATTCATCTCTGTTTATACTGCTAATGGATTTTCAATTGCAAATTATGTACAGAACGTGCATCAGAATACTTCTTACAGCTGTATGAATGGATTCATACACCCATAATATTCACTCAGCCTTTGACTTCTATCAACAAGTCCCCCCTTTGGAAGCAGCTGGCTAAAAGGGAAGACCAAAAAATTGGTGGTTAATCATGATTCCAGAATATTCTCTTGTAGATATTTCTGGAAGATTTTTTCCCCACTTTCAAGTGTTATACTTAAGTATAAAGTAAGAAAATTAGAAGATAGAGAAGGTGAGGATTTTAAGAGGTGGGTCTTAAGAGGAAAACATTATAAATATTTTAATATTCATAAAATGAAAGAATGGATCCAGGACAAGAGTGTTAATAATCTTGTCATTATCATCTCATTAAAGGGCAAATGACACTTCCACAGAGAAGCTCAGAGCAGGTTCCTTTCCTCTAAAACAGTGCTACACAAAGCATGTTGCTGGGCCATTGAGAGATGAGTGTATAAGGAGAGAGCATTGAGAAACTTTCATGGTAATGTGATGTTGGTGTGACATTCAAGTGGATGACCAGTAGACTTGTCTTACTGACTGAGATGTATACCACTGGATGTTGTGGAGTTCATATGGCACTTGTCATGTTTAATAGCACCACATATCAGCCAAAGGTGGATTCAAGACACAAAAAATTAGTCTTCATTCAATTTATTCAGTATGAAAAACAGTACTTTAAGAAGTAGGGGCACTGCTGAGTCAATAAAAGAAAGCTTTAATATTTTTCAACCTACTTAGAGGTGAAGAAGGGAAAGAAATGGGGACCCTGGAGCAAGCAAGGTCAAGGGTTAAAAGTCTTGTGAATCCAGCTAGTGTAAGGTAGATCCTGAAGGAGGAGGGAAATGTTCTGGCATTGTCTGGGCATCCATGAAACCTGGAGCTGCTATGGGCCAGTTGGCCCCATTCAGTCCAGAAGACCTGTAATTCTGGGTGCACATTCTGGGAGCTGTGACTGAAGCTGCATTGGCCTGAGTGTGCATCTTGTCATTACAAGCTGTCCTGAAGAGCATCGTGCGAGAGCTTCCTCAGGCCTCCTGCAGGGAGTTTTGTGTCCATGAGGTTGCCTACATATGCTCATGGCTCTTGTACAGAGCAGTAACCAGTCTTTGGTGCAGCCTTGGTGAGGGTTAACTCATCAATCTTTATAACACATATTGCTAAGAGTTGTTCATTCTTCTTATGATTAAAATATTTTATCTGCAGCTAAATTCTAACAACAGCACAATAATAATTATACCTTATGAGGCTCAACTTAATATCTGTAGGCTTCACTTAATTTAGGGTCATATCTGATGATTAGAGAGAATATCCTATAGAAGGTGGCACTGCTTGATAGTGTAGGATTAATTCCATTTTCTCTATCTCTCTAGAAAGTTTTTACTTGATTTTTGTTCTAAAAATAATATGTATATTTATAGTTTTGGTAATTTTCCCCTTATTGTTTTGTATTCTTTCCTGAAATGATCAATCAAGTGTGAACACAAAAGAAGATCCAGAAGAGACTCAGGAAAATAAAGTTTATCATATTCACAGGTCCTAGAGACAAGAGGCATGCCACACCATGCAGTGCCACATAGAACACACTCGGGTGGTCAGGGGCCAGGGGATCAGAGCAGTGGGAAGAGAAAACCACTGGGCCTGAGCTGTATTGGGTGTTCCATGGGAAAGGCAAGGTATGACGGTTTAAGATTGACTTAGTCTGAGTAATTTTGGTGATCTATAAACTATAAGAGTGCCCTAGTTGCCCTGAGATGATTACAGTACAGGACTACTGTATTCTAGGGTGTTGGAGCCAGATAAAGGGTGTATGACTCTGTACTGGTTAGTCTGCTTGCTAAAGACATGCTCCTAGTTGGGCCTTTTGGTGCCATTGAGAATGACTCTGCTGTTAAGGTTTTTAAAGATGTCATAATATACAGAATATATATTTATATGTTTGTGTGCCACACATACATGTTTCCTTCTACACACTTTTAAACTCTAAGATCCCCTTGTTTCTCTAAAGATGGTTCATAACTTGAATGTTTTGTTTTTATTTTTTTGGTACCAGGGATTGAACTCAGGGGGACTCGACCACTGAGCCACATCCCAAGCCCTATTTTGTGTTTTGTGTAGAGACAGGGTCTCACTGAGTTGCTTAGCACTTTGCCATTGCTGAAGCTGGCTTTGAACTCATAATTCTCCTGTCTCAGCCTCCCAAAGTGCTGGAATTATAGGCATGCGCCATTGTGCCTGGCTCCATAACTTGAATGTTTGAGGTGGCAAATATTTGATGATATTTATTTAAATATCTTATCTGACCCTATTTGAGTAGGCGCTTCTCAATATTTTAACCTAATGTTATATGGCTTTATTTCATCCATGAAGACTGTGACTAATACCCTTATTGGCTCTCTCCAACCCATTACCAATCCCATTCTCCCTTGGTACCTCTCAATATGAAGACCGGATATCCAAATATTTTTTTGCCTTAAGCCTTCTCTGCAACTACTAGTTGTCATGGGATCCAAATCTGGTCCATGACCTTATACAGAATTCTGCTGTAGGAACTCCAGGGGAATCTTTTGTTTTTCTTATGGAAAGGAATGGGTTATCTATGACAATTTTTTTTTTCTGTTGTGAGTGACGATCTGATGGGTGAGGCTGCGGCAGTTTTCTTCCCTATACTAAGACAAAGAGACACCTTTCATTGTTAAAATCATTGTGATTCAGTTTCTTGCTTACAGGTGATTAGCTCTCTAATGCAGAAAACTTATTCTTTGAATAACATATTTTTTACAAGTTTCTATGGAGTTTTTCTTAAGCTTTATTTTGCGGTTTATGTTCTGATAAGGTAGAACATTTGAACCTAGCTCTCTTAACCCTAATGTATCTTTTAACAGCAGCTCATCTAAAAAGTGCAGAAGTGAAGCTCTAAGATTCATGTTTAATTAACAATTCCACTGCAGTACTGCTATTCATTTTACTTTCCTTAATTTTCATTTCATAATTCTCTAGTTCTCTCTCGCTCTTGCTCTCATTTTCTCTCATTTTCTTAAAATGGGGTATCTGAGATTTGAGATGAACTAAATCAAAATTATTATTGTCATTGAAAAAATATAGAGAAGTAAGACATTTATATTAAAATTTTATGTAAAGGTATTCATATTTGGCAAGGATTATTACACTTTTTAGAAGTTCATGGTCCCACATTAGAAGTCAGATTCAAAGAACGTATTTGAAGCAAAATGTAGCACTATTCTTGAAGTGGCTTAATGTGACAGAGTAAAAAATAGAACAGAAGGTGGCAAAGTTATTCAGTGAACTTGGTTGGTCTCATTGCACACTCAGTGTCTTAGGGCCCTCCCTCAGTTATCCTGCACAAATGTCCTGCCTCTTCCTCCTCCTCTCAGCACTCACCTCCTCCTGCTCACCTAATACAGCACTTGCCTTCTGTGCTATAATTTATTTGTTTCATGGAATCTTTCCTTCTAGGCTGTGAAAATTTGAGGGCAGCCCCTGAGTCCATCTCTGCATCCTCAGAGACACTAGGGAGACTGGAACTTACTGGAATCTCAAATAAGATTTTCCAATATGGAAAAAATGATGAAAAGCCACAGAACATTAAAGGTAAAGGAAAATTCATCTGAAATAAGATAGGCCCCAAAAATTATAGAAGAGGTGGCATAAGTTCTTATAAGGTGGTATAAGAGGTGGCATTAGTCTGAAGAAAACATGCATTTTTCTCTTCTTTGATTCCCCTTAGGAAAAAGTTGAGTTCATGATATTCACCTTGATATTTTTACCCCTACAAGTAGTGAGGATATGCAATATATGTAATAAAAGACTTAGTTTGTTAAAAAAAAATACTGGCTATGTTGGACAGCTTGCTTTCCAATTTTTGGGACCTCTCTCTCTCTCTCTCTCTCCTCCTCTCCCTCTCTGGTTCCTCCTTGCCCTTTACGTTCTGGCAAACTTGAGGTCTTATATTGTCCCTTTGCCAAGTAGCTCTCCAAGCTGGAATCTCCTAAATAAAGACATCACTGCAAGGCCCATAACATTTCTCACCTTTCCTCTCATCAATCTGCCTTGCTCTTCATTGGGTTAATCCTGTAAACTACTGTGATCTAGGAAGTTAATAGTTATTAACTGAATAAGTCTCTGTTTCATCATTGTTTGCACTTGAAATATATCCTTCAAGGGCTTCATGCAAAGAGAGGAGGTGGATGCCATGTGTACTGCCCAAGTTCCCCTTCTGCATTGAGCTCATTCTCTCAGCTGCTCAGTATTGGCTACTGATGGCTTGGAGCTGTATCTCAAGAATCTGTACCTCCAAGAATCCAGGGACTACTGTGTCCTTTTCCTGGAGGCCAACCACATTCAATGCCTACTGACATAGGAGAACAAAGACCAATTCCCCTTGCCACATTTGGGGACAACACTGAACATTGCAGAGCTCGCCATGGGTTTGGCTGAGGTTTGTGTTGATGCACTGTACTTCAACTTCTCTTTCTGCCTAATGGGCTTTCATCACTTCTTCAGCCGTTTTCTTTCTGAGCATCCCTGCTCCCTCTCCACAAAACCACATGCAAACCTCTGACCTAAAACAGTTGGTACTAGAAGTGGTCCCAACAAGCAATTTCTTAAATGGGATGTTGGAGCTAAATCTTCCACTAGTTGGAGAGTGGGAGGAGGCCATATGTCCTGGTAGGTCATTCCCTAGTATGCACAAGGTATAATGGCTACAACTGGAACAAGATATCAGAGGAGGAGAATTCCCTGGCTGGTGCAATAGGTTAGATGTTTGGAAGGTACAGGTACTGTCTTAGTTCTCTTTATGCTGCTATAACAAAATACCTGAGACTAAGTAATTTATAAATAAAGGAACCTTACTTCTTACAGTTCTGGAAGCTGGGAAGTCCAAGCTGGTATGGGCTTGGTTTTTGCTTTATCCTCACATGATAGAAGGTGGAAAGGTGAGAGAGAACCAACTCTTGCCCCTGGTCAAGACTCCTTAGAAAGAGTCCTCATGCTATAGTCATAAAGGTTTTATCTCTCAATACCATCACATTGACAGTATCTGAATTTTGGAGGACACATTTGGATCTTAGGAAGCTGAGGCAGCAGGAGGTTGGGGTCAGCTTGGGCAACATAGTAAAACCCCATCTCAAAAGAAAAGTCAGCAGATTCTAGGGATTATAGAATTGTGGAGTGAAATGACTGTTATTAGGTGCTATTAATAATGTGTTGGAGAAAGACAGTGGAAAACTGGAGGTGATTAGTCACTAATGTAGAGGAGGTGTGACAGTGAGAAGGCCTCCTGGCAGCATGGCAAATCTTTGCAGCTGGAGAGCAGGCAAAGCTGGGGATCAGACTCGGGGTACTGGAACTTCAGAGAAGGTTAAATTCCAAGCCCTAGCAAGTCTTCTGTGTTAAAGTCAGGAGCTTGGCTTGGACTGTGTGGGACACTGAGGCTTCCTTAACATAGCAACTGTTAGGTCAGAACACATGAGAGCCTTGAGGCAGCCTATTTCCCTGTATCCTCTGTCTCTCTCCTTCCTGTGGAAGGGTAATAGTCCCTCCATTGCCAGAAAGCAATGTAGAGGCCTTTTCCTGCCAAATACTCTGTGCCAGTCTCAGGATGAAACCACAACACCTGTCTTTACCAGTAGGCCAATAAATGTTGTCAAATCAAAGTGCAGCTTAGCTAGTGAAGGGCCAGGTTTGCTAAGCGTAAAAAGGAACTCAGGCAAAAAGAGCTGTAGGACCTAGTCATTACACGATTACAGAGATGGGATATATACATGGGATCAGATCCTGAGGGTGCCAAATAAAGGGGTGACACAATGTAACGTTGGATAAGGAGAATTCATCAAAATAAGAGCACTGTGATACTGTATTTAATTCTCCTGTGATGCAGAAAAGGACCTCAGGGTACTGTGCTAGTCAGATGCTGGGGTGACTCTTGGATGCTTAGAGAAAGCAGTGGGAAGTAGAAAACACCAGAACTGTTGTGGCAGACAGTACAAGAGAGGACCAAAAGTCCCAGAAAAAGTGAGCCTGTTAAGTGGATAGACTAAAAGCTCACTTTGTTTTTTAGAAGGGCCTTTAGAACACTCCATGGAACAAAGCAATGTGAGATGCACTGGAGAGAGAGAGCAATCATCTTCCCCAAGACCAGTAGTGACTGTCCTCTGCAGACCAGAGCTAACAGTAGGAGATGCCATTGCAATGGCAATGTCCAAATCTCAAAATAACAGAGGCTGAGTGGGAACACTTAATTAGAAGCAAAGTGGGTAAAATTATTGTAATGAGAGGCAAGGTTGGAATGGCTATGAGGGAGCACAACTCACATAGAGTTATAGAGATGATTGTTAGACATGGTGTCCTGAGGGGCAAGAGAAGTGGGCAGCCAATAAGGCTATTGCCTAATTTTTGTAATCAAAATGAATCAAGGGTGGATGGTTGCAATGCTGAGAGCAGCCTAAAAAATAAAAAGTCATAACTACTTGTTCAGTTACTGGACTTGGGCCACTTCTGAGACCTGGATAATAGTCCATTCACTTACTGAGTGAAGGATAAATCTGGTCCTTATGAGAAAAAATCTTGCAGCCCTGTAACAAGTAGGCTTGGTATTAATGTCTGCCGTCTCTACCAAAGAAAGAAAAAGTCATTTCCCGGGTCATTGGATACTAGGTAAAGGGGGCTACTTAAACACATTGACAACTTTTGGAAAGAAGGTCCAAGTTTACATTGATATGTGGATAATTGAGATATTATTATTACCATTGGAGTGATCATGTTATAGAGGCCAGGTAATAGATGAAGCTCTGACACATTCAGCTCAGAGTGAATCTAGGATCCATCTAATGGTCATTCTTTTGGCCCACTGAATGTATAATTGGAGTGAACATACTTGGTAATTAGAAGAAATCTCAAATTCCTTTTTTGGATCATGAAGGAAAGACCTATCATAGTATGTAAAACTGTTATGGTGAGATTGCAATAAATCACCAAGTTGATCTTAAAGCAGGAGATGGAACTATCTTTATTCACCAGCTGGTGGGCTACCAGCTGGTGGGCTGGGAGGCAGCTTGCAAATCTGCACTCCTTGACCCCCTCCAGGAGTTAGAGCCCACCTTTTATAGTTCAAAACCACAAGTAAAGCATGTCAGTACATTAATCATAAGTGGCTGTTGCTATGATTCAAAACTATTAACAAAAATAGTGATATCTAAAATCATAAGCAGAAGGGGAAGTGGGTAAAAATGAACTTAGTTGAGTGTGATTTAAAAAATAATTACTAATGTCCAGACAAACAATATTCTATGTGGTTAGGGTACATTGCACAAGTACAGTGTATAAGAAGAGAAGGAACAATTTTGCCATTTTATGTTGCCAATACACCATGCTAAGCAACTGCTGGAAGGTACAGAGGCGGGGTTTTCCCATGGGAGAAACATTTCTTACATGACACGAAGTCTCAGGGTAGAATGGAGTCTGTCTGGTCATTGCCCAGATAGCTTGACTCATAACAAAACCATGAGGGAGTCTCTTAAAATTTTATCCTCCCAAGATGTGATAGTCCATGAAAAACAATATCGCATCCTAGAGGAAGTGGATCCATTAAAGACTTAAATGAGACATGTTGGCTTTCATTAACACTCCCTTTTAGTTCCTCAGTCTGGTTCCTATCAAAATCAGATGGATCTTGGCAAATGATGGCAGACCATTGAAAACTCAATCTAGTTATAGTCATTGTTGCTGCTCTGCTGGATGATTTTTTTTTTTTTGGTACCACCTCAGGTTCATGGTATGTATCCATCCCTCTGACAAATGTGTTCTTTTCCAACTCTGTTAAGGTGACACAGAAACAGTTCTCATTTATGGGGCGGTTGTGGTGAAGGTGAGATTCATATTGATGAACACATTCTAATTGGGACATATATTCAAGAAAGAGTGTATTCTATTGGAGGCTTTGATAGGACATGAATGCTTTAGATGGTGGGAAGTGAAACACTGGAGATTTGGAGACTTGACAATAGAAATTTGTAGGATTTAGTAGTCTAGGACATGCTGGGACATTCTCTGAAGGTTCAACATACACAATTATTTGTCAGTTAAAAATAAATAATGGTGTCTTATGTATCCTACTACTAAGACTTGGTAGCCTTCTTTGGGTTCTGGGCAGCATTTTCCATATTGGGAAATGCTGCTTGAACCTATTTCCTGGATAACATAGAAAGCTATGACCTCTGAATATGGTTCAGAAGAGGAAAGGACTCTACTGTGGGTTCAACCTACAGTGTAAGCAGCCTTCCTCCTTGAGCCATACAATTCTGTACTGTACTGTACTGTACTGGTGATAGAGCAGTCTTCATTTACTAGCGGCTTCTCTTTTTGCTGTTTATTTTATCTGCAGGCAGCTGCAGTGCAAAAATATTAAGTGGAAAATTCCATTCATAAGTTTTAAATTGTGTGCCATTCTGAGTCAAGGGATAAAATCTCACGCATTAGTTGTAGGTATCAGATCCACTATCATGGTATTGCTAGTGTTTGAGTAACCCTTATTTTACTTAATAATGGCCCCAGAGTGCAAGGTTATTGAGGCTGGCAATTCACATATGCTAAAGAGAAACTTAAATGTGTATCTGTTAAGCAAAAAGATGTATGTTCTTGACTTAATAAGGAAAGAAAAAATGATTGTATGCTGAGTTTGCTAAGATCTATGGTAAAAATTAATTTTCTATACATGAAATTGTAGAGTGGGAAAAACAAATTTGTGTTTTACTTTAAGAACCCATACTGAAAAAATGATGGCCACAATGTGATAAATGCTTAGTTAAGATGGAAAAGGCATTCAATTATAGGGCTTGGGACTATGTGTGATTTCTGGCATTCACTGCAATGGATTTCCTTGTGATGGGGGTCTACTATATTTGTGGTGGGAAAACATTTATGAAAAGCTCCAGAAGGAGAAATATTATAGATATCTAGGATTCTGAAACAAGGTTATGCTGTCACAGAGTAGCAGGTACTATTTGAAAGACAAGTCTGGCATATTATTGTGCCCCAGTAAAAATGGTGTGTTTGACATGGGCCATCAAGTGATCATGTGACAATATTTTCACAAAATGAGTTGAGTTTTGTTAAACCCATCAGATCCTAAGTTTGTGCAAGGTTAGCAGCAATCCATTGTGAGACAAAAGTGGCATGTCCAAGTTTGGGTATGAGTGGGGCTTAGAGGGTTGTGAAAGCTATATGGGTCTACAGCCTGGACCTCCATGGTCATGCACTTCTGCTGCATCAGTGCCTTTCCCTCAGCCCTGACATATGGCCACAGATGGAGTCTCTTATGATGGCTGACAGAAGAGAAAAAGACCAAGTTTTTCACAGATGGTGTTAGTCAGCTTTTCATTACTGAATGAAATACCTGAAAACAACATAAAGGAGGAAACATTTATTTTGAGCTCATGGTTACAAATTCAGCCAATGGTTGACCACCTCTGTTGCTCTTGGTTAGAGATAAGCAGAACATCATGATAGAAGGGTGTGGCAGGGTACACCTGTTAGGTCATGGCAGCTGGAGTGGAGGAATGAAGGGGCAAGGGACAGATATCCTCAAGGCCACACCCCAGGTGACCTACTTCATCTGGGGTATCAGATCCACTATCATGGTATCGCTAGTGTTTGAGTAACCCTTGATCCACTTGCCTATAGTTACCACACAGTAATTCATTCAAATTGTTAATCCATCAAGTAGGTTAATCCACTGGTGAGATTACAACCCTCATAATCTAATCATTTCGCCTGTGAAAATTACTGTATTACTTAACATATGAGTTTTTGAGGGGCATTCCAGACCCAAACTATAATTGATGGGTTGGCTAAGTATGTGGATATGAGCTGAAATAAACTAAGATTATACATTAGTTTTGTTCAAGGTTTTCCATGAAAGGCAGCAATAATGGGAAATCTTTTTAGGGGCAAAGATTTAGATGCTGCATCTGATCACCCCCTTTGGAAACAGACTTGACCCTAGGTAAGAATATAAATCTGTGCATGTGAATATCTATATATCTATATCTCTGTATTCCTAGATCCACCCCCCAGGTGATGGTGAATATCTCAGATGATTTGTCAGAGTCTGGAATGAGAAAGACTAAGAGACAGAGAGAGAGAGAGAGAGAGAGAGAGAGAGAAAGAGAGAGAGAGATTGGGGACATGAAGGCATGTGGATAGTCCTATTGGAATGGGCACAAAATGGGATCTTTGTAATTCATGAATCCATGTTCAATGCTGACTGGGGAGCATCCACCATGGAAGAAGCATTAAAATGTCCTGGACTGTTGATATCAGTCAGTTCCTGCTATTGACCACTTTAATGCTGGTACAATGGTCTCACAAATGGGTGTGATGATAGCAGGATTGGAGGCTATGCAGAAAGCTTGCAGTAAGGGCTTCCTCTTTCTTAGACTGATCTCACCATATTGCCATTGAGTGTTCAACCTTCTTGCAACAGAGATGGATCCTGAGCACTTGCCATAAAACCATCCCTTAAGGAAAGCAACTGGCCAGCCTGTGAAAATGGGTTACATTTGAACCTTTCTACCCTGAAAAGATAGTGATTTGTCTTTATTAGGATCAATGGGTATTCTGGATATGGCATTGCCTTTCCTACATAGCCTCAGCCAGCATGAGAATCTAAATGTTTCTCATGTGTGATCCACAGCCAGCATGAGAATCTAAATGTTTCTCATGTGTGATCCACTGACAAAGGATTCTGCACAGTATTGCCCAAGACGAGGGAGCATACATTACTGTGGCAAGGGAGGTGAGGCATACTCTGCTTATATCATTTAACACACCACCCAGAAGCTGCCAGATTGATAGATGAAACAGCATTTGAAAGATGCAGTTGCAGCATCACGTGAAGATGCAATATACATTCTAAATCAATAACTCTCAGAGACATGGAATGGAAGCAGGAGTGGTCATACACGCGGTCACTCTTGTTGATACTTGTGGGGAGTTTATGCTTACTATCTTCTTCTCACTTTACTCTACAAGTCTCAAAGTTTTGGTTCCTGGACAGAGAATTTCTCTTGCAGGGGAAGGACACAGTAAGGGTTCTGTTCTGCTTTAATACTCACATCTACTTCGGTTACTCACATTAAGAGACCAGCAGGTAAATAAGAGTCATTATCTTCATGGAGAAAATAGACCCTACTGGTCAGGAGAAGTGAGGACTGCCATTCCACCATGGAGACAGAGGAAATGGCTTGTCACTTAGGGGATCCACTTGGGCATCCCTTGGTAGTCCCCTGTCTAATTGGACATAAATGAATAACTAAAGAGTTTGAGAAAGGCATAGTGACTAGAGGCTCAAATCTCTCAATGATGAAGCCTCAACCACACAAATATGTGAGCAATTAAGCCTGGCTAAGATACTAACTGATGAAAATGGAAATCTAGAATGAACAATGGAAAAGAAAGACAGTTAATATCACCTTGACAGCAGATATAGCAGCAGGAGTGTGGTTCATCCTACAGGATGAACTTGAATCCTGGAGGAGCTATTTCCAAATGGGGTGAGCTGACAAGAAGCAGCTTGATGGACTGATGCAGTGGACATGGACTGACGCAGATGATACACTGCCAAGACCTCTCTTTTCCAACACTCCTTTTATGATAGATTCATTCCTTATCTGCTGAGAATGCCAACTGTTCATGGCTCTCAGCTGTGTTTACCTCTTGGAATTGCCTTCTCATTTTTGAAGATAATTCATCCAAGTGTATACTCCTTCCAGGGAACTGCCAGCATCTTCTATTGCTTGATGCTGGAGAACCAAGCTCTAGCCTCCTTAATACAATGGGGACAACTCTGAAGAGTCATCCTGGCTCCACAGCTTTCCACAGGATGGGCTGAGACCTCTCTTGGAGTATATTATGGTTCCACCCCTCTCTCTGCCCACCTGTACTTTCTTCTCTCTCTTGCAGGTGTCATTCCTGAGCATACTTACTCCAAACCTCCTGAATACAAATATTCCCCTCAGAATGTGTTTCTAGAGAGCCCAGCTGAGACAGGGATATTTTGAGAATAAGTAAAAGTTTTTTTTTCAAATATTACCTTGTATATGAGTGGAGGTCCATATTCCCAGGCCAAAGTTTTCCTTAGAAAAGTAGAGATGGAATTCTATAGGAGAGGATACATCAGCAGACATGATCCTTTTCATTTTTCAGCAAATATGTACTGTCTTAGTGATTAATGTGTTTACTGTTTTGCATCTGAAAGGGTGTAAGAAGTAATATTTATTTTTTAACAAAACCAGTGGCTCATACTTTGAAGCAATTAATACTAACTCTATTCATAGTTTATATGAAACTGTTGGGAGGGCTGGGGGTTTAGCTCAATGGTAGAGCATTTGCTTAGCATATGCAAAGCCATGAGTTCAATCCTCAGCACTGCAAAAATCTTCTCCTACTACTTCTTCTTCCTCCTCCTCCTCCTCTTCCTCTTCTTCTTCTGCTTCGTCTTCTTCAAAAATTAAAAAGTAAAAAAGAAAAAACTGGTGAGAAATCATGATAAAATGAGAAGAACTTGGCATTTTGGGATTATCCCCTACTTTTAAATCCCAACTTGCCCTTCATTAATCGTGGGTGGTACACGTCATTTCTTCTGGGCTTTAGTTTTATGAATCTCTAAAAATGGTATAATACTGACTGATTTATTTATTTTGTGTGTGAGAATTAAATCAGGTAATGTCTCAAGAGCACCTAGGCTTAAATTCTTTAGGTGTGACCCTGGACTCATTGTATTCTTAATAAACATTCATTCAGCACTAATATTTATTAAAGATCAAACATTTATTCTGTGCTGGATCCAGTGCTGGGTGCTTAGGTTTGGCATACAGGCAAGCCACATTCCCTGTTTTGAAGGCACTGATGATCAGGGCAAGAGATATAGAATAGAAGAAGAGAGAACTGGATTAGAGATGACCCACATATTTCTAATTTGTTCAGTACGTTGAATGGTAATGTTCTAGATTTTCCAATGACTTTTTAAAGTAGGTAGAGTGGGATTATAGATATGTACTTAGATAGGCTTATAGGGAGTCAGTTGGTGAGATGTTAGGAACCTCCTGTGATGTGGAGAAAGCTCTTCCTAGAGAGAGTAGGCTACACATGCTTGGGTCCAGACCTGACCCACTGGAGTACACAACAGAGGGACTACATCTCCAACCCAGCTGCCTTCTGTGTTTCAGGGTAGTCTCCAGTCTCTCCTCATCCACACCTTGAGCATACATTAAAAAATATGGTTTTGAGACCAACCCCGGCCCATCATGCAGAGGAGCAGACTAACCCATGGCCCTTGTGTGGAGGAGGAGACTGACTGTGCTGTGCCCCCCCTCCCCCCATGTACCAATGCGTGGCTGTCCCAGCCTGCGTCCATCTAGAGATAACAGCCAGGACCAGGAAGGCCATCACCAAGGTCCCCGAAGGCCTAGTTACATCAGAGGTGAGGTATTGGTAACCTTCAGGGGCACTACAAGATTATAGAGTAGAGACTGGAATACCTCAAATCGACATTGCTAGAGAGGAAGACACATGAACAACATGAAAAAACAAGGAAGAAAATGCCCTAGATAAACCAAGATGCTACAATAATTGAATCCATTGACAGCACAATAGATGAAATTTCAGAAAAGGAGTTCAGAATGTACATAATTAAAATGATCTGTGAAGCACAGAATAGAATAAGAGAGTAATTACAGGCTTCAATTTATCAATTTAACAAAGAGATTAGAGAGTAAATACAGGAAACAATTGATCAATTCAACAAAGAGATAAGAGAGAAAATACAAGTAGAAAAGATTACTTCAAGAAAGAGATAGAGTTTTTTGGTTCCAAGATGGCGGCCTAGACAGACTTCTTGGTGCTAGTCTCTCCAGGATCGGAGCTTGAAGTAGTGGAAATACAGTCTCCCAGCCTGCTTCTTGACATCATCCTATGGCTCATCATCCCCCACAGGAATTTCACTTGCGTGTGTATGCAGGGCCACCAGGCAGCAGAGATTGCCACAAGCAGTGTGACTTCAGTGGCAAGTGGCAGAACACAGCTGTGGCAAGGAGCCCCAGCCCAGGGCTCGAGCCCAAGATTCACCCCGGGTGGGTGAGGCCTGCTTCTACATGGGGTACCTGGCTCCAGCGCCCACCCAACCATGCAGGGCCCCTAGCAGTTGCTCCTGTGGACAAACGTCTCGTGTGTGGGACCCCAGCTACTCTTCTTTGTGGATCTCCATCAACCAGGGCAGAACTTCCTGTACCAGGGGATGCTAGACAGCATCTGGGGACAAACTTTTACTTCAACACAGCACACCGTGAAACAGAGTCTCCATTGCATCCAAGACCACCAGTGGCCCAGATCTTCACCCTATTGCTGAAGCAGATGGCTTCTTTGTGAGACCCCCACCTACGAATTTCTTCATCCAGTGGGGAAAATCCAGCAAGCAAGAGACAACGCCACCTACTGGAGGTGAAAGGAAGCAAACCTGTTTATTTACATTGAGACCTTTTTTTTAATTTTAATTTTTTTATTCTTATTTTTTATTTTATTTTTTATCTTTTTCTCCTAATATTCCTTTTGTTTAATCTTTTTGTTTTATTTCTCTGCTCTTTTCTTCTTTTCTTTCTTTTTTTCCCCTTTCCTCTTTTCTCTCTCACTCTTTTCCCACCCTCTAATCCCCAACAGTTGTGAAACCAAGTATTCATTATACAGTAGGATACAGTAGAATGGGATTTCTGAACAGTATACTAGAGTGGTATTATATAGTCTTTTAACTCCCACTTGCATATGTTTTATTTTTCTTACTATCATGTCTCCTTGCTAGCTGTACTCTCTTTTCTTCCTCCTTACTTGTCTTCCTTAACTCTCTTTTGCTCTTTCTAATAGCAGCCAACTTCTCTTGGATTCCTTTATCATGCTTTCTAAGATCTAATAACCATATCCTCACTTCCTACTACCCTAACATTCTATTCTACACACCACCCTCAAGTTTCTATAGCCCACCAACAGAAATTATAGACCCTTGTGTAAACCTATTGTTTACATAATAAATGTTAAAGGAACTCATAATTGTTGTATATTGTGACTAAACTGTAAATGTGTTTAGGAGCTATTAGGAGCTACTTGGTTTGAAACTATGTATTGTTTGTATTGAGATCAATCAATATTGGTCTCCCCTTTAAAGGAGAGGTATTGAAATCCTGCAGGGAAACTATAACCCTATAGGAGTAAAAGCTGTAACACCTTAGATCAGCAGAGCTAGAAGGAAAGACACACAAACACCATGAAAAAACAAGGGAAGAAAGTGCCTCAAACAAATCAAGACTCTACATTATTAGAATCCATGGTCAGTACAGCAGAAGAAATTATAGAGCAGGAGTTCAAGATGTACATAATTAAAATGTTCTGTGACTTAAAGAATGATATAAGAGAGCAAGCCCAGTCAGCAAAAGATCATTTTGATAATGAGATACATAGGCAAATACAGGAAGTAAAAGATCACTTCAATAAGGAGGTAGAGATTCTGAAAAGGAACCACACAGAAATCCTTGAAATGAAAGAAACAATAAACCAAATTAAAAACTCAATAAAAAGCATCACCAAAAGATTAGACCACTTGGAAGACAGAACCCCAGATACTGAAGACAAAATATTTAACCTTGAGAATAGAGTTGACTACACAGGGAAGATGGTAAGAAACCATGAACAGAACATCCAAGAACTATGGGATAACATT
>CM053402.1:69723659-69778824 GCA_028644305.1 Xerus rutilus
CTAAAAACTGGAACAAGACAGGGATCCCCTCTCTCACCACTCTTATTCAATATAGTCCTTGAAACTCTAGCCAGAGCAATCAGAGAGATGAAAGAAATTAAAGGGATACAAATAGGAAAAGAAGAACTCAAATTATCATTATTTGCAGATGATATGATTATATACTTAGAGGATCCAAAAAGTTCCACCAGAAAACTTCTAGAACTGATAAATGAATTCAGCAAAGTTGCAGGATATAAAATCAATATCCATAAATCAAATGCATTTCTATACATCAGCAATGAGTCCTCTGAGAGAGAAGTTAGGAAAACTACTCCATTCACAATAGCCTCTGAAAAAATAAAATACTTGGGAATCAATCTAACAAGAGTGGTGAAAGACCTCTACAATGAAAATTACAAGACACTAAAAAAATAAATTGAAGAAGATCTTAGAATATGGAAAGACCCCCCCATGCTCTTGGATAGGCAGAATCAATATTATTAAAATGGCTATACTACCCAAAGTGCTATACAGATTCAATGCAATCTCAATTAAAATCCCAAAGTCCTTTCTTATAGAAATAAAAAAGGCAATCATAAAATTCATTTGGAAAAACAAGAGACCCAGAATAACCAAAGCAATCATGAGCAAGAAGAGTGAAGCAGGAGGCATCACAATACCAGACCTTAAACTTTACTACAAAGCTATAGTAAAAAAAACAGCATGGTACTGGCACCAAAATAGACATGTAGACCAATGGTACAGAATAGAAGACACAGAGAGTAATTCACTCAAATACAGCTATCTCATTCTAGACAAAGGTGCCAAAAACTTACATTGGAGAAAAGATAGCCTTTTCAACAAATGGTCCTGGGAAAACTGGAAATCCATATGCAGTAAAATGAAACTAAACCTCTGTCTCTCACCATGCACGAAACTCAACTGGATCAAAGACCTAGGAATTAGACTAGAAACCCTGCATCTAATTGAGGAGAAAGTAGTTCCAAATCTTCATCACATTGGATTAGGCCCCAAATTCCTTAACGAGACTCCTATAGCACAAGAAATAAAAGCAAGAATCAATAAATGGGATGGACTTAAACTAAAAAGCTTCTTCTCAGCAAAAGAAACTATCAATGAGGTGAACAGAAAGCCTACATTCTGGGAGCAAATTTTTGCCACATGCACATCAGATAGAGCACTGATCTCCAGGATATATAAAGAACTCAAAAAACTTAACACCAAAAAACAAAAAAACAAAAAAAACAAAAAACAAAAAACAAACAACCCAATCAATAAATGGGCTAAGGCACTGAATAGAAACCTCTCAGAAGAAGATATACAATCAGTAAACAAGTATATGAAGAAATGTTCAACATCTCTAGCCATTAGAGAAATGCAAATCAAAACTACTCTCAGATTTCATCTCACCCCAGTCAGAATGGCAGCTATGCAAAATACCAGCAATAATATGTGCTGGCGAGGATGTGGAGAAAAAGGTACACTCAAACATTGCTGGTGGGACTGCAAATTGGTGCAACCAATCTGGAAAGCAGTATGGAGATTCCTTAAAAATCTTGGAATGAAACCACCATTTGACCCAGCTATCCCACTCCTTGGCCTATACCCTAAAGATTTAAAACAGCATACTATAGTGACGCAGCCACTTCAATGTTTATAGCAGCACAATTCACAATTGCAAAACTGTGGAAGCAACCCAGATGCCCTTCAATAGATGAATGGATAAATAAACTGTGATACATATACACAATGAAATATTATTCAGCAATAAAAGAGAATAAAATTATGGCATTTGCAGGTAAATGGATGGAATTGGAAAGCATTATGCTAAGTGAAGTAAGCCAATCCCAAAAAACCAAATGCTGAATGTTCTCTCTGATTAGTGGATACTGATACATAAGGGGGGTAGGAATGGGGAACATAGGAGAAATGGAGGAACTCTGGATGGGACAGGGAGGAGGTGGGGGGAGGGAAAGGGGAATGAGTGTAGTAAAGATGGCTGAATGAGATGGTCATCACTACCCTAGGTGCATATGCAAAGACACAAATGGTGTGACTCTATCTGGTTTGCAACCAGAGAAATGGAAAAATTGAGCTCTATATATGGACTATGACTTGAAATGCATTTAAATAAATTAATTTTAAAAAAAGAAAGAGATAGAGACTCTGAAAAAAAACAGAAATCCTTGAAGTGAAGGAAACAATAAATCAAATAAAAACTCGACAGAAAGCATCACCAACAGACTAGATCATTTGGAAGACAGAACCTCAGGCAATGAAGACAAAATATGTAATCTTGAAAATAAAGTTGACCACTCAATGAAGATGGTAAGAAACCATGAACAGAACATCCAAGAATTATGAGATAACATGAAAAGACCAAATCTAAGAAATATTGGGATAGAGGAAGGCACAGAGATACAAACCAAAAGAATGCACAATTTCTTCAATGAAATAATATCGGAAAATTTCCCAAACATGAAGAATGTATTGGAAAATCAAATACAAGAGAATTACCAGACACCAAATGTACAAAACTACAACAGATCCACACTAAAGCACATTATAATGAAAATGCCTAGCATACACAATAAGGAGAGAATTTTAAAAACTGTGAGAGAAATGTTTAAGATTATATATAGGGAGAAACCCATTCAAATCTCAGCAGATTTCTCCCCACATCTTCAAAGCCAGGAGAGCCTGGAACAATATATGCCAAGTTCTGAAAGAAAATGGACTCCAAACAAGAATCTTATATCCAGCAAAGTTAATCTTCATATTTGATGATGAAATAAAATCCTTCCATGATAAACAAAAGTTAAAAGTATTTACAATGAGAAAGCCTGGACTAGAGAATGTTCTTGGAAAAATATTCCATGAGGAAGAAATGAAAAACAATGATGAAAATTGGCAAAGGGAGGAACTACACTAAAGGAAAATCCAGTCAAAGGGGAAACCAAGTCAAATCAAAAACTAAAAATAAACCAAAATGACCAGGAATACAAACTGTATTTCAATAATAACACTGAACATTAACCCCTAAACTCATTAATTAAAAGATATAGACTGGAAGATTGGATTTAAAAAGTTTCAACAGTATTCTGCCTTGAAAAGACTCATCTCATAGAAAAACACATACAAAGACTGAAGGTGAAAGGATAGGAAAAAACATATCACTCACATGGACCACATAAACAAGCAGAGGTTTCTATCCTCATATCAGAAAAGTGGACTTCAAAACAACGATAGTAAGAGGGGATAAAAAAGGTCATTTCATACTGCTTAAGGGAATTATACATCAACAAGACATAAAAATCATAAATATCTATGCCCTGAAAAAATGGAACATCCATGTATATCCAACAAAACCTTCTCAATTTTGAGAATCAAATAGACTACATACAATAATACTAGGTGACTTTAACACACCTCTCTCACCACTGGACAGATCTTCCAAACAAAAAATAAACAAAGAAACCAGAGAACTCAATAATACAATCAATAATTTAGAATTAACAGACATATACAGAATATTTCATCCATCAAGTGAATATACTTTTTTTCTCAGCAGCACATGAATCCTTCTCTAAAATAGCCCATATGTTATTCCACAAAGCAAGTCTTATCAAATACAAAAAAATAGATACTACTATTAGAAAAATTAGATACTACTATTAGACCATAATGCAATTAAATTAGAAATCAATGATAAAATTAAAAATAGAAGCTACTCTAACATATGGAGACTAAATAATATGCTATTGAATGATGCATGGATAACAGAAGACATCATGGAGGAGATAAAAAAATTCTTAGAGGTAAATGAGAACTCTGATACAACATATCAAAATCTCTGGGACATTATGAAGGCTATGTTAAGAGGAAAGTTCATTGCATTGAACTCATTCATTAAAAGAAGAAAAAGTCAACAAATAAATGACCTGACATTATATCTCAAAGTTCTAGGAAAAGAACAAATCAACATCAAAAGAAGTAGAAGACAGGAAATAATTAAAATCAGGGCTGAAATCAATGAAATTGAAACAAAAGAAACAATTTAAAAAATTACAAAACAAAAAGCTGGTTCTTTAAAAAAGTAAATAAAATTGATAAACCCTTAGCCACATTAATAAAGAAAAGGAGAGAGGAAACTCAAATTACTAAAATTTGTGATGAAAAAGGAAATATCATGACAGATGCTATTGAAATACAGAGGATAATTAGAAACTATTTTGGAAATTTATACTTGAATAAAATAGAAAACCCCGAAGACACTGACAGCTTTCTAGAGGCATATGACCTACCCAAACTGAACCAGGAGGACATATACAACTTAAACAGATCAATTTCAAGCAAGGAAATAGAAGACACTATCAAATGCTTACCAACCAAGAAAAGCCTGGGACCAGATGGATTCTTAGCCAAGTTCTACAAGACCTTCAAAGAAGAATTAATACCAATACTCCTCAAAGTATCTGATGAAACAGAAAAGCAGGAAACCCTACCAAACTCATTCTATGAGGCTAGTATCACTCTGATTCCAGAATCAGACAAAGACACATCAAGAAAAAAACATTTCAGATTAATGTCCCCGATGAACATAGACACAAAAATTCTCAATAAAATTCTGGCAAATAGCATACAAAAATATATTAAAAAGATAGTGCACCACAATCAAGTGGGTTTCATCCCATGTATGCGAGACTGGTTCAACACATGGAATTCAATAAATATAATTCTTCACATCAATAGACATAAAGACAAGAATCATATGATTATCTCAGTAGATTCTGAAAAAGCATTTGACAAAATACAGCATTCTTTATGTTCAAAACACTAGAAAAACTAGCAATAGTAGGAACATACCTCAACATTGTAAAAGCTTTCTGTGCTAAACCCAAGGCCAACATCATCCTAAATGGAGACAAATTGGAAGCATTCCCTCTAAAAACAAGAACAAGACAGGGCTGCCCTCTTTCACCACTTCTATTCAAAATAGTGCTTAAAACTCTAGCCAGAGCAATTAGACAGAAAAAGAAATTAAAGGGATACAAATAGAAAAAGAACACAAACTATCATTATTTGCTGATGATATGATTCTATACTTAGAGGATTCATAAAATTCTACCAGAAAACTTCTAGAATTAATAAATGAATTCAGCAGAGTAACAGGATAGAAAATCAATGCCCATAAATGAAATGCATTTCCATACACTAGTGATAAACCCTCTGAAAGAGAAATTAGGAAAACTACCCCATTCACAAAATAGCTTCAAAAAAATTAAATACTTGGAAATAAACTTAACAAAAGAGGTGAAAGACCTCTACAATAAAAACTACAGGACACTAAAGAAAGAAATTGTGAAGATCTTAGAAGATGGAAAAATCTCCCATGCTCTTGAATAGGCAGAATCAATATTGTCAAAATGGCTATACTACCCAAAGCACTACACAAAGTCAATGAGATTCCATTTAAAATAACATCATTCCCTATAGAAATAGAAAAAGCAATCATGAAATTCATTTGGAAAAATAAGAGACAGAATAGCTAAAGCAATCATTAGAAAGAAGAGTGAAAGAGGAGGCATCACAATACCAGACCTTAAACTAGACTACAAAGGTATCATAACAAAACCAGCATGGTATTGGCACCGAAATAGACATGTGGACCATGGTACAGAATAGAAGACACAGAGACAAACCCACATAAATACAGTTATCTCATACTAGACAAAGGTGCCAAAAACATACACTGGAGAAAAGATAGCCTCTTCAACAAATTGTGCTGTGAAATCTGGAAATCCATATGCAGCAAAATGAAACAAAGCCTTTATCTCTCACCATTCACAAAACTCAACTCAAAGTGGATCAAAGACCTAGGAATTAGGCCAGATACTGCGTCTAATAGAAGAAAAAGTAGGCCCAAACATTCACCACATTGGATTAGGCCCTGACTTCCTTAACAAGACTCCTAAAGTGCAAGAAATAAAATCAAGAACCAATAAACTAATTAGAGAACCAATAAACTTAAAAGCTTCTTCTCAGCAAAAGAAACAATCAATGTGGTGAAGAGAGAGACTGCATTCTGGGAGCAAATTTTGGCCACACACACATCAGACAGAGCACTAATCTCCAGGATATACAAAGAACTCAAAAAACTTAACAACAACAAAACAAACAACCCAATCAATAAATAGGCTAAGGAGCTGAACAGATACTTCTCAGAAGAAGATATACAGTTGATCAACAAATATATGAAAAAATGTTCAACATTTCTAGCAATTAGAGAAATACAAATCAAAAACTACTCTGAGATTTCATCTCATGCCAGTCAGAATAGCAGTTATCAAGAATACAAGTAATGATAAGTGTTGGTGAGGATGTGAGGGAAAAGGCTCACTCATTCATTGCTGGTAGGACTATAAACTGGTGCAACCAATCTAAAAAGCAGTATGGAGATTCCTTAGGAAACTTGGAATGGAACCACTATTTGACCCAGCTATCCCACTCCTCAGTCTATACCCAAAGAACTTAAAAACAGCATACTATAGTGATGCAGCCACTTCAATGTTTACAGCAGCTCAACTCACAATATCTAAATTATGGAACTTAACATTCTCTTCAATAATAAATGGATAAAGAAACTGTGGTATATATATACACAATGAAATATTACTCAGCATTAAAAAAGAATAAAATCATGACATTGGCAGGTAAATGGATGGAGTTGGAGAATACTTTGCTAAATGAAGTATGCCAATTCCAGAAAACCAAAGGCTGAATGTTCTCTCTGATAAGTGGATGCTGATCTATAATGGGGGATGGGGAATGAAAAGAATGGAGAAACTTTGGTCAAAGGGAAGGGCAGGAAGGTGATGGGACATGGGGATAGGAAAGATGGTGGAATGAGATAGACATCAATGCTCTAGGTACATATATGACTGCACATATGGTGTGATTAAATATTGTGTACAACCAGAGAAATGAAAGGTGTGCTCCATTTGTGTACAATGAGTCAAAATGCATTCTACTGTTATGTATACCTAATTAGAATAAGTAAATTTAAAAGTATGGTTTTAAAAATTCATTTATGGATAGCCTGCTTTTTGTGCCTATGTGTCTTCATTAAGATCATTGCACCATGATTTTCACTAAAGAAATCAAGGATTAGAGTGAGTCAAAGTTATATTATTTATTATTATTGTTTTCAAATTTATTTATTTAAAAAATTGATGTATGAAATTTTATGGATTCATTGTGTACAACATAATGTTTTGCGGTATGCATACATTGTGAAATGGTTACATCTAGCTAATTAACAGATATATCCTCTCACATAATTACCATTATTATGATGAGTACACTTAATATTTACTTGTTAGCATTTCAAGGGTACTATATTTATTTATAATCCTTAACTATAGCCACCATACTGTTGCTTTGCCCATCATCTCCCCAGACCCCTTCTCCATGAGCTACTCCAGGCTCTGTGAACCACAATTCTACGTACTCTCCACTTCCATGACATCAGCATTCTAGATTCCACATATGAGTTAGATCATGCAGTATCTCTTTCTGTGCTTGGCTCATTTCCTGAACTAATCCAGGGACCTAGTTCTCTCTGCCATCAGCTCCTTGTTCTCCCTCAACCTTTAAGCAAACGACTGCAAAACATCGGCAAGCAAGAGGCATGTGAAAGTGGCATGAGCCCGTAGCTTGGGTTTTATTTGAGCAACCTTTGGAGTGGTCACTTTGTTGTCATGCCCCAATCAAGGAGATGGATATAGGGTCTTGGGTCTGCAGCTGTTTGTCTGATCATTTAACCTTTGGAAGCAGATTTTATTAAAGTGTTCCTGTTGCTGAAAATGAATTACAGAGCTTTCCCTTTTCTGTAGGAAATAAGAGTGCCCAGATGAGATTACACGGCTTCCTATGATATCTAAATAAGATTAGTTTGCTGAAGATCACATTAAAATCCCATTAAAAAGACAGTTCCGCTCCAGCCCCCCTTTTCCTCAGGCAAGTTCTCAGCGAGTTGATGAAAATTGCTCAGGGATGACACACAGGCTTTAAGCCCCCTGTGGAGGCACAGGGAGGGTGGAAATCCTCCCCCAACCATGTTCATCACAGGAACAGGATTTGTGTACATGGCCCATTACTTACAGATGACAGTTCCTGACTCTAAGGGGGAAAGACTTCAGGGAGGAAATGGTAATAAGCTGAAAGGCGAGGAGATGGAGGCACTGAGGTCATCCCCAGAGAGGATCCAGGAAATCATGAATTCATTTTTTATGTGACAAGGATAACAATATTAATGTTTAAGTATTTATAGCCTTCCCTCAGGCTTGTTCCTGAGAAGGAGGGATTCTTTTCTCTCGAGGAGCTCTGAGTCTGGATTTTTGTTGTGCTGATCTATGTAATTAGTGTAACTTTGGAATTGTTACCGAGCAAAATTAAATTGATTTTTTTTGGGGGGGGTCAACAGGGTGGTCAGAGTTTTGAGAGGATAAAAGAGAAACCTGGGGAGAGAAAAAGAAGGAAGATGGAGAAGAGCTGTTATGATAGCTTGGCCTTTGGAGATTCAGGAGGATGAGATCTAATGTAATTACCCTCGTGTATCTCTGAAGACCTAAAGTACTTTTCAATGATTTTTGAAATGTAGAATTCACATTGTTGTCTATTTAAAAGTGGCCATGAGGGAGGAAAGCTTTATTTTGGCTTATGGTTTCAGAGGTTCCAGTCCATAGTCAGTTGGTTCCATTGTGTTTGGGCCTGTGGTGATGCAGAACATCATCGCAAAGAGACATGGTGGAGTACAGCTTCTGACCTCATGATAGCCAGAAAACATGGAGAGACCAAGGAGTCAGGGTCCCCCAATCCTCTTCAAGCACACCTTCCCAATGACCTAATTTGCTCCTACTAAGTCCCATCTCTTAAAAGTTTCACCACCTCCCAGTAGTGCATGGATTTAGGACCAATCCTTTAATAGGTGGGACTTTGGAAGACATGTCCAATTTAAACCAGAAGCAGATGGACAGAGATCATAGTCAGGTTCCAAGGATATATAGACAACTAAGTGCAATTCAGTGCGATAGGTGCTTACATAAAAGCAAGCTTGGGGAGAAAAGGGGATGCAAACTAAAGGTATCTTTTATGTGGACAATAAAGTAAGACTGCAGAGAACAGGCAGGGCAGTTCTGCGGGATCTAGCTGCTCAATTCTTGCGTAGGCTTATGCTTGGGTGGTTCTAATGGTCTATAACAGTTTCTCTTACTGTCTGTTTCTTCCCCGTGTCGCATGAAGCTTGATGCTCAAATTTTATGACTTCCTCTGCTGATAGGGGGTGATGAATGTTATGCAAATACAAAAGTAAAAAGAGGCAACATTTAACATCAGTATTCTTTTTTTTTTTGTTGTTACTGGAGATTGAACTCAGGGGCACTCGACCACTGAGCCACATCCTCAGCCCTATTTTGTGTTTTATGTAGAGACAGGGTCTCACTGAGTTGCTTAGTGCCTTGCCGTTGCTGAGGCTGGCTTTGAACTAGTAATTCTCCTGTCTCAGCCTCCCAAAGTGCAGGGATTACAGGCTTGCGCCACCGCGCCCAGCTGACATCAGTATTCTTGATGATCTTTGTCTTGAGTGCCTTCCTGGGAACAGCATCTATAAAGCTTTGGACATTGGACACATCTCTCACTTTCATTCGAGGTTGTAATTTGAAAAAATAAATTCTCAGTGTGCCTATATTTAATATTAACTGTTTACTGTTACTAACATGAAAAAATTAAATCAGATTCAGTCATTTGGGTTTATTTGCTTCTACTTCTTTTTATTTTGAAATGCATAGTCTGGGTTATTAAAAGTTTTATTTAAACATTTCAGGCCACTTATTTTCTTTGCTCACAAGAGCATAGTATAATGAAATATTAAAAAAATAAAAATAGAATTGAATAACCAAAAAAATTAGCCTTTAAAAGGTATGTATAATTGTTACCCCAAATTTCCTAAACATCATAAAAATGAAATAAAATTCTTTAGTAAAGCCATCAGCTTGCTAACTGCTCTTTTTTTTTTTTCCTTATCAAGTCAGTGTTATTATTTGGGTGGGGATAAAGTTCCTTCTTTATGTTTTTCAAGAGTTTCCAAAATTTTCTTCATGCAATTGTGCCCCACTCCATGGGTAATTATAAAAATAAGAATTACTTATGTAAATCTGGTACAGAGGTCAACTGAAGAATACAGTGTGCCTTTTCTTTGAATTCTAACTCACATTATCAAAAATGTTTAGTATTGTAAACTATCCCCAGGCCATGTTTTAAAGAGAAGATTAGTCCTTAAGTCTTTGACATTCATATATTGAGTAGCAAAATAGTTCATTGACTAGCAAATAATGGAATTGTGGAAATAAGCTCACACATAATTCCTACCATTGGGGCTGAGGTATAGATGATTAAATTCCTGTTGATGATGATGACTTTAAAGGGCCACTGATCCCCATAGAATTAGAGTCATCTGTGAACTCTATTTTACAGGGAAGGAAAAAATTTAAAGGTTTATTCAGAGGTTTTTATCTTTTCCAAAGCCAGTCAGCCACAACTGGAAAAAATCCAGAATCAGATTTTTAGTTATTTTTTTCTCTCTACTACCCCATGCTCTCATTGTTATTGTTATTATTAATGTTTCTTCATCTGGCAGAAATTGCATTGACTAATTTTTATTGTACTTATTCTGGCATTTTTAGACTTTAATACTTTTACATGCTCATGCATAAATGTAGGTTGCTTGTCCTGGAAAATGAACTCCTCTTTATTTCTTTTCACTTGGGGGTAACACTTGGTATGAATAGTTTCCTTTCTTAGCTTCGACTTTGATTGCTTTCAATGAAGACTGGGGAGTTTTTTTATGCTTTAAAAACAACAGCTTATTTCAGTCAGTTCAGTGAGACAAAAAGGAACCCAAACCACTGATTTGTGCTATTTCATTGATGCTGCTGCTTGAAATGTTTCGTTCTCGTCTAATTGTGCTATTGTATGAACACTGTTTATGTGCAGAACCCTGATCCTGCTTGTACTTGGGTTTGGTGTGATGTGGGAAGTCAATGTTACCCACTGCAAGTGCGCAGGGCCTCTGAATAGCAAGGTAAACATAATCAAATTTATTCAGAGAACTTAAGATCTCCAGGTTTTGTTTTTGAAGCAAGTGAGAAGAAGGCTAATACAAAATTAATCAATTTTATATTGTAATTCAATTGAATAGGTCTTTATGGTTTGAGTGACATACTGTAAGCAGTTGAGATTGCAGTCTTCACCTTGCTTTATCTTTATTGAGGGTGTGGACTTTTGAAAGGATGAATGTCAAGAAGTTTCTACTTTCACTAGCACCTACCTCACAGTTGTCACTAGATTGATTAATTTGTTTCCTCCTCAATTTTCTTTATTGTGTTTATCTTAAGGCAGATTAACTATGGTCTGACACTTCATTCTTCCTGTGTTAAAATGGACAAACAGTGATTAATTATCTACTATTTGTTTTATGTATGAAAATGAATTTGACCCAAATGCAATATGTATCTTTGACTATCTGAGATACTTTAAACTTCAATTTCAGAAATAAAAACAAAACATTAAAAAAGGGCAAATGAATGATAAATAAACACTATAAGTAATGAAAGCACAATAGAAGGACTTTTTTGGAACTGAAAAATAACTCAGCCTACTTCTTTACATGAGACCACAAACACATTTCTTCATGCATCTATAGGTGTCACTGTTGAGATACTCTATCTGAAAAGAATACCACCACTCAGATTCGAATTCGGGGAAGGGCTACTAGAATAGATTTTATGTAGTGATTTTGACTAACTCATGGCCTTTATTTTCCTGATGTTAGTGTAGTACTTGAGTCTGATTTCTTGGCATAATTAAAGCAACTAATAAAGAATATTTTGTTATTATTTGGGGACAAAGAAGTCAGTTTGGACAAGGAGTGTGACACATAGGTATAGAGTGGAAGTAAAATATAGATGTTATTTCTTAAATTTTAACTCAACGTTCCTAGATTAGTAATTTGGATAAATGAATGTTTTTCCATTCTTCCTTTCTTACTACCTACTCCAGCCAACCAAAACCTCTGATCACAAAGGCGTCCTGTGTGCAAGATCCACTGGCAGAAGCTAGCTCCCTTCATAGGACACCAATGAAGGGATCAAAAGAGTGTCTAATATCCCTGTCTTTTTTCCCCCTAAGTTAGAACTAGAATAAATTTCAACATATCAGTGTTCTAAGACTCTGATTTTACAAAAATTCTCCTTTTACCTTCTTTTATTTTGTTTATTTAGTGATTTGAGAATTTGAGGGAAACGTCTTAGCAAGGCTAAACCTCAGGAAGTTGTTAAGGGGCAATCTATGTTTTATGTATATCGATATGCTTTTAATTTCCTATTTTAAAAATCTCCCTTTACTAATATATGAATTTATTACTAAGTAGTTATTGTTCTTCTATTACACATATTAATTTTGCTAGAAGTTGGATATAGAGAAACATCAGGGGAAATCCTTTTCAAGAGTCTCAGCATTTGATAGCAGTGAAGAGGGAAGCGAGTGAACGGTGAGAAAAGTAAGTGATCAGTTATATGGAAAATCAAGAGGAGAGCTATCAAATTTGCTTGGGGATCAGGAGGTATTTCAGAGAGATTTGTCTAGTCAATAGACAATAGTTTACCAGAGTGTTCTGTGAGGACAAAGTTGTGGGGAGAGGATGGGCCACTTTGGGCAGGTGGATCGTCACTTAAGGAGCAGCAGACACAAAACATCAGGTGTGTTGGGAGCAGTAAGCAGTCAGGTGTGGTGGGATCACTGGGATGAGAATAGTGGGTGGCCGGGTGGGGTAGGGTGGGGGGCAGATAGCACTTCCAACCACGTCCTTTCTGTAGGATCCTCTGGGTGCCTCACTTTCTGTAGGATCCTCTGCGTATTTCACCCAGAAAAAATGACATCAGTGGTTAGTACCTCAAACATTCTTTTCCTTTTCTTTTTGTTCTCCAAACTTAGCTGTTCCTATTCATCTCCTTTCAAATAGAAGAAAGCAGTTTTCTGAAAGGACAGATTCTCTGTTAGAGTTGCCAACTATCATTGGGTTTTTGTTCGAACATAATTGTTTTGACGACTTATTGTTCTTGGCTCATGAGGTCAAATGGAAAGTGTGTGGCTGTGCTTTCTGTGCCTGATGAGAATAAGTAAACTCTTCCTGTTACAAAGGGGTAAGAGGTGTTTGTGCTGAACATTAGCAAGCCTCTTGTGGCTGACATGAAATAGTCAATATTTCTATTGTGCTTACTTTTTTGCCAGACACTGTTCCAAATACTTTACATATATTGACTCATTTACTCTTTGTGTCACTTTGTCATGTAGATAATAATACCATCCCATTTTTTTCCATAAAGAAATGACTTGCCCAAGGTCATAAAGCTGATAAGAGACAGAGTTGGGATTTGAACCTTTGGTTGTCTGGTTAAATAAATTACATATCATCCAGTAACTGGATATTACATATTAGTTAATTATACTATATAAAATGCTTTTTAGGGATTTTTATTTTATAGGAATGAAGGACAATTCATAAACTTTTGGGGGGATGGATTGTTGGAAGTGCAGGCAGGGGAGATTCATGGCTAGAGAAGGTAGATCTGGGAGGACAGGCCACAGAGATGTACTAGCTCAGGAAGGCTCCCTGGGCAGTCCATGAGTACTTCTGTATTCCTAGAGGATGCTCATGGCATCTGGCTCTGGAAAGAAAGAAAGAAAGAAAGACAGAAGAAATTTCTGTCATCTTCTTTGGACTAGTTTCTAAGTAGTTGCTAGGAATGATCCCCAATGTATGGATCAGACTCAAGAGTTTTGACAAAATGTACATAGAAACTATAAATATTACTGTTTTATTTCATGTGTTTGGAGCAACAACAGTATCCTTGGGGCTGTACAGATTCAAAAAGACATCATTCTTGCCCTCAGGGTTTACAATGCAGTCAGACTGAAAGTTTTTACCAGATCCGAATGTTTGAGTGCTGCACGTCTCTGGTGCCCTTCTGCTTCTCTCCATTTTAAATTAGCGCTTATTCCCAAGGCAACTGTCGCCCCAACATCTGCCACAGTGATTTTACTCAATGCTTTAGTCAGGGAAAAAGGAGAATGTGCCTAATTTTTTTTTCTCTTCAGCAGTTATACATCAAAAACTATTTTCACCATTTTTTATGTATATGACAACCAGCTACTTCTATTCGTTTTCCCTCTTAAACCAGAATGTTAGATCAAGAATTGAAAGGATGAGAACAAAGTGCACCATCTGAAGTACTGGCTACTGATGTGTACATAATAGGTGATTTGAAAGTTCCTGACATTCCCTGGGTGACTGCTAAGGCTAGACAGATGTCTTTGCTGGTCATCTCCTGTCTTGGTGTAAAAGAGGGAGCTCAGGATTATCCAGGCTGAAGCAGGGCAGACACTAGGCTCATCCTTTGTATATTTTGTCTCAATTTTTTCTCATTAATCTGAATGGTAGGTACTATTTTACAATCAAGGAATCTGAGGCTCAGAGAGGTTATGTGACTGTCCTAAGGCTGCTTAGCAAGTAGAGTGGGGCTATGATTGTCTTCTTGTGTGGCTCTAGAGCTGTGCACAACACATGCCACTCAGAGTCAGATATTGCAGTACTCTTTCACATCTCATTGGTTGCTCTCACTGGTTATCCCAATTACACTACCTTCTTTTTTAGAGGCTAGAGCTCAAGGTTAGTACTCTTGTAGCTTTTCACTAATAGGTTTAGGGAAACTGCAATGTTTTCATTGGGGATTAACATTTAAATTCAATGTTGTGATAAGCCTTCATTTATACTGTAAGGCCAGATGAGGC
The DNA here is from genome assembly GCA_028644305.1 of Xerus rutilus. Taxonomy (NCBI): domain Eukaryota; kingdom Metazoa; phylum Chordata; class Mammalia; order Rodentia; family Sciuridae; genus Xerus; species Xerus rutilus. The sequence continues at coordinate 69,738,570 of CM053402.1, forward strand.
AAATTAAAACTGCTGAGCAAGGCTTTATTGATGTACTCTCCCAGGTGAGACTCCTCAGTCCAACAGAGCCGGTCCGGAAGAATCACACACGTGCTCTGCGATATAGAAATTTTATGGGCTCAGGGCAGGAAGGGGAGGGCTTTGGGGCAGGAAAAGGAGCTATTTGGAATCCCGTGTCCCCCTGGGGTTGGTCAGGGAATCCTGCTGAGATCAGTGTCCTTACAAGATGGGTCAGGAGAGATCAGCTGATTGTTAGGAGATGTCATTACTGCTTGGTTGTTCTTTTGTGCATGCGGGCAGATTGATGCTTCCTTCCCTTTGGCCATCTTAAACCGACTCAACATATACCCTCTTTCAACAGCAGATGTGAGCCTTTCCCCTTGACCTGGGCATCACCACATCACTGTGGGGAGTGGGGATAGAAGGTACCATGCTCCCTGGACTCCTGAGGAATGAAGGGCTATCTACATCAGGGGAAAGCCAGCAAAGAATTCACAGTTTAATAATCAATTTAAATGGTAGCAGAGATTAGTGGATAGTGACCTGAGGTCAAGAATGGCTCAGGGTTCTGTGAGTGGGCCAGATATTAGAAGACATTCAGTAATTTTCCCATCTAGCTAGTGTCTGGCAAGCCAAGCAGAAGTCCCTTAGGGCCATGTGGAGTTTGTACACCATAGGCTTCTGACCTCTGGTCTCTGTGATACTCTTGTTTAACTATTCTATATTAAATTGGTTATTTTATGAAGATAACATAGCAGTTAACTCTGGTTACTAGGGATGGACATCAACACTGTGGCCTAAGTAACTGGAAATTATTGTGTATTTATGGATAACTACAAGGTGTTGTTTAATGGTCAGCCTACAAACAAATCCCAAAAGAATCAGCCTATAGGTATGCTGATTTCACAGTGGAAACACTGGAATGAACATCAGGTTTGAGAAAGAATTGGTTAGGTTACAGAAGTTTCAGCCACTTGTAATATATAAATGCATTGCTGGTTTATTCAATGGATTTCCATAAACATTGTGGTGGGCAGGACACTGTGCTAGACTCTGAAGCCCAAAGTCAGGGGTTATTTGGCTTTGTTGTGAAGAAATGCCAGGTGGACCCAGCGGATTTTGTTTTATACATTTATATACTTCTTCCTCTCAAATGGTCAGTGGGGGATTTTAAAATCTCTGTAAGTGGAAATTCAGGGCACAATTCCAAACTCTTCATTACATTAGTGCCTGGCAGATAACCAAAGAGTTCAAGAGAAACCCAGGATTATTAGAAACAAAACAAAACAACAACAACAATCATGAATTGATAAGGGATAGTCGAACAGGATGCAGCAAGAGTAACAGATTTTTCTAGAGGGTTGAGACGTGGTAATATAATTTCATGAGTAATATAGAGTGGCTATTAATTAGCTGTGTGATTTACAAACCCCCTTAGTGTCTGGGGCCTTCAGTGCCATTATTAGAAGAGATAGCCTCCTGGAGGAAAGCTCCAGGCTCCACATCTGCTGCCTACTCCACCGGTGCCCTGTCCTTGGCCTCCTTCTCTCACCAATGAATCCCCCTGTGCCCACCCTGTGGTACAGAACCCGCCTCCCCCATTCTCCTCTACTCAAGGGCATCACTCCAGCCAGAGTCCCCTCTCTCTCCTGCTCCATCATTTCTGGGTTCTTCTCACAAGCCTACATGTTTTAATCTCCAATTTCCTCTAACAGTATTATCTCCAGTTTCTTCCAGCTTTCACCACCCTGTTTTACTTTAAAGCAAAGCTTCTCAAGTGTAGTTACTACTTCCTCAGAGCCCCTTTTTTCATTAAATGATTCACAGTGGGCTTTTGTCCCTGACATCCCACTAAAATGCTCTTGCCAATGTCGCCAGTGCTCACACATTCCTGTTCCAATGATCAACTTTCCTTCTCCTTTTATCTAACCAGGTTTGCAGCATCATTTGAAATAGTACTTCACAACTTCCTTCCTAAAGCATTCCCCTCTCCTTTCTGTAGGTCCCTGCTTAGGCCATTGGCTCCTCCTCCCTTCTCACTCCCCTGCAGCCAACCTACTTCCTCTTCCTGACTTTTATGAATGAGGTTCCTGGATCTCAGCTCGCACCTTCTCTTTCTTCTCTCACCCCCCAGGTGAACTCATCCCATCTCACGTTGATGACCGTCTGTAAACTGAAGATTCTCACACAGCTTGGAGTCTTTGATGACTTACCTCTTTTTCATTCACTTCCACATTCAAATCCATCTTCAATTCCTGATGGCTCCTAGTCCCCGACATATGTCCAGAGCCCCTTCTTATTCCCATTACTTCGACCATGTAGCACACATCACATAGTCTACTGGGAAGGCCTCCTAATTGTTTTCCCTGTTTCCATTCTTCACTCTTATTTAAGTCTGTTCTTCTCAACGTCTCCAGAGTACTACTTCAAAGTTCAACCTCATTCCACTCTCTTGCCTAGATACCTCCAGTGACTTTTCACCATACTTAGAAGGAAAACCATTGCCTGCAATGCTACATGTTATCTGTCTTCTGACTACATTCCTGATTTTATCTTCTGTGTCCCTCCAACCTGCCAAGGTGCCAAGAACCTTCAGTGATTTGCCCCTGGCTCTTCGTTCCCCCTGGAGCACATTTCTCACATATTTGTATATGGCTCACTCTCTAACTTCATTCATGTCTTTGCTCCCGAATCACCTAATCAGAAAGAACTTTCTGAGTCTCCCTGTGTAATGTCGGCACCCATTTCTCTCTATATGTACATAAATAAATGTGTATATACGAATCACTTACATACTCTATATTTATTTTTTAATTGTGTATCTCCTCCAAGAAAGTACAAACTCTATGTAATAAGGGACTTTGTCTCTTTTATTCATCCTGTATCTCCAATAATCAAAACTTTGCCTGGCACACAGGAGATGCTCACTCAATCTAATGCAAGAATGATAGAATTAATGGATAAGAGAACTAATGAGAATTTGACTTTGGTACACCTGACTGGTAAAGAATGAGGTAAAGTTTCTGGAATCTTTCTGGATTATAATTTGTGGGACTGGGTAAGTAACTCAAAGGCAGACTTTCAGATTAGCACTAATTCACAGATAAGGATTATAAGAGCTCACAATCATTTAGTGCTTTCTATTTGCTAAATTTTCTAAGTATTTTACATATGTAAATTAATTTTCCCTGCCAACCTATTAAGAGAGTTCTGACTTCCTTTTAAAAGAAGAGGAAACTGAGGTACAGGGAGTGTAAGTATTGTTGAAAGTCCCACCGCCCCTGAGGTAGGGATTTGAACCCACGTGTTCTGACTTTGGAGGTTATGATCTTAGCCAACATATTGTGTTGCGTTCTTTGACTAAAATACATGGTTTATAGAAGGAAAAGCCTCCATGGACTCTGGCAGTAACTATCTTTCTCACACACAGTGTAACTTAACTGGATCCCTTTTTATTAAACAGATACAAGTGGGATCATCTCAGCTGAAGCAGAAATGGGGGCTAGGCTTTCCCTTTGAACTGTGTGGTGATTCCCAATACATCTCTTGGGAATACTCTAGAAAGTCCCAGGGCCCAGGTATGGAAACAGCATGGATTTGGAGTCATACAGACCCAATTACATGACCTGCCACTTGCAGGAATCTTCTGAATCTCAGTTTCCTATTCTATCAGATGGGATTAATAATACAATTTTACAGAGCTGTCCTGAGATTTCATGTTTATTCACAAAAAGCATAATGCATAGTAGATACTCAATCATAGATTTATTTAAAATAAGAGTCTTTGACTAAGCTGTCAGTATGGGTTGAAGGTTATTTAAGGTGGTCTTTACTTTCTGCTTTGTTCCTGCTCCTCTGATAGAGCCTACTAATCTCAGGTTTCTCTCTAGTGGTCCAGGGTCCCCTGTTCTAGCTGCATCAGGAAGGCTCTGTGTAGATAGGAGTCCCTGCTTCTGTTCCTTTTGCCCTCCCAGTCAGTATGCCTTTACTGCCTGTCTTTGCTTTTGCTAGAGAGATTCAGTAAGTTAAGGCACAATACAATTGCCCATATAATACATGCAGCATGCAGCGAATGCAGGATGTGCTTCTCAGCTCACCTTAAAGGAGTAGCAGCCCCCTAACTGTTGGGACCACCGCAGGCAGGAATCCCTTAACAACCTTTAGGAAATACTGTGGCTAAAGGGAGTCACTGAACCCAAGGTTATGCTTCATTACCTGAGCATTCATTGATTTGTCAAATGGACATATAAAGGTTAATTTCTGTGTCTCAACATGGGACAACTCTGACAAGCCATCTCAGCTTTCCAGTCTTGTGAAATCAGGCAAGGTCTCTTTGCATTTGTATCACATCCTGCTTTGTCTGCTCCTTTCCACAATGGGGACCTGAGAGCCCTGCCTAACCAAATTCCAGCACATGTACTCCTATCTAAGTGTCTGTTCACTTGGGTACCTAGCATGCCACAAGACTTGAAGTTGAATCAGGACCTTCAGTACCAAAATCAGCAAATAGGATTTTGGAGACTGTAACATGTTAGTTGGAGAGTTTTCTCCAGGAACTTATAGGTCTGTCCAATTGTGCCATGTACAGAATACTCTCTGCTATGCACAGCTCCATGAAATATTCCCTGATACACTAATTAGTTGGTCCTGGTTTCTTGTCTCGAGACTCCCATCAAGGCATGTTATCTCTCTTGGATCAGAACCATCCTAAGCCTTTCTCTCACGTGTCCTTGAAAATCCCACCAGTTGCATACATCTGCCAGACAATATTTTCTGACCTTCCCTGAGGCTGCTGCTCTTATTGTTTCATCCAATTCTGTCTCCCGTTGTTGGCTACTCAAAGTCTCATACGTGTATAAAGTTCACACTTCTTTCCTGAAATTTTCTAAGAGAATATCAGCCTAAATATCATATAAAATTTGTAATGATAATCCTACTATCATATGTTGATCACTTTATTATATCTGGTATCATAGTCATTTGCACACATCTTGCCAACTAAAATATTCATTAAACACCTGTACAGAGAAGGCAGTTAATAAGTACTTGTTAGATAACAAACATGTGGCCTGGAGCAAGAAATGATTATAAAATTGCTTCCATTTATTGGCCATGTGTTATATCAAGCCCCATTAGTTATCTCAAATTACCACAATACAAAAGATACTATTTTATCTTCACAAGATGGAGAAAGTGAGGCTAAGCTATCAAGTGAATTTTTAAATTTTTTTTCATTTTTGGTGCCAAGGATTGAATCCAGGGGCACTTAAACACTGAGCCACATTTGCAGCACTTTTTAAATATCTTATTTAGAGACAGGGTCTTGCTGAGTTGCTTAGGGCCTCGTTAAATTTCTGAGGCTGGCTTTGAATTTGCCATCTTCCTGTCTTAGTCTCCAGAGCTGCTGGGGTTACAGGTGTGTGCCTGTGCATGGCTCAAGTGGTTTTCTAAAAATTACTCAAGTAGTAACTTGATATGGACTGAGTGGATTTAAGCCCAGGTTGGTCTGGTTCCCAATCTAACTGGGAGAGAAAGTACTGAAAGCACCCAGGAAGCCTCATCTTGCAGCCCTTGATTGCCCACCCTACAATGTTGTGTCCACAGTGCTTAGATTCTCTAAGGGCCAGGGGTGGAGCAGTGGTCACAGTTGAGGAAACACAAACAGGACTTGAGAGTTGTACAATTGATGAAGGTAATGACCTTGCCTGGGTACAGAGCAGGTGGAGAAGGGCTGATGAAAATTATCTTAGAAAAGTGTTTGGGCTTAGGGTGGAGTGTGGAATTTCTCCCGAAGAGCCAAATCCAGAAAAGAAAAGTTCAGCATCTTTTGTTTTGTTCATACTTCTTCAAACTGTGAGCAATTTAGTAAAGGGCAGAGAGAGATGCATGAGAGGACAGGCTCTAAGCAGCATGAAGGAAGGTGACAAAGACCTATGGGACTGGCTTTCAGAGCAGAGGGCTTCATCTAACAGAGTGGACACCTTGTCTCATCTCCCTTTACAATAGGAGCCTCTTCCTTAGGTGGGCAGGAGGGTTCTTTCTAAAGCATGATACAGAGAACTGCCTTTGTTTAGGTCAGCATTTTTCAGTTCGTAGGTCCCCTATTGGTAGCAAAAGAATCACCAGGGAACTTAATGGGGCTGCATCTTTTCGGGCCCTGCTCTGGATTGGCTGCATTAGAAACTCTGGGTGCTGGGCCCTGCTGAGTAGGCTTGACAAGCCCTCTGGGTGATTCTAATTCTCAAGTTTTGAAACTTGGCGGTATGCCTTTCTCCTGTGACTCTTTCCCTATGCTTTATCTTAGTCTCTTCTATCCTTTTTTCACATATTAAAAAGTTCCGTATTCCTCAAAGCTCAACTTGAGTCTTCCTACCTTCACTTTCTCTAACCAACCTGGTCTACAAGAGCTGCTTCTATTTATGACCCTGTATTCCTGGATATTTTTTCTTTCCTATGTGTATGTCCTCTGTCTCTGGACTACACTGGGAACTTTTTGCTGAATGTGACACTTATTTGTAGTCCTTACAGTTCCTCCTACATAAGAGGAGCACAATAAATGTCTTGTGGAGACTGATGGAACTCTGAGCCTAAATATTTTATTTCTGACTATCCATCATTTTACGTGCCTCTGTGTAACATAAAAGGGGAGGAATTTTTCTGGTAACAAAGGGGAAATCTGTTTTTATTTTGTTATATTGCTTCTAGTTCCAGAAAGGATTTAAGGAGGCTTAAAATGCAGCAAAATAACATATATTAGAAATAAGAAAGAAGAAAAAAAGACAAAGCAAGGTTAGGGACATAAAATGGATCCAGAAATAAGAGCAATACAAAAATGCTGCTACATAGTACAACCCACTCACTACAGATCAACTCAAAATTTTGCTCTTAGCTTCCTTATCAGCAATTTGGAAAATAATGGCTTTTAAGTCCCAAACAAAAGTAATAATAGATTTACCTTTCAAAAAGTCACACAGATTCCAATGTTGTTTCTTTGTTCCTTTCTCTATCTTTGGATTGGCCAAACAGCTGTAAGATGCCAAGAAGTCATCCTGGATCTTTGGAAAGAAAGTCCCATGGTTCTTCTCATTTTTGTAGATGGCATGATGCTCATTATTATGACTGGACAGAAAAACATTCCACCTTCCATTCCTTGTTATGGGAAGCTCTGAGGTCCTGGGAAACATCTCAATGGAAGCTGGTGGGTGGAGGAAGAGGCAGCTGACCTCTGCAGAGCTGCTGAGGAGCAGTGACAGGGCCTGTCTTGCATTCTTTCTCCCTTGTCAACAAAGTGTTTTTTATGGTGATTAGGTACCTGAGTGGTTTAGAGCTGCTACTGGGTTACAGTAAGAGAAACTTCCTTGATCTAGCTGAGGCACAAAATAGGAATTTATTATAAAGATAATGGAGCATTTCAAGGCCTGTGTGAAGGGCTCAGGGATGGACTGTAACTAGAAAATGGGGAGTTGCAGGGAATGCTTTGTTTGGTCCCTTGTTATCTTTGCTTCTCTTACCGTGTATCTGTTTCTTCCTTTAGAAGAATGTTTTTCTCAGCTCTTTTATCTACAAGGTGGATGGAAAGTGGCCCCCTTAGTAACTATATCACAAAAATAGACCCAAGGACTTCAGATCTTGTATATTTTGATGCAGATCTGTGGCAGGACTCTAGAATGCATTAGAATAAAAGTCCACAGGAAAGTGTAATGATTATCCTGGATTTTTGAATCCTTCAGCTGCCTGAGAAAATGGCCCATAATTCACAAAGCATGGTATAAAATGCACTGTGATTAAAGTGACAGAGCAACATCCTCTTCATTACATCCTATACTGTCCACATTACTTTCTTTTCCAGGTTCATTTAGGAGGATGACCTCAGAGACAGTGGAGTAAAACCAATACCCATTCTAGAAGGCCATGTGTTTGAGAGTGTGTGTAGGTGTGTTTATGTGTGTATATACATGTATAGTGTGTTTGCGTGTGTTTCATATGGGGTATGTATACTTGCACGCAGTGTGTACATGTGTATATGTGTCTGCATGTGTTTGCATGTATGTATGTGTGTGTGTGTTTGTATGTGCATGTGCATGGGTTCTATGCAACAGCATTATTTAGGAAGGTGCATATATTGAAGGTCATCTGCTCTAGACTGAAGTGCCTTGAGTATTCCTGGGTTTAAAGAGATAATGTACCTTTATATGTGTGTTGCCCCTCCACAAGCCAGCCATGTTAGGCATGCTACATGACATTTCCTAAACAATACTACTGTAGTACTATTGCTAATTTATAGAACGAGAAGTTTGAAAGAGAGTCTTTTGTCTAAAGTAAGATAAGAAGTGGAGGTGGTGGTGCTGGGATTCAAGTTCTGTTTATGGCTTTTGATTTGGAAAACTTTTCAAGTGACAAAACTTATGAAAGAGATTGACAGGAAGTCCTTGACATCATTACTAGGCTCACTAAACAAACTGGAGGGTTACCACCTCTGCTCTCCCACTGTTTATCTTTGCCTTGGTCTCATGTTGGCTGTTGTGGATGCTGTATAATATGGGGTATTGTCAAATCAGGCAGGCTGACATTTTCACCTGAGTTATGATAATATTAGTAGAGCTAAAACTAGTACTAGTAGTGATGGTATCTGACATTTATTGTTCACACTTTATGTATCAGGCATTATATTGGAAGATTAGCCCCACAAACCACTCTACAAAGGTAGGGACACCAATTACATTTTTTAGACGATCCTGGGCTCAGGGAAGCTAAGTAGCCAAAGACCACAATGACTACAAGTACAAGAGTGAGGCTCTATTAGGGCCCAGGACTGTTTGGCTTTCACTGTTGTGCATTTCACAAATTCCTTTGCTCCCTGAATGATGGCTTCAAGCTCAAAATACTTCCATTTGTTTTTCCTCTATCTCAGCAAGACTCTTCCTTTCTACCTTGGCTGGCATTTTTGCTCTAATACTGAAAGTAAAAGAGACATCAGCTGCACTTATGTGTGCCCTCTTATAGGCAGAGAGGCTCAAAATTTAATAAGTGTCTCTTGGAGTTAGTCAAGGAAGTAATTAACACTGGGGCACAGAGGGCACCCTTAGCCCCCTACGTCTGGCATCAGGGAAGTCAACTGTTCATCATTAGCACGATTAAGTAGTTTATCATGTGAAGGTGGTGCTGGTGGAGTGAATGCACTTATTTGTATTTATCAGAGTCTCAATTTTGTTCTGTTTTTCTCACGAGGTCTGGAAGGCTGGGAAAGGGGCAGCAGACAAGAGCAGGCACAGGAGGGAGGTCTCTGTTCTGAATGGGACAGTGTGGATGAGTGTTTTAGTCAGCTTTTTTGCTGCTGTGACTAAAAGATCTGACCAAAACAAGTGTAGAGGAGGAAAAGTTTACTTGAAGGCTCACAGTTTCAGAGGTCTCAGTCCATAGAAGGCCAGCACCATGCCTAACGGTTCCAGGTGAGGCTGAACATCACGGCTAAAGAGTGTGGTGGAAAGAAGTGGCTCACATGATGATCAAGAAGCAGAGAGAGAGACTTCACGCATCAGATACAAAATATATACCCCAAAGCCACATCCTAATGCCCCACCTCCTCCAGCCACAAGCCACCTGCCTCCAGTTACCACTTAGTTATCTCATCAGGTGATTAATTCCTGATTGGGATAAGGCTCTCACAACCTAATCATTTCTCCTCTGCATTGTCTCATACGTGAGCTTTTGGGGGACACCTCACATCCAAACCATAACAAGGAGCAACACAAATTGGAAGGAAGGTGTGATTTATTGAGAACAGTGACATAGGGAGATAGTTTCATTTCTATTTTTTTCCACATGAGAAATATAGATCAGAAAGATTCAATTCATAATTTTGCTTTAGTTTGATTCCAAATTTTAGCTGTTACACTTTAAACCTATTGGCAAATGTCAGGCAAAGTTCAAGACCTAAGAGTAATTAGAATGCTGACAAGAAGAAGGAACCAGAAGAGGAGATGTCAAAAGAAGATGGTTGTAGCTGATTGTATTTACTAAAGAGACCACACTCTATTTCATCTTGCTTATTCTTCTTACAATGCAAAATTGAACTTCATCATTAAGAGTTAGGGTCTATCTTTCTCTCCTTGAATCCTGTCTCACTCATTCTTAGAGCATGCACTTTGGGAGCCCTGAACCAACACGTAAAGAGTCTGATTACTTTGACTCCGGTTGTGAGACACCATGCTGGAGTCTCAATGGAGCAAGCATTTGGAAGGAGAAACACTTGCAAACCCAGCAGTTCCAGGCCACTGTGGTTCCAGTCTTTCCAACTCAAATACATAAGTGGCTTCTAGAAAATGATTCTAGCTCTAGCCTTCAGGCTGCCCCCACTGTCACAGACTGGAGTGGAGGCAAACTTGAACCTGCCTCAATTTGCAAATTTTAAATCACTAATTTTTAGTGTAATACATCACACAGTCATAGTAACTGCTGAAGTAATTGGTGCAGCAGATATTTCATCATCCAAGTCTCTGAGATCCAAGCATCTACTTGGGTAACCCTTTTATGTAGGCTTAGCCACGAAGTCTTAAACGATTCAAGGAGGCTGTGCAACTTTTGATATTCTTCTGAAGAGAGTTCAGAAATGGCTATCTTCATATGATCTCCAGAACCATCATAGCTGTGTATGGTTCTAGTTTTGTACATGTGGGAACACAACTGTCAACTCACAGGGATACATTTTAAGGAAAAATTCAGAGAAGGTAAGTGGTGTTAACTGGGACACATGGAGGGTCATCCCAGAGCAGAGAGATTTAAGCTAAATCTTAAAGGATCAGAGGAGTATCCCAGTCAGGAGTGGGATCTGGGCAAAGGCATAGGGTGGCCAAACTTCTGGCAAACTTGTACTCTGGTAGAAGGGCTAGCCTAGCCAGAGCAAAGGAGTCAAATATAGGGAGAAATTGGGGACAGGCTTGGAGGATTCCTTCCTTTGCCTTTAATGTCTCTGAGAGGATTCCAAAGAGAGCTGTATCCGTAGGAGAGGGAAAGGGCAAGCTTTCCAGAAGAATAAATATGAGTTCTGTTACATTCACTCATTCAACAAACATTCCAGAGGATTACAGAACTCCCAGGGTCTCATCTGGCATGGGGGAAACCATTCTATTTCCAGACTTTAGCAGAGCAGGCAAGGAGGAAGTGTGAGAAGACTATAACTTCTCCACATAGGCTCTAGATGGCAGGCATTTCAGTGTCTTAAAGACCTTTGCTCTCAAAATTAACTCTTCCTTTTCTTGCCCTTTGAATCTCTGCTTCTTCAGTGCCTTTAAATACACATATCACAACCACAGCATATTTTTATTTCTTTCTTTTACTGATATTTTAGTTGAACAAATGCATCTGCAAGTTAGTTTATTCTTCAGAAGTGCTCTCCTTAGATCTGTACAACCAGCCAATGACAGTGTTGTTCTTTCCGTCTGTCACACTTGAGGTACAAGCCACATTCTCTGAAGTAACTCCATTCCAAATTGTCTTTCTACATCTCTTGTCTTGTGTGTTTGTCTCTTTCCTGTGCCATTTCTTTTCTTCTCTTCCAAAATGAAGTTTTCCAAGGTTGTTAGAAGAACTCTGCTCTTCCTTATGCCTTCTCTTCCCCTCCATCCACTCATGCTTACAATTTTGACTGTGACATCTAAGTGGACAACTCAATAACCAAGACAATATCAACTGCCATGCCCCCATGCACTGAGCACTAGGAGGTACTGGATATCACATTAAGTGTTTTATATCCATTCAATAAATCCCCCTGAAGTTGTTATTATTGTCATTTAAAAGTGAGCAAACTGAGGGTCACAGACATTAAATAATTGTGTCTAATCAGAACCCAGTTTGCCTGACTTTGAAGTCAGTGCTCTTAACTCTTGTGTGAAATTGACTCACTCTTTATTCTCTTGAGCACCCACCATATCAACTGTTCTTGGATATTTTCACCCAGATGTCTTTCTGTCATATTTAGCGCATTGTGCTCAAAATTGAATATCTTTTCACAAAATCAGAATTGCCTCCAAACTCTTTAAACTTTTGTCAATCATTCCTCTGTTTTCACAACACCTTTTTGAAGAAATGAATTTACACCTCATTGTGACAAGGACAAACTGGTCAGTTCAAGGAACAATGATTACTGCAGAAAGGAGCAATACTCCACCCCAGCTGTCAGGTGACTTTTTGAGTCAGAGCACAGGCTGCTAGAGCCAAAGGACAATGTTGTCTATGCAACTTTGAGAACATACATTCAGTGGTTGAAAAAAGTTTAAGACTGCTGTGTGTAATTCACAAACATGATTTTCAGACCTTTCTGATGGCCCTCTCAGCAATCCCAAACACTCCCTTCTCCTTGTTCTTACACAAGACCAACAGAGTGACCCATTGCTCCTGGATCACTGATTGAGGAATGCCAGAATTGAATGAAACTTTAGATGTTATTTTAGGCTAAGCTCTTTCTTCTACAAATGAGGAAACAAGAGTTAGGTAGATGAAGCATGACCTGCTCCATGAGGTCTACTCTTACCATATTAAAAATTGCAAAAAGCTGCCTCCTCACTTTGTGCTACATTTTGCTGGAGGCTAATGTGGCCATGCATCCTAATTTGCAGAAAAGTTCCTGTTTATACCTGTTGTTCTGAATAATTATTATTAGCATTTCCTCTCATTCTCAAAAGTATTCCCATTTTAAAGATAAATTATCTGATGACACCGGTCCCGCCTTAACACCTTCTCACAAACCATATCATTTACTTATTTATGTGTCTATTGTCTTCTGTCTGACTTGTCCCTGCTTGACTGGAAGGTCTATGAGGGAAGGGGTCTGTTTGGTTGATTGCTGTATCCCTCATAATTAGAATAGTGAGACTACATGATAAATAACACTGTTAAGTAGATTTCTGATCCCTTCCCTTCTTTTCCTCTAACTCTTCCACACATTGGATTCTGGGGTGTAGTGGGCACAGAAGTGAATCAAATCAAGTGGAGGTTAGTGCATTAGAAAGGCTGTAATTGGCCAGGCAAGGTGGCAATGCCTGCAATCCCAGTGACTCAGGAGGCTGAGGCAGGAGAATTGCAAGTTCAAAGCCAGCCTCAGCAATTTAGTAAGGCCCTAAGCAACTTAGTGAGACCCTGTCTCAAAATAAAAAGAGCTGAGTGTGAATGTGGCTCAGTGGTTAAGTGCCCCTAGGTCCAATCCCTTGTACAAAAAAAAAAAAAAACAACAAAACAAAACGAAGAAAGGAAGGAAGGAAGGAAGGAAGGAAGGAATAAAGAAAGGCTGCATCTGCACACTTTTGGAGTGAAGGGTGGGGAGGAGGTGTGTGATTTTCCAGCATCATGGAGGGTTTTTTTTTTTTTTTCCCTTACTCTATGAGAAACACTGAAGAAGTGAGAGAGATAGGGACAGAATGAGCTGCCTTCTAAGAAAACCCTATTCTTTCTTGTTTATTCCTTTCTGGCCTCTGGCTTTCCACACTTTTTTTTTTTTTTTTTTTTTTTTGCTCACCCTTGACCTTGTGTTTGTCTTCCAAGTTCATAATTATGCTTAATTTCCCTAGTTCAGTGTGTTGTAAGATCATAAGTTAATTGTGAGTTAATTGTGAAGGGGAAAAAGATGCTTTAAAATTTTCTTAAGCTCATTGAAGACCCCAATTTAATTTAAGTGGGCATTTAGATTTTTCTTAAAGGAAGAAAATGAGCAAGATTGACTCTCTCATCCCTTACCCTCCCCTTTTCCCCATTTCGACAGTCTCCAGAAGGCTACAATCTGTCCCAGACAGGAGGAATGGTTATTTTTGCCAGGAACATATTTTCTATCCCTGCAGATCAATGCTGGAGCTCTGGCAGATTACCAGTGGTGTTGCAGGCTGGTCCCCCACCCCCACCAACTGTGAGATCATACTTTTTCATTTAGAGTCAAATCATGGAAAGAATCAGAAAGGATTATATTGTCAGAGGTAGCAGGAAGGAAGTAAACAAATGTCTTATTAAACAGCCTCCGTGGAGCCTCCAGGTGCAGGCTGACTTCCCTGTTGCGGGATAGAAATAAAATCCCTGGCATTTTCCATAGGCCCCTGGAGACGCTGATTGCTCTGTCGTCTGTTCTCCTGTGCAGCATGGCCACGTGTCAGTATTAGTGACCTAGCCCTGCCATCCTGTGTTTCTAGAGGGGACAGAAATGGGGCTGTTGTAGTCAGGGTGACCTAAGACCTTAAGGAGAGAATCTTCAAGTTCACCTTAGAGCTGGAGGGAATGGCTGGGGTAACACCAGTGGCAGAATAGCTTCTGCAAGCTATGGAGCAAGTAGAGTGGAGGGTGGAGAACGTTTGGTGTGTTAATAATTATCATAGAAAAACACAGGTGTTCTCTACTCTGGGTTTCTTCTAGAATGATCTTTTCTCCCCATAACTCATCCAATTCTTTACTGCCTGGTCCAGTTCAAAACCCATCTCATCCCAGAACACAGAAATCTCTCCTTTATTTTAATTCTGCTTATGGATCTTATTTGTCAATGATAACAAGTGGTGACTGGATTCTGACCTGGAAGGGGATGTGGGGACCCTTTTGGGTCAATCTTCTTTCACAGACATAGGAACAAAGAGCCAGACAGATGAAATACCTTGTTAGAAATCACGCAGTTGGATAGAGTGCACATGGGAACCATCATATAGGGTTCCTAGCTCCCAGCGAGTCTTCCTTTATTAAACCATTCTGAACAGTACCAAAAGTGAAGTTTTTAAATGATATTATCTCATTAATGGCTGAGAGACCCTCTGTGCATAGCTCTGAGGCTGCATCTCGATATAGTTACATTATTTTACTCTTCGTGTGCATTGAAACACTATCTGTGTCTTTCATTGATCTCTATAATTCTTGTGACAAATACCATCATTCATATATTTATACAAACGCTTAACACCTATTATACATGAGGAAGGTGCTAGCTGGTAAAGACACTGGAATAAAAAAAATAAAAGACCAAGTTTCTGTCCTGCTGAGTTTAATGCAGATGGTTCCCCTATTTATGATGGTTTAACTTGTGATTTTTCAACTTCACAGTGGTGTGAGAGCAATACACATTAAGTAGAAATTGTTCTTTGAATTTTGAATTTTGATCTTTTCCTGGGCCAGAACTATGCTGTATGATCCTCTTGCTCCATGCTGGGCAGCACAGCCAGGCACAGCAAGCTGCCGGCCGTGTGATCACAAGGGGGAGCAAACAACACTGTATGGTGTGCTATGGCTATGTTTGGATGATGAGTAGATTAGATGTATTCAGTGTATTTTTGACTTATGATATTTCCAACTTATAATGGGTTTATCAGGACATAACCCCATTGTTGGTTAAGAAGCATCTACAAACATAAAATTAGCACTGTGATAAATGCTAGAAGAGGGAGGTATGGGTTGCTGAAGGAGATACATGAAAGGAATTTGACCTAAATAGGACAAATATGTGATCAGTTAATGTTTCCCTGAGATCTGAAGAAGGAGGAGGAAGGTGGTTCATTTTAGGCAGAGGAGGGGCTCCAGCACTGACAGGGAGGGGTGAATGTCAGACGAGGCAGGAAGGGGCAGACTATGCTAGGTCTTGCAGGCCATGTTAAAGCTTTTTGTCCTTTTAACTTTTAGAAGAATTGTTTTGACACAGGAGAAATGAATCTGAGGATATTATTACATTTAAATTTGAAAATATTTCTCAGCCCTGTGTATGAAGGATTGATTAGAGCAAGGCGAGAGGTGGTGGCCTGTGCACCACAATACAGATGGAGAGAAATGTATGACTTCTTTTAAGAAATATTCAGGAGCTAAAATAGATAGAAACTGGTGATGATTGTAAAGTGTAAAGGAAATGCCAGGAATGACTCACTTGTAGATTTCTAGTTTGGGGGACTTGATGAATGAGTCCCTGAGATGAGCAGTGAGGATGACTTCTGGGTTTTTGGGGAGATATTATTGTATCCATACTAGGAATGTTGAGTCTGAGTTGCTTGCAAGATATTCAAGTAGAGATGTTATAAAGCAATTGAATGTATGGGCCTGAAGCTTGGGGGAGAGGTTTAGACCTAGAGTAGTACATTTGAGAGTCAAAAGGGTTCAGATGTTATTGAATGCATTGCTAAGGTAATTAAGCCAGTGGAGAAATTAAGAAGGGAAAGAGAAGACCCTGCAGATCCTTTCTCATCCTCCAGATCAAGGAGATAAATGAGAGAAGGAACCTTCAGAATCACAGGAGGAGAACCAGGAGGAGATGCAGTATGGAACCCAGAGAAAGTGGTGCTAACAACAAGGACATACTCCCCCATGTTCCCACCACCGAACTGACCAGCCTACTTGAATGTATTCCTAGATATTCTGCCTTTTCTCCAGTTATAATAGACTAGCTCTCCTTTCTCCTTAGCTGAGAACAATTCCTTCTCCTGTGCCTTGCACCCATTTGTTCTTGCCTGCTCTTGCTTCTGACACTGATATTCACCCCATTATCATTTCCACTCTGCACAGGGTCATTTCCATAAGCACACAGATCTGATGTGACACTTCCATTATTCAAAGCCAAACCCTTTCATGATCCTCCTTTCTTTTCAGCTACCTCCACCCTTCCATTTATTTTCTATGATAAAACATCTTAATTTGGACATACTCTTGTCAGGTTTTGTCCCTGTATTGCACTGAAGCTGATCTTGTCAAGGACGCCTGTGGCCTCCACGCTGGCAAATCCAAATTCATTCCAGTTTTCATTTTACTTCACTTATTGAAGGAAGTATTGCAGAAAGACTTCCTTCAGTTGGCTCTGACGCTGTTCTCTCCTTTTGTTTTCCTCCCACCCAACTTGGCTGCTTCCTCTCAGTCTCTTCCTCATCTTCCTGAACTCTAAATATTGAAACATCCACAAACTCTGTCCTTGAAACCTTCCTTTTCTCTAACTGTATTCACTCCCCAAACAATTTCATTTGGTCTCATGGTTTTACACACATCATCTACATATTGATAAATTCCATGATTTTATATCTAGTTTCAGCTTTTGTGGATTTCAGATTTTAAATTAATTTGAAAAATGACTTATCTACTTGAAACTTGTTCAAAATTGGTACTATGCCCCTCAACAAATCTGTTTTACCTGCACCATTCTCCATCTCAATAAATAACACTTCTGCTGGGTGCAGTGGGGCATGCCTGTAATTTCAGGGGCTCAGGAGGCTGAAGCAGGAGGATTGCATGTTCAAAGCCAGCCTCTGCAACTTAGTGAGGGCCTAAGTAACTTAGTGAGACCCTATCTCAAAATAAAAAAAATAAAAACAAAAAACAGACTGGGGATGTGCCTTCATGATAAAGTGCCCCTGGGGTCAATCCTTGATGCCAAACAAAAACAAACAAACAAAAAATCACCCACAAAAACCAAACCAAAACAAAGAAATCCCTCATTTTTATATTTTTTATTTTTGGACAAGAAAAAACAAAAACAAACAAACAAAAAACCAAAAAACTTGAGTTGTGTTTGACTCTTCTCTTTCTTTCTCCCGTCTCCCACCCCTAGTCTATCAGCAAATTCAGTTGCATCTTCCTTTGAAATATATCACAGAACCTGAGAAGTGTCTCACTGAGTGCCCTTTTTCTGTTCTGAACAATCATTTCCTCCATGGAATATTTGCTTTCATATTGGCCCCTCAATGGCAGCCAGAACACTTTATAATAAATCACTTTACATCATTCCTCTGCTCAAATCTCTACTCTCTTGATTTCTTTAGGTCTCTATTCACAGGTTTTATAGAATATAGCATTATATCCACTAATGTAGGCATATTCTTTTCCCTTTATCTTTATTAAGTTTATGCATATTCCACTTGACATATATATTTGTTTCATTTGCTCATTCTTTCCCCCTTCCCATTAAAATACTTTATGTCAGAGATTTTGTTTATTTTGTTTGCTAATACATCCTAGTACTTAGAATAGTGAAAGGCATTTAGTAAGGGATCACTGTTACTTGAATAATGCAATAAAATTCTACAGGAGTTCAAGTAATTTAATTTATGAAAAAACACTTATTAGATTGAACTAATGGATGTCACTAGAGTACTTAGAGAGGTTTCTCTTGAAGTCAGTCAGGAATAAATATTGAATGAGGAAACAGAAAAGTGAGAATAGACAAGAACTTCAATGTTGAGGTAGGCTACATGCCTATAATCCCAGCAACTTTAAGGGCTGAGGCAAGAGGATTTTATGTTCAAGACCAATCACAGTAATTTAGCAATATTCTGTCTCAAAATAAAAAATAGAAAGGGCTGGGAGTGTAACTTAAGGGTAAAGCACTCCTGGGTTCAGTGCCTAGTCTCCCTCCCCCAACAAAAAAAAGAACTTTGATACTTTGATGTTAAGGTAACATTTCAAAAAAAAAAAAGTTTGGATTAGGTTTGAGAATGTTTAATGGGGAAGATTCAATTCAGAATGATAAGGTAATTCTATCTGAAAGAGAGAAATGAAAGACAAATAACCAATAATGGGATTATCCAAAAAGGAAGTGTGGGCATGTTCTCTAAAGCATCATGGAGAGTTTGATCTTCAAGGGAAGAAAGGCTCCAGAGGTAGTCAGGGCTAGAGGCCCTTGTGTCCAGGGCTTCTCTGTCTTTCTTTTAAAATAATTTTTTAGTTGTAGATGGACACAATACCTTTACTTTATTTGTTTATTTTTATGTGGTGCTGAGGATTGAACCCAGTGCTTCACATGTACTAGGCAAGTGTTCCACCACTGAGCCATGACCCCAGCCTCCAGGGATTCTTTCTTCTTTATGAAGTAGGTGGTGGTGTCATCTTCTGAGGATGATAGGGTATGTGTGTATGTGGTGGGGGGCAAGGCATAAAATGATGACTGTTGAGTTTGAAAAAATTGGATACATTTCATAATAGTTGTAGTGGAGAGCTGGATCTCACCAGGGTAGAGTAGCTGCATTGCCAGACAGGACTTTGAAGTTGGTTGAGGCAAATTTTAGAACTTAGCTAGGCATGCTGTTATTTCTAGTATCACTCAACTTTTCTGGTAAGGTGTGCAGAAAATAGAAATAGTGGAGATGGTCATTGGAGATGGAGAAGTTGAGGAATTGAGAAACTTGAGTGCTTCACATGTCATCCACATGCACTGAGATGTGTAGACTCCAGAAGGATGTCAGGACTCATATGCATCCCAATCCTTCTTGTCTGCTCTTGCTCCTGAAGCTTCTATTTTCCTTGTCACTGGTTTTCCCTCTCTGCTGGATCATTTCCATAAGTGTAATGGTCAATTTGTATTGTCAACTTGATTGGATTAAGAGATGCAGAGGATTATGGGTGTGTCGATAAGGGTGTGTCTAGTAATGATTGGCATGTGGGATAGTCAGTTGCAATGGAAACCCTCTCTGAGCGTGGGTGGGTGGCACTGACCCATAGGATGATGGCTTGGATGGAATAAAAGTTGGAAGAACAAGGAAACAGCAGCAGATGCAATCTCAATTCTTCTTGAACGGGTTCTTGATTGCTGCTGCGATCATCTGAGGATATCATACTCTCACTTTTTCACTCTTCCAAAGTGGATTCTACCAGTGATTCCCCAGAAGCCTTTAGTCTCTGACTAGGATAGCGACCTTGATCGCTCTTGCTCTGGGGCTCCAGCCTCTTAGACTGTGCGGCTACTGGTTTTTCTTGCTCTCCAGCCTGCAGACGGCTATCGTGGACTATCCAGCTTTGGGTCAGTGAGCCAACCTAGTAAGTCCCCTTTTTATAATTATACTTCCTGTTGATTCTGTTCCTCTAGAAGAACCCTGACTAACACAATAAGCATACAGACATCATGCAATATTTCCCATTATTAAAAACAAAAAAGTAATAGAAACAATGGGGGACACTGTGCTAATAGACTAGTTATGCCAGACTGCAGTAGAAGATCTGGGTTTGAAGGTGATTAGAATGAAGTCCTGGACATGACTAAGGTTGCTTTCGTTTTCATTTCTCTGAAACCGGTAAAAGGAAAATGTGAGATTGAGGCCTAAAGAAGAGATTGGAGATTCCTGATGTTTTTCTAGCCCCTCATGGTAGCATGGTAGAAGAATGACAGCTTCCATAGTCTGCAAAGAATAAGGGTGTGCAGGATAGAACCCAGAATTCACATTCTGTGTCTTTTATGCAGTCCGTCTGGAGGTCACTTGTTAGCATTCAAATGTCCAACCTATCAACATTTAAGTAAATGCAGTTGCTACAGTTGTATTCTTCTGCTTTCTGTTTCTCCTTGGGTCTCAGCAAGCCTGTAGGTAATGATGGTTAGGAGTGGCAATGGATCATATCAGTGAATATCTTATGTTTCAAAGGAGCAGAAGTAATTGCAAAAACAATGGGGACAAAAGAGAACTGTTCGACCTGGGATATGAGGGAACAGTAGCTTTTAGGCAAGAAAAAGTCCTGTCTTCAAAAAAAAAAAAACAGGTTTCAGCGAAGGGGAGTCAGTAGAAGGAATTGCTTTGAGAAGGTGTTTGGGACCCTGGGAAATTTTCTGTATAGGGAGACTGTAACTAATTGTATTTAAGTGTCTGGGGTTTCGGAATCAGAAAGCTTGTTTTTAAATCTCTGTTGTGTGATTTTTACATGTGTGAGCTTGGTCACTTGATTTAACTTCTTTGGGCGCAGCGGAAGTGTATGAGAAGTAAGGGACGGTGACAAGCTGAATGAGTCACAGAGGCAGAGAGCATTACTCAGGGGAAGACTGCAGAAAGATGGCTATGGACTGATGAAAAGAGTGATAAGTGGCCCTGTGTGTATGATCTCCATGGTCTTTTTAAGAAGTGTGGTCACTTTATCTGACAGCTGGAGAACATAGTGCATAGTCCTTGGATTTCACTCTCGCAGCTACAGTCTATATGGATAAAAAAGTCAGAGAAAGGAGATGTATGAGTGAAAGGAGACAGACAATGATAAAAATCATGGTGATTGAGAGAAGGAAGTCAGACTGATTTTATACATTTGTTTCACAAGTCCAGAGAACACACTCAAGACAGCTCTGAAAACTAAGGAATGCCTCTTTTATAACCACTTAGATCAAAAGGGTTTACTTTTGCTAGAGTGTCTCAAAGAGTTGCATATTTTTACTCAGCTTCAAAACACAGTTAATTTCAAACTCTTATTTTCTCATTTCCAAGGGAGAAAATTCTCAACTTACTTTCTTGCAATATAGAGTGTAATATTTCATTTCCTAGCAAATTAATTTTCATTTTCAGATAAAATTCTAGTTTATTTTTGAGCTTTCCTTTCTAAAGACATTATAAAACCACGTTGTAATGTTTTTTCCACAGTAGTCATGAAATATGCTTCTTAACCTTTGTCACATATGAGATGGAGTTACCTTGAGGAATGGAGTCTCTGCTTCACACAAAAGGTATTGTGTGAAGAAAGCTACAGAATGTGTAGCTGTTCTGGAGGTACTCTTGCTACTATACTAGACATTAATCAAAACCCTGGCATTTATGAAAGGGAAATATTTATGCACACCAAAGATCCGTTCGTTGGAATACTATTTTGCAGAATTGTTTGCTACTTGGCATGTTTTTGCATATTTGTTGACTAAATATAGTAACCATACTAATACAAATAATTGACATTTTTACTGCATTTTGGAGTTTCCAAATGCTACTATATATTTTATTTTATTTGATGTTTTGAAAACCTTGTCAGCTGGGATTATTTTCTTGCTTTTAAAGAAATCTGATTGTCAATTTTGATGATTTCTGCCAATTCACATTGCTAATGGGTAGCAAGTGGGAATTTCAATTCATTTTTTAAGTTTTAACCTGTTTTCTATTATAAAGCTTTTATAAAATACAGATTAATTGGATATAATTTTAGCATAAAATTAAATGTATTATTTTAAATTGTTTTGACATGAGAACAGTGTTAAACTAAAATTTTTCTCATACTTGTTATTGGTGCATTATAGTTGTATGTAATGGTGGCATTCATTGTTACATAGTCATACAGGCACACAATATAACGATATAATTAGGCCAGTAACATTCCTCAGTATTTCTCCTTTTCCTTCCCTCCTCCATCCCTTTGATCCGCTTCCTCTATTCTACTGATCTTCCTTCAATTTTCATGAGATCCCCACCCCTATCTTTTCTTTCCTTTTTTCCTCTTTAGCTTCTACATACGAGAGAAAACACATTACCCCTAACTTTCTGAGTTTGGATTATTTCACTTAATATAATGTTCTCAAGTTCCATTCATTTTCCTGCAAATGATACAATTTCGTTCTTCTTTATGACTGAATAAAACTCATTGTGTATATATACCACATTTTCTTTATCCATTTAATTATTGATGGATCCCTAGACTGGTTCCATAACTTAGTTATTGTGAATTCCTCTGCTGGAAAAATGGGTATTCATGAATCATTATACTATGTTGACTTCAATTCTTTTGGATAAATACTGAATAGTGGTGTAGGTGGGTCATATGATGGTTTCATTCCTAGGCTTTTGAGTCACCTCCATACTGATTTTCATAGTGGTTGTACTCATTTATAATCCCAGCAGTAGTGTTCCTTTTCCTCTACATCCTCTCCAGTTTTTATTCTTGATAGCTGTCATTCCAACAGGAGTGAGAGGAAATCTCAATGTAGATTTTTTTTTGCTATGTATTTCCCTAATTGCTAAAGATATTAAACATTTTTTCATGTTTGCTCGCCATTTGTATTTCTTCTTTTGAGAAGTGTTTGTTTATTTCATTTGCCCATTTATTAATTGGGTTATTTATTAATTTTCTTTTTTTTTCTTTGGTGGTATTTTTTTGAGTTTTTTATATGTTCTGGATATTAATCTTAAATCAGAAGAGTAGATAGCAAAAACTTTCTCCTATTCTGTAGGTTCTCTCTTCACATTCTCAGTTGTTTCCTTTGCTGTGCAGAAGCTTTTTAATTTGATGCCATCCCACTTATTAACTTTTAGCTTTATTTCATGAGCTTTAAGGGTCTTATTGAGAAAGTGGTTGCCTATGCTTATATGCTGGAGTGTTAACCCTCTATTTTCTTTTAGGAGTTGCTTAGTTAGTGGTCTGTTTCTTAGGTTTTTGATTCATTTTGATTTGCCTTTTGTGTAGAATGAGAGAGAAGAGTCTAGTCTCATCCTTCTACATCTAGATAACCAATTTTCCCAGCATCATTTGTTTTGGCACCTTTGTCCAGGATCAGATGATTATAGATGTGTGGGTTTGTCTCTTTGTTTTTTATTCTGTACCATTGGTTTCTGTGTTTGTTATATGCCAGAACCATGCATTTTTTTGTTACTATACCTCTGTAGTATAATTTGAAGTCAGGTATTGTGGTGCCTCCAGCATTGCTTTTTGGTTTAGAATCGCTTTGGCTATTTTGGGTCTTTTAGTTTTTCAAATAAATTTTAGGACTGTTTTTTTCTAGTTCTGTGAAGAATGTCGTTGGTGTTTTGAGGGATTACATTGAATCTGTATATTGCTGTTGGTAGTATGGTCATTTTAACAATATTAATTCTGCCTATAGATGAACATGGGAGATCTTTCCATATTGTGTCTTCTTCAATTTCTTTCTTCATTGTTCTGTAATGTTCATTGTAGAGATTTTTCACCTCCTTGGCTAGATTTATTCCTCAGTATTTTTTTAGACTATTATGAATTGGATTTTTTTCTTGAATTCTTTCTCAGAATATTCATTATTGGTGTATAGAAAGCTATTGATTTTTTGTATATTGATTTTATAACCTGCTACTTTGCTGACTTTATTAGTTCTAGAAGTCTTCTAGTGGAGCTTTTTTGATCTTCGAAATACTGAATCATATCATATGCAAACACTGATAATTTTACTTCCTCTATTCCTATTTTTGTCATTTTTCTTTCCATTTCTTGCCTAATTGCTCTAGCTAGAACCTCTAGTACTACATTGACTAGGAGTAGTGAGTGTGAACATCCTTGTTTTGTTTCATATTTTAAATTTTTCTCCATTCACTATATTGCTTCTTGGGCTTGTCATACATATTCTCTATGGTGTTCAGGTAGGTTCCTTCTATCCCTAATGTCTTCAGAGTTAAACCATCTTTGTATCCCTGGAATCAGTTTGGTCATGATATACAATCTTTTAATTTACTATTAAATCTGATTTGCTAATATTTTTTTGAGTTTTGTTTTGCATCTAAGTTTTTCAGGGATATTGGTCTGTAATTGTTTTTCCTTAATATACTCTTATCTGGTTTTGGCATGAATGTGACACTGTCTTTAGAATAAATTTGGAAGTGATCCATCCTTTTCTACTTCATAGAATACTTTGAAGAACATTAGCATTAGTTTTCTTTACAGGTCTGGTAGAATTCAGCTGAGAATATATCTGGTTTTGGGATTTTTATTACTGCTTATATCTCATTGCTAGTTATTGATTTGTTTAGTTTTTCTATGTCCTCTTGATTCAGTTTTGGCAGATCATATTTGTCTAGAAACATCCATATCTTCTAGATTTTCCAATTTGTTGGAGTATAAGTTTTCAAAGTAGTTTCTACCAATTCTTTGGATTTCTGTGATATCTGTTGTGATTTCTCCTTTTCTATGTCTAATTTTATTGATATGGGTATTCTTTCATTTTCTTTTTGTTACTTTGGCTAATGACTTATCAATATTGTTTATCTTTACAAAGGATCAACTCTTTGTTTCCTTGATTTTTTTTCATTGCTTTTTTATTCTCTACTTAATTGATTTGGGCTCTGACCTTAATACTTTCCTTCCTTCTACTGGTTTTAGAATTGGCTTGTTCTTGTTTTTCAAGGTTCTTGAAATGTATCATTAGTTTGTTAATTTGTGATATTTCTGATTTTCTTATGTAGGCACTTATAGTTATAAACTTTCCTCTTAGAGCTGCCTTCATATTATCCCAGGTAATATGTTGTAAAAGTATTCTCTTTTGATTCTAAGAATGCTTTAATTTCTTAGATTTATTAAAATATTTAATTTCTGTAACATTTTTTAGGTTCAAAGAGTCTTTACAGAGTTTATATCTGTTTGGCCTATCAATTAAGGAAGTCAATACAATATATGAATTAGAAATTTAATTTAAAAATATAGATATTAAAAAAGAGCCAAAGGGAAATCTTGGAAATGAAAGACACAATATATCAAATAAAATATTCAACTGAAAGCCTCTAATAGAGTAGACCATGCTGAAGACAGAATCTCAAAGCTAGAAGACAAAGTAGCCAGCTTTAGATAGTCAAACAGTATTAAAGACAAGAAAATAAGTAACCATGATCAGAATATGCAAGAACTCTAGGACAACATTAAGATACCAAATATAAGAATCTTTGACATAGAAGAGGGTTGTAAAATACAGGCATATTTCATAGGTGTGGCCTCCACAGCCTTTTCCTTAATTCTCTCTGTTTATGTTGTAGGAGCAGATATCTGTAAATGGAGAGATTAGATCAACACACTCCTAGGGCCAGGCAGATGCTGTTCTCTTCTAGGAGTGTGGATGGATCTCAGAAGCCTCCTAAGAATTCTACTTGCAGAACAGGGGAGCCAACTTTCTGCAAGCCTCACACACCCTGTTGCCCACAAATATGGCCTTCCTAGCCTTAATCCCTGAGTGTAATCAGGCCCACCTGTTCAGTTTCCTGACCCTCTTCAGCTGGTTATATGACCCACCGGGCTCAAGCGGAAAGTGAGTTGCACTTCCCTTCATATTTCCGACCTGAATCCCCCTAGGTGCAATCTTCTCTGCCTGTATCACTCACATTCTTCTGTGTACACTGTAGGGCACATGGTAGGTGCTTTCTGGACAGTATGGTGATATTCGCTATGATCTCCTGGGCTCCTGCAGCTCAGCTGCAGTATGATCTCCTTAAGATGGCTCCTGGCCTCAGCTCTCCACTTACCAGTTGAGAAACAGTTGAACACTTTTCAAACAGCAGTTCACTTTGCAGCCTCTGGATCAACTAAGTTGACTGATTTTTTGATATACAGGGTTTTCTACACCAAATTTGTCTGTTGTGTTTCAATATCTGTTTGTGCTGTCCCTCTTCTCTGTGGTGAACCTGTGCTGCTGCCCCAATTGGCTTGACTTCAGTGTATTCTTTCTTTTTCTTTGTTTAATGGACCCAGATTTCTGAGATTGTAAGAGACTTCAACTGGCCAGTATTGAATTTCCATGAATTCCCTCTTTCATCTACCTTGCTGAGAAGCAGTACTCCCAATGCTTGAATTCTGAGCCACAGAGTAACTAGAAATGCAATCTTCATCCTAAACTAAAAAAAATAAAATAAAACCAAGTTTTAGTAGACACATAATTTTATATACTTATGGGGTACAAAATGATTTGCTGGCATAAGTAGAGTTCTTAAATGAAGCTAGTAAAAATATCCATCTCATTTATAATTTTTGTGGTGGAATATTTGTCAAATTTGTCAATTTGTCCATAAATTGTTTTCCAAATTTTATTTAATTCTCTGTCTTTGGAGTTCCTTGAATATTCCTTGTGTTTAGAAATATTCAGAATTCTTTGCTGGTTATTTCTAATTTTTTCTGGTTTCATTATTGGAGGACGATTGATTTCTTTGATGGTTCTGTATTTCCCTGATTTTTCATAATCTTGTGTCTTTAGATTAATGCAGGAACATTTGATGGAATGTTCACCTCTTCTGGTCTTTGCTGGTATTCTTGGTGATGATAGACCTTTACTACTCTGGTAGTGGTTCTGGATGTGCCAGCTAGTAGCAAACCTGGACAGATAGACCTTGGTGTTGGATTCCACAGTTGGGCTAAGTCCATTCCTGTGCTTTGTGGTCTGGTGTGGCTACTGACTGAATTTTGCCTTCAGGTAGATGAAGTAGTTGAACTCTGTGATTATTTACGATTAGTCAGGGTTGCAAGTTATCTTCCTTGGCTGGGCTGTACTATTGTTTGGAATATGGAGTTGAGGGAGTTTGTGTGCTGGGCTTCGGGGATGGGTAAGTTCTCTGAGGTTTCTTCCCAGCCACATAAGACTGACAGGGTCACAGGCTATGCTATCTAGATATGGGTGTACTGGGGCTGGTCTCCAAGCCCGAGGTAAGTTTAGCAGAGCACTGAGGCTTGGTGGAGTAACTGCTCAGTAGCTGGGGTTGGTTGGGGCCACATGCTTTTTTCATGAGTAATTGTTAACCTGCATGTACTTACTGGCCTGAGGAAGACTTAATCAGTCTTTGCCCATTTTAAAACTAGGTTGTTTTAAAACAAAAATATTATCTATTCTCTACAGTAACAGAACATTTTGTCTTTTTGTTACATATGAGTATACAATTCAGCTTTGTGATAGAAGTCACTAACATATCAGGCTGTCTTGAGCAAGCAGTCGGCCTTTGGGTATTTCATTTGGTCCAAGTGTTGGAAGAAACAACAAGATCTTATTCTCTGTGGAAATTATTTATCTGATGCAGGGCCAATACCCAGAATATTAAGTGAACCCATGTTTTTGTTAACATTTGGGATCAGGTTCCACATGCTTATTGGACCTTTATTCCCTATATATTTGGAGGGATAAAAGTATTAACACCTGGATGCCTTCAGCAAAATTCCTATTAAAGGTAATTTGGTCATTTAAAAAGATGGACTAGGAGAAGGAACAAAATAACACATATACTCAAACACTTACCCACATAAATACACACACACCTACCCATGCTTGAACACTTTTCTGTACAAGTAAAACTGTTATGCATCACACTTCACAGCACACACCATCCTCACAACAAATATATCTTTAATATTCCATCAGCTCCTGTGTATAATCATATATATAGACACAATCACAGATGTATATACGCATCTTCACAACATCCTCATACTTAAACATATTTACCAACATACTTATACACATGTTTATATAACAACTTGCATTAGATGCTCACTTACTACATGTTAATATTGTATTGAAAATTTTCAGAATATGTACTCCAATAGTTCTTATGCACATATCACAATCTATCTCATATCTGACACATTCATGAGCTAATATATACAGCTAAAATGGTTCCCTGTCCTCCTCCACCATATAGCAATGTACATATTGTTTCAATTCCTGTATCTGTAAACTTGTCCTTGCCTAGAAGATACTGAAGCATGTTAATGCATTTCATGTAGCTAATTTTCTATTGTGCAAGTACAAATCTCACTTGATCCTTGCTAACCCAGAAGATGCTGTTTTCAGGTAAGAAAAAATTAGTATACCTAAATGAGTCTCCTCCTGTTTTCATTCCTGGGGTTAATCCATATTCCTAGTAAACAGATTATGTGGCAGAGTTTAGAAGAATCCAGAAAGGAGAATGAAAGAACTCCAAAGGGGTTTGTTCTTTGTGTTGTGTACCAGGAAGTAAAATACTTCCCTAGAGAATCTCTTTTTAAAAAGTTAGTCTTTGATGCCTTCAGTAGAAGATATGTAACATACATAAGTCATGAAGCATAACAGTAAGTACCCATTCAACTCGTGTCTTTTTAAAACTTTTAAAATTAGTTCTAATTAGTTACATATGACAGTAAAATGCATTTTGACACACTGTACACAAATGGAGCACAATATCTCCTTCCTCTGGCTGAACACCATGCAGTCACACCAGTAGTGTAATCATACATGTACATAGGGTAAGAATGTTTGTCTTGTTCCATTGTCAACAAATGAAAAAATGTTTATCATTTCTAGCAATTAGACAAAAGCAAATCAAAACTACTCTAAGATTTCATCTCACTCCAGTTAGAAAGGCAATTATCAAGAATACAAGCAACTATTGTGAATTGAGCTGTTTATAAATATTGAAGAGGCTGCGTCATTGTAATATGCTGTTTTTAAGTCTTCTGGGTATAGACCGAGGAATGGGATAGCTGGGTCAATGGTGGTTCCATTCCAAGTTTTCTAAGGAATCTCCATACTGCTTTCCGGATTGGTTGTACCAATTTGCAGTTCCACCAGCAATGTATGAGCGTGCCTTTTCCCCCACAACCTCGCCAACACTTACTGTTGTTTGTATTCTTGATAACTGCCATTCTGACTGGCGTAAGATGAAATATTAGGGTAGTTTTGATTTGCATTTCTCTGATTGCTAGAGATGTTGAACTATAAGTGTTGGTGAGGATGTGGGGAAAAGGATACACTCATACATTGCTGGTGGGACTACAAATTGGTGCAACCACTCTGGAAAGTAGTATGGAGACTCCTCAGAAAACTTGGAATGGAACCACCATTTGACCCAGTTATTCCACTCCTCGATTTATACCCCAAAGACTTAAAACCAACTCACATCTTATATCACAACAAATACTAATTATTTATTATCCCAGCCTCATCTCTTTTCTTAACTCTCAGATACAAGAACTTGAGAACTTTTTACCTCTCATCGTCCATTTGCTCACAATTTATGTTGTTTAGTATTCTATTTATGTCCTTCTAAGTCCCCAAATTAGACACTATTGTCATCTTGTAGCAATGATTATCTAAGATAGTACTTGATTATGTTTACATATGCATTAACCATTTTACTTGGTCAATTTTTTCTTATCTTTCTTACTGACTAATCATTTTACTTATTTAAGAGTTCTTTAATTAAAGTTGAGGTATATAAATCTAGGTTTATTTATTTTTTTCTCAGTCCTATGAAAATATTATTCCACTGTTTCTGGCTTCTGTGGTTGAGAAGTTCTGTCAGCTGTATATGACCTTTTTTTTCTAGTTGGGTGTTTTAATATCTTCTATGTGGTCTTGATATGCTTCATTTTTATTTCAAGGAGTCTAGGTAGGGATGGCTTTATTTATTCTGCTTGGGATACATTCATCATGTTTTGTATTAATTGCTTATTATCATTTTAAATACTATCTCTCACCCATTTTTCTCTTTCCTCTCTTTTTGGGAATTTGGCTAGTTGGCTATAAGCCCTTATCATTTCTGTTTTCCTTATATCTTAATCTCTCCTCTCATTCCTATTTTTCATTTCTTTGGAAAGTGTTCTTGGTCAATTCTATTACTTTACTCTTTGTATAGCCTGAATTTCAACCCAAGCTTTGATCTATTTCCTCATTTTTTTTCCATCTAAAAGCAATTACCAACATACCTGGTTATTTAAAATAATTTCCTATTTCTTTCTGTGATTACCATTTTTGTTTTTCTATTGCTTTCATTATTGTGTTCTGGTCTATATTGGATAATTTCAGAATTCAAAGTCATAGAGATCTATGTCTATCTTACTGTTTCTGTTGAGTCTCATTCATTATGGCTTGCTTACTTGTATGTTTTGTGGTCTTTGAGTTTATGGGGCTTGATTTTGATTCCTGGGGATCATTAAAGCCTATGTTGAAGATAGTTTCCCCCAGAGAAGATTTGCTTCTGCTAAAACATTCTCACTATTTGAGGTTACATGGGCCTCTTTTGATGGTCTTTGGCTTGATTGTGAGAACCTTGAGCTCAGTTCCTCTACTTCTTTGCTGACCCAAGATGTGGCCTCTAGATTTCAATGTTGTAGAAACCTTTGTTCTCAGGGAAAAACCACCTTTAAGATTAGCTATTTATGGATTGGGGTTGTGGCTCAGCAGTAGAGCGTTTGCTTAGCATGTGTGAAACCTCAGCACCACATAAAATTAAATGAATAAGATAAAGCTATTTAAAAAAACAGTCTGAAAAACATTTTTAAAAAAGATTAGCTATTTACTTTCAGATCTATTTTCAGCTCTGGTGGAGGCTGAAAGAGGGATGTAGACATTTCTATTTCTTTTTGGAGGCCTAGCAATACATTAAGATGATATTGTACCTGGGATATAGTTGTTCTAGTGTAGTAGTTCTTTGGATTATAGAGTCCATGACTCTGCCAAAAATGAATTTGCAAACTCTGATTTTAATTGATAATCTGCTCAGTGCACTGATATTGAAATCTCCCAGCAGGATCTATGCTTATGAAAAGACTTTTGATAAATATTTCAGAGAATCCAACCAGAGGAGCTTAGAGACTGATGCAGAAAATAGGCTAGATGTACTTAAGAGTATATAGCCAACAAAGATACAGACATCACTGCTAAAAACTGAGAACTGCCTGCGTGAAGGAAGAGTGAACAGCCAATTTGTAACAGAGATTGTCTTACACTTCCAGGGTCAAGGCTTAGTATTATCTGAAACTTTGTAATGAAGACTTCTTTGATACCCCACAAACACTAATTTTCCCTTCCCACTGACTCACTCCAACTACACTCTTATATTTGTACATTAGTCAGAAGAATCTGGGAGTTTATGATGTCACATATTTGTCCACATTTTTTCAGTTCTTGGCATGGTGCCTGACAAGTTATAATTGGTCAAATCATGTTAATTGAGTTAATTCTGTGTTGTCTTGTGACTATACATATTTCTTCCTATTGTAAATTCTTAGGGTCTTATTTATCTTTGTATTCTCCAAATATTTAGCACTGAATATATAAATGAGATAGGAAAAATATGTGAACGAAGTAAACATTGAATAAATATGCCTTTGAATGTTATAAAATGATTTTATGTCCTAATGCTTTTATTAAAGTTCTTAATACCTATGAGTAGTGAAAACAAACTTTGCATTTTCACCAGTATACAGGCATCTTATTCTGCATTTCCTGAAGACTCATCCTGAGATATGCTTTCATGTGTTGACCTTTCTACTTTGTACCATGATGATTATTTTCTAAAATGTATGTATAAATAGAAGTTTGGATTCAGACTTTCCTGTTTGCTGTGTGATAAATTTTGACCCCCCTTCCCAAATTCATGTGTTGAAGTCATAGTCCTCAGTGTGACTTTACTTGAGGCCAATCCTATAAGGGGTTAATGAAATTTAGATGAAGTTGTAAGGGTGAGGCCTGATTTAATGGAATTATTGTTTATACAAGAAGAGACAATAATCCCATTAATCATTTCTCTTCACAGTATGCCAGGAGGTAACCACCAGAAAGCAGGCCTTCCCCAGAACTCAACTGTGCTGGCACCCTAATCTTGGACTTCCAGCCTCAGGAACAGTGAAAACAATGTTGTTTAAGGCACTCAGTCTAAAGTGTTTTATTGTGGCAACCTGAGCTGACCAATACACTTTGTTCAGGTAATATAAAATGTCATAAAAAAATTTAAAGCCTGTTTTTATGTTTCTGAGGGATTAGAGGGCCTCAGAAGGGAACAAAAGGAAAAAAATGTGGAGTATATTCTGAAGAATATCTGAATTAAATTTCAAGAGGTTAATGATGTGGTTTATAGGAGAGAACATTTGAGGGTAGAACTATTGGAACTAAGGTTATGGGTATTTATCCAATCATTTGAAAAATATTATACACTTTTTTTCTGGTAGTAGGCCTCCAGGCTCACTGGATCCACAACTCAAGTGAAACAAGCTATACAACATAGTCCTTCAGTAAAAGCTGAAGCCATGAAAGTTCCTGTTTTTCTCTTTGGGAAATCCATTGCCTTCCTGCTTATGGGGCAGCTATTAATCTTCTTTACTTTGGGTTGAGGATGGTATATGGGAGGAAGTTATTCTACAAATTGATTATATTATTTTATTATTTTTTTGATCCCTTGTTTGGGGTCAGGTGTTTCAGATTGTAGCCAACCTGTAGTTTTCTTTTGTGACTGTACTCACACATAATATCTTGTTTCCTGCTATTTGATATGGATGAGAACCTCCACCTTGACCTTGAATAGCTGGATGAATTTCACGTGGGGATCTCTCTTGAAACAATAAATTGCTTTCTTCTTTGAACTGAAGTATAATGCTTTCCCTGACAAAGGAAGCCCACCAACTCTCATCTATCTGAAACTGAAAAAGAAAGGACGTCAAATTACCCTGAATTCCTTTTGAGAAGAATCAGAGAGACAGACCTTCTGCAAGTGTGAGATTAAAGATGGCACCTAGCACCTTCCTCATATGCCATAACATGTTTTGCAGAGCGAGGTCATTCTATTATCATTGATCTTTACTTGTTACAGTTAAAAAATGAATAGAGGTGAACTATGGAATATTCATTGTCCTATATTATTGCTCTCTATCAGATTAGAGGAAAACAAACACATTGAATTAATGGAGATTTAAGTAAGGCCAAATTGTTTATTTCTACCTAGGAGGGGAAAGCATCATGTTGTCCTGAGTTTAGTGTCTAGGTCCTAATGGGAAACAGAGACACTTGTAAGTGACTTGATATTGGCTAAGTTAGGAAATTTAGTGCTAGTTGATCCATTCAACAATCTTCGTCTATTGAGCACCTCTGAGACTTAGGTATTATTTGTTGAGATTGATGCTGAGATGGATCTTTGAAAAAAAGCAATGATACAAGTTGTTAAAGAAGGGAGAGAAAGGGTGGAGCTGGGAAATTCTGACCATTTATAACTTTGCCAAAAAACCATGTTAGTAAGACTTTGCTACAGTGCACTCTGCCACTATGGTCACTGTTGACCTTACTTCACAGAGGACCTTATGATAAATGCTGTTTACATGAGAGACTACTCCCACAGATGCCTTGGTCTTTTCATGCCCACCTCTTGGCTTGCTTACTGTAACTCCTTTTTTTTTTTTTTCTTCCTTCCAATAAAACATACTGATATGTGAGTGACTGAGAGTTATGATTTTTTTTTTTTTTAGGAATTCATGTTGAACTTGTGGTGTATAGAGACAATTAAATGGAACCTCAGTTACTTAAATCAGTAACATCTCACTTATGAACATCTCACTCCTGGTTGTAAAATACCAATTTGTTTCCTGATTGGCTAATGATATGATAGGAAATGTTGTATGATGAGATAAAGTCCAGATTGACTGACACTCATCAGCACAAGACCCTCCTTGGTGGCTTCTCTACGGAACTCTCCCCCAGTCTCACTGCTCACCTTCTCACTGCTCCTACTGGTTGTAGGAGCAGCATGGTGCCCTTCATCCCATGTTTAGCCTACGTGAATGTTTTCCTGCTTGGCTACCTTTCTGTGGTAATTTCCTCTTCTTCATCCTTGAAATGGCTACCTTTTAGGATCTTTAATAATCTGGTTCCAATATGAGACAGGCCATGGGGATTTGCCATCACCTCCTCTGGGAAGGTTTTCTTCTTTCCCCATCTCCTCCCTCGAATACTCCTCCTAGTTCTTAAAACCTCCCATGCATAGCTCTACTCTATTCTTACCATGTGGTGCCTCTACGTTAAGGCCTTCAAGCCAGGTTGTAGGTCAGGGTTGTGGTGCGTCTACTTTATATTTTTGTGTTTGTGATATGACCAGATTGTGATGTCTTGTGACCAAACAATACATCTTCCTGTATCTTGAATCCCCAGAGTCTAGCACAATGCCTGACACACTTAACATAGGTGGATTGATCATTGAATCCAGGGAAAGGATAATGAATGAATGAATGACATTGCAGGCAGACAACTATAATGCAAATTTCAAATTTTGAGGAGGTGACAAATATACAAATATAGCTTTTCCCTATGTACTGGGCTAAGGAAGGGTGCAACTGTCTCTCTCATGCTTGAATTTCCAGGAAGGCAGAGGAGAGTTCTTCCTACAGGTCTTGATTCTTTCGCTTTCCAGTCGAGGGTGCTGCTGATTTGATTATATTCCAACTCTCTTAACTGATCTTTTTCTTTTTAATTTAATTCAAAATGCTTACCACATAACTATTAAATTGTTAATAAGCAGGAATAAGTATGCCATTAATTTGAAAATATTTTATTCAGAGGATGGACTCGCTGCAAGATTTCAGAGGTGGCTGCACAATAATTAATGAATTTAATTTTCAGTGCTAAATACATCATAATTTGAGGCTGAGTTTATGTGCTAATTGCAATTAGGCCCACAAGAGAGTATGTTTTCTTGGCCTGCCATCATCTGTTCACATCTGGTTTTCTTTTTAAAAGCACATCTCCTAAAATAAACCTTCTAGGAAGTTGAATTGGTAAGAACACAGGGGCCCAGTGGATCTCAAAATGCTATGATTTTGTGTTTTCTGAGGATTGTTAATGTCTCTGATATAAAAGAACATAAGCCAGCAGGTCTGGGTCTTAGGGTCACCTTTAGCTCTTGCTTTCTGTGATATTGAGCAAGATATTTTGCCCCTCTGAGTCCTACTTTCCTTATCAAAGACAATCAAGATTACTAATATATAACTCATAGCTAAGTGAGGTATGCTGAAAGATCTTGTAACTAACAGATGCTTAGTACTTGATGATAATGTATAATCTACACTATAACTGGGTTTAGGACCTATGTCTATGTCTGGGCTTGAAGGCCTTAACTTTGAACAGCTACTTCAGGATCTTGTCTACTACCCTTAAGACCCATCAGCCAACTCCTGGGTTGTGAAATGGGAAGGGCTGTCATCTGCAAAGGCTAGCCCATTGGTGGGGTCATTCTGGCCCCAGGGCTCTGGCCTTCACTTGCTTGACCCCTCTGTGTCTCTCCAATATCTTGGCTTGCTGTTAGGAGAGCCATTTTCAAAATCCCAGAATAAAAGCAGGCAGGCTTATACCTCCCATCTCTCATTCTGTGTACTTCTTGTGCTGTCTGGAATGGTCTGAGATGCAGCAAGCTTAGGAAGATAGGGGATGTGGCAGAGGCAGGAACTTTGTGTCATTTGATTCCCACTACAGTGTGCTACAGATCAGCTGTTCAGCAATGAGCCCACTTGCTGCATACCACAACCACCAGGGGTGTCTCTACATATCTCGAGCCCAGGTTAGCAGGCAGCATCCTCTAGTCAACTAATCGGAACGCAGCTGAGGGGATGAGCTATTCACATTAACCCTGCCATAAAAATCCTCTGGTAGGGAGGCTGAGACAGGAGAATCGCGAGTTCAAAGCCAGCCTCAGCAATGGCGAGGTGCTAAGCAACTCAGTGAAACCCTGTCTCTACATAAAACACAAAATAGGGCTGAGGATGTGGCACAGTGGTCAAGTGCCCCTGAGTTCAATCCCCAGTACCAAAAAAAAAAAAAAAAAAAAAAAAAAAAATCCTCTGGGTTTTGTATTTGCCATTCTCAATGAGGGAGACAGTGTCTCGATTCAGAACAGCTGTGTGTGGATTTTATTAGTTCAGTGTTTCCCATTAAGTTGAAATCAGGAGGGTTTTGGGGTCCACTTGCATAGGAGTAAATTTTTTGGTTTGTTGGGTAGTGAATTTTAAGAAGTAGAGAGCTCTTTAACTCTGAATCACAGGAAGGACCCAGACCAGGGAAAGCACCGTGTAACTGGATTCTTCCATTGGTTGGAGTAGCTTTGCCTCAGCTTTAGGAAGAAAGATCAAACGAAACTATTTTAGATTAATATTATACCTTTTCCCAAAAGAGGAACTTCCAGATATGATCTGAAATTATTGCATAGTTGCCATTTCTGTTTGTAATATTTTCTGATGTTCCAAGCAGTAATTTTGAGGTTGTTAATGGTCCTGATTAATTAAAGAGGGATTGATTTCTTTTCCATAGATTGAGTTGGGAACTGCATTTTTTAAAATATTTTTTTTTATATTGTAGATGGACACAATGTCTTTATTCTATTGATTTGTATGTGGTGCTGAGGATCGAACCCAGGGCCTCACGCATGCGAGGCAAGCGCTCTACCGCTGAGCTACAATCCCAGCCCCTGGGAACTGCATTTTTCAAAGTCAGAGTTGTGTATAATTATTGGTGATGACTTTGACAATGTTCCTCCTGTTCTTTTCTTCTATGCCTGAAGTCCCTTGACTGGACAGAGGGACATTTATTCTTCATCAGAGATTAAAGCTTAGAATACAAATCTGACACAGAAGACATGACCTAAGACTTGCACTCTTTGCTGAAAATGACCTTTGATGTGAATGACCTTTATAAGGTCTTTTCCTAGTTTCCTGGAGGGAAAGTTCTACAGAAAGTAATGGAATCTTGACAAGGGGGTTGTGGCGCCACCTAGAGGGAGACAGAGGAGGTTGCCGAAAGAAGATGGACTCAGTCCTGGTTCATCTTCTTTTCTTTTTAAAAATTTTTTGTTCTTTTACTTGTTTTATTTTAATATTAGTATAATTATCAACTGAAACATAATAATTATGCATATTTATGGCATGAAATGTAATGTTTTGATATTTGTGTGTAAAGCAGAATGATTAAATAAATTCAGTTAACATGTTTATAAGCTCACTTTTTTTTGTGGTAAGATATTTGAAATTCAGTCTCAGCAGTTTTGAAACATACAACATGTTGTTATTAACTGTAGTCATCCTGCTATAAATTAGGTCTCACAAAATTATTCCTCTTGTCTTACTGAAAGGATGTGTCTCCAATATTTCCCCATGTGTTCTATGATTTAGATCCCAAATGTAAGTGACATCGTATGGTATTTGTCTTTCTGTGCCAGGCTAATTTCACTTAATATAATGTCCTCCTTGTTTATCCCTGTTGTCTCAAATGACATAATTCTTTCTTTTTAAAGACTGCATAGTATTCTGTTGTCTATGTATCATTGTTTTTATCAATTCATCCATTGATGGACATGTGGGTTGATTCCATATTGTGACTATTGTAAATAATGCTGCAAAGAACACGAGAGTATAGATATCTCTTTACATATTGATTTAGAACCCTTTGAATAGATATACAGAAGAGGAGTTGCTGGATTACAGGTTAATTCTATCATTAGTTTTTTTGAGGAATCTGATTCCACTTCTAATCCTCTCTGTTTTGTCATTGACTATGTAGTATCTGTTAACTTTCATTCCCTTATGAGGATCAATCAGGTGATACTACAAGTGGATATAATTTCAGAAGCAGTAGTTTCAGAAATAGTGCAATGTTTTGTGAGAGGGTCATATGTGTAGGAGCACTCTCCCATAGCTTCAACCCCTCCCTTCCATCTTACCCCCATTCTATGCTAATAGACTGTGCTCTTCCCAGAATGCACCCCTTTGTTTGTGACCTTTGGACCAAGAATGTATTTAAGCTCCTATACTTTCTGGAATAAATGGTGTCCCTTTTTCTCGCTGCAGGTCTTTCTACGTCTTGCTGGGGCAGAGCAAATTTTTACCTACACCCCGGGGCCTGGAGAGATTGGCTCTGCGAATCGCCACCACCGTCCAGAGAGACCCCATATCATCTTCCCCGGGGACCCCTTCTTTTTCCTCCTCTCTCTCGACCCCAACTCGTCGGGAAAGCCCACTTGGCCCCCCTCCATATATATTTTAAGCGATATATATGGAGTATGGGGATAAAACTATAATTGATTTAGGAACTAATCACTATCAAACACCTTGAATGCCTTTAGGGAGGCAGTTAGTCTAATAATACTCAAATCAAGTACAACTAAATCCTATAACTGAGATTTAAAAAGGGTGAATAATTTCCCCAAGATCAAAGAGCTAGATGTTGGGAAGAGTGGGTTAACTTTGCAATCTGCCATGGTCATTGGGTCCTCTGTAGCACACTCATGGGCACTCTGGGACACTTCTACTCACGTGTCTTAGGTTTCAGGGGATTCTGAATTCCACTCAAGGCTGCTTGTGTGTAGGACTAAATCCTGGTCTACATGCCTCTCTGCCGATAAAGCCAGTTCCCACTTCTTGCTGTTAATTGTGCATCTTCCCATCATGAAACCAGCAGTTGCTCTTTGATATTGCCTTGAAGAATGGAATTCTTTAGGTGACCTGACTCTACTGTTCTTGTTTTTGACTCCAAAGCCACCTTTCTGACATAGCTGCTTTGAGATTTATGTTATTCTTGATCAGGTAAACACTGCAGAGTTTATCCATTCTTGGTGGGTTCTCCTGTAAATTCCTCATGTTTTCCTTCTGTTTCTGTACATGATTCCTGCTGAGTTCTCTTCTTATAATTGTATCAGCCTTGTCCTGGGCTTGAAAGAGTCACCATGTCCAAGCTAGTCTTCTATAAGGAAAACAGATTTCAAAACATATTGTGAAAAAATAGGTGAAAAAATTTAATTAGTTTACAATTTATTTCACCAAAAGTCATTTTTTCTTGTCTGCATATTCCATTTAATTGAAGCTTTGCTCTAATATGCTCAAAATACCAGACCAAAGAATAGGATAAAATGCTGCATTCTTGAGATGATTCAGTAGTGGTCTTGACCCTTAAAGACTGAGTTTTCAGGGGCTGGGATTATGGCGCAGTGGTAGCGTGCCCGCCTAGCACGCATAAGGCACTGGGTTCGATCCTCAGCACCACATAAAAGTAAAATAAAGATATTCTGTTACCTACAACTAAAAAATAAGCATTTAAAAAAAAAAAGACTGAGTTTTCACTGCATGAAGTAGAGAAATTAGGCTAAGTTTGGGTATTATGAAAATATCACATACCATTGTCAGCTTTTTGGAGAAGATGAGGGGTATCTCACTAATGGTTCCAGATGCCCGAAGCCCTGCTGAGCAGAGTATGAAATATTTACCATTCCCTTTTAGGTGGGAAGGAAAAGCCCTAATAGAAGTTTCATATTTACATTTCCATCCATCAGCCTATTTCCAGTTTATGCTATGTTCTCAATTGTTCAAAGAACTTTAGGGAATTGCTTGGAAGGAAGCCTCTCTACCTTGTCTGTTGAATTTTCCCTAGACTGGGATGGTTGGGGAAAACTTGTGTATGTTTTGGATATGAGAGGCAGTTCATTCATTGTTATGTAAAGAGCCCAGATCTAGCAGGAAGGCCCACACATGCAGTGTCCACTTGCATGACTGAATTCACGGATAATAGTCCCTTCCGCCACACTCAGAGCATTTAACCAGCAAGGATAAATGGTAGCGAATGCTGAGTCCATCTATCTTCATCTCTGAGGGCATTGCAGTTGACTAAATATTTTTGAGTGAGCTGACATAAATTTTGTGAGAGCAATACTTCATATACAAGAAAACAGACTATGTTAGCTCTCTCCTACCCAAACATGGAAGTTCTTGTTCAACATGACACGCAATTCCTGTTGCATTGATTTGAAGTATATACCTCCTATAATTATTTTTACAATTTAGCACTTAATTATTCTACTTGTTGCAGGGATCGCTGCCAGGCTTATATTCTTTGTTACCTTAGAATTCCTTGGAGGACATATTTATTAAACACTCATTCAGCAAACACTGGTTAAGTACTTCCTGGGTATTAGGTGTTGGGTATAGTCACATAATTCTTGTCCTTAAGATTGTCTCTAAAGAGCTAAATGAGTAAATATGGGGTCACACATATGCCTGTGTATGCGTGTGTGTGCATGTGCACATTACTGTACTTGTAATGCCCCCTCTCCCC
>CM053402.1:69778924-69791432 GCA_028644305.1 Xerus rutilus
TTGAGTAGAAGATAAAACAAGCTGAATTGTAATGTGAGCTCAATGGTAGAGAAACTCCTGCAATGGAGGAGAGAGAAAACCCCACTAGTTAAATAAAAAGTGATGTGGTAAACAGGGCCTGCCTTGGAAGCTGGCTGGGGAGGTTTGGACTTTGCAAATCTCTGCTGAAGGAGCCTCATGTCTGTGGCTGTGGGTGGGTTCTGAGCCTCACTCTGGGTGACCTGACCTGAACTCTCTTTGTAGGTGAGGACAGAAGCATGAATACCAACCTTTACTTTTTCTCTAACATTAGAGTCCACTTAAAAAAAAATCTCATCGGTTTACTTTGCATAACTGTAGTTCATATTATTTATTTTTTCTTTGATAAAGTTAATTTGAATATTTAGGGTTAGGCTGTATTCTGGTTATCACATCCATTCAATGTTAACCTTCCCATCTGGAAATCAGAAACTTGGTTTGATTCTTCCCCTCTGTCCCCTTTAAGTCCACCAGTGGGTTTCATTCCTGGTTGTCACTGCCTTGACTTAGGTTCTCTCCTTTGCTTCCTTCCTCCTTCCCTTGGATGTCCCCATTTGCCTTCTCTCCTTTGCTCTAACCACTCCTTCATCCACAGTCTATCTTCTTTCTCTAATGTCAGAAAAAAGGAGGTCCCAGACAAAATTAACACAGGCTGTTTATTCATAAATGTGCACCAAGGAGCCCATCTGCCATTGCTTTTTTTTCACTGGAATTTCAAAGGCATAGAAGGAGAGCCAGTTTTAGAGGATAAAAGCAGATAAAAGCAGAAACTCTAGACAGTTTTTAGTTGGCAAGTTGAGAATTTTTGGAATTGGGGAGATTTTCTTACTGGTCTCCAATATGTTTGCCAGTCCTTGTTTGAGTGAAAGAAGACCAACAAGCAGTTTGGGGACATTTTAAGGAAGGACTATCAAATAGTATGGGTGAAGGATTTTCAGTGGCTAGAGATTTTTTGGAACTAGAAGGAACCAATTGGGGTTTTTAGGGTAATGTTATTCATGAGGTGCTACTACCATAGTAGGAAATTTTTTTGGCTAATGTTATTTTTACTCTCTAGTGGCTTCACGAAAGACCAGTTTTCTCAGTCTGTTATGAGCTTCTTAATTCTTGAGTCTTCATAAATACTTTGTAAAGTATTTTATGCTTCAACTGTACATAATGACTTGCAGTTGTCCAAACATATTCAAACTCTCCCCTGGAAGTCTATATATGCTATTTCTTTTTCCTGGAATTTTCTGCCTTTTCAACATTATACATGCACACACATACACATGCATTAACACACACATTCGTATAGTGTGTTATAACACAATTATATTTATATATAATAATATATATAAATAATATATTATTTATTTAAAACATTACCCCCCCCCAGATTTATGAAGATAAAACTGACAAAAATCACATATATTTTTGATATACAACATGAAGTATTGATATATATGTGTTGAAATTAATAAATGAAGTTAATTCACATATGTATTACTTTACATATTTATCTTATTTTTGTGGTGAGTACGTTTAAGATCTACTCTCTTAGCAATTTTCAAATATTTAATACATTATTATTAACTATAGACACCATGCTGTACAATAGTGGCTCTCTGAATCTTATTTATTCTGGCTTCCTATTTACACTCCCTCCTCAGCTCCTAGTAACCACCATTTACCCTCTGCTTCTATGAATGAAACTTTTTTAGATTCCACATATAAATGCAATCATGCAGTGCCTGGCTTTCTGTATCTGGCTTATTTTACTTAACATAATGTCCTCCAGGTTCATTCATGCTGTTGCAAATGATAAAATTTTTTCTGTTTTATGCTGAATAATGATGTTTTATTGTATATAAGTACCACATTTTTTTGAGCTACTAATTGATAGACACTTAGGTTGATCCTATTGCTTGTGAATAGTGCTGCCATGGATAGGGGGGTATAGATGTCTCTTTGACATACAAATTCAATTTTCTTTGACTATATACCCAGAGATAGGATCACCAGATCACATAGTAGTTCTAGTTTTGATTTTTTCTGCAACATCTGTACTGTTTTCCATAATGGTTGTACTAATTCACATTCCCACCAACAGTATACAAGCATTTCCTTTTCTCTACACTCTGTAACACTTATCTTTGGCCTTTTTGATAATAATCTTTCTAACAAATGTGAGGTTATATTTTACTTTTAATTTTTATTTCTTTCATGATTAGTGATGCTGAGCATCTTTATACACAACTGTTCAACATTTATATCTTTCTTTGAGAAATATATGTGTAGGTCATTTGCTTAGTTTTTAATAATGTTATTTGTTTTCTTTCCATTGAATTGAGTTCCTTATGCATTGAATTCCTTATCAGATATGTAAGATGTCTGCAAATATTTTCTCCCATTTTGAAGGTTGTCTCTTCACTCTGTTGATTGCTTCTTTTGCTGGGCAGAAACTTTTTAGTTTGTTGGAGTTTCACTTGTTTATTTTTGTTTTCATTGCCTGCATTTTGGGATCTTATCTCAAAATTCATTGCCTAGACTGTCAGGAAGCTTTTTTTTTCTTTTGCTTTTTTTCTAGTAGTTTTATAGTTTCAGTGTTATGTTTAAATCTTTTATCTATTTTGAGTGGATTTTTAAAAATAATGTTGGATAAGGATCAAATTTCATTCTTTGTCATTTCAGTTTCCCCAAGACTATCTATTGAAGAGACTGTCCTTTTCCTATTGAGTGTTCTTGGCACTTTTGCTGAAGATCAATTGACCATAAATGCATAGATTTACTTCTAGGTTCTATTTTAATCCATTCATCTATGTGTTGTCTGTTTTTATGCCACTATGATGTTGTCTTGATGAATGCAGCTTTATAGTAGACTTGAAATCAGATCATGTGATATCTTCAGCTTTGTTCGTTTTGCTCAAGACTGCTTTGGTTGTGTTGGATGTTTTAGCATTGTCTTTCCCGGGTAACCTGCTTTCCATTAGGAAATCAGCTCAAGTGTTTTTGCTCATGGGAAGTATTATGGACTTATTCCTTGTCTAGGCTGCAAATCTCTTCTGTTCCAGTAGCACTCGATGCATTCTTAGTATTATGCCACTGCATTATCATTCTCCTTATTATAATTAGCTGTTTACTATGAGTCTCTCTCTACTGCACATTTCCTAAGAGCAGGGACTTAAAAACTCTCTGTCATCATCTTTGTAGTCTCAGTGATGAACACTTAGCAGGGGTTCAATAAATATGAGTGAGTTGATTAAACCATTAATTAATTTTTGCTTGGAGTTTTCCTTTCACACTGATCTCCATCTCAGTATATTATAGGAGGTTAGTTCTAAGAGAATGAAGATTCAGGGCTGAGGCTATGGATCCCTGCCTTTTATTTATTTATTTTCTCAAATCCACCTGCAATTTCAATGGCAGCTCAGTACTGAAGTTCCTCAGTAGGTGCCTTTTAA
The DNA here is from genome assembly GCA_028644305.1 of Xerus rutilus. Taxonomy (NCBI): domain Eukaryota; kingdom Metazoa; phylum Chordata; class Mammalia; order Rodentia; family Sciuridae; genus Xerus; species Xerus rutilus. Next base: position 69,782,386 of record CM053402.1, read on the forward strand.
TAACATATACATTGTGTGTGTGCTGGTGTCCTGCACAAAGCAGTTACTCAGTGCACATTTGTTGAGTTTGTTTTCCTGTGGCTGATGGCACTACTTTTACTTGTAACAACAGACTCCAGATGGAACAACTAAAGCCTCTTGAGCATGGAGGTAGTAGGGGCAGGGCTAAATGGGTTTCTAACAGAGCCCTCTTTTGATTCTGTTGTATACTGCATCTCCCCAGCCCACAATCCTGCAGCTAGTGGGTCATTAGCCATGGAAACTGTCCAACTTGCAGCTTTCCAATGGGATTGTCTGCAAACATCACAGCATTATTTCAAATGTATTTGTAGTTTGAGATGCTTCTTAAAACTTCTGGAAACAGTGCTTAGGATCATTTCTTTATCCCCCAGCAGGTGGTAATGTGATTCTCTTTTCAGTAATCTCTGCTTAAATATTTAAGAGGATATTTCCCTGGGTACAGGGTAAGGTGGCAGAATTTAGCACATGGAACAAAGGAAACATAGAAGGAAGGAAACTGGTTTTGTTCTTATGCTTTTTCTCATGACAACTGATGGTCAATCTTCAATTCATATGTGTTTGCATGAATTTTATTTTATGTTTCATGTTTAGTACATTGGAAAACACAGATTTATAAATTGAGTACAGGTGAAATATTAGCTAATGAGATCAATACCATATTTAAAAAACCCTCAGGGACTGAGAATATAGCTCAGTAGTAGAGAGCTTGCCTAGCATGCATGAGGCCCTGGGTTCAATCCCCAGCATCACAAAATTATGATGATAATTTAAGAAAAAAAGCCTTCGGGTTGATTTTAGAAAAGTAATAAGGCTTTAACTAGAGAAGAACCCATCAATATATTCATTACATTAATGCACTAAAGAAAAACGTGATCATCTTAAGGGATATAAAACAAAACAGCATTTGATAAAGTTTCACACTTAACTTGTAATAAAAACACAGTAAACTGTGACTAGAAAGCACTTTCCTTGAGTTCATCAAGTCTACATCTTACATGATAGAGAAATATGACATATTGCTTTTAAGATTAGATCAAGAAAAAGGTAAGAAAGCCTATTATCATAATTATTTTTTAACATAGTATATATATTTTTTCTCTTATTTACTTATCTAGAAATATATACATGTGGATATATATACATTCCTAGATATGTACATGACATATATACATATATACGTATACACAAAATAACATTCTCAATAGAGAACAAAACAATAACTCTAAATTGATAATTCCTTTTTCAGAAAAAAATTAGGGAATATTTAATAATACCTAATGTGCATATATTCATATATATGTATATATTACTATATAAATAAATAAAAGGAAAACATATATATATTATGTATATATATACTTATATATATATACATATACATATGTAAGGGAGGAATTGTAGAATAAAATATATATGTATATGTATATGTATATATATATATATTCCTAGATAAGTAAAGAATGAAGGAGAAAAGACAACATTTATTCCATAAAGATGATAATATTTATCTATGTTGATTAGCCCAATAGAGTCTGTGGATATTAGAACAAAGAAGAGAATTCTGAAAGGTTGCCAGACCCAAGATCTATTAAGAAAAACTGATGCTATCTCTTCACCCAACAGCATTTTCACAAAATAATATTAACAAAATAACATTCTCAATAAAGAACAAAACAATAACTCTGAATTGATAATTCCTTTTTCAGAGAAAACTTGGTGAATATTTAATAAGACCTAAATGAATAGAAATTATCTAGGATTTATGATAGAAGGACCTAACATTATAAAGACATTGTTGTCCAGAATTAGTTTACAAATTCAATGTAATTTAAAAATATTCCAGGAATAATTTTTAAGTAACTAAACAAACATTCTAAACTTTTATGAGAGAAGGAAGTTCACAAGGAGCTGAGTTGATTTTGAAAAATAAGAGTAAAGCATGATATAATTATTACTATAAAAACAATGGGGATTAAAATCCAGAATATATAAAGAACTTAAAAACTTTAACACCAGCTAAACAAAGCAAACTAAACCAAACCAAAAATAAACAAAAAACCCAAATGACCCAATGAATAATTTGGCAAAAGAATTAAATAGATATTTCTCAAAAGAAGAAATACAAATGGCCAATAAATACATTAAAAAATAATCAACATCCCTAGCAATCAGGGAAATGAAAATAAATTTGACATTGAGATTTTAATCTCACTCCAGTTAGAATGGCAATGATCAAGAATAAAAACAATAATAAATGCTGATGAGGATGTGGGGGAAAAGGTATACTCATACTTGGTTGGTGAGACTGTATATCAGGACAACCATTTTGGATAACAGTATGGAGATTCCTCAGAAGACTGGGAATTGAACCACCATAAACTCAGCTATCTCACTCCTTGGTATTTGTTGAAAATAACTAAAATCAGCGTACTACAGTGTTACAGGTACATCAGCGTTTATAGCAGTGCAATTCACAATAGCCAAGTTATGGAAACAGGCCAGATGCCTGTCAACAGATGAACGGATAAAGAAAATGTGATGTGTGTGTGTGTGGGGGTGTGTGTGTGTGTATGTGCAATGTAGTTTTATTCAGTCATAAAGAAAAATGAACTTATGGAACTTGCTGGTGAATGAATGAAATGGGAGAACATCATGGTAAGTGAAATAAGCCAGACTCAGAAAGTCAAAGGTTGAATGCTTTTCTCACATGTGGAAGTAATTTAAGGGAAAAAGAGGAGACCTTGTGAAAATAGAAGTGAGATAAACAGAGTAGTGGAAGGGGACTGAATGGAAAGGAGGAAGGAGAGGAAAAGGAAGAAATTGCGGAAAAAATTGACCAAATTATGCTATATACATATATAGAATATACTACGAAGAATTCTGCCTTCATGTATATCTATAAAGCACCAATTTTCAAAATCCACCAAATAAATAGAAGGAGGACCAGTAGAGTAGGAAGGGGAACAGGGAAAAAGTGGAGAGGGAAAGAGAAAGTATTGGGGACTGAAATGGAGCAAATTCTTTTCTGTTTGTATAAGTCAAAATAAACCCCAATATTATGTATAACTATAATGTGCTAATGAAACAACAAAAAAATCAATGTGGTACTAGGGCAGAGATAAATAGATGCATCAATGGGAGAAATAAAGATTATAACAATAGACTCTCATGTACATAGAAACTTCACCTATGATTAATGTGGCACCACTGGTCAGGAAGTAGTTGAGTTAGAAAAATGGATTTAAACAATATAAACAAAGTTGGATCCATACTCATGTCATAGACCAAGATCATAGACCAAGATGAACTACCTAGAGGTTAAAGCTGTCATGTGCATGGTAAAGCTGTAAGTTAAGAGAAGAAAATACGGGATGTTTTCTGATGACATTGAGAAGACCCTCAAAGCACATATCATAAAGGAAAAGTAATAAGGATTTTTGTTTAGCAAAAAGTACCATAGACACTGTGAACAGATGGATAACAGACTGGGAGAAGGCATTTGCATTATCTGAAAACAACATAGAATTAAACCTAGAAAATACAGGAATGCCTGTAAATTAACAAGAAAGAGAAAAAAAAAACTAGAAAAAGTAAGTAAGGGCTATGAGTCAGTGAGTTACTTAGAGAGAAATCTGGAATGATAATATGAACACAAACAGATGCTCAACCATATTAGTAATCAAAGAAATGCAAATCAAAATAAAAAATAAAATACCACTTTATGTTCATGAGATTGCTAAAAATCAAAAAAGGAGTATAACTGCAAATATATTGTGAGGGTGTGGGAAATCAGCACACACAGCTGACAAGAGGGTAAAATGATGTAGTCATTGTGGAGTGCAAAATGACAGTACAAAGTGGAGGATAGATAGTCTGTGACCCAGCAATCCCACTTCAGAGAAGCTGAAACGGGGCCCTGGAGGGATGCCTTTGAAGATGTTCATTACAGCACTCATGGTGGTAGCAGGGAGTTGGAGGCAACCCAGGTTTTCATTACCATGGGAATGGATTTATAAAATATGATAAATGCAAACTAAAGATTATTTTGCAAGAGGATTTTGTGAACTAGATGCATACATAACAATATTAATACATCCAAAGGCAGTATTGAACAACAAAATTAAGAAAGCAAATGAGATCCATAGAATATGAAATAGCATTATGCATTTCTCCATACACATGTAATGGCATACACAAAGACATATATGCCTGTATGCTGAGTTGGCACATGCAGGCAAGTTGGAAGGGGGCATCAGAAATAAAGTTATTTAAAAGTAAAATTAAAAAATGTTTTTCATGACCTAAATATAATATTGTGCTACAAACTGATGGAAAAAAATTTAGAAATTACACATGATGCTTATTTAGGGAAATCTTTCCAGGGATAGCAAGGACACTGCTTAAGGGAAATATCTTGCCTGTATGCTTAAAAGGATGAGAGATCATGAAAAGTTGTAGATGTACTTTAATAATTTTTATTCTTGCATAGTTTTAGTCAATTTCTTGGCAATATTTGTTTCTGATATTTCATCAATAATATTTTTAAAAATATTTTTTCAATACATTATAATTTTATATTCCACAAATGCATTTTCTGGAATGTTATTCAGTTACATTTTATAGTTAATAAACTTGTAATTGGTGGCACTTTCATTGACTTTTTTCTGTATATCATCATAGTTTTAATTGAGAAATAACTTTTCCTAACTGCTAATGTAATTAGTAAAGTTAGTCCAAAATTTGCTAAATGGGGATGCTTTGAGTTTCATTTTGTTGGTAGTAACTCCAACGGAGTTAAAGTCACTGCTTTCTTTTCAATCACTCATTCTATGACAAATATTTTAATAAAACAAATCCCATTATTACAGATATTTTAATGTTCCAAAATTTCATTCCTTTCCAGTAAACGTAAGAGCTTTATCAACAGTTCCTTCCTACGCATGAAGCTATTTTCAATTTCAATTGAATAATTTCAAGAAACAATTCAGTTTACCGTTTGTACACTCATCATTTATTTTGTTGAGTCCCATTCTTACATCAGTAGCTGGTGAATTTCAGTATCTTTCTGGTGCATATATATATATTTTAAGTTAATTCACAAGAATTGTTAAAAGCTGATTTTTGTGTTTCATTTGTTGAATCGTTTGACTACAGATTTACAATTGATTCTTAACAATTTATAATTTCCCATGTTTTTCAATGACATAGCTGACTGGAGGCATGTTCCACTCATTTGGTAGGTTGTGGCCCAAGTTGCCACATAATTGGCTGGTGTCCCAAGTGGATGGCAGAGACAGTAGCTTTGCAGATTTCTCTTATCACCACTGAAGAAAGGAAGGAGTCAGCTGTCCCCAATGGCTAGTGTCTGAGTACATTTTGCTATAATCAGTAAGAATCCTAGATCATGTCCTTCAGGGGAATATATTAGTTCTATTACATCTGAAAAGGATCACAGTGAGCCATCTCTCAGTGTCCAAGTCAGAAATCTGTTCACATACTACCAGATGAGCCAGATGAGATCAAGGCAGGAGCTATAACTACAAGCTGGAGGTCCATCACACCTTTCCTGCTTCATTTTGACATAATTATTATTAATGATACCTCATAAAAAATGAACAATCTAGATGGAATGAAATGCTCGGGAAACAGGCACACTCCAGGACTACCCTGGGCAAGCTGGAAGGAATGGGCACTTGTTATGGTTTAGATATTAGGTGTCCCCCAAAAGCTCATGTGTGAGACAATGCAAGAAGGTTTAGAGGAGAAATGAGTAGGTTATGAGAATCTTAACCCCTGATGGGATTAACTGAGTGGTAACTAGGCAGGTAGAATGTGGCTGGAGGACATAAGCATCAGAGATATGCCTTTGGGGTGTGTATTTTGTATCTGGAGAGTGGAGATCTCTCTCTCTCTCTGTCTCTGTCTCTCTCTCTCCTTCTTGATCACTGTGTAAGCAGCTTCCCTCTGCCACACTCTTCCACCATGATGTTTTATCTCTCCTTAAGCCTCAAGGAATGGAGCAGGCCTTTTAGGGACTGAGTGTGTCTTTTCCCCCCACATCCTTGTCAATATATATTGTTACTTGTATTCTTGATAATTGCCATTCTGACTGGAGTGAGATGAAATCTCAGTGTAGTTTTAATTTGCATTTCTCTAATTGCTAGTGATGTTGAACGTTTTTCATATATGTTGACCAATTTTATTTCTTTTTCTGTGAAGTGTCTGTTCAGTTCTTTTGACATTTATTGATTGTATTATTTGCTTTTCTTTGTGTTAAGTTTTTTGAGTTTTTTACATATCCTGGAGATTGATGCTCTCTCTGAGGTTCAGGTGACAAAGAATTTCTCCCATTATAAGCTCTCTGTTTATGCTTTTCATTGTTTTCTTTGGTGTGAAGAAGCTTTTTAGTTTGAATCCATCCCACTTATTGATTCTTGATTTTACTTCTTGTGCTTTAGGAATCTTGTTGAGGAATTTGGTACCTAAGCCAACATGATGGAGATTTAGGCCAATTTTTTCTTTTAGTAGGCACAGGTTCTCTGGCTAATGCCTAGGTCCTTGATCCCTTTGAGTTGATTTTTGTGTGGGGTGAGAGATAGGGGTCTAATTTCATTTTGTTACATGTGGATTTCCAGTTTTCTCAGCACCATTTTTTGAATGGGCTATCTTTTCTCCAATGTATGCTTATGGAGTCCTTGTCTAGTATGAGATAACTATATTTATGTGGTTTTGTCTCTGTGTCTTCTATTCTGTACCATTGGTCTTCATATCTGTTTTGGTGCCAATACCATGCTGTTTTTGTTACTATAGCTCTGTAGTATATTTTAAAGTCTATTATTGTGATGCCTACTCTTTGCTTTTGTTGCTGAGAATTGCTTTGGCTATTTTGGGCCTTTTATTTTTCCAAAAGGATTTCATGACTTCCTTTTTTACTTCTGTGAAGAACATCATCAGAAATTTAATGAAAATTGCATTAAATCTGTATAGTGCCTTTGGTAGTATGGAAATTTTGACAACATTAATTCTGTCAATCAAAGAACATGGGAGAACTTTTCCATTTTCTAGGGTCTTCTTCAATTTTTTTCTTTAGTGTTGTGTAGTTTTCATTGTAGAAGTCTTTAACCTCTTTGGTTATATTGATTCCAAAATATTTTACTTTCTTTGAGACTACTGTGAATGCAATAGTTTTCCTAATTTTTTTTCAGTTGATTCATCACTGATGTATAGGAACACAATTGATTTATTTGTGTTAATTTTATATTCAGCTACTTTGATGAATTCATTTATCAATTCTAGAAGTTTTCTGGTATAGATTTTTGTCTTCTAAAATAGAAACATGTTGTCAGAAAATAGGATAGTTTGAGTTCTTTTTTTTCCTATTTGTATCCCTTTAATTTCTTTCTTCTGTCTAATTGCTCTGGCTAGAGTTTCCAGAACTATGTTGAATAGAAGTGGTGAAAGAGGGTATCCCTGTCTTGTTCCAGTTTTTAGAGGGAATGCTTTCAATTTTTCTACATTTAGAATGATGTTGGCTTTCAGTTTAGCAAATATATATTTTATAATGTTGAGGTATGTTCCTACTATCCCTAGTTTTTCTAGTGTTTTGAACGTGAATTGATAATAAATTTTGTCGAATGCTTTTTCAGCATCTATTGAGATAATCATGTGATTCTTTAAGTGTATTGATATGATTACATATATTGGTTTCTGTATGTTGAATCAACTTTTTATCACTGGTATGAATCCCACTTGATTATGGTGCACTATCTTTTTACTATATTTTTATATGCAATTCGCCAGTATTTTATTAAGAATTTTTGCATCTATGTTAACCAAGGACATTGGTCGAAAGTTTTTGTTCCTTGATGTGTCTTTGTCTGGTTTTGGTACCAGGGTGATACTAGCTTCACAGAATGAGTTTGGAAGGGCTCCTCCATTTTCTATTTCATGGAATAATTTGAGGAGGATTGATGTTAGTTCTTCTTTGAAGGTCTGATAGAACTCATCTGAGAACTGGTCTCATCCTGGGCTTTTCTTTTTTGGTAAACTTTTGATGGCATCTTCAATTTTATTGCTTCAAATTTTCTATGTCCTTCTGATTCAATTTGGGTAGGTCATATGTCTCTAGAGATTTCTCGATGTCTTCAGGATTTTCTATTTTGTTAGAGTATAAATTTTCAAAAATAGCTTGATATCTTCTGTATTTCAGTAGTGTCCATTGTTATGGTTTTTTTCATCACAAAGATTAATAATTTGAGTTTTCTTTTTCTCTTTGTTAGTTTGGTTAAGCATTTATGAATTTTATTTATTTTTTTAAAGAACCAACTTTTTATTTTTTTGGTGTTTTGGATTGTTTCTTTTGTTTCATTGATTTCAGCTCTGATTTTAGTTATTTCCTGCCTTCTACTGATTTTAGTGTGGATTTGTTGTTTTTCTGGAGCTTTGAGATATGATGTGAGGTTATTTGTTGATTTTCTATCCTTTGGATGAATGCACTCAATGTAATGAACTTTTCTCTTTTTTTTATATTATTTTACTTAAATACGTTTCAAGTCATAGTACATATACAGAGCTCAATTTTTCCATTTCTCTGGTTGCAAACCAGATAGAGTCACACCATTTGTGTCTTCATACATGCACCAAAGGTAGTGATGACAATCTCAATCAACCATCATTACTATACCCATTCCCCTTTCCCTCCCCGCACCTCCCCCCTGCTGTATCCAGAGTTCCTCCATTTCTCTTATGTTCCCCATTCCCACCCCCCTTATGTATCCTCATCCACTAATCAAAAAGAACATTCAGCATTTGGTTTTTTGGGATTGGCTTACTTCACTAAGCATAATGTTCTCCAGTTCCATCCATTTGCCTGCAAATGCCATAATTTTATTTTCTTTTATTGTTGAATAATATTCCGTTGTGTATATGTACCACAGTTTCTTTATCCATTCATCTATTGAAGGGCATCTGGGTTGCTTCTATAGTTTTGCAATTGTGAGTTGTGCTGCTATAAACATTGAGGTGAC
>CM053402.1:69791932-69849186 GCA_028644305.1 Xerus rutilus
AAAAAGAAGTGGGTTCCTTTAATACCTTTATCCCTCCACTTTGCTTGTGGAGGGACTACTCTGGGTGGTGTTTCTGACCAGGCCATAGTAGTAGCTGTACCACTGGGGATTTCTTTCTTATTTTATTATATGCAACCTCTTGAGCCCCCACTCTACTTTGAATATCCTGTTCTAAGTTCCAGTAAAGTACCCTTCTATTTTTTTTTTTTTTGTTGTTGTTGTTGTTGTTCACCCACCTTGCTGAGAAGCTGCCTGTCTGCTTTCTTGGTTTCATGCCATGGACAACCACAAAAGTGACCCCCTCTAGTCCACTATCTTGAAAGCCTCTCAATATCCCTCTTTTGATACTCAACTGGCATTGCCTAAAATGGGCCTTTGCCTTTCTCACAGTGTGCTGGTGGCGAACTGCTGGACTTGTTTCCAGTCTGTGGATTTTTTCCTTCATACTTAGACATAATGTTCATATTGATTTTCTAAACTCTAATTTGGCATCTCTCCTTGATACAAATGAGATAATTCCTGGATATCCTGATGTGATATCCCCAGATAAATGTTTCTTCCAATTCTTGTCAGTTTGTATCCCCTCTATTGTTTTAGCTCATTCATTCCTTTGCTAATGAAGGTGCTCACTAAGTCTTTACCCGGCATACAACAATTGCTCACAATGGTTGTTTTTTGTTTTAGGAAAGAGATCCAGACTCTCTTACCCCTTGTGTCTTTTGAATTCTGGGCATGCATGTTCATGGCCATTTTCAGTTCCCTATCTTACGTTAATGAATAAATATGAGAACTTTGAAACGGCAAACACAAACATGGTTTAGATGTGTGAGAAATCAAAAAGCTCAAGTGTGAGACAATACAAAAAAAACTTAGAGTTGAAATGATTGGGTTATGAGAGTCTTAACCTATTCAGTGCACTAATCCACCGATAGGGATTAACTGAGTGGTAACTATAGGGTATGACTGGAGGCAGTAGGTCCTTGGGGGGTATGCCCTTGGCGTATATATTTTGTCTTTGTTGAGTGGAACTCTCTGCTTCCTGGTGCCATGTCCCCAGATGCTTTTCTCTGCCACACTCTTCTGCCATTATGTTCTGCCTCTCCTTGGGTCCCAAAGAATGGAGTCAGCTCTCTGTGAACTAAGATCTCTGAAACAATGAGCCCCTAAAGAAACTTTTCCTCCTCTAATTGTTCTTGTCATGTATTTTTAGTCACTGCAGTGAAAAAGCTGCATACTAAACACATACTGAAGAAAATGGTGATCAATTGGCAGCATTTGAAGGCAATTGAGCCCAGCACTCTGACAACACAGGACACATATGGCAGGAACACTTCCAATAGTGTTGGAGGTATGACTGGCAAGACACAACTTGGGTTGGAAGACACATTCCTGTGCTAGAAGGCTATGATACCTTGAGTATACATGCAAATTCATGGAACTTTAAAGAAGGATTGTATGGCTTTTTTAGGAGGAGTCAGGGGAAGCTTTTCAAGGATGAGCAAAAGAACCATGATAGTTGGAGGAAGGATGGAAAGTTCCATACAGATGGCAGCACATGCACAACAAAAGGACATGAAAGCCCTTATGATTTAATCATAAGTTAAAGAAGCAAAAGCTGAAATTTTAGTCCTGAAAAATTTATGTACACTAAAGGACAGAACAGGAGAGGAATGTGAGAAAACAACTTGTTATAGGATTATAGAACTCTTCTCCTTTGTTATTGCTAATAAATCATAATTTGTGATAAAAGAAGGAATCATGTTGACTGTACTGAATTCTTAAAAATAATGTTTTCAGTTAGAGTTTTCCTCTGTTTTACTTATTGTGTTTCTAATGAATAAGCACATGGATACAATCTCAATATTATAATAATTGAGGTCACTACATCCCTTAGCAAACTATTGTTATTTTGAACATGACTAGGACTTTCCTCCAAATGTGGAAAGTGTGAACTCTATTAATTACCTGCTTTCTCATGATGTCTTCACCTTCACCCTACCGAGGGCCTTGAGAGTGCTTTCATAAATGCAAATATGAATTTTATTCTTAGCTGTGTGACTGAATATTTATAAATTACAAATAAATTCTGTGTAAGAACAAATGGAGATTGGTAGGGATTGTCATGCTTATTTTGTTAAATTTAATTATTTTATTTAAATGTGTTTCAAGTCATAGTACATATATAGAACTCAATTTTTCCATTTCTATGGTTGCAAACCAGATAGAGTCACACCATTTGTGTCTTCATACATGCACCAAGGGTAGTGATGACAATCTCAATCAACCAAAGGCAAGAGTTGATTTTTCTTTTATAAAAGAGGATATTCTCCCTGGGCTGTACCATGCACTATTGGGTATTGTATCCTTGTTGCTTGGTGTCCCTTTCACTCTTCTTGGCTCTACCCTGTCTGTGTGGATAGCTGCTTCCACTAGAAACTAGCTACAAGTCAGAGTGTAGGGGGCAAAGTTCCCTAGAACCTTCAAACATTGGAACTGAATTGGTCTGTACAAATTTAACCTCTAATTCTTCATACAAGAGTTTGTGCTATTTCCTTGTTTTATTGGTTGTAAACAAGAAAGCAATGTCCTTTGAGATTTCAGAGCTTTTGTCTGGTCTGAAGAGTAGGTATGGAGCTTAGTGATCTGAATTAATCTCAGATCATCTATTTGACATAGTATCTGCTGCAAGTTGCTTCTCCTTTTGAAGGTTTAGGTTTCTTTGTGAAGAATGGGGTTCAACTTGTATGACCCACTCACAGGTGGTGGCCATCTTCAAGTGAGATCACATGAAGATCAAGCGAGAAGATGCCTATGAATAACCTTCCAAAAGTACAAAGCACTAGACATGATGGAGGTGGCTTTTGCATTTATCAGGGAGCTGATTCATAAGCAGAGGTATAAAATTTACTTATTTAAATGTGTTTGTAGTTTTGAGCAGTAGTTTCTCACATGACTAAATTTAATTAGCTCTTTTCAAGGCAAAATCATAATATAGAGTTTTTACCATCTTGATTCAGTTGTAATTAATTTTGGTTGTATTTTCCTAATCTAGCTAGTATCAATATTTTATTATCCTAATCTAGCTAATATCAATATTTATGAGTATATGTGTGTATATATAAATGTACATCTATATAAAATATATATATACACATATATCTTAAATAGCAAATACACACAAATTTTAAATAGCAAATATGTTTAGAAACATACAGAGAGGTTGTAATTTCTCTAGTGTAGTATGTATAGAGATGGCAATAGATACAAATATATTTATTATGCATCAAATACTATAATAAGAGCTATATGTGTATTAGTTTATTGAGTATTTTTTTAAAGGTTTTTTTTTATATATATTTTGCTTTGTTGTAGATGAACACAATATCTTTATTTTATTTGGTGCTGAGGATCGAACCCAGTGCCTCACGCATGCGAGGCAAGCGCTCAACCGCTGAGCCATAGCCTCAGCCCTTATTGAGTATTTACAATGGACATATGGTGTAGATTCAATTTAGATCCATTTTATACATGACTAGACTGAGATCTAGAGAGCTTAAGTTGATTCTTAACCAATAGTGTGTCATCTTCACCTCTTATAGAGGCAGTATTGTGTAAGATCATACATTTTGGCTTGAATCTCATGGTCATGACTAGAGGAAAACCAAATAATAATTTATCTTAAATACCTTGCAATTAGCAAGCTTGTCTTTCTGTAAAATACAAAATACTAAAAACATTGTTAAAGGCAGTGTGAGTGTGCATGTTTGAAATGTGTGAGACTTAGTTTTTCTTTTTGAAATGAAATATAGTAAAAGTGAATGCTCATCAATTTGATAAGGTAAATATCAGATGAGATTTGTGAAGCATTGGTTACAGAGCTTAGTAGTGTATAAATGCTCAGTGAAAGTCACTTACCATTATGATTTTTACTGTAATTATTACTACTGTAATGATGCTGTTAGAACTTAGTAGTGTTACAAAGCAAATAAGACAAGGCCCCTGATTCAGAGTGTTCAAAATGAATGATTCAGTGAGTTTTCCTTTAATATACCATCATTATCACAGAGCATAATCCAAAAAATGTCAGTAGACTTAGCTCCAAATCATTGTCCTTTTTGCCTCCACCAATGACCAGCCTAATTTGCTTGCAATTTCCCTTTCCTTTGGGCCCAATGCAGGCCCCTCACACAACTGAGGCTTAGACTCTTCTACAAGATGTGCTAACTCAGGCTGCACTGGGGGACAACTTGCTCTTACCCAGGCATATACTGTCCCTCTGTTTCCTACTGCTTTCTGTTTTCCCCAAACATGAGAAGGGATAGTCAGAAAAGGTCAGGATATAAGAGGTGCCTTTGGGTTTCAGAATTAGTGGGTGCATAATGTGTAGCTGACCCTGTGAAAATTGGCCATAACTGCTCTGTGAACTGCCATCTAATTTGAGTACTTGAAATACAGTAGATACTTATCCAATAGTTGAATTGATGAATTTTCCAACTTCATCTTCACAATGACTCTACAGGAAGGTTTTGTTATTCACACTAACAAAAGTGCAGACTGAAGCTCAGAACCATTAAGTAATGTGCCAAGGCCACAGAGATTGCATCAAGAGATGGAGTCAAGATCTTAATCTAAACTGTCTGATGCCAGTGTCTAGCAGCCCTTCAGATATTATATGATTCTGATTATTCTTCCATTCATTCACTATTCTTGTTCATTCACTCACTGATTGAGAATCTAGGTAATTCAATTTTCTTTGATCAGAATCTTGATCTTGCTACTTGTGTGGCTCTGGGTATTAATCTCTCTGGACTTTCTTTATTTTAACAAAAGAGATGACTGTAATACTGTCATTGTATTAAATATATTAAAATGTGCAAAATGCTTAGGGTACTGTTTGTCACTTAGTTAGGGCTACATTAAGTTTGCCATTCTTGTTATTAGTATAATTCACTCACTCATTATTTATTTATTGGGCATACTGTATGCCAGATAACATTTTATGTGCTAGATAGAACACAGGCCATCTTGGATTTTACAGTTCATTAGGGAAAACAAACATATAATAAAGTAAGAGATGATAATGCAATTTATAAATCATAGAGCAAGGAGAGACTTGGGAGCATAAACCAGATGCCTCTAATCAGAGCACAAATTAGGGATTGGGGAATCTTCTGCAAATAAAAGGCATTCAAGCTGAGGCCCAAAGTTTAAGCAATAGATGAGCAAATAGGTAGAGTATATAGGTTCATCCTTAACTTTTTCAAGGTCTAGGGGAAGTGCACAAATAAAGACTTTCATATTATTGAAGTAAATTAAAATGGAGACCAACCTTGAGACATCCCTGAGCAGACAAAGCCAGTTAGGTCTTGAAAGTCACCCTGACCTTGCTGGAATTGCAAACATAAGTGAAACTTGGGCCATTTCTTGTAAGTGTTTATATTAGAAAAAAATGAAACTTAAGGTCAACCAATCAGAAACAGTCAACTAACTTATATATAACAATGGAGTCTCCCGGGCCATGAATTAAAAAAAAGACAACTGTGTAACTGCAGCCAACAAAATATTTTTTTTGCTACACTTTTGCATGCACCCTTTACAATCCTGAACTCTTTTGGTTTGGTACTTCCCAATTTATGAATTGCTCTTTGCTCAAATAAACTCTAAAATATTTATTTCTTGTGTACCAGTTTACCTATCAGCAATATCAGAGTCCTAAATATTTGAAAGATACAAATTGAACTTATAAGTTATTAATAAATTATGTTTTATCTTTCCTACCTTGAAAATTTCCCCTACATAACAACTTGGAAAGCCAGGTTCAAATTTGGACTCTCAGACCATCAGAGTCCTGTATTGTAATGGAACAGCACAGGGACTGTGCATCCCTTGCCCCTTCCCTAATCACAGACAAGCTCCCTTAGCTTTCCACCCTTAGCTCCCTTAATGCCAGGTGGGGCCTGTGTGCACAAGTATGGACAGACATGTGACCCCTATATGCCCAGCTCCTTCTCTGCCAGGCATCAGACCTGGGGCAAGGCTGATTTGCAGGACAGGGCCAGGGAAGATTTATCCTGAAAGAGAGCTTGAGTTTTTGCAGGCACAGAATTCTGGGGTTCCAGGTGCCAAGACTGAAGTCTGAAAGTGGGAAGATATGACCTTTCCCCCAGTGGACTCCTTGCTCTCAATAGGGAGGAATACTGTTAGGACTAGACGAGGGCCTTAAAGTGGTAGTCTTAATCTTTGGGGTTAATTAGAATTATCTGGAGGGTTCATTAAAATGCACTGGGTTTCTGATTCAGTTGATTTTAGTTATGATGTAAGAATTTTTTTTTCTAACAAGCTGCTAGGTAATGCTGATGCTGTTGTTTGGGAACCATTTGAGAAGCATTGCTCTAAGCATGGATCCAGAAAAGACTTCCTATTACTCAAATCCAAGGGAGATATGTCTACAAATCTAGGAGTGCTCCTGGTAGAAGAATAACCTGGAGACAAGTGAAGCCATGGTATACACGGACATGGTCCCCACACTTCTCAAGCTCTGGCCTTTGCAACATTACACTGGCAAAGGCCAGTCTGCTTGGTGGTTGACTGCACTGTGTCTATATGGTGATATTGCCCATGAAATTACATCTACCCAGCCTGCCACAGTCAAATGACAACTTTTTGGGGGGTAAGAAATCTTCCTTGTTATCTTTTCCGTAGCAACAGCAATCATAAATCTAAAATCTGCCAGAACCTAATCTGTATCCTATGTACACATTTTCCTCTGGAGTTTCTTACATTGTCATTGATATTCAGTCCCTGTAGCTTGGCTCCAGCTGCCCATGGTACACCTCCAAGCTGGTACTTTTTGTAATGAAACACCCAATGGATTAGGTTGCCTAGTAATCCATATAGGACTCATCTGATGAGTAAAAAATAACATGTTTAGGTTCTTCCAGGAACTATCTGTTTACTCTCCTTTGGCGGCTAGAATTGCATTAGGGCTGAAACTTAGCTGTGGAGATCAATACCAAATGGATTTATTTAGCACGTGCAGGAGAAAATGGCACAATTGTCTGTTAACCTGATGACATTTTGTGCTGTTATTGAAAGTTCATTATTTAACTGATGTCTCCTCACTGGAAGGTTGAACTTTGAAATATTAGGCATTCTGACTGAAGCTGAAATTGTAGCACATGAGTCTGAGCATTTGGTAATGTTTCTGTACAGCGTGTTTCTAAACATTGATGCTGTGTTTTAGGACTTAGGCCATGTATGTTTTTGGCTTCTCCCCTGTCTTGTTTCCCTGAGTCTATGCACATACTAACTTAGTTTCTTAAAATGACTTCATTTCTGTGTCCAGGAAGCCTGATCTCTCCTTCTGCTCTGTCATATGCCACGGTCATTTTCTCCAGCTGGATGGCCTGATTTCTTTCTATAGAATTCAGAAGCAGTAGGCAGCTCATCAAGTTATACAGTCATGGGCTGGTGCTGGATCCCAGGCTGGACCAGAGAAAGATAAAGAATTATGTAGTTTATAGAAGTTGTGTAGTCCAAGAGGCCAGTGAAAACTGAAGATATATGTAGAAGGATCATGCAGTAGGTTCAACAGATGAAAGAAAAATAACAGGATATGACCACAAGATTGATAGAACAAGGAGGAACTACACATAAGATAAGATAAAGTGATGTGTCTAGATATGGGCTGTGGGAGCTGGCCACACACCCTGCACTGGATTTCCTAGACCAGGAAGAAATTAGACTGGTCCCACTAGTTATATACTATTGTGATCTCCTCACCACATCCTATTTATATCCTGATTAAACTTGCTTTGGTCTATTTCAAAAATAAAAAAAATGGACTCAATGGCTCCAAATAAAATATTTTGAAATAGTTGTTTGTAGTCACATAATTTCCTTGAATCAAACAGAAAACAAAAACAAATAAACAAAAGACCCCCCCCCAAAAAAAAGTAAATGCTATTTCCTGCTCTAAGGGATAGCAAGGTTATTTTCATGGAAAATTAGAAAGTATTGTAGTTTTACTTTCGTGTCTCGTGGGTCTGCTCAAGGAGTTGAGGTCTCCTGGGATGAAGAGGGATCCCCAGGAAGAACGTAATGGGATCCCGCGGGAGGAGAGTTGGGGGCGATGGTCCGTGGAGTCACTTCATCCAGACTCCGGGGGCTGATAAGACTGCTCTGCTGCAGTGAGATGCAGAGCCCGTTTATTTCAGGAAGTGCAACAGTTTATATACGGACCTCGGACCAATCAGGGCCCAAAGTTAAAAACAATGGGGTACTGCTCTGTCAAGCCCACAGTCCATTAGCATAGAATGGGGAAAGAGGGAAGGGAGGGGTTGAAGGTATGGAAGTACTTCTACAAAGTATCAGAACAACTGTATTTTGCCAGGTGCTTAGAGTTCTGTTAACCAAGAATGAATCAAAGTTACTATGTTATTCTGTGGGAAAACAGCTTTGGAATGTCTGGTTACAGGTAAAATGTTTAAGAATAGAACCCCATTGTGTAGATGTTTGTTTATTGTTCACCAATTAAAAACATTTGAACTGTTTATATTTTGTGGCAGTTCTGAAAAATGCCACTATGCATATTTGTGCACAGGTTTTTGAGTGAACATAAGGTTTTATTTCTCTAAGTACCTAGAAGTGAGATTGCTAGGTTGTACGGGTTAGTATATGTTTAACTCCATTAGAAACTGTTAAATATTTTTTATAGTGACCATTTTACATTCCCACTAGTCATGTATGAGAGTTCCCACCAGTCTCTATTCTTGCCATCATTTGGTATGGTTAGTATTTGTGATTTTTGCCTTCTAATAGATGCTAATGGTATTTCATTGTGGATTTTATTTTAATTTTCCTAATGACTAATGATATTCAGCATTGTAGAATATGCCTTATTTGCTATCTGTGTATCTGTTTAATAGGTTTTTTTTCCTGGTAATTCCTTAAGAATTGAAATCCTTATCTGTTCCACCTGCTTTTATCAACCTTTCAGTCTTCTAATAGTTGCTTTATGTGTTATCTTGTTTTTAATTACAGTTAATGGGAAAGATGCAGTTGAATGTGCTTAAACATTTTACCTGTAACCAGACATTCCAAACCTGTTGAAAAGTTTGTATCTACTTGTTAACTTCATTTCCTTGCCACTTACTCTCCAAGCCATGTTCAGCATTACTACTCATTAAATATCTCACTAAAGACTCTAGTGGCTTCCATATTGCTGACTACAATCAGGTTTTATTTAATATTGACAGTAGACTTTAACAGTTTCATTCTTGAAACACTCTTCCCTTGATTTTCATGATACACTAATCTTTCTTTTCCCTACTTATGCACTGATCCTTTCTCTTTATCCTTTGAAAAATCAAAATCCTTTGTTTAGTTATTAAATATTGGAATTCTTCAAGGCTCATTAGTAGACATTCTATTCTCTTATTCCCTACTCTCTCCCTAAGCAATTTCACTTGTGCCCAAGGCTTCGGTAACTATATGCAGATGGCTTATAAACTTATATCATCAGCTCACATTTCTCCTCTGAGCTCCAGACATTAATGTCCATCTGCCTCCGTAATGTTAAACTGTACATGGTCAGGAATGATTCCATGATCGTTCACGTAAAATCTCAACTATTTCCAGTGTTCTGTATCTATTCTGTTTTGTGGTCAGACCTAAAATCCTCTTACCCTTAACAATAGCTAATATTTCACAATTGATTTCCATTCTTTAACACCTATCAAGTATGTTCACGTTTCCTTAATCTCCTGTCATAACCCTAGGCTAAGCCAACATATCTTTCACCAGGAATTTCACAATCACCTTCTATCAAATTGTTCTGAACCCCACATTTCTCCTCCAATCGGATGAGCTTATTAACAGATCGGTCTGGTCATGTCAGCCTGGCTGCTTCAAAACGATTTGCTTTTGGAATAATCCTTATCTTGGACCAGAAATTTGCATCTGATCTGATCCTTGCCTGACTCTCCAGCTGAATCAATTAACTATTCATGCATGTATCCAACAAATTCTTGTTAAATGTCTCCTATGTGTCAGAAATTGTTCCAGTTGCTGGGCATAGAGCAGGAAACAAAAGTCTTCCTTTTCATGGAGATTATGTTCTACTGGGAAGATACAGACATGAAACATATACACAGTATGCCATTTGGTAAGGAGTGAAAATGTGCAAAATGCTTCACTGTAAGGGAACAGAGAATCAGGGGGAGGTGTTATATTAATGGAGATGCCAGGGAGAGCCTCCGGGAAAAGGTATATTTGAGACAAGACCTGAAGAAAATGAGTGAGCAAGTTATGCCAAAATCTCAGAGAAGAACATTTCAGATTTTGGAAACAAGTGCAGAGGCTCTGAGGAAAGAGTGTGCTTGAGTACTCAAGGATCAGTGAGAAAGCTGGTGTGGTTCAGAGGAGTGGGTAAGAAAAACGGCTGCAGAAGATTACACGAGGAAAATACAGGATCCCATTTGTGTAGGGCCCTCTAAGCCACAAAAAAGACTTGAGGTTTTAGTTTGCATTAGACAAAATGACAATGGTGGGTTTTAAGTAGAAACATGCTTAAAGATTGGCTCATTTACAGGCAATTTTTGTACCAGGGCTCCCTGTTGGACAAGTCAAGGCTTTCTCAGAGGTGTACTAAGCACTGAGGCACTCACTAGTCTCTCCTCTTTCCTGCCACACTTCTTTCACAGATGTAGGACCTGTATATGATTTGAAGCCTTTCTCTGCCTCCTCCTCTTCTCTCTCACCC
This sequence comes from Xerus rutilus, assembly GCA_028644305.1. NCBI lineage: Eukaryota > Metazoa > Chordata > Mammalia > Rodentia > Sciuridae > Xerus > Xerus rutilus. The sequence continues at coordinate 69,802,695 of CM053402.1, forward strand.
ATAAATCCATCCCTTGCATTTTTGTCTCCATTTCAGCATCTGCTTGGAATATCTACCTGATGCAATCACCAACTACCAAGTATTCCAAAGCAAAATGCCATATTCTTTCGCTGTGCTCTTTCCTTGAATGCTAAAACACAATTTGTTATCAAGGAAAAATTGACAGTATTGGATAACCAAATTAATTCTGTAATTCTCAAAGTGATCTGCAATATCCTTATGGATTCAAAAATCCTGTATTTTTAAATTTATGTTGTATAGCTTGATACAACATTATAAATAAGCATCACATAATTTCAATGCCATCTCTCTTTCTCTGCCAGGGTCCAATCAGAAGATAAAATCACATCAGTAGTAGTATGATGAGGGTAAAAAACATAAGAATTTGTTAACTGCTAATATGTGGTTAAATGCCAAAAGGAGTTAAAGAGGATTCTAAAATGACACAGACACAGCAAATGCAAAGAGCTATGACCTGTAGAACTGAGACAAAAGAAATAGGAAAAGAATTATTTACTTAGAAGAACTAACCTAACACTGAGATTTCAGGCTTCATGTAGATAGTGTGGATACCACAGAAATGTGTAGCCCAGCTGGTAGCCAAGAAGCTGGCCAGAAGGAGCAGACTGGAGTGGGTTCAGAGGAATGGACCACTGAGTGGCTGAAAAACTTACTGAACAGCTGAGTAGCCTGGGCTGCTCTGTAGATACAGTTTTCTGGGTGGTTGGGGAAATTTGTCATGTGGGCCACAGCTGTTGCTGAGGGTTATTGATGAATTAGTTGTATTGGGCCTCTCATTCCTGATCTACTGCAAAGCAGCACCCTGAAACCAGGGCTACCAGCCTCTTCCTTTTGCTGTGCTTAATGTTTCTCTAGTGTTTTCTATTGATACAACATAACAGGAATTCAGCTGGTGATAGAGATATGCTCACAGGGTCCTGCTCTGATGTCTCAAAGCAGGAAAAAAGAAAGGTGAATTTGGAGCTAAAAGACATTAAGCTATCATATTTACAAGTAAAGGCCAAATGGTGTCTTGAGATGTCATGGTTGACAATATGAATCCTCCACCCATATCCCCTTCACCATTTCCATGCACATTGATTGATGGCCTGCTTTCATATCCAATAGCCAACATCTGTACATCTATTTCAAAAGGTTGCCCTTGGATGCCAGAGACTGCTTTCCTGAAGTGCTTTATAATTTGTCTTTAAGGACAGCCTTTATCCAATGAATAATGGGCATAATAAGTATATGAGTATAAATGTTATGACTCCCTTGTCCCTAGGCAGAAGAAGTCTGGGTTGTTAACTACTTGGTCTCCAGAGCATCTCTGTGGGAGTAAGCCAAAGGTATCCTCTGCAGGACTTTCCTTGGTACTAAGTCCTCACTTGGCTTCCTTACCTGGCCTGCCCTATTTCTCAATTTCTCTACTTGGTTTTTCACTTCTTCATAAATTCCATTCATTAGAATCATTGCCTTAGAGAACAATTCTGGAGAACTTAGATGAAGCAAGATGCTTTATAAATAAGAGTTTTGCAGTAGTGTGAGAAGAGAATAGCAATGGTAGAATGGAATCAGCCCCCACATGTGGTAGTAAGAAACACTGAACTAAAGGGTTAATGGCACTCACACCGTATCTGTGCTGTGAATTAAAAATCGGCAAGGATCAGGTCAAGGATTACATCAACATGTACCAGATCACTAGCAGCAGAAGTACAGTAGTAAATATGTAATGACAGAAATTTTAGGTTCTCAGGTTTAGCAATAACTTTGTTAGGTAACTAATTCAGATTTCAATGTCAAAATTTTCTTAGAATGCATAAGAAACCAGGTTCACAGAGATACTAGGAAACATCTTATTAAAACGGTCATTATAGAAGCACTCACTGGCAGAGTTTTGATTAAGTATAAGGTTGGAATCAGAACCTAGAAGTCCTTAATACCATTTTGTAGAATATACTTATGCAAATAGTCATTCCTTACACAAATATTACAGAAACCCACTAAAAATGAAATTGGTTTTGAGATGATATATTCTCTTAAATGCAACAATAGTCATTTAATTTCAGCAGATCAATATGATCTGTGACATTAAAATTAATGTTAATTTGATATTATTAATTTCATAGTGTTGTTTATATTCCATTTTAATATGGTTTAGATTTCACCATTGTATATGAGCTAAAAGCCTAAATTTATACTGAATTTTATATTTGTATATTTTAAAGTACTATTAAAATAAAAATAAAGGGGAAGTATTAGTAGTCTCAACAACATATTTTATTAAAATAATAGCATATATTACTGAGGTTTGAGATTCAGTTCTTTAATTAATTTAAGTTCATTTAACCTACTTAGTTTAAAATATAGCATCAACTTTGGAACTAGTTGTTAGAGTTGCCAATTCTCAGGTCCCAGCTAGAACTGATGAATCAGACATTCTGGGGTCTGAGTCAGCAACCTGGCTCCCACGTGGTTCTAATGCACATTAAAGTTTGAGAGAATTGCTCCGATCTTTCTCTGTTCCTCTATCAGGCTTTTATTCTCTTTTGGGTGGGTCTCTCTGCCTAAAAGCTCTGTCTACAAGCTCTATCTACACTCCCAACTCTCCTCCACACAGCTATGAACACCATTTTTCTAGAGCATATCTATCTTGCCCCTCCCAAGCAAGTTTTTTACGTGTACAATGGGAATCATAATGGCCTTCATAGATTGTGAGGCCAAGCATAAAGCAAGAGCTCATTATGTGATGATGAGTACTGTTACTGTCATCACCCCCACGCCCTTTTCACTTTTGCTATCAGTGGTAGTGTCCTCTGTTGACTAAAGAATTGATTACAAATATTTTACAAGTTTATGAAATTGTTCTCCTTAGAAAAAGACGATCCTTAATTTATCAGGATCCTTTACTTTATCGTGACTGTCCCTGACTTTAAACTGAGAGTGAATGGCCTGGAGAAGCCTGGACAGTGGGGGGACAGTGACAACCACAGTCCATTTTGGGAGCAGTGATGACAGAGCTTCTCATGGTGGGATTAGTATCCAGTCTGGTAGTGTCTTTGCAGGAACTTAGTGAACTCCAGGGACAGTGGTGTTATCTCTGGGCTGACTCTGGAGTTGAATTTGGCTGCTGCTCTGGCTGCTCCACTCTTTTTTCCTGTGCTCATGTTCTGTGCCTGATTTTTCAAACTTTTAGGAAATTATGTGAGCTACTCCTGATCTTTTTACTCCTCTTCATCTTTTTTTGTTGTTGTTGTTTGTTTTGTGGTAAAAATCAGTCACTCACAGTATTTCTTATTTCTCACAAAGAAACTGACCAATTCAGCCCTTCAATTCTATTTCTGGATTCCTCTCCCATCACTTTCCTAATGTTTTAACATTCCTGGAGCATTCACTGTCTCACCTCATACATACCTCATTTCATGCTTCTTTATCTGCACTTGCAGTGTTCCCTCTGTCCAGGAAATTCTTCTTGTCACTTATTTTTCTGGGTGAAGTCCTATTTATCCTTTAAGATGCACTAAATCTTTCCAGAATTAATTTCTCAGTATTGATAATTGGTTATATAATGGTTTGTATACTGAACAGGAATACTGAAATGAAATGCTGAGATGTTTAGGAAGACAACTGATAAAAATAAGATGAATTTCCTGTAGCTAATAGGTCATTAGGACCAACCTCTAGCCATCATTTCTATAAGTGACACTACTTACTTTCCTACTGAGGTATTTATATAATTCAGTCATTGTAATTAACTGGAAGATATTAATATTTTTTAGCATTATGACATAAACAGTCCAAGATAAAGATTATTGACAAAAAGAAAAATGTATAAATAAAACCATATGTTAATTTTTCCTCATATTGCACATTAGCTCAGTTCTGGACATTGTGATTGGCTTTCTGATATATAGTCCACCCTGTCTAGTTTTTGTAGCAGCCATGTAGTTTAGGGTACTGACACTAGGTTCAAAGGTGTGATTAGTTTGAGGCAACTATGATCACCAGTGGTTTAGCAACCCAAACTTAAGGCAATCACACATGATATTGTTCTTGGCTAAGTGAATATGTTGGTCTGATAGAGTAAAGGACTATTGACTCTCTCTCCTCACCCATGTCCATTTCTTACCTTTCTATCTCCCTGGACATAAAAAGGAAAGATGGAGCTTTAATGATCATCATGAGCCAAACCGCAACACCAAGTATGAAGCAAACACTGTAGACAGCAGAAAGGAAATATGAAAACAACCTCTGGGTCCTTGCTGACACTGTTAAACTACTAATTCACAAAATCTGAATTCTGCTGTGTGGGATTTTGCTATGTACAACCATGTAGTTTATACATATGACTAGCTCTGCATAGACCAAGATGTTACTGGTTGTTTTAGTTAGCTTTTTTACTGCTGTGTCCAAAGGACCCGACAAGAACAATTTTAGAGGAGGAGAAGTTTATTTGGGGCTCACAGTTTCAGAGGTCTCAATCCATACACAGCCAGCTCCATTCCCTGGGGCTTGGGTAGAGACAGATCATCATGGTGGAAGAGTGGTGGAGGAAAGTGGCTCACATGATGATCAAGACGCAGAGAGAGCCTTCACTTGCTAGGTACAAAATATATACTCCAAAGCCATGCTCCTAATCACCCACCTCCTTTAGCCACATCCTACCTGCCTTCAGTTACCACTTAGTTAATTCCATCAGAAGATTTACTCAATCATCTCATAACTCAATCATTTCACCTCTGAATATTTTTGCATTGAGCACAATATCTTTGGAGCTTTTGGAGAACTCCTAATATCTAAACTATAACACTAGTAGCCTTGAACCAGTTTGAACTTATTGATATTAAAAACCATGTTATAGCCTTTAATGCTTGAGGAAGTTTGAACTTATTCAAAGTTATACTTGTAGACAAAAGGACCCTGATGTACATATAATGCATATACTAATATTTCTCCCATTTATCGTAGTAAATTGTGTATAGCTCCCTGGTAGCAATGACATCCCTTTGAGAGTAGGCAGCATATGTGTCATGTTTGTTTAGCTTGGATCTGTCCTAGTATCTGTCATATAAGAGGGATTAAACAAATTGTGGTCAAGTTTAAATTTAATTATCTTTTGTATTTATGTTGTCTTAGCTGAATTCAACGGCATTTGAGAAAAAGACAATGTATGAGAATGCTTTTAAACCTTGGGTACCTATTATAAGGAATACACTAAATATGATTAATCAGTTGATAATAGTAATTACTAGTATAGTTATTATGTATTAAGTCCCTACTCTATGCTAGGGACTCTTGATACTCCACATATATTAACTCATTTAGTCTTTATCAGTAACTTTCCAAGTAAGAAGTGTTATCACCAATTACAGATGAGGAAACAAAGTCAGAAGAATTACCAACTTGTGTAAGGTTGTAATTCTCACAAATATATGACTAAATTTAAATCCAAATTTTACCTAGCTCAGTGATAAAGATGGTAATGATGATGACGTGACATAACTACTCTGAAACTCTGATTACATGGTTTTATTTTTCAAAAGTCTAGACTTCAGGGAATTTATTTTCAGAAATGAAAACAAGCTTGTTCATTTCATTTCTGTCCCAGGACACCATGTTTTCACTTAGAAATTTAGCCAGCCACTGCTGGCACCACACACTGCCTGCAGTGGCTAGCAAATTGAGTCCTCAGAGTGGACACTGGAGGGCAGGAATGAATGAGAGGCAAGGTACAGGAGAGCATGCTCATGTGCTCAGAAACTGTTTATTGGGATCTTTACTGGGATCATGTCTCAACAAAAATAAAACTTGAGACAATCACAGCAAGGTACCAATGCTGAATCATCAGTAAGGATTACTGATCTGCTGGAAATCCTTAGCAACTTCCTATGCCAATCCCTGCAGGAGGCTGAGGCGAAATAAATGGCCATGCAATACATCTGTGCAGATGAACAAAATACATCAGTGAAAAGATGGAGAATAAATAAGATGATGTATGCTAAAATGTATGAATAATGTAAGAAGGGAATATGAGTCTAAGGAAGACTTTTAATGTGAATGATCACTGTGGGCTGCGGTGATCAGAGAAGACCTCAAAGAAATGACAGAGCTTGATCTGACCTTGACCATAGGGAATGTTCAGAGAGGCAGAGAGAAATCACTCCCAAGGACACAATAGGATTCACACATGGCTGAAGTGCTGTTTAGAGAATGGAGAAGATCATTGGCTTTGAGCGGTCAGACTTCATGATCTGAAATGCCAAGATAAAGGTTTGGAGTTTATCCTGAAGGAGTAGTTTCCAGAAGATTTGTGCCGACAGATGACCTGAAAAGAGGGGCAAGACTGACTTCCTAATGGACTTCATAGACCTGTGTTTTTTTTGTTAACTCAAGTTTTGCCAGTATTTGAATAAACATGGGGTTCCCTTAGACTAATACTACGTATCTTCTAGTATTCTCTCCCAGAACCTCATTGCTCTGTAATATTTCTGAGCGTCTTGGATTCATGGTAATTTACCCTGTTTTTCTCCTTGATTGGTGGCTATGAAAGCGCAATATCTCACTTCTTCCTTTCTTATGGGGCCTTTTTAACAACATAAATGCTGTGACATAAGGTGTTTTGCCAGTGCTGTGTTGAGCTGTCCAGCCGCCGTGGAAGTGGGCTTGAGGTAACCTCCACTCACGGCTCCTTCTCACCTGGGCTCCACTTCTTTCTGACAGCCTTGTGAAAACAGGACTTTCCTCTCCTCCCTTCAGCTTCAGATGTGTGACCTAATTCATGTTTGGATCTCATATCTTAGGTAAATACTATCTGCCCTCCTAATTCATTTCCCAGAATCTTCTGGGCAAATAATAACCGTCTTCCAACATAAAAATTCTGTACAAGCTGACTCCTGGCAACTCTGTTCATCAGTCCATCAAATGTGCTCAGACAGGTATTTGCAGAGTATGCCCTAGAGAGATTCAGCATGTCCTGTTGGGTGACAGGGCAGGATTGGAGCAGCAGTGTTCACAGTTGAGGTCAATAGCTTCTCACCTGGCACTATTGAGGTGGAAACAGGACTTCATTCTCTGTCACTGCTTCTGTGTTTTTTGTTTTCAAATGCAAGGCCTTCCTTGTCCCAGTTATACAACATCATGAAAGTGCTTGCATCTATGTGCACCAAGAGTGGAAGCCTTAAAACACACTCCTAAGTCAGCCTCACCCATGGAGCATGTGCACAGACAACATCATCTCAATCATTCCTTGAGCTCTGTTTTATCAAACGTCAGACTAATAAATTCTACCTGACTGGCTGGGACTAGGATGCACCAAAGGGAAATTAGGCCTCTTGGAAGAAACATGGAGAAAAATAAACACATAAAGGTATGCATTGATCTCTGATGTATTTTTTTCTATCAAAATTAACTGTCAACTTTGGCTTTGGAAGAAACATTTCCCCAGTGTTGCATTTAACCTGATATATGATCCCAAGTACTTTGCATTTTCTCCATTATCTACAAACATGTCCTTCAGGCCCTAGAACACAGTTTGCCATAACCTTTCAGATTGAGGATCATAAATGCAGAATGACTGGAGTTATATTATCTGTTTATATCAAGGGTACTATTAGGTTTTATATACCTCTTGCTGGTTTCAACTAAGCATCTACCACTAGTATGATGAGGTAGTTTATATTCAACAGGACACTAGGATTCAAAACTCTCTGAGTATTGATTTTACCAGGAAAATATTTTGATTTATATCTGAAATTGGTTTTCAACTGCTTAGGATCCTTTGGGGGAGGGTGGACTAGGATGATTAAAGCTTTAATAAGCACAGCCTTTACCTACACCTGTACTTCTTAAATATCCATTCCCCTGGATGCCATTGTTTAGAGGCATGACAAGATATGAATTGCCACACAAGGTCAGCTTCTGCATTGCAGGCTGACTCTACTCAGATATTAGTCACAAAATAGCAGGAGGCATGCAGCCATGTTGTTATCTGGTCAGATGTGTTTCATATAGTGTTGATGCTGGCATTGGTACAATTTCAATGGGACTTTGACCTACAGCAGTAGGCAAGCTGGGTCTGATAAAGCAGAAATATTTTATTATTGTGAAGGCTAACAACTTGGAATTTAGGGAATCACATAAGAGCAAAGAGAGAATTCAGAAAAAGAAAGTAAATGGAAGTTAGGTCTGTCTATCTTAAACTTACGAGGTGACAGGAGGAGTAGGCAGATTAGACTAAAACATAGGAAACATTTCTCAAGTCCTTGGAGTTGAGTGTCCTTTACATCAGCAGACTTGATAACACACTTATTTCAGAGCCCCCACCTTCAGAGTTTCTGGTTTAATACATCTGAGGTAGGGCATGAAGAATTACATTTCTAACAAGTTTCCAGGCAATGCATCTGCCACTGCCCCAGGATCACACTTCAAGAATCACTGCTCTAGGCTCTGTATAGTTTGAGAAAGGGCACAGATGAAAAGGTAATTATTTTGGGAAGCAGTGTGTTTCCTAAATTCAGAGACATAAGTTTGACTTGAGGCTGATCCTGCCTATGCAGAAGGGTAGGAATAAAGACAGAGAAATACCAGATGCAAAAAATGCTGGTTTCTAAAATGGAATAGGAGGTTAAAAAGGCAAAAAGGAAGGTGTTGCCACTAGAGGGTGTAGAATTGGTAAACAAAGCTTTAGCACAGAGGAGCAAGTCTGTGCCAGAGCACAACAGCATCTCCATTGATGTGAGGACAGAGGCAGCGAGCCACCAACCTGAGCCCAGCATGGTGAATTGGAAAGATCGTCTTGGCTAGATGTAACCAAGATGTGTAGAAGTATCTACTGTGACGGCAGTTTTAGGACCACTAATATATAGCTGGGGGTAGGGTAAGAATTGGTCCAGGAATAAGATAGGCAGACAAATCCAGGATGCTGAGGTCAAGGCAAAAGGGAAATGTCCAAAGGGATTGGTGAGTGGCTGCCAATCAGAAGGTTCCTAGGAGCTGAAGAATCACAGTGTCAGGCAAAAGATGCAGTCAGGGAACCATGGTGCAAGCTCAGCAACATGGTTCAGAAATCAGGTGAGGCAAGGGGAAAAGGTATTCTGTCAGAACGCCAAGCAGTAGGTGCAGGAACCAGAGAGAAAAAGTAATTTACCTGCTGGATCTTAGAAGCATTTTGTTACTTTCCAAAGTAGTAGAAACTGACATAAAGCTTGGCTGTGTGGGTTCTTCAGGTGTGTGGGCCTATTTCTGCAATTGAGCTCACTGACCCAGGGCCTCATAGCCACTTAGTAGGTTTGTGAGAGAAATGTGAAAAGGTAAATCCTGGCATCTAGATTATTTAATTCAGAACCAATTCTTTTAGTCAATGATCAATGATCAACAGTCCTAAATTGTATTATTTTCTTAACTGGAATTCGTGTTATTTCCAGAAATAAAATACATCAATTTTTAAAGTATTGAAGCCACAGTCCTCTGTATACAAAAATCTATCTATCTACATAGATACACCCACATATTCATGCATATATACATACATAAATATATACACATATACATACATAACTATATATATACCTATCTTTCTATTTATCTATCATCTAAGTACTATGTGCATCTTATCCTATTTTTGAATCAGTCAACAAATATAATGTCTATTATATTTTGATTATTTTGCTACATATTATAATTCAATTTTGAATAAAACATTGTCCTCACTTTCAGAAAACCTAGAGTATGCTGAAGGAAACTCAGACACACATGACATTCAAATGCAGAGTAAAGGGCTTATGGGGTGAGTGGAAAGTGCTATGGCAACAATGAAGCCTGTATCTAGCCTTTGTAGGGTTGGAGAGTCTGTCCAGGGTAAAATTTTGAACACACTTTCACTACTTTCACTACTGTACTGTTTCTGCCTGCCTCCATCTTCATCACTGATTTCCGGAGGATAGTTCTGCACAGAAATTACATGGGTTAATTAGGCAAATTAGAGACAGAGCAGTGTGACAGGAAAACGTGGGGCTGGGGAGTCAAACTGATCAGGTTCAAATCCCAGCTCTGCCATGTTCTCAGCATTACACTGGGCAGTCACTTAACCTCTCTGTGCTCTGCTGTCCTTGTCTATAAAACATTGCTGGTCATACCACATAGTGATGAAGTGAGAAAATGGAAGAAATATAAACTAGCAGAGAGTAAATTCTCAACAGGTGTAAATACTCATTGTTATCATTGCTGCTACCATTATTGTGACTATTACATCCAGGGCACAATAAGTCCCTGGTCACTGAATTCAGTTTCTCTCTCTCCAGTTGTCTTCTGTCTTGATCAGTTATCACAAATTCCACTGTCACTGTCACTACAGGTTCAGTAATGAAACTCTCAGTGTCCTAAATAAAAATGAATTCATGCCATAATTGGAAAATAAAACAGCCCCAAGAATGTCTAATTACTCCCAATTTATACTTGGATTCTTTTGATTTCATTGATGTGCATATAAAATAATATAATAGAACTTTCGGGAAAAATCTCTTCAGAAAAGTCTATATGATTTTTGTATTAACAACAGAATTATTGCACTTTAGGTAGGCATAATATATTTGAAAAGCCTTTATTTCTTTTAAAGAGCAGCATGACAGGAACAGGGACACTGGGAAGGAAAACAGCCATGCCCACCTGATAGAAATCAGACATAAGAGGAACTGTGAGGGGGATTCGCTTCCTGACCCACAGGAGGGCAAAGAGCAAGAACACCTGAGGTTCTGGAGGCCAAACTTCTAGCAAATCAACTTCTAACAACATTTTGGATAATGGCTTTACTGAGAATCACAACGAAAGGAGCTCAGGACTTTAAAAATAACATCAGGACTCTCACAGTGCAAGTTTTGATCAGTAACGAATCCAGTGTTCCTGCTATCCAAGTGAGGACGATGGTGGCCATCCTTTGAACTTCTGTGTTTCCAGAACAGACATTGATGAACCAGCCGTGGTCGGTGGGAGTCATCCATCTTTGAAATGCTTTCATCCGGTGGGAGAAAGGACCTGGGTCAGAGCTGCACGCGCTTAGACCTTTCTGTGCTGTTTTTGGCATGTCATAGTCAGGCTGCAGGGAATTCTCCAAGAATTCTACCATAGTTTCATTCTGGTATCAACTATTTTACTTTTGTCTAAGGATAATATGATTTAAAAACATATCCCTGTGGACTCCGGGACTGTGAAATATGGAAACTGAATGTTTAACATTAGGCAGTACTACTGTTTGCTCTTCTTTGCATCAGGAAGTAAGGATCCTAAAGCAGAGTCTTTCTCTGCAAAATGGTCACTTTGCTAGGTCAGGTATTTTGTTCAATCACAGGGCCATAGTTCAAAACATAAGACTTCTTGTTTTGCAAACTGCCTTCAAAGTCAGTTTACAACAGTCACAAGTAAGATACCAATCTAGGTCTTTTAGAGAAGTCATTCCTTGTGTATTCAAATCTCTGAAAACTACCACCTACTGACCTCACCTCCAAATTACTTTAAGTTGGCTCCTGTGGTCAAATCTCCCTTCTAAATTAGGATTCAACACCACGTAAAGATAATCAAAGGGAAGTTCTTAGCCTAGCATGGTGGCACAAGCCTGTAATCCCAGCATTTAGGGAGATGAGACAGGAGAATCTCTAGTTCAAAGCCAGCCTCAGCAACAGCGAGGTGCTAAGCAACTCAGTGAGACCCTGTCTCTACATAAAACACAAAATAGGGCTGGGGATGTGGCTCAGTGGTTGAGTGCCTCTGAATTCAATCTCCGGTACCAAAATAAATAAATAAATAAATAAAAAGGAAAGTTCTTTAAAGGTAATCCATGAAGAGTATCTCTTGAAATGTCTAAAGCAATGTCAACATTGCTTGCATAAATATATAATATACTGTAACATGGAGTTAGGCTGCAGGATTCAATATCTTGAATTTATCTAAATTTGAGGAATGAAATTCATGGACACAAGGGCTGGAGCAAAGTAACAGGATTTATTAGAGTGACAGAAAGAAAGCAGAGCTCCCAAAGGGGAAGGGCCCCAAGAGAGAGATGCTGATGGATATTTGTTGTCTAGAGGTTTTTGAAGGTGTATCTGATGGGTCAGTGCAGAGGATTGGTCGGAGGAGGGATGCCAGCATGGATCAAACTCTTCAAGCTCTGAGCTTAATAAGCCAACCAGAAATGCATATTTTTGATCCCCTATTTACATATTAAGAGGAATGGTCTCACCTGGTGGCTTTTTACATGTCTATTAGAAAGAGAAAGCACTTTGGGTAGGGGTTTGCTTGTGGTCTGCTGTTGCTAGGGATGAGGACAAGGGTAACTAAGGAAGGGCTGCTGTGATTGAAGCTGTGAGAAACAGAAACAGGTATTCTAAGATGGAGTTGCTGTGAAGGAGTATCAAGTCACAGCATGTCCTCCAGACCTGATGTCTCCTTTCAGGTTGGCATGATGTCCCCCTCCCCTCCCTTGGGAGATCTATCATCTTGCCTCAACACTACCTGCCAAGGTGGCTGTTTTGAAGGGGGGAAACTCTCATTGTTGATGTGTAACTTATGTTGTTCTTGGTTAAAAAGTATTAAATCATACAATCATATAGTCATATCTTCCATGATGATTTGTCTTTGACTATAACACAAGGCCACTTATTGTTTTCTATTCTGTCTTTTGTGTGTATTTCTTAAACTTCTGGAAATGACATACCTACAGTCTGATGTTCCATAAGCCTTAGGAACGGATTTGCTTCATGGGCTTCCCTTTGGAGGTTCTAATGCTAAAAAACAGATTCCATCCATCAATTTGATCTATAATGGATTTTAGGTAAATTTTAGTGCACAGGATAAATTAAAGTCTATTAAAAACATTTTATTGTTTTTATCTACATCTCAATTTATTTATTTAAACTTGTCTTAATATATCTCTCTATCTGAAAACAAAGAAGGAGACAGAGTAAAGGAAGAGCAGGAAGAGGAAAGAGGAGGAGAAGGAGGAGAAAGGGGGGAGGAAGGAGATGAATTAATTTAAGGTCTGCAAAGAATATTTCATCTTAGAACAAAAATTCGAGCTCTAAGAGATAATGCTTTCAACACTTAAAGGTTGAAGTCCCAGAAATATCCCAAATAATCTATATCACCTTTGAACTTTATAGAAAAAGAATTCACCCTATTCTCTAATCTTCTCAGAGAAAATATCCTAGACACTTCAGACTTAACACAGGCTTAATAGAGGAACTAAAATTATAAATGAAAATGTTTCACAAAGGATTTGAGTCTTAAAATTTATATGGCATTCTCTCTTGGAGAATTATCATGCAAAAAATCTTGCTGAGTGTCTTCCCCTTTTTAGCTGTAGAGTCAGTATGTGGATAGCAATCCCAGGCTGTACACAAAACCTGCTCAATTACCAATAATGGTGCCATCAATGTCAAGCATTTCATCTTTGAACACTTTCTATCTTTCCATCTTTCCACAACTCTCCCTCTAGTCTGCACATGCCAACAGTTCTTCTGTTGACCTAACCATCTTAACCACTCTCATACCACTGATGCCTCCTTATTCAATTTATATTCAATGGTTCTTCAACTCCCTTTCTATTACAACATAGTTCTAGGAAAAACCCCAAGATGGTTATATCCAGCTCTTTAATGCTGTGTGTAAGCACCTGCATGTGGATGAGAAGAATACACAGTCATGAGAATTGATCTAATGTTAAATAATCGCCACTAATTTCAAGTTGGTCATTATCATGCTCATTTGTCTCACTACATTTCCTTTGTCAATTTACATTCCTACTCTCCAATATAATATCCCTCCATACTTTAATGTTCAAACCAGGCTCTCTAGCACCTTACTCTAAGCTAATTTCCTTGCTTATTTTAATTTTTTTCATTTGAAGTAGAGATTGGCTGCTTTCCCTTTGATTTATTACCAATAGGCAGGCAAAGAGCAGTCAAGGTCAAGAGTGCAGGTCAGTAGGTACAGCTATCGATTTTCCTCTTTACTTCTTTCTGGTGGTACTTGAAGTTTAGTTCAAAACAACCTGCATGGACTGAGGCATTTGCAAGGTCAGAGGAGCCCAGTATAGAAATGCTTACTGTCCTGCATATTTTACCAGGGAGAGCAGCCACACCATCACTCAAAAGTATACCCCACTAACAAACAGAAATTATTTAAAAACCTCTTAGATTCTACCTCCAAATTATGTCCCAAATTGATCACCTCCACTGCGCCCACCTTGGTCTCAGTCACCATCACCTGTGAACTGGACTATTAAAGATACCTCCATGTCCACTATTGCTCCATTACATGGCAGCTAAAAGGCCATTTAAAGCAGAAATAAGGAAATTGGAGCCTCCACTGCTCACAACCTTCCAGTGGCTTCCCATTTTAGTCGCAGAAATATCCTAAGTCATGATGGCCCTACATATGCCCTCCCCTGGCAGCCTCTCTAGTATCGTTTCATGACTATTCTTCCCTCTCCACTATCCTTTTCATTCCACTTCCGCCCTACTGGTCATCTTGATGCAGCTCAAACCTACCAAGAATTTTCATACCTTAGTGCCTTGTACTTGCTGATCCTTTAACTGTTAATTCTCATGTCCCGGATCCTCACATTTCATCTCTCAAGAAATAAGTCCATACTCAGTAGAATTGTAGTTACCAAAGCCTGAGAGTGGGAGGAAATGGAATCAGGTTGATTAATGGGGACTAAGTCATAGGTAGACAGAAGCAAGAAATTCTGGGTGCAATTGCACAGGAGGGTGACTATAGAAAAAGATAATGTACTGTATATTTTTAAAAAGCTAGAAGAAAGGATTTTAGATGTTTTACTATAAAGAAAAGATAGATCTTTGAGGAGATACTGTGTTTACCTTAGCTTGAACATTATCCAGTGAATATGTGTTGTGAAATATCACATGGCATTCCATAAATGTGAAAAATTCTCATCTATCATTTAAAAAGAAGAAATCTCTATTCAAAGAGCACCTCACCCAGAAAAGTCTTACTAAAAATTCATCCAGAAGAGTTTCTGCACAGAAATACAAACTCTATTTCTTTTCCTGCAGTACTACTTTTTTTATCATTTATCAGTACCTAATATTCTATATTTAATAATTTATTGATGTTTTGCTCTTCCATGAAAATATAATATATAGAAAAAAAGTATTTTATTAACCATTAAAATTCTTTGCACTTAAAACAGAGCTCATCATACCTTAGGCACTTAGTAAAATGTTTGTGGAATAAATGAACAAATGATTGACATTCTGCTTATTTTGGCTTACTCTAATCAAAATACATTGGTAGTAATTATTTCCCATCATTTTCCCCACCCATTTATAGGTTAGTGGTGCAGAGATGATTGTGCCCATTCTTTAGGTAATGGGAAGTATGTCTCAGGGTATAATCAACTGCCCAGAATCATACAGCTCACAGTGGCAAGTCTGGATGTCTGTTTTCTCACTCCTAGTTAGGCTCCCACTTTTGCTACTCAGAGCCAGGAATAAATACAGACTACATTTTAGCTGCTTCAGGTCATTTTTTGGGCAAAATGTTCTAGAATGCTTCTTTGCCAGAAAAACACTATTTCTTCCCACTTCTTTCATTGCTTTCAAAATTTAAGGTTTTCTAACTAAATATATAATTACAATTTCCATTGGAAAAAAGAAAAATGGAAGCAAGTTCATAATTTTTAACAATTATACAAATGTGAAAGTTTCAAAGAACATTTTTAGCATAATATAGTACCCTTTCATCTAAAATGCAGTATCTGCCTTGGCCCCCTTCCCCTCCTATCTTGGAGATTAAATTTATGAATGCCTTTAAACCCTTGTTTTATTTGTACTATCTTTCATCATGTACCTAGTTCATAAATATTTTTAATTATTGCAAAGTGCCTTCTGCAGTTTGATACCTTTTAGTTACATTTTACTGGCAGTTCCCACAGCAAATTTTCTATTAGCATCATCTTCATAACTGTAGGATATGAGAACAATGAGCTATTTTCCATCTTGCTGAATAAAGAAGTGGAAATACAATTCACACAACGTTATTCCAGTGATTGGCAATAATTCTGAGATACCAATCACATTTGCTTGCCTGATATAGTGCCCTGGAGAGTTCCACTGCACCATGGCAGTGGGTGGTAGGCAATGTGTCTTTGAGTGCTCCTAATAAAATTCAGAAACAGAAATGCCAGGATCTCATCACTCTTGGCCATGTCATAGGTAGTGACACTTGAGGGCTAGAATAGTTAAGAACCATAAAATTCTGGGAGCTTTCCCTACTCACATTTTGTGACTGTACCCTTATTCATGAATAAGCTATCCTTCCCTTGGACACAGCTTTACTTACAGCTCCCAGTGGGGAGTTACAGAAACCAGATTTTACACATATCTAGGTAGTTCCTGCAGCATCATAAATATTGACATCTTTTTTCTTTTCTATCATTAACATTCACTATTTAACTAGTTAATGGATCACAGTTGATACCACAGAATAAATGCTGAGTACATTTATAATTCTACATATTACAGTACAGAATATTCCTAGTCATGGAAAAGGAGTTTTCCAGTTATCTCCTATCATGAAACTGAAACTGAATTCACACTGTACCTTACATTTTATAACAAAAGGGAGGCATTTAATATTTAGAAATGCAAACTATAGAGGTAAAAATAAGTTTTTCTTTCCTACCACACACATCTGGACATCTAGAAAGGAAGTAAAAAGCAATTTCTAAACTCATACTGGTCTGAATGGAATTTAGTCTCTGCCTCTATCCCATGGTGAAAGAGGTCAATGCAATGGGAAGAGATTACTTTTTATTTTCAGGGAAGAAGGCTATAAAACTATTGGTGAACGTTTGAGTCTGTGTTCAAACTAATGGGTATTCTTGTTACTTTTTTCAAAGCTGATCAGTTCTAGGTCAACTAATGCCTTAAGCATGGTTTACTTCGCTGCAATGACTATTCTTTCTCAGCTTCTTCATACCTGAAATTTACATTACACAGGAAGATTGCAATTCCAAAAGAAATATGTCACAAATCAACTCTTGAGTTTCAGGAGCAGTTGAGCAACAGGCAGTCATAGATCTCTAAGTTAATCTGGCCACTTCTTTCTTTTCACAGATGAGGAGACCAAAGTCTGGAAGCATGCAACAACTTCTGCTGTCATTCATGGTGTATGACCTTCCTCTTCTATTAAGCTTCAGTGCAAAATCATGGTAATATTTGTTGCCCTGTTCACCATACAGTAACCAACACTGACATAATCAAGTAAATTTACACTTCTGAGGAATGGTATTCTTCAGAGAAAAATTTATATTTTTAAAAAAGTGATAGAAAACACAGACAGGCAGAAATAATTTCAAGCATATCTTCTTCCACTGGCTGAAGATGCTTAAAGCAAAATATTTGTAATTGCCTGAACTTTATAATTTTTAGCTACAGATAAAATATAGAAAAGTGGAAGTATATGGATTAATGCATATGGAATATATTGCAAAAATATATGGAGTATATAGAAAAGTAGAGAATATCCTTGGTAACATACTCCTGCTTCCATATAATTCATGCCATAGATAAATACAGGTGAGAGGATGATGATGAAGACAGCTTATTTCTCTAGGTGGCTCATTTTGATCATTCTGGTTTTTGATGTTTAATGTGGTGCATAGAGACTTCTAGCTGTGGCATATTCAGCATATTAAAGGATCTAAAACCTGGAAACATAGGATCAGAATCTTTCTGAGTTAATTTTCTTCCACCAACCCACACTTCCTAGCCTTCATAAAATGTGAGTACTCAGGAAGATGGTGGTGAAAGCTGAAATCTAAAAATTTTTTATGAATATTTTAAACCACTTCAGGCTTGCATGGCCCTTTGCTCAAGTCTTATGGAATTCTGGGCTCCCTGTATCTCCAAATCTACAACATATGTGTCGTATTTTGCCTAACTCAACATCAGCCAGTCAAATTGCCTATAATGGCTACAAAAGGGACTGGTTTACTTGCCAAAAGGAATCCATGATAATGCCATCTGCTTCTATTCCAGTTCAGAGTAGAATAGCCCATCTAATTGAGCATAATCATGCAAATAGCTCCACAATACAAACTTTTATTTGCTTAAAATTCCAAATAATTTAGGCAAAAATTATTCTTTCATATTACACCATTTAAATATCATGTCTACACCTATGTGTCCATAGTTGCTTTGAAAACTGAAAAATTATTTCCACAATCCAGAAATGTCATCAAAAGCTACTGGGTTTAAGGTTCTCAACTTAAGTTTTACCTTTTCTATACATATACCAGAACCACTCCTGATCATTGTTAATATTTCTCTTGAACAAACAGTAGAACTCAAAGTGACATTTTTTCATTTTTCTGTAGTTGCATATATTTCTTCTTGGATAGTTGCTATAGTTTGAATGTTTCTACCCCCTGCCCCCAGCATTGATATGTTGAGATCCTAATCCTAAGTGATGGTACCAGGTGATGGAAACTTTGGGGGGTGACTGAGTCATAATGTTGGGACACTCAAATGGGATTAGTGCCTTAAGCAAGAGGTCTAAGAGGGACCACCTATCCTTCTTCTCCTGTGAGGGAGGATACAGCGAGAAGGCACAGTTCATAAGCCAGAAAGTGGGCCCTTACCAGACACCAAATCTGCCAGGATCTTAAATTCTCAACCTCTAGAACTCTGAGAGGCAAATCATTGTTGTTTGTAAGCTATTCCGTTTATGGTATTTTATAATAGTATTTTAAACAGACTAAGACTGAAGTTAATAAGTATTTCTTGTATATCATACACAATAGGGATCACTTATCATAAATCTTATCTGAATTATAGTTTACACAAATTATTTTTTACATGAAGTTACTTATATTGGACAGATGTTAAAGAGAAATTAAAATTTTTTTTGGCTTATTGATAGTATTTTAAAAATTCTTCCTAACTAAAAAATGGTCAGATATACTTAAAGGATAAATTATAAAGTTAAAATTAGTCATCCACACTTTATGCTGTTTGAGGAAAGAAAGGGATATAGTAGAATGAAAATAATCTTAGAATTCTTAGACATGTTCTTTAGTCTTATCTCAACTTTTATTAACTTTGAAAAATTGGGCACATTACCTTCCTTTCAGAATTTCTTCAACTATAATATAATATAAAAATACAATAGACTTTAAGATTTTATGCAAATATATAATTAATTGAAATTTGTTATGTTATGTCAGAAGCTCCTTTAGACACCTATTATATAAGACATACACTCACAAAATTCCTTTCTCTGTCTTGATTTTGCCCATTTACTAATTTCTAGAAACTAGAAAAGTCACACATAAATATAAGGGTGTTTGTTGAAAAGTGATAATTGTCTTGAACATTTTTTAAAATAGTCCATCAAAATGTTTGCAATATTATATTTATTCTTAATGATATATTTTATTGAAAGGCTGGGAAAATATAAAATACTTAAACTTATATGGAAGGAAAGATTATAACAAAATAATTAAAAGGAAGTAAAATATATTAAATATTTAGAAAAAAGAAAAAAATTGTCAAAGACCTTTTCTCCCTTAGTCTTAGTCCAAACAACAGACTCAGATAACTTCACAGGGAAATTGTGCTTATCTTCAAAGATCAAACTACTCAAATGTTCTCTAATTTATTCTAGAGCATTCTAGAGCATTCCAGAGCTTGAGAAAGTTGGGGAACTTCCAATTTTCTTTCTCTGAAACCATTATAGCACCAATAACATTACACTGTTAAACTAAAGCCCAATTTTACTTATAAATATTTAAATAGAAAATTACTTTAGGAACTGGTATTCAGCAACATATGAGCGATTATACCATCATAAGTGCAATTATATCAGGAATTCAAGGATGGTTTGATTTTAATTACTTAGACTTTGGTAAATACATTAATAAAATCAGCTATTAATAGAGAACAAAAAGTCATATCATTCTTTTACTGATTGTGAAGGATATTCTATAATGGTATTTGATAAAGTTTAACAGAAATATTACATAAAAATTCTTAAATTTAGTAGAAATTGATGAATAGTTCTTTCTTTCTCTAAGCAAAAAGCAGACTCTTGCCTAAAAATAGACTATTAGGTTTATAAAGACAAGTTGATGTAATTATATATAAGAAAGAAAATTATAAAAATGTGGTTATATGCAGATGATATGATTATATATTTTAGAGATCAATTAAATTAAATAAAATTATTAGGAGAAATAATTTAATTATATATTAGATTATAAAATAAATATTAAAAATTAATATTTTCTCTGAAAACCTAAAATTAGAAAATAGAAGAAAAAATCTTATTACAATATGGTTGTCTTAATATTTGTAAGATACCTAGGAATAAAATTGACAAAAATACACAAGACCTATATGAAAGAAAAATTGTCTACTGAGATATACCAATGATGTTATTTTTATAAGATTAAATTTTTGTATCCACAAAGAAGAGGTTAGGAAAATTCAATCCTGTAAGAATACTGTCTCTAAATTAAAGTATAAATGTAATTTAATACACATTTTAAAATGCCAATACTAATTTGCTTAGAAAAAATGACATCAGTATATGTTCATATAGAAAAATTAGATCGAAGAACAGCCAAAACATTTCTGATAAAGGGCAAGAAGTCATGTCATTATGCATTTTAAGCCATATTAATTAAATTTTTGATACAGCTATCTGTCCATCTATGTCTCTACTTATACCGTATGAAATAACTGATTTTTAATCCTTCCTGACCAATGAAAATGGTAACTGCATAAACTCAACATAATATGCAGGCACTATTTCAAATAAGTGAAAAAAATCATGTCAATTCACATTCAGAAAAAAAGACACTTACATGCATGGAAACCAACACCACCTCATTTATAATTAATGTAACGCATGTATAAATATAAAGAGAATTTTTTAGAGGTCTAATATGAACAAAGGAGGTTAAGTTTAGATGTACATTATTTCAGAAAGCCTTCTTAGTGCTGTTACCAAAAGATCTGATAAGAAAAATTTGAAGGAGGAAAAATGTTCATTTTGGGGCTCACAGTTTCAGAGGTCTCAGTCCATAGATGGTCTATTCTTTTGCTCTGGGCCTGAGGTGTGACAGAACATCATGACAGAATAGTATGGTGGACTTAGGTAGCTCAGGATATGGAACCAGGAAGCAGAGAGAGAGAGAGAGATCCACTCAATAAGGACAAAATATATACCCCAAAGACATGTCCCAATGACCCACTTTCTCCATACACACCCCACCTGTCTTCAGTTACCGTCCAGTTAATTCCTATCAGAGGATTAATGCACCAGTTAGATTAAGAGTCTCACAACCCAATCATTCATCTCTAAGCTTTCTTTCATTGTCTCACACATGAGGTTTTGGGGGACACCTTATATCTAAACCATAACATACATGTTTTGATAATTGTATAGGGTAATAACATACATTTTTTGTAATAGTTTACATTGGTATCAAGAGTTGGGAAAGCAATTCACTAATATATGTCAAAACATACACAAATTTTCTTCCTAACATTTTTCATTTGAAAAATGTCTTTTACAGATACATTGAACACAAAAAAAATCTATATAAAAATATCAACTGTTGCACTGTTTATAACAGCAAAAAGGTAAAAACCCATGTAAATGTCAATGAATAGGAGATATGATAAGTAAATTTTGAAATGTACATATTGTGGAATGAGACATGACCATTAAAAAGAATGAAATATATATGCACACACACATATATGCCTTTACATAAACATTCACATGTATATAATACATAAAATATATACATTCCTTTGCATAAATGTTTACTCTATATAATGCATAAATGTACACACACACACAAACACACACATATATGCCTTTACATAAATATTCTTGAGAAATAGGTAAATGGACAGAGCAAGAAATGAAACAGCATGAGTGATAGGTCCTCATTTGTGTTAAAAATGAAAAAAAGATAAACGTGAAAATATGTGCATACATAAAAATCATTGTAAATGTGCTATCTCTGGAAGGCTGCATTGAAAACAAGGCACAGTTATTCTTCCTGGAAGACAAGATAAGGGAAGTGAGGATTTAGGGTGGGAAAGAGACAGATTTTTCCCTTGATGCCCCTGTACTAAGTTTTTATGATATTATTTTATAATACCAGTACTTTAAAAATTAGTAAAAATAAAGAAAATGTTTGCCATAGAAAATTTTGGAGGGAATTTTTGTTTTATCTTGGCTATTATAAAAGTCAAATATTTTATACAGAGATCTGTTTGTATTCCCACTGCAGGAAAAAAAATGAGGTGACAAACAATTCCAGAACGTAAATTACTGCTTCTTTAGGGGTAAGTGTCAGGTAGTGGGGTCATAACATCCCCAGTGAACAATGGGAAAATGATGTGATTTTTTTTTTCTTGGTGAAAACCTGATGGACAGAACACACCTATTTTCTTGTGTACCTCAAACATTTATATGAATGAGGATATACTGTCTCAGCCTCATTCCCAAACTCACATACAAAGCTTGCTTTTCTCTATGGAAAAAGCATATGGGTAAGAAATCTGAGTGATGAGAAAGCCGTTTTCACATTTCCTTCTCGCTCTCAATAGTAGCACCAGCAGGGTTAGAAAATAATGTTCGAGTCTGAAGGCACATACGGTAACTACAGAGACCTCCTTTGATACTTCTGAAGTCATTTTAAATGGGGCCATCCATTTTGTCTGAGTTGCACAACTCATCCAGAACCTACTACAGTCATCTATTGTTGCCCGCTGATCACCTGTTCCTCCCATGATCTCTGTGTTTGATCTTGGAGACATTAAGCAGCATGGAGAGCAAAAGCATCCTTGGGTACCCTGCCACCTGCCCTCGTCAATTGACTTGGTGGAGAGAACCTTTTTATTTGCCATTTACCCACTGCCAGGGAGGGTGTGCTGGGGTGAGTGTTGTATGTCTGAAGAATTCAGCAGGGGTTCAGCCTACAAAAAGATTACCGAGTTAAAACAGAAAACGGTAGTGCTTTTAAGCAAGGAAGTGATGTCAACCACCAGGTGATTCCCTTAAAAAATAGAGTTCCACTAAATGGTTTGAACAATTGCTTCATGGGATATCATCGCTCTTTGCTTGAAGGGTCAACTTGGTCTGGGAGTTCTTCTCAATGGACTCAGCATGTAGCGCCAACAACTCCCTCGCTAATAAAGCTTTTTCTCTTTCTTTCATTCTTCTTCTTCTTTTTTTTTTTTTTTCCATTTGGACTGCAACAGTGAAGTAACTACCTTATGAAAGGCACTCTAAGCCTGGGCATTAGTTTCTGCCCACAGAGCTGAGGTCAACAGTGAAGAAGGCAATGCCTGGAATAGCAGATGGTCAGGGTTGGGCACATGCCCGGCAGTGGAAAGCTTGACCATGCTCAGGGCAAGCAGGCAATGGACTACAGGGGAGAGTAACATAAGCACTGGAGAAGACTGGGAAATGCAAGCATATCTAGCTCTCTCAACACAGAGTCCAGCACTCTATAGCAAGGGCAAAGTCAGGTGTAAACTCATAGACTTATGGGTGGGTGTTGTAATATAGCATTTCTAGGCCCTACTTTATTGAGTAGATTCAAATGAAAATGAGGGAACTTGTGTGAAAAGGACCTTCCTGTCTTCTAGTTCCAAATCAAATGGAATAAGCATAAATTTACTTGGAAAAAATTTTCAATTTGGAAAATAAATTTGAATTTACTCCAATAAAATCAAATTATTCCTTTAGTAATAATACATTTATTTGTTATATCTAAATAGATATTATTTGTTGCATTTTATATTATGCAACGATTATGGTTTAGATCTGGGACATTTTCCAAAGGCTATCTTTTGAAGGCTTGGTCCCCAATGCAGCACTTTTCACAGGTGGAAATGATTGGCTCAGGAGGGCTCTGACATCAGCAGTGAATTAATCTATTGATGGACTCATAACCTGATGTTGTTATTAGAAGGTGCTGAAAAACATAGGTGATAGGCCTAGTTGGAGGGAGTAGGTCACTGAGACATGCCCTGAAAGGGAATATCTTACTTCTGGTCTCTTCCTCTCCCCCCACCTCTTTCTGCTTCTCAGCTGCCATGAGCTGAAAAACTTCCCTCCACTATGATGCTCTGCCTTGCCTCAGGTCCAAAGTAATGGAGCCAGCCGACCACCTACAGCAATCTTTGAACCGATGAGCCAAAATAAATCTTTCCTCCTTTAGGTTGTTCATGTCAGTGATGAAAAGCTGACTAACAAAGCAATATAAATGCTACTCAGTTTTTTAATTAATGGAAAGGACTGTCTTTCTGTTATACCAATTGAATAAACTAGCCAAAAAGTTCAGATAACCCATTTTGCAGTATATCCAAGTAGCACCGAGATTGTGGTTTTATCTCAAACTCTGGATTAGGTTCTGACTAAAACTTCAGTTCTTATAATGTGTAGGAAGAGAGAGAGAGAGAGGACCTGAATTCTCTAAGTCTGGAGAAGGAACCAATGAAGTTTTATGTAAGAATTTTAAGAACAGAGATAATGAGGGTGTTCTCTTTCACTCTTTGCTTAGATACACTGTAAATATGTTAAGTGTGGAACTTTTGTGTGTCTTCTCATATGACTGACATCCTAGTTAATATCTCTTTAGTGCTTCACTAAGAAGCATCCAATCTTTGTACCTCAGTTTGGGGAAAATTATATAAAATTTTTTGCATTCTAAATTCAAATATCCTACCCAGAAGTTCCTTTATGGATTTTCTAGTAAGAAATTTAGCATTGATTTTCAGATACTACAACTTCCATGCCAGAGTGTCTTGTATGAAGAAATAGTTAGCTTGTTTTACATAGACATAAAGATATAATTGTGTATATGTGTATGTTTGTGTGTATAAATGTGTTGTGTGTGTATATACAACATGTATAAAATAGAAATAGATATAAAATCTCTATAAATGTATTTTAGAAGTGATCACTGAAAAGAGACACCCTTGGTTCAAAATATTGACACAATTTCTGTTCCTAGAGTCCTTCCTCCCATAGATGGTTTGTAATCTTGTTTCATCTGCCATTACTCCTCTCCATCCTACTCTGATTCAAACAGAAATTCTTTTCTTGGTCTGTCAAGCAAAGCTGTGGTTTCAAGGGACTTCTGATATTGACTCGATCAAGAAAGAAAACAAAAAATAAGCCCAGTGAAAATTCAAAAGCATCTCTTTCCAGCAGGCACTCTTCTACCCCTTAGTGCACCAATCTGCTGGTTCTTTCTTTTGTGAGGGACGTTGCCTCTCCTGGTTGTTTATAAGTACATGTCTCTTAACTGCGACCTCAAGGGAACAGCAGTTTAGTATCTTGTTTCTGCTTGCAGCTACCTAACAAACATCTTCAGCCCAGACCTGGCCCCTGAGTTCCAATAGACTTGATATCTTCATTTAGGAGGCCTGTTGACCTTAAAATGTGCATTCCTTTATCCCCACACTGCAGTCTTCCCATCAGTATTAGACCACTATGGCAATGCCTCAGGCCAGAAACCCAAACTGGATTCCTCCCGTTCCTTCACTGCCTACCTCCCATCCCTCACTCCCAATGAGGAATGGATGCCAGCTCATATTTGCATGCTGTCTGCGAAGTCCTGGGGAGTCCACTTCAGGAGCTGATTGTGAACTTGCCTCTTAGCAGGTTCTCTGCTTTGCTCTCTTTCGAATGGATTTCTGAATTCATTTCTTAACTGGTATCCACGTTCTCGTTCTTATGCCTCTACACCTCACACTCCAACTGAGAAGAATAAGCTTCTTAAATTAAAAAGTAGGTCATGACATTTTCCCCCCCATTTGGACTTCTTATTTTGAAATAACATTAGATTTACAGAAGAAGGCAAAGATAGTACAGAGAGCTCTCATAAACCCTTCCCTGAGTTTCTTCCAAGGTTAGCATCTTACATAACTGTGGCATAATTAGCAACACTAAGAAATTAACACTGGTACAGTACTATTGGCTGAAGTAAGGATGTTTTTGAATTTCTCTAGGTTTTTTGACTAATGTCATTTTTCTATTTCAGAATCCCATCCTGATAGCAGTTTTCTTCTGCTTAAAAGCTTACAAAGATTTCCCACTGGTCTTAGAATAAAACTAAGATTTCTAATCATGTTTCATAAAATACCACACACTCCCTGCTCAGTCTATCTTTGCAATCCCATTCTTCTAAATTCTGCCCTTTGCTATACTTAACACTACTGGTCATCTTTCAGTTTCTTGAATGCCGCTGGCTCTTTCTCAGCTCAAGACCTCTCTGTGTCTGTTTCCTCTGCATGGAGGCTCCTGTTTTGGGTCTTTGAACAGCCAGCTCCTTCTCTCCTTTTTGGGTCAGCTGAAATATCACTGTCACCAACAGCTCTTAAGACTAGGTTTCCTATGCCATTCTGCCTCTCTACTTCTCACCCAGTAATTGTTTTACACTTGGTAATTCTTTTCCTCATTTGTCATCTTACTTTATTTTTATATGGTCCATTAAAATATAAAGCTACAGGAGGGAAGAGATCATATAGGTGTTAGTTTTCTATTACTGCCATAAAAAGTTGCCATAATGTTGCAAATTTATCTGATAGTTCTGAATGTCAAAAAATCCAGCAGATTCAGCTGGTTTCTCTGCTCTGAGTTTTCTTGTTTTTGTTTTCTTTTCTGGTGATACTGAGGATTGTACCCAGTGCTTTGCATTTGCTTGGCCTGCCCTACCACCACATGCTTTTGAGTCTCACAAGCTGAAATCAAGGTACTGACAGAAGGACAGTGTTCCTTTCGGGAGGCTGTTGGAAAGAATCTGCTTCCAAGCTCATTCAGGTTATTGGTAGAATTCAGTTTCCTGTGTTTGTGGGACTGAGTTCCCTTTTACTTGCAGGTTGCTGGCCAGGGTTGTTTTTAACTTCTAAAGGCTCTCTGCATTCCGTGGCTTGTGACACCCTCCATCCTCAAAGTCAGCAACAATAGGCTGAGTCCCTCTGGTGCTCCAAATCTCTTCTGCTACTGCTTCTACCTTATTTCTATGGCTTCATTCAGGGAAGAGTCTGTGTTGTTAAGGGCTCATGTAATTAGACTGAGTCCACCTGGTCCATGGACTGCACTGTGTCCCCTTCACCCCAAATCTGTATGTTGAAGCCCCAATGTAATTGTATTCACAAGATAGGGATTTTAAGGAGGTTATTAAAATTAAGTGAAGTCATGAGAATAAGTTCCTTAGCTGATAGAACTTGTGTGTTTATAAGAAGAAGAGATACCAGATTTGTAAAGCTCTGTTATTTGTAAGCAATATAACATGGTCAGAATGGATTAGAGCATAGACATCTTTGGAGACATTATTTAGTCTACCACATTATTCTTGAGTGCTGTTTCACTCAGGCATAGCTCAGATAGGCATTAAACAATTAAGTAATACATGGTTTTATGCAACTTACTTGAAAACTGCTCAAGGAAGGCAACTGGTCCAATCCCAGACTCAACAAAATACTCGACTTCCTTCCTGTACTGATGTCTGATGTTGCACCATCCTCCGGTGTGTTCCTGAGTCCCAGCCAGTGGACTCTTCACTTCTGTTTAGTAGAAAAATGAAAGCTATTGTAAAAAGTTTTATTTTCTTGTGTTTGCAATTGTTAAAGTGTGAGTTTCATCCAATGCATTTTTATAGCTTTCACTATGTCTTATTGTGAGTGGCCACTAGAAATAGTCATGTGTGCACTGCTGAAAATCTAGATGCTACTTTTTCTAGTGCAGGGTCTCCCTGCTACCAAGCATCTCATTCTCTGTGCCACCAAGTTTTTGAACTAGACTGAGTGCTACACAGAAAAACACTAATCTTCTGGTTAACTTCTATTTGGGAGAAACTTTCCAGGCATTCTGTATTCTTAGATAACCCCTTGGTCCTGGTCTTCTCATCTTCATTGCAACGGTTGAGGTCAACTGTGAGGACTGAACATGTGAGATGTGTTCTTCCTGTTCCCGTCAGTGTTCCTGGCATCACATGTGCTCAACAAGACCTGTGGACGCCACTCTCTCCTTGAACTGTGGCTTTCAACTTGCCTTGTGTTTAACTGTGCACACATCTCTCAAAGGCAGTATGGAGAATCAGAAAAAAAAAAACAACTACATTTTATAGGCAGCGAGTTTAAATTTGAATTTTGACTCTAAAGATTAATAGCTACATGCTCCTTAAAGTGCTTGAGCCTTAACTTCTTCGTGATAATGGTTCTTCACTCATGATGCTCTCATAAGGATTGGTTCATGTAATTGCTGCTCAGTAAACTCAGAAATAATCCTGAGAGTATGGTTCCCCGCACGTTTTGGAATCCCTAGAATTCCCAAACATACAGAATTACATGAAGTTGGGGTCAGCAAAGGTTATTGTTGCTTTGGTCCTGGGTAAAGAAATTTTGTCAATGGTAAAAATCAGAGAAATTAGGTAGATAGGATGAGTAAAAGAAAAAGAGGAATTTGTACAAACTGCTGGGTTCAAGATGGACATGGTGACGCACTCCTATAATCCCAGCAGCTCAGGAGACTGAGGCAGGAGGACTGTGAGTTCAAAGTCAGCCTCAGCAATTTAGAGAGGCTTTAAACAATTTAGTGAGACCTTGCCTCTAATAAAATATTTTAAAAAGTCTGGGAATGTGCTCAGTGGTTAAATGAGTTCAATCCCTGATACAAAATCACACACGCGCGCACGCACACACACATACACAAAACTGCTAGGTTCAGAGGTCCAGAAGGGACTTTGAACAGATCCTTGTCTAACAATTTTTTTAAGTCAGTTTACCTCTTGCTGGGAGGAGGCAGCCTCAAAAAATTTTAATTGGTGTTCTCATCCATTCTTGGCATCCATGTAGGACAGACAGATTGTAGAGAAAAGAATGAAGTAGGGTATGGAGAGGGTTGGACAGACAGAGATTTCTAACATTCTTTGCATTTTTTCGATACCCATTCACACTCTTACAATTTTCCTTCTGGCAGTGATGTGCTTTTTCAGCCCGTCCAGTCTCATGAGAGGCAACAGGAATCCCTGTGACATTCTTGGCTCCCCACTAAAAGAAATCTACATGTTGAGATAGCATTGTTATCAGTGCACCTTACAAAGATGCAGCAGCATACCTGGTTGCAGGTGCCCTGAAAAGCTCCTTAGACACTGATAAAGGCAGTCTGGGGCCTTGGGAGCCCTGCTGAGTCTCAGCGGCAACCAGTAGAGAAAGTTACATGGGGCTGAGAGGGAACTAGCAAGTTAAAGATGTCTGTTTTCTCCAAACAGGCTTCTGGTAATGTAGGAAGGCATTATGTGTTTTTGAATAATAAAACCTGCTGAGGTTGAATCTGATGCCAAGCCAAGGGAGGGGAATGAATCTGTGCTTTCACAGAAAAGGAGCAGAAACCCTGGCAGCTACAATGCACTAGCATGCACTCTTTTATTATTATTATTATTTTTTAGTTCACTGGTGTCTGTGCTGAAGATCAACACCACAGAAATCAAAGCTCTCTGCTGACAGATAAGTATGTTTGGAAGAAGAGTAGCTTGCTGAAAAATTTCACTGGGGAAAAAATAGAGAATATCTTTTGAGTATAAAGAGAAAGAGGATATGTAGATTCAGTTATTTTTCCTAGACAAAATCAGCTGTAAGAACTAAAAATTATACCTATGTAAGGATGCACAGAGAATAGAATTTGGATGCTATGCAGTTTGGAAGACCATGTGATTTGATTATTTTGGGGCAATGAAACATGAGTGAAAGTAACACATATTAATCACTTCCAAGGCTAAGGCACTGAAAAGCCACTTCCAGGACACTCTCCTTCTCTATCTTGTTGAATATCATGAGGTTTTTCCCAGCAAGCAGGATTATTATAAACATCTACTTGCAAAGGTCTAGCTCTAGGCATTAGCAAGCAATGGTTTTGGTGGATGAAACCCCTGAATTAAAGCTTGTCTGTGCTTTAGCAGAGCTTATTATATCCTGATGAATACAGGATGCATGTTTAACTTTAACCATAATCACTAAAGGAATGTAAATACATGAAATAACTTTGGGAAGATGTAGGTGAAAGTTTTGAATAAAAATTGAAAGAATGGGAGAAACAGCAAAAAAGTCAGGGTAAAATTGTAAGCTTGACAATATGGGAAATTCAAATATGCATGCACACAGAAATGGCAACATGTAGAAATAGATAAAGTATCCCTGTTAAGAGATTAAGGTTATGCAAAATGGAGCTCTAAAGATATGGCTTTTGTTTACATGATATATATCCCAAAAATAAAGAGGCAAAAATGGTAATTTTAGAGAAAAGAAATCTGGTATCACTATATTAATATTAGAAAAAATCAATTTTTAAGGTAACAAGATTTATTGGAGATACAAGTTCATTACATAATGATGATGTTTCATTCTACCAAGGAGATATATAGTTATAAACATGTAGACACCTGATAACATAGCAAAAAAAAAGAAAATATTAAAAAGTATGAAAAAATTATTAACAAATTATGATTTTTTAACACACCTCTCCCATAAAGTTTACATCAGAGGAACAAAGCAAGACATAAAAGGACTGAATCACAGAATGAACGATATCATAGATATGTATAAAACCTTGTATAGATATATTAGAGTACTTGTGGAGCATTTCTGCAATTTTATTTCACATGAAATATTAATTAAAGATTAGTTGAGACTCTAACAGCAAAATATCAACTCATAACAAAATATCAGTTTTGTACAGATCATATTTGCTAAACAATGAAGTTAAATTAAAAATTTAAAAAAGCTAAATAATACCTCAAATGTAGATATAAAACTTTAAAAACAAATCTAAATCTATGACTCAAGAAGGAATTCACAATAGAAAATGGAAAGTGAAACAGAATGATACTGAAAATAAAGCATTACAAAATTGATGGGTACAAATGTACATTTTCAAATGTACCTATGTATCTTCACATACTTATATTACATAATATTATTAGCTTAGGAAAAAGAGAAGATTGACATATAATTTTTAAAAGCATCCTAATAAGTTAGCAAAATAACAATACAATAGAAGCAATACAAATAATTTAGATGAAAAAGATATAATATAAAATTATGCCAATTCATACAGCTTTACTGGTGAGTTTTTCCAAACATTCAAAGATAAAATACTACTAGAGAATAGAAAATAAGGAGGAGGTGGGTGAAGCAACATAGTTTTTCTATAAGGCATTTATAACTTTTTTTATGAGAGCTTTATGTCTATACATAATAGTTGGGTTCATCCTGACAAACTCCTACATGCATGGAAATTGATTTCAGTTCACCATCCCCCCCTCTTTCTTCCCCCTTTTCCCTCTTGTCCTCCCTCCCCTCTCCCATTTCCTTCCTCTACACTATTAGACGTTTTTTCACTCATCTATTTATATTTGATTAGGTCTTTGTACTTA
This sequence comes from Xerus rutilus, assembly GCA_028644305.1. Classification (NCBI taxonomy): domain Eukaryota; kingdom Metazoa; phylum Chordata; class Mammalia; order Rodentia; family Sciuridae; genus Xerus; species Xerus rutilus. The sequence continues at coordinate 69,834,175 of CM053402.1, forward strand.
TGCATAAAGGTGAAGTTCCCTGTGGTATATTTATATATGCACATAATATGATTTTTAAAGAATTAATTCTGCATGCAGGCATTTGTAATTTTGATAGTAGATCTGGGAAGTGACAGATTTAAAACAACAGAAATCGAACAAACAATTGAATCTACGTCAAGTTCAAATTATTTTATAAGCCTAGATACAAACTCAAGCCAGAAATTTAGCAAATATTTTCATTAACATTTGTATCAGATGCTGTGATTTATCTCCTAGAGACCCCGATCAAAACTAAGGTACTAGTACAGCCATTAGGGAAAACAGTGTGGAAGTTCCTAAATAATTTAAATGTAGAATTACATATGACCTAGCAATCTCTTTTCTGCATGTAACATGCAAAGTAGATGAAATCACCACCTTATCATGGTGCCTGCACTCTCAAGTTTATTATAGTTTTATTCACAGTAGTCAAGATATACAAACAACCTAAGCACCCAGCAATAGATGGATGGATAATGAAAATGTATGGATTTACACAATGGAATGTTACTTGACCTTAGAGAAAGAGATCCTGTGTTTATCATGACATGGATGGACCTGGAGGACATTAAGTTTAAGTGAAATAAGCCAAACATAAAAAAGCAAAAATATTACATCATCTTATTTATATGTGGAATAAAAAGAAAAAAAAAATGAGCTCAAATACAGAGAGAGAATGAAAGAGGGATTACCACAGGCTAGAGTGGAGGGAGAGGAAATGGGAGATAGAAGTCAAAGGATAAAAAAGTAAAGCAGAGGGCTGAAATGTGGCTCAGTGGTAGGGTGCCTGCCTAGCACGCCTGAGGCCCTGGGTTCAATCTCCAGTACTAAAAATAAAACAAAACAGACGTGTAGGATTAACAAGTTCAGAGATCTAATGGACAGCATGTGGACAAATAAAACTTATTTTTAAAAAAGACTAAGGCACTATTTTCCCAGTTGTCAGGATTGTTAGCTTTTCAGACTCAACTGAATTCTTCTGGACAAGGAGAGGTGCTTCACCTGAGAGTCTGCCCACTCCCTCCTGGAGGCATCTCATATCCAGTGACTGGTCAAGGCTGGAGGACAAAAGCCCAGGCTTCTACCTCAACTGAAACAACTCTGAAGGATCACCTCAGGTCCACCTCCGCTAATGTCAACTATGAAGACCGAGGATGAGTGATGGGCCTGCCATCAGATAATGATTTCGAGGGCTTAACAACTGTCTTAATTTTTATTTCTTAAGCAAAGTATCCTGTGCACAAGTGTTCATTATGTCAAATGTTACACTTACATGTGTTTCTAAAATATTTGATAATAAGTGAATGCATTTCAAAATAAAGTAATACCAAGAGCATGTGCTTTGCAGTGAAAACAGATCTGGACACATATCCTGCCTCTCCTCACTTCCTTGTCAAATCTTGCCTCTCTGGGCCTCTCTCTGTCTTTCTACCTGCAGTACAAGAATAAGAACCATACTGGGTACAGTGGTGCATGCCTGTAATCCCAGCAACTCAGGAGGCTGAGGCAGGAGGATTGCAAGTACGAGACCAGCCTCGGCAATTTAGTGAGACTCTGTCTCAAAAGTAGAAAGGACTATGGGTGTAGCTCAGTGGTATAGCACCCCTGGTTAAATCCCCAGTATCCTCCCTCCACCCCCTTCCACATAAGAACCTAATTGTGCCTCTTTAACATGCCTTGCTCTTTAAAGATGCTCAACATAATTTAAAAATAAAGTTTGTGGAGGAAAATAATGGAAGGCAGAAGGAAGCTTTCAACTGGGAATGGCTGTGCATCCTGTATCCTCTCTTTCCCAGAGTATGGACTAGAAATTTCCATTTTTGACTTGATTACTCACTTATGATAATGTCACATTCTATGTTGAAAAACCTTAGCCCTGTTGGATACATCCAACCCTGTTGAATACTCTAAAGTTCTATGGTAACTGAAACAAGGGAAACCTAGGCTTTGCAGTATCCTTCACATCAATGACATGGCTTCCTTCAAGCTGACAGACACCTCTTTAGACCAGCTACTGTGGTTTTAAACCCTGACTGAGCATTAGAATAAATTAGGTTATATATATATATACATACACACACATACACACATACACACACACATGCATTGGTCCTCACCTTTAGAGACTCTTGAATACTTGTTGAGGAGTGGATACCAGACACTGTTCTATTTTTATTTATTTATTTTTAATTTTTTTTTGTTTTTGGTACCAGGGATTGAACTCAGGGGTACTTGACCACTGAGCCACATCCCCAGCCCTATTTTTGTTTTATGTAGAGACAGGGTCTCACTGAGTTGCTTGGTGCCTCGCCATTGCTGAGGCTGGCTTTGAACTTGCGATTCCCCTGTCTCAGCCTCCCAAAGTGCTAAGATTACAGATGAGTGCCACCACCCCTGGCTATTGTTCTATTTTTAAAACCTGACAGGTGATTGGAGTTTGCTGCCAATTAGGGTTTGCTAGTCTAGAATTTGTGAAAGCACAGTCCATCTGCATGCATCTTTCTAGTTCCAATACCTAGGACCCAGAATCAAAATCTTGGATTCCAAAGGCCAGATCTTGAAATCGTAGTTTTCTTACATACTCCTCCATTGACTCATACGTTCCCAGAGCCCCAGGAACACTGCTGTTCCAAGACTGAAGCAGCCAGTTAATTTCAGAAGAAATTGTACTGAACTTTAAAAATCTTAAATAAATTTTTCAGGAGGGATCAAAATGAAACCCAGAATCATTTCATATGAGTCCCACCCATCAAATGCCAGGCTTCATAATCTCCTTTTGGAATTAGCATAGTGAGAGCACTTCAGGAAAACAAGAGAATGTTGTCAGAGATCCTTCCACTTGGCCACAGTAAAGGACTGTTTCCAATTGGCAATTTGTTTTCTGAATTCTCTCCTCAAATGTTTGACTTCACACTGAGCCTTTACCATTGATCACAAGAAACAACCCTGCCTTGTTGCTTGGCTACCTGAGTCTCCCTTCATGTCGGAGAGTCTGTTACTTCCATATAGTGAGATTTCTGAAACGTAATGAGAGCAATCAGCTGTTCCTTGGGAGTTCTTGAGAGTGCAAGCTCAAATAACAAGATGTCATACAAAATGACATACTCTAGCAATAACCTTTAGTGTAAAAATAGAATCGTTGAAGGACTTCTACATATTCCACCAATAAATGTCGATCTAATGATAGAATTGTTGACGCACCTTCAATAAATGTTTGAATTTTATCTTCACAAGTCATATAGGAAAGCACATCTAACATTATTTCTATTTGACAAACAAAGAGCATGAAATTCAGAGAGGTGAATCCATTTAAGTTCATTAGCTCAGAAATGTAGTTGCGCAGTTGAGACCTGAACACTGTTCACAATGAAAGCAAACCAAGGGCTCTTTCTCCTATAGCATACTGCTCTGGGCAATTTCATGAAGATAAGGTCCTGAGACCCACTTACTGATTTTATTTGTATAGATCTTCAAGGAATAAATCTTCTCCTTTTAAGGAGTATCTGTTCAAATGCAAATGGGTGAGAAATTAAAACTTTCAGAGCACACCCAAACTGAGGAGTGATTTTATTTGAAAAGTCTAGATTTCATAAGTATTTAGGAAGGAAGTGGTAGGCAATACTGTTAGCTAAATATATTTCTACTTACACTTCCTGGGAACATAATTAGATTCTTAGATTTTACTTCTCAACTCCTCTGAATTTATTTGTATGTGCGTGAGTTACTTTGGCCAGTTAAACCTACAAGAGTGTGTTAATGGCATGTGCACAATTTAACACATTCTTGTTATCCCTCTGTGGTGGTAGGTGACAATGTTTGAGATGTAGGGTGTTTTGCTTCATTAGCCTGGATCCAGGTGTGAAGAATTTGGAACAGAGTCCATAGCTAACCAATAGCAAACATATAACATTTGTAGAAAATATATCTCTATTGTTAGGTTTCTAAAATTGTGGTGGTTGTTTGTTAAAACAGCATAACCTATCTTATCCTAACTACCATAGAAAACGGTCCCTTAAAGTGAGTTACATTTGACAACAACCACTAAAACCAATCAAAAAAAAAAATCCACAAACACAATAATAACTGAATATGACCATGTTTTCCTGGTGAACATTTGGCAGATGGTAAAGAAACTGATATCAAAGGTGGAAGGGTGGTTGTCCATGTTATTCAGTAGCAAATGCTTGGTAAAAATGTTATCTGCAGTCACAGGAGGAGAAAGCCAGACATCAGAACGTTAGTACTGAGCTATTGAGTGAGGGAGGTAAGCTCTGGAAATAATTGGCCAGCGGGAAAAAAGAAATAAAAAAATATAGAAAGAGTTATAAAATTCAGGGATTTGTGGGCTTGAAAGAAACAATTGCTTTTTAACTCCAACAACTGAAACATAAAATCAAAAAGGTCTTTGAAAAACAAAGATTGGTTAGGACTCAGTTTTATTGCAAGGATGAAATCAAGAGTATGATTGGATTAAAATATCTTGAAGCAATATTGTTGTACCAGCAAATCCCTCAGTTGGATGAAATGGCTCAGAGAAGAGACAAGAATGGCTTATCTACTGAATGCTCTTGAAGTTATGGTACCCACAAATAAGTCAAGAATGCAAGTGTGGGAGTCATGGAATTGAGAAAGTAAACACACACACACACAATAGGTACATAATTTAAGGAATATAGTTGGAAAAAGAACCTCAAATAGTACTGATTAAAATATAAATAAGCCTAGTGTGATGGTTAATTTTATGTGCCGATGTGACGGGCCATGGAGTTGGAATGCTAACATCAAAACTTCTGACATTGGGTTTTTTTTTTTTTTTAATCATTGGGAATGATAACATCAGCTCTCTTGTCAACTGTAGCTTGTCAGCTGTAGATCTTGGAATTTCTCAGCCTCCATATATCATGTGAACCAATTCCTTTAATAATTTTCTCTATATATACATCTTTATTGGTTGTGTTTCTCTTAGATCCCTAACTAAATATGAGTTATACAGCCAAAGAAACTTTCAGCACATGCTAAACCATCTATGATCATACAAATTCATTCTCCATGTCATGAAGGGATTCAGCCCCAGAATCTCAGGTGCTCGCAGTACCAAGATTTGGTGCACACTTTCTGGGTGAGGTATAGAGTCCTTACCTTAGATCCAGACACAATCCCTTTTGACCTGGAGATCTATGAAATAAAAGCTTACCTGCCCCCTCTACATATCCAACACAACAGGGACAAAACAAAACAAAACAAAACAAAATGAAATTAAAAAAGCTGCTATCCTTGGGCCCTCGAACTTTCTGTGATTAGAAAGTGATCTGAGAAAGCCACTTGGAGTCCAAGAAGATATTTTTTTCCATGTTTACATTGCATGTAGATAAAGATGGTAGTTGAAGAGATCTTTCCAGAAAGCAGGACTACAAAGAGCAAAGGCCTTGGAAGTCCATTTCAAGGAGTGGAACTGGTGCCTAATCAAAGAACAGCTTCATTTCCAACGAAGATGCTCCTTGCAAATGTCTGCCCTGTGGGATTTCAGCATATTTATAAACCTGTGCCTGTTGTTCAACTCCTATTGTTCATTCTGTATAGGAGTGTTTTTTGCAGGTTTTCTGTCCCTATTATGCCTGTGTGTGATGGATGTGTGGAGGGGCAAATACCATTTTAGTCCCTCATAGCCAGATCAAGAGACGCCACATCTGGGTGTGAGGTAGAATCTCCATATTTCACCAAGAGAGTGAACACTTCTATCTCAATACTTTGAAAAGATGTGATTGGGGCTATATCCCTTAGTGATAGAGGAATGTATCTTATGTATAAGAAGGATAGTGAACCAAATATTCATTTTCTAGGAGAGGAGCCTGTGAATGGTTATAGCTAATTAATAAATCTGCTTGGAAAGATAGCAGGATCTCTGTTCCTCTGCCTCCTCTTACTCAAAATTAGGCATAGCCGTGAGAATTGCTTTGACCTACAGAATGTGAATGGGAGTATATGTTCATCCTGAGGAGCTTCAAGAGTCAGTTTGTAATTTGTCACATCTATTCTCTGTCTCATCAATAGGAAGCATTAAAAATAGGGATTATTTCATCAGTTTGAGCCCTGGAGTAAGGAAACATGGAGCAGCTTTTCTTGTTGACCTACAATGGGGTCATACTTCATACTCTAAGTCATGAAGATTTATAATTGTTGGCATTGCAGCATAACCCAGACTGTCCTGTCTGCTTCCCAGAACATGCATCCCAAATTAGCTGTAGTCTAGAACTAGCTGCTTCAATGTTTATAATACCCGTCTGGTCCTGCAATGCTCTTGGTTTGCAATTCTTGAAGAAAATTTCTAAAATTTCCAGGACTAAAATTCTATTTCTCATTTATTTCCCTAGCCTTTGGCAGAACTGTATTTAAATTACATTTGGACCTTATAAAATTTACAAACTAAAAACTCCTGGATTGAGCCTTAATTTTGTCGTTTACCAGCTGTGTGAGCTTTGGTGAATAGCTTATCTCTTCTCATTCTCAAGTTATTTATCTATAAAAGAAGGAAGAGAAGAGGAAAAGAAGAAGGAAGATGAAGAGAAGGAGGAGAAGAAAAAGAAGAGGAGTAAGAAGAAGAAAAAGTAAGAGAAATACCTCTCATATGTACTAAGCAATATATAAGAAAAACTAGTGGAGAAATAATATACATGAAAACACTTTACAAAATGAAAAGCATTGGATTGTTATTATTCTAATAATAATTTCTACCCATATTCCAAAGTTATATGCATACATTAGAAAGTTCCTGAGATTTCATCTCACATCAGTCAGAATGGCAGTCATTAAGAATGCAGACAATAATAAATGCTGGAGAGGATGTGGAGAAAAAGGAACAAAATCAGTATGGAAGTTTCTCAAAAGACTAGGAATACAATACACCACATGACCCAGCTACACCAGTTCTCAGTATTTACCCTGAAAAATTAAATGCATCTTACTAAAATGATACATGCTTAGCCATGTTTATAGCAGCACAAGTCACAGTAGCCGAACTATGGAACAATACTGGGTGTCCACCAATAAATGAATAAAGAAAATGTAGTATATATACACAATGGACTTTTATTCATCCATAAAGAAAAATAAAATTGTGCCATCTGCAGGAAAATGGATGGAACATGAGATTATTATGTTCAGTGAAATAAGCCAAACTTAGATGGTCAAAGGTGGTATGTTTTCTCTTATACATCCTTGATCTTCTGAGTAAGAGAGGAAAGGGAAAAGAGAGGCATATAGGGGCAATCTCATGAAAATTTAAGAGAGATTCACTGAGTAGAGGGAAGGGATGGAGGAGGGGGAGGAAAAGGTAAATATAAGAGAATGATATTGGCCAAATTATATTGTTATATTATGTGCATGTATTAATATATAACAAAAAAATCCCACCATTATGTACAACTATAAAGCACCCATAAAATATGGAAAAAAAGAAACTGGAAACTAAAGTCATCACCTCAGTTTAAACTGACTCTATCCTCAGTGCACATAGAATTCCTATTGATTTTCACATGTTTGGAGAATTCTCCATAGAATTTCCTTATAGACTGTTTTATCCTTAAGTCTCAGCGATCAAAGCCCCTCAATATATAAAAACATGATTTTCACTTATGTCATTTTCTTCAACTATTTTTACCTAAGTGCTTTCCAAGTGCAAAAATGCATTAAGACATTTTCCTTCTCTATATTTATGACATTATTTATATCTCTGCTTTAATACTTAATTCAATGTACCTACATTATAGTTGATTTTCTGTCTTCTGCATTAAATTGTCAACTGGTTGAGAGATTATGTCTCTCTCTCTCTATATATATATATACATTTGCATGTATTCAGATGCTTGTTCATAAAAAAGTATTTGATTAATATATCAAATTTAACAAAGTTAAATTAGAATATTTAAGTTGGTATATTTAAACTTAAAACTTCATAATATTATTATAATTTCTATTATATATTATTTGCTACCAAGCACACATTGGCACTACAAGTAAATGTTTATAAATCTAACATGACCCTATAGTACCTTCTTAATGCCTCCCATGATCTAAACTCATGGAACTTGAAGAGCAAAGGCTCTGAAATTCACTAACTGTGAGGTCATGGATAGCCGTTCAGACCTTTGAGGATCAGTTTACTGATCTGTAGAACTGAAATGGTAGTACTCATCTCATTGCTCTGCCACTGTGGGGTTAGTTGAATGAAACAGGAAGTTTCTTGCATGATGATCACTCAAATTACACTTCTTTCCTGGATTTATGAAGATGACCTCACTTTCCTGGCATTGCTTTTCCCTCCAGGTATGAACTAGATGTTACCTTCCTTTATCTCAATATATCTTAAATTAAAAAACCGAAGACTGAAAATGCAAAATAAGCTCTGCCTTCTTAAGGAAAAGGCAGAGTTAGATGCAAAATTCAACATTCTAAAAATCCTATATTGCCCTTATGGAAATAGCCAATAAAATTTTAAAAAATGTTTCCACTACAATCACCAACAAGATATTTTTTACATTACATAGAATGATATGATTGGATATAAAAATATATATGCTGACCTACATGAAACTATTTATGGAAAAATGCAATATAAATGTCCTTAAAGAGTGTAATTATATTTTTGTTGCTTAAGAATGTGGCCAGTCTTCATTTATTAGGTTTTGCTAATATTAAAAAATATTATGATTTAACCATTTGATTAGGAGATTTCTCTTTTAATGACTCTTCCCAATATCTTTCTCAGTTATATTTGATAAATAAAGCAAGTAATTTATTCAATTTTTTGATGATATTTCAAAAGCAATATCAAATAAATCACCACTTTTCAATGAATATTCAGTATACCTCACGCTGAGTGTGAAGAATATATATTAAGGCTATGTCAAACAACCGAAGTGTACCTTTTCTTTTTTTTTTTTTTTAAATATTTATTTATTTATTTTTTAGTTTTAGGTGAACAGAATATCTTTGTTTTTATGTGGTGCTGAGGATCGAACCCAGGGCCCCACGCGTGCTAGGCGAGCACGCTACCACTGCGCCACAATCCCAGCCCCCGAAGTGTACCTTTTCTAAGGAGGAAATTTGTTTATTGTGGTTATTCTTGACTAGTGGTTTAAATCAACTTGATTTAAATCAAAATCACCTGCCACATATCCCTAAATCTATGAATAAAATTTTGTACAGTGTATAGAATGATGTTGATTAAAATTACTTTTGTTCTTTGCCTCAAACTTCTCTGAAGACTTACCAACCTCTGTTTGTTCCTTACTGGTTGCAAAACAATTTCGCTTCTTCAGGATCTTAAGATAGTGGGGCTTGTTTCTATAACTCAGATTTCTAAATAAAATCAACTCACATCTTTATGCCCTATTCTTTTATTTTTCATGACCATTCTTTTATTGAATGGGACTTTTTATAATTACATTGCATCCTAGCATTCTTTAAGTATAGAAAATTCATAAGCACTGAAATAATTGAGCATCTTCTTGATTACTCAAGGTCAACCTTGAATGCTCACTTTCCAAGTCCACAGAATTACAATGCAGGAACCATCAAGATGTGAGGTATGGGCAGGATCAATTAAGCTATATGCAGGTCTGCATGTGAACAGCCTTAAATTTGTAAGTGCTCTCAAATTGCTAAGTTTGTATTTCTTTAACTAGATTAATTGACTCTTATGCTGCTGTCAGCAATTCTATCTGTATTTTGTCAGTTCATCCATATTTTAGCCAAAGTCAAAAATCAGGATGTTTACTATGGAGAAAAATAGTGAAGATCTAAGTGCTAATGCACTGAAAAAATTTCAAAAATCTCAGCTTACTACTTATTTACCAGATTGTGGAAGAGGAAGAGTGTGATGTTACTATATTTGTTTGGGATTGACTATTTTTAACTCCCTATTATTATTATAAGGATTGGTTTGCTTTTGTCTTTTTTTTTTTGTACTGGGGATTGAACTCAGGGGTACTGGATCACTGAGCCACATCCCCAGCCCTATTTTGTATTTTATGTAGAGACAGGGTCTCACTGAGTTGCTTAGCGTTTCGCAATTGCTGAGGCTGGCTTTCAACTCGCGATTCTACTGTCTCAGCCTCCCAAGCTTTTGTCTTTTTAAAAATTATTGTGAAATATTATACATAGCGTAATATTTGTCCTTCTAACTGTTGTTAAGTGTATGATTCAATGGCATGAACTCACTCATGTGTTTTGTTATCATCATCACTATTTGTCTCTAGATTTTTTTTATTATCCCACACTGAAACTCTGTACCCATTAAACATCAATGCATCCTCATTCTTTCTTTCTCCTATCCCCTGATTCAAACCACTATTCTGGGTCTGAGTTTGACTATTCTAGGTATCTTGTATAAGTGAAGGCAAAATGTTTATTTCACTTTGCATAATGTTCATTCATATTGTAGTCTGTATCAGAATTCTATTTTAAGGCTAAATAATATTACAGTGTATGTATATACAACATTCTGTTTATCCATTTATCTGTTAATGGATTTTGGGTTACTTCCATCTTTTCACTATTGGGAATAATGTTGTTATGAACATCCATGCAGAGATATCTGAGTTCCTTTCAATTCTTTTGGCATTCAGAAATAAATTTGCTGGATCACATGGTGATTTTGTGTTTTATTTTCTAAGGAAACATCAACCATTATACTGTTCTCTAAGGCTATTAAATCATTTTACATTCCTACCAATAATGCACAAGGGTTTAATTTCTCTACATCTTTGCCATCTCTTGTTATATTCTGGGTTTTAATTTTTTTAATAGTAGCCATTCCTAATGGATGTGGTATTAGTTTATTTTCTTCTCCTGTAACCGAATACCTGTGGCTGGTACTTTATAAAGAAAAGAGGTTTGTTTAGCTTATAGTTTTAGTGACCTAAGAGCATGGCACCAGCTTCTTCTCAGTTCTGGTGAGAGCCTCTGGTTTTATCACATTATGACTGATGGCATTATGGTACAAGAAGGAAGGAGAGAACACTTGCTATGCAGAAAGCCAGAGAATGAAGGGGAGCCAGTGTTGCTTTCTTTTAAATAACTTGCTCTCATGAGAACTAACCCACTCTAAGGCCCTTTTAAGATGGTCCAAGGACAGAGAATTCAATGTCCTAATTACTTCCTACTAGGGTCCACCTCCTTAAAGGTTCCACTAACTCTTAATAACATCACACTGGGAACCAAGCTTCGAAGATAAGAAACTTGCAGTGGCCTGTGCCCACTACAAATTTCCATTCTACTTGAGAAATTGAAGCCAATGGCTTACCTGTTTTTAAACAATTGTCTGTGACAATAAAAGTAACCAGGATTATTATCCCATGTTCAATTCTTTACTTCAGAGCTTTCAGGTTCTTTGACTTTAGCCAGAACATTTGCTCAAGTCTTTGTTCTTGAGGATAAAATAGTGACAATTATCTCTGAAAGGCCAGTATGCAAAATTAAAATGTGTATCAGCTTTCTAATGGCTGTACCTGGCCCACAGGAAGCCTCTGAGCTCAGGATGTTTGACCACTGTATTTTGTATAGGTAAACCCTTTAGATTGGAAGGCACTTCAGATGAAGCATCTTGAATGTTTGCCTTTCTTTCTTCCTTAAAGGTTTGTGCTTTGGTGATGATAGTGATGGTTCAGTGAAAATAATCTGGCCTGGCATATGACCAAACTTCACTTACTAATCATTGAACCCTCCCTCTGTGCCTGGGTATCACTGTAGCATCCTTCTCCATACCCACTCTGGGAAGCCATTAGCAATTATTTCTATTTTCGTCCTCAAGAAACCAGCTGCCAGTTCTGGATCAATAAAACTATCTCACATTGCAGATAAAGAAACTGAGGCTAAGAAAGATAATCTTGCTATCAGTGCTGTAAGAACTCAGGTTGAGGTGGCACACTTGGCGAAAATTCAAGGCTGCCTGAATCCAGTGATCATCCTACTTACCACAGGAAATCTCACAGGGAAGTGGAATTTACCTTTATTCTTGACACCATGTTAAAAGTAAGAACAAATAGGCTGATGCTTGTAAAGAAAACAAAGAGGGGAGACACAGACAATGTGCAGTGGCAAAGGAGAGAAAGCTGCTTGTCTAAGCTGCCAGCTTTATTTATATCAATGGGTTACCTTAGGTCATTGGGATCATTAGTACATTATTGTTCATTGTATTATTAGGAAGCTTAGAGAATCAGCACTATTATGTAGTTTATTTCTCAGTTACATTTTACCATTATAATATGCAATGTTAGAAATTTGTGTAGCTCTCAAGAAAGTCCATTGTTTGAAGTTACTGTTAGATGGGCAGGTCCAGGAGCAGTGGAGCTTGCTGAAACATTGTAATTATCTAGCCAGTGAGTTCCTTCACTCCCAGGAGCTATGTGCCTGTGATTAAGGTCGAGGCTGATAAGGCTCTAACACAGACCCTCTTCATGAAGGGCAATGCTATAGCAGCTAAGCATTCTATGCTTTGCATAGAAATATTCCCAGTTACTGGGCATCCTGCACTTTGTACAAGAACCTTCCCAGGAGCTAGGCATATTATACTTGTGCATAGGGACTGGCTAGATACCAAGCATGCCACAGCCATGAAGTCATCAGAGACCCCAATCCCAAACACAGAACCCTTATAGATAACTATTTCTTTTTTATTCTGTAAGCTCAATATCTTTACAGGAAAACTAAAAGTTAGAACAAAAGTTCTGACTTTAAAGTCATCGTTCACATTTTTTTCTGACTTAATATTTGTTTAGAACAAAAGTTTATTCTAAGATGTTCCTACTAACACTGTTTTTAAGATTCATTGTTTTCCCATGTATTTTTTAATTTATGCCAACTAATTAATAGAGAAGATATATCTGATCTTCCATACTTAAAAATATTATAATCTGATCATGTCTACTGATCTCCAAATATTTATCTTTTTGGTAATCTTTCTTTTTCTAGCAATTGAGGGCCAAGTTTTAATTTGGCAGGCAACCAAACAAAACTTCCCATGTGACTTTGATCCCTGAATGACTGCTTTTAAAAGGCTCATGTTTTATTAGAGTATGTGATTAAAACACGAAGGCAAGTGGTGAAATTATGGCCAGGGAGACCATGTAAATATATGGTCCACTCTCAAGAGAGCAATGATTTGGGATCTATTAAAATGAACTTATGCTGGGCCATAATGTAGGGCAGATGTGCTCTGAGCCGTGTCATTGTAACACTGTACACATGGGGGCTCTCACTGACAGATTCATGCACCAGATCATCACCAAGAAAGGCTGTTCCTGCCCATAGAGCTAACTCCAGCCCTGCTGTTAATAAACAACAGAATGTCTGTCTCTACCTGACAGCTAGCTCTGGTCCCCAGGATGGGTACATTCTTCTTCTCTTTCCTCCTATTATGCCTTGTATTTGTGCCATAAAATTGATTATGCTTGGATATAAATGCTGACTTCCTTGAATGTCATCCTGGGAGATTATAAGTCCCTTAAGAAAAGGAAATGATTGTCAAATGTTTCTTTATCGCTAGTGCCTAACATAAAAAATGTGCTCAATAAATATTTGTTGAATAACTGAGAATCAATTTTGGGCAAAAATCCATGAAGAATTCTCTTTGTCAGTCTTTTGCCTGTGCATATCTACCGTGGTACTTTGCAACTACTTTCGAGTCACCTGTCAATCTATTTTCTGTAAATGCCTTTATGGCAAGATCTGTAAGTGTTCATCCATGTGTCCCTGGTGCTTGCATATAGTAGTGCCTTCTATACTTGATGAAGGTACATGAACTGCCTTCTCTTCAGTATCATTTTGTATCACTTCCCACCTCTTGCTTCATGTCAGGTGACATCAAACATCTCCCAGGCTGCTTTTGCCTCTGTATATTTGCATATATTGTTCCCTCATACACCCTGAACACTCCTCTTCTCTACTCACCTAATTCCTAATTTTCCTTTAAGTACATCTTAAACATCAACATTTCATATGGACTTACCCAGTCATTCCTCTCAGGTTGGTCCAGGCATGTCTATTGACATGCTTACATAGCATGATACCTAATATTTGTTTTATCATCACATTTATTCCTAATGATGTCTTTGTAACAGAAAAGCATTGTTTCTGAATTGTAAAGGCCATAGATCTTGCTCTCTAACGATTCCTCACCATTTACCACAGTGCCTGACAGTTATTAGGTAATTAATATAAACTTTTGAAGAGACATTATTCAAATTTTATACCATCTGGCCACACATTCTTCATTTTGCCACATTTTTATTTTTTATTTTTTGCAGAATACACATTCTTTTCATTAGCACATGGACATGTTCTTTTCTTTTTTTTTAGTCTTTTAATGGCATTTATTGTCCCTCCTCTCTTAATTATTCCACTCCAATTGCTCTTCATACTGTCCTGGAGGGCTATGTAGATACAGTTTTTTTTTTTTTTAATTAGTTTATTTAGTTGCATTTCAAGTCATAGTACATATATAGAGCTCCGTTTTTCCAATTCTCTGGTTGCAAACCAGATAAAGTCACACCATTTGTGTCTTCATACATGCACCAAGGGTAGTGATGACGATCTCAATCAACCATCTTTACTACACCCATTCCCCTTTTCCTCTCCTCTGCCCCCTGCCGCATCCAGAGTTCCTCCATTTCTCCTATGTTCCCCATTCCCACCCCCCTTATGTATCCTTATCCACTAATCAGAAAGAACATTCAGCATTTGGTTTTTTTGGGATTGGCTTACTTCACTTAGCATAATACTTTCCAATTCCATCCATTTGCCTGCAAATGCCATAATTTGATTCTCTTTTATTGCTGAATAATATTCCATTGTGTATATGTACCACAGTTTATTTATCCATTCATCTATTGAAGGACATCTGAGTTGCTTCCACAGTTTTGCAATTGTGAATTGTGCTGCTATAAACATTGAAGTGACTGCTTTACTGTAGTGTGCTGTTTTTAAGTCTTTAGG